>BSBN01000879.1:16750000-17950000 GCA_027924645.1 Cunninghamia lanceolata | reverse complement strand
ATGTTGCCACGATATCCTACAGATGAAATAGCATTTATGGAATTTTTGAGGTAAGCTTATCAAGTGCATACATTTTTGCGTAGCAGACGCAAGACTGCCTTCAATTTTCCACTTGGGATGAGTATTTACAGATGTAGATCTGGAGCAGATGCCAAGGCAATCGGTAATGAATCATCCAGATATGGTCTTAAGTCTTTCGACAGGAGATCTTCATATGATCCCCGTGGTGTCTATGCATCACATCTTGGTCAGAATTGTACACACAAGTTTGCAGTTGAAGACTTCTGGGCTAATTGTGCTGATGAGTATGAAGTGCGAAGACGCAGTTACAGCAGGTTCACTCTTCAGCAAATGTCTGATATCCTATCAGAGGACATAGAGGGTTTGACAGAGAGTGGTGAAGTTCTACTTCCCACGTATTTCAAGGATCAAATTGAGCAACAACCATTGCCGCTAGTTAATTGGTCAGTAAAAGAGAGTACTTCCATTGAGGAGAGAACAAGTCGAGTAGTTAAAAACAGTTTGATATTCTTGAAGACTAAGCAGAAGGATGATATTCCAGTACCAGAGCCGCCAGTTGTGCAACCATCAGAACCTTCCACTTCCAAGCCAAAACAAAGAGTAAAGGCTATGAGTGTTCTCCCAGAGGGAACAAAAATGGCAAAGTTAAAGAGGAAGAAAGACAAGTCTCCAGCTCATGTCCAACAGGAACATCCACCAGTTGAACCAGAAGCTCCTGTTGAAACAATGCAGCATGATGAAGTGTTACCTTCAGATCAGGTGTCTCCACCTTCACCGATCCCTTCTCCTATTCACATAGATTCAGAGCCAGATTCACCGGTTCGCAACTTTGATGCAAGCATTGATTCATCAGGAGCTGACGAGGCGAGAACCGAGTTTCCAAGAGAGGATGGCTCATCCTGGCTTGAAAACATTCTGGGAAGGAAGAGAAGAAAGCCCTCATATCAGCTGGACTTAACAGAGCTAAAAAGCGTCTATCAAGACACACCAGACAAGCAGCTGAAGAAGCAGATTCGCATTGAGAAGAATGCGGATGGAGAAATCATTCTTGAGACTGCAACACCTCCAGAAAATAGAAGTGCTAATGATGTCGAGGTTGATGACTTCACAGTTGTCAAAGCTAACCTCGGCAGAAGTACTCACCATGCAGATGTCAATCTCTTTGAGGTTGCAGCGGATAGCTTGAAGGAAAGGGTGTTGAGAGATGGAGAAGACAAGGCAGCTCTCAAAGCTGAAGTTCGACAGTTGCGGCAATATATTTTCAACCTTTTCCATGGCACTTCACAGGTTGATTTACTTCTTCCACCGAGTCTTGGATCACCAGCCGATCAGCGGCATTTCAGTAAGTTGGTCCTCTATGGGAGGCACATGGACAGTTGGGTAGAAGAATTTGTGACCAAAGGGAGAGTTGTACTTACAGAGCTTTATCAGTTGAAGTACAACGCTCATGATTTACGCCAAGGCATACAGGGGTCACAGCAGATCATGGCAGAAAATAGACCAGTGTTTGAGATCATTATCTCCGACTTGAAGATTGCACTTGATACTGTTGATTCAGCTGAAGATAAGAAGACTGTTTCTACTTGGAAAGCGCAATATCTTTTCACAGTAAAAACTTATGACAGTATGATTTCAGAGTTGACAGAATGGAAAGAAAAGGTAATCGGCATCCTCAAGTTCGTCAGATCTTTTGTCTCTCAGATCCCGTGTTCATATGAGAAAGAAGATGGTACCCTGTATGACCTCAGGGAAGTGCAAGCAGAGTTCCAGACTCTCATCCGCAACAACTTTAATGATGATATCAATGCCGGCAAGATGAGTCATCTTGCCGCAATGTCAGTGAAATTTGACAAGGCTGCGGGTGAAGTTCACGAATTTCTTCAGATGGTTGCCAATAGTGAAGAAATGTTAGAGAATCAGAATATTGTTCTAGAGAGTATTAGTGTTCCTGGCAGAGATGCGGTCACTCACTTTTTAGAAGATATTGTTTCCCAGAATATCGATGGATGACATCACCAAAAAGGCTAGAATGTTGATGAGGATGCATTCCAAAATAAAGCAGCTTTAAAACATATGCTTTTTGTTTTAAAGCATGTGCTTTCATCCTAAGCTCATCCATTCTATATTTAGAAAGAAAGCACCTTGTGATAGTTGGAATCTTTTTGCTTTAAAGCAGATTGCTTTAAAGCATTTGTTTATTGTATCTTTGTCTTAGAATAGTAATAAAGCTTGCGAGTTGGCAAGTTAGGGTTAATCAAGGAGATTTTAGGGTTCCCTACTCCTTTGATTTTAGTATAAATGAGGGCCTCCTTGCCCATTGTTGGTAATGGTAGTTGTGATAGCAAATTTGCTGTGCCTATTCTAGCCTACAAACATTGTTATTCCAAGTGTCTGTTCATTTGTGTTCAGTGTTCTCCGGTGTTTGATCGCTTACTGTATGCCTACCTTTTGCTGCAGTCTGGCTGTCCTGGAGTTGTATTAAACTTTCTGATATTGAATAGAAATCTCATGCCTACTTTGCTCTGATATTCTATATCGATTCATCAAGTTTTTGTCGTCAGATGTGTAGCTTCTGTGGCTTTCGTTTTCAGCTTTCATTCTTAAAGTACTCTTAGTCTTGTGGTATAAATCTGGAGGAAAACTACTTGAGTTTTTGTGTTAACAATCATTCCCCGTTCACTTTCAACTTCCTTTGCTCTAAATTTACTCAGGAGGTTGAAAGCGTCATTAGTCTATGCTAGTTGTAGTAGAAGTTTTATTAAAAAGGAAAAACCTCTTCTGCAGCGTTTAGAGTTTTATAACCTTGTGCTCTGCAGCTGAGAATCAAAAAGAAGATAGGCGAAGTTTCATTCAAGTTATCTTTTCAGCGAACATCAGCAAGAAAGGGAACTCCCCCTTCCAATAGGAGAGCAGTTTATCTGTGCATAGCTGTCCGTTTCCAAATCACATACCAGAGGTGCGAATTGAAACGCCAACAAAATCCATATACTCCTTTTCAACCTTATCAAAATTTACTGTGATTTCTGCCAAAAGATACATCTTCGTTACATGAGGATCTCCACAAAACCTCTCATGGATCAGCCGCACAAACTCATTCTGCAAGTCATGAACAAGGCAATTTATGCCTTCATTGGTAAAATACCTGCAAGGAATATGCTAGATAAAATCAATAACATACTTCTTAATATTGAGAAGTTTCTCCTTCCATATAGCCAACTCTAAGGCTATATCCTTTGAGATGTATCAAAAAGGAATACTGATGTGTCCATGAAAAGACTGTGGATCTATGCACTACTGTCATGGGCCTTAAGCCAAGAGCTTGTAATCTCATTAAAATCCTATCATAGATAGGCACCATTTTTGTCATGCAATCCAACATATTCTCAATTCCAAGGAGAATATCCTTAGAACTTGCCACTATTGAAGTCAACTTCGCAAGAAAATCAACACCTTTTACTATGAAGTCTAACTAAGAATTTTCGGAAAAAGTCTACAATTTACCTTGAAAAATGAAAATTCTAAGTTTTTCCTTCAATTTAGCCCTCAAAAATGGTTGCAAATGTCGATTTAAATTGTTTTTTGGTGCTTTTTGATGTTGCCCTGGCAATATATGATGGATCTCCTTCAAAAATCTCTTGAAATTCAGCCTCTAGATGCTCCAAAACAATAAAAATCACCTTCATTCAAGCTGGACCTGCACAAAAATGGATGCTCTTCCTTGAAATATCTTCAAAAATCACCTCTATATTGTTGGGAATGATAAAAAAATGTCTTCTCCTTCGTTGTAGCAAAGCAAAACCAGCTCCAATCTTAAACAATATAAGCCTCTATAGCAATAATGCCTTCACAAATGAAGCTTTGGTCTTATAAACCCTCAAATCTACTTTTATTCTAAAAAAAGAGTGCTTTTATTTGCCCTAGGCATGCAAAATTGGAGCGTGAAGTGAGAAGTGAAGTTGTCTTCTATTTATAGCTCTTAAAAATCATGACTCGTCCGCTTGAAGGGCACTCACTTTGCATGGTCGGCCTAAGCTTAAAATAGGCATGGGCTTTGTTTTTGGCACCCTTTCTTGAAAGGCGTTGATGCTCACTAAAGTGGCACGTTTTTCCCTTGGTACGCATGCCTTGGGAAAGGTGCGCCATCTTTGGTGGCAAAAAAAAATTCTATCTTTTAAAAAAAAAAATTGGCGCCTTTTGTCTTTGAGAAGCACTCCAAAAATTTTGCCTTTAGAAAATTTTTCGATAAAAACACTTAGCTTTTTCACCTTTGGCATTTTGGTCTTTTTCCGCTCTTGGAGCATTTTGTCCTTGAAGCGCACTCCAGGGTGAAAGCGCTCCAAATGCACTTGGGAGCGCTTTTGATCTCGCCTTGGATGCCTCCGTATCTGTAGAATTTTTACCTTCATTTTGGAGTGTTTTGATGTTGGAGCATGCTTCGCCTTGAGAGTGCTTTGTTCTTCATGCCTTAGGCATTTTTTCAACTTTGGAACGCTTTAGAGTTGGAGCACGCTCCACGAGAAAAGTGCTCTTTTGACTTGCACCTTCAGAATGAGTTTCAAGACAAACTTTTATCAATGGATAAGTGAATGTCTTTGTCACTTGAATTTTCCACTTTTTCCTCTAGAGCACTTTTGCCTTGGCACGCGCACCTTCGGAAAAGCGCACCATTTTCATGCCTTAGAAAAATTTTCAAATTTTTCAAAATTGCTTTTTGAGTTGCCAGGTCTCTTCTCTTTGCCTTTCGTCATTCCTTTGCAATGTTTTAGTCTTTAATTCATCACTTCTGACCTCCACTTCCAGACAATCTTTCATAGCTTGTAGCCATTTTTACTCTTTGAAATTTCTCTTCATTCTAGCCTTCTTTCAATCTCCATTGATATATCTTGTACATGCGGGTTTAGAAAATAATGACAAGGTGACACAATGCTTGAGAGGTGTGTTTTGATATCAATTTTAGGGTGTTTGTATGCATAGACGAAAAAATTTCGTATGGACACAACAATTTCAATCAAGTTTTTAAATATCATACGCTTTTTTGTGTTTTTTTTTTTAAATTACATTTTGTTTACCTAATTAAGTAATTTTTAATTCTTTTTTTGTATTTTGTTTACCTAAATAGGTATTTTTTGCAAACATATCTATTTTGATTCCTAAAATCAAATTGAATTGTTCTAACTATCATTCTTGGAAAACACATATTAGCTTCATTTTTAGATTTAAACATCTTTTGGATGTAGCAACTAATCCTAAAGTGGGGCCCGATCCTACGCTAAGCCAGGATAAGCAAGAAAAATGGAATAAGCAAAATGATGAATCCCTTAGCCTAATAGGCATTTCAATGTCACCTGAACTTTATGTTTATATTGGGGCATGCACAAAAGCCTATACCGCATTGGAAATTCTAAGGAAAACTTATGATAGTTCTAATGAATCTAGAAAGATTCAACTTCAAGATCAACTCGAAGATCTCAAATATACAAATTTCAAAACCATGGATGAATTTCTTCTCAAATTTGATGCTCTTAATAGTCAATTAATTGATTTAGTAGTTAAGCTAGAAGATCTTAGATTAATTCATATTGTTTTTAAAAAATGTTTGCCTAGACAGTTTCAATAATTTATTACAAATAGTTATGCTCAATTAGCTATTCCTACTTTATCTACTCAATTATCTTATGATATTTTTTGTAATTTATTAAGGCAAGAAGAAGCTAAATTGATTCAATTTGGTGATCTCAAGAATAGTGAGCATTCTTTTATGTCTAAAAATAATAAACAAAATTTTAAACCTCATAATAAACAAAACTATAATCCCAAATTTAGTATAATAATAGTTATAATAAAAGGAATTAACAACAATAATAGTTATGGTAATAGAAATAATAATTCTTATAAGAGGCTTCATTGTAACTATTGTGATAAAGATGATCATTGTCCTAACATTTGTTACAAGAAGAAAAATGCTAATAACAATAAACAACCTATGAGGCAAAATTATCAACAAAAGCATAAGCCTCATAATAATAATGCTAATCAATCTAGGCATGCTTTAAATTGTGCTTTAAATGCTTCAAAACCTCTTGAATGGATTATTGATATAGGTGCATCTTAGCATGTTACTTCTCATAAAGAGATATTTGAATCAATGCAACCTGACAACACTAATGTTCCTCTTCAACTTGCTAATAATCATAGTTGTAATATAGAAGTAATTGGAGATGTGAATGTTCCTAATGGTAAATTGCATGATGTTTTTTATGTTCTTGAATTGACAAAAAAATTTCTTTCTGTAGCTAAGCTTTGTCAAGATTATAAGATAGAATTTTATAAAGATATGTGCTATGTGATTGATCCAAATCAAAATGATAAAGTCATTGCTAATGCTAATTAGACAATTATAATTTGTTCAAGTTCTATGAGTTTGCTACTTCTAAATACTCTTTATTATCTACCATTGATTTTAATGTTTGGCATGAAAGACTTGGTCATATCAATGCTGACAATATTGCCTTGATGCAAAAATCTAATATGGTAGAAGGATTGCCTAGTATTGTTCCTTCTAAAATTGTATGCACAGGATGCATGAGTGGTAAGATGCATAGGGAGCCCTTTCCTGAAGGTCAAGCATGGAGGGAAAATCATAAGCTGCACCTCATCCATAGAGACCTCTTGGGACCCATGGAAAATAAATCCATCCAAGGATCAAGGTATGCACTTACTTTTTTTATGATTATTTAAGAAGAACTTGGATCTATTTTCTTAAAAACAAGGATCAAGTTCTTGATACTTTTGTTGATTTTCATAAATTTATTGAAAGACAATCTAGTTTTAAACTTAAAATACGTAGGACTGATAATAGTACTGAATATGTGAATAATGATTTTAATGTTATTTAAAGTCCTTTGGTATTAAACATGAGCTATCCATTCCCTCTACACCTCAATAAAACGGTGTAGCAGCAAGGAAGTATATAACTATTGTTGAAATGGCTAGATGTATGTTACATGCTAAAAACATGTCTTATAAATTTTGGGCTGAAGCTATGTTTTGTGCTACTTATATTATTAATTGAACTCCAACCAATCCTTACATGATATCACTCCTGAAGAGGCTTAGTCCAGTAGGAAACCTAATCTTAAGCACTTAAGAATCTTTGGCTCAATTGCTTTTTTTCATAAACCTAAACAAAAAGGCACAAATTAGATTCTAAATCTTCTTCTCAATTTTTTGTTGGGTATGATGAACAATCTAAAGCTTATAGAGTTTATAATCCTATTACTAATGAAGTTAAAGTTGCTAGACACGTATGCATTGCTAAAAATGGTGTTCATGATTGTTCTAAAGTTGTTAACAATGGTTCTTCTCAAAACAATGTTCTTATTATTGAGGATAATCCTTCTTTGAATCCTCTTAATAATTATTTTAGTCAAAGTGATAGTGAACATGATGAACATTCTCATGATGATTCTTCTTCTAGTGACAATACGCCTACATGTAAACGTATGCCTAAATGGTTTAAAAATTTTGTTCAAGAAAGTGATGATATTTTAACTAGAATGGATAGATCTAATCTAAGGCTAGAAAAGAAAACTATTGCAATTATGCTTTAATGTCTAAAATTTTGGATACTAATGATCCACAAATTTATGATCAAGCTAAACATCAACCTCATTTGGAAACGACTATGAAAGATGAATATAATACTTTGATTGTAAATCAAACTTGGGAGCTTGTACCTTTACCTCATGGTAAGAATATTGTTACATGTAATTGGTTATATAAAACTAAGTTTAATGCCACCAATGAGATTAATAAATTTAAAGTTAGATTAGTAGCTAGAGGTTTCTCTCAAGTGTAATGCTTAGATTATAATGAAACTTTTTCTCCTATGGCCAAAATGCCAACTATTATAGTTATAGCTTTTGCTTCTCATATGCATTGGCCTATTCATCAAATGGATGTTAAGACTGCATTTTTTAAATTGTGATTTGCATGAAGAAATTTATATGTCTCAACCTATGGCTTTTGTTCAAAAAGGTAAATAACATCCTATTTGCAAATTGAAAAAATTAATTTATGGTATAAAACAATATCCTAGAGAATGGTACTCTAAAATTAATGCTTTCTTTACTTCTCAAGGATTTACTAGAAGTCAAAATGATCCTAATCTATATATTAAACATAGTGAAAATGATATTGTTATCATTATTTTATATGTTGTTGATTTGATAATTACTGGTAGTTCCAACAAATTGATTTGTGATACTAAATCTCAACTAAATCATCAATTTCAAATGACTGATTTAGGATTATTACATTAATTCTTGATATGGAAATTTGGCAAACACCTAATGGTATTTTCCTTTCTCAACATAAATATGCTCAAGATCTCTTAGATAGATTTAAAATGAATGACACAATTGTGTTCCTACTCCTTGTGAATTAAGAACAAAATTAATGGTTGATATGGAAACTCCTTTTGTTGATTCTACTTTATATAGGTGACTAGTTGGAAGCTTAAATTACTTAACTCTAACTAGACCTAATATTTCCTTTAGTGTTGGTTTAGTTTCTAGATTTATGTCTAAACCTCAACAAACACACTTTAAAGTTGTAAAAATAATTTTAAGATATATTAAAGGTTCCATTAATGTTGGTCTCTTTTATGATGCAAATTCTAAATTTTCTTTATATAGTTATACTGATTCAGATTTAGGAGGAGATCCCAATGATGGAAGATCCACTTGTGGTTATTGTTGGTTTGTTGGATCAGGTGTAATATCATGGAATAATAAGAAGCAACAATCCACTTCTCTTGCTTCTATTGAAGCTAAATATAAAGGTTGTACTAATGCATCTAAAGAAACACTATGGTTAAGAAGATTGCTTGAAGAATTTGGTCTACCTCAAAAGGATCCTACTCCTTTGTATTGTGATAATCAAAGTGCCATTGCCTTAGCAAATAATCCAATTTTTCACGCAAGGACCAAGTATATTTCTCTTCAACATCACTTCATTAGAGAGCAAATTGAAGACAAACAAATTTCTCTTTTGTATTGCAAGGGTGAAGATCAAGTTGCAGATATTCTCACTAAACCCCTTTGTAAAAAAATTCATCATTGTAGAAATCTAGGCTTACATCCCATTGATGGATTTGATGTAATTTCCCCAAGTAAAGCTTAAGGGGGGTGTTAGAAAGTTAATCTTTACTTGGTAAAGGTTATTAATCTTATAAATACTTGTATTTATAATACAATGTATTTTTTGTGTTATTTGAGTATCATGTGTGAGGATGACTCGTGTTCACATTCTTCTTGGAGGAATATTTAGGCTTTAGCCACCTCCTTATGAGGTTTGAAACTTTGCACACACTTATATGATAGGTGGCATATGAGAGTTACATGCAACTCCTTTCTCATTTTCTCAATTCTCTCATTCTCACATTCACATACACTCATTCTTGAGAATCTCTCTCTCTCTCTCTCTCTCTCTCTCTCTCTCTCTCTCTTGTTGATAACTGAGAGCGGGGGGGTGAATCAGTTATCCTAATAATTTGACTTTCTAAACTTTCTTAACAGTTAATGCAACATCAAATCAAACAAGCAAGCATAATCATGAAATGGAAATGATACCAATACACATGACACAGATTTTGACGTGGAAACCCTATTAAGGGAAAAAACCATGGGGTGATTAACCCAAGATATTATTCTCTGTTAAAAGAATAGATAGAACAAAATGGCACTTGCCAATTAGGGTTCACTGCCCAAGCACACTGCTCACAAGACGCTCACTGCCTACAAGAGACTTACTGTCTACAAGAAGGGAAGGTAACTCAATGTTTGAACTGATGAGAAGCATCTACTCATGCTGAGGTTCAGTTCCGGTTAGGCTCAATAAACTGATCTGCTGCACTTCATTCTTACTCTCTTTTAATGCTGTTGTACTTTCACATTTCGAACCTGTCTTCCTGTCTTCACTCTGCTTATCTATTTTTCTTCGCACACTATAATGCACACCACACTCCTTCACATCTAAATCCATCTTGTATATATATCCGCACAAGTGATTTTATCACATTTCTAGTCAGCATCCGGAATAGTCAATATTTTCCTCAATCTCTGATCTGTCGACTGAATCCTTGCATAATGCGGATCAAGGATCTACTTGTAGAAGTCATCAATCATGTTGGCCAATCATAACTTATGCCTTAAGAGCCTTTACCATCATTAGTAACACATCCGGAATAATGTCTGATGTTCTGTCAGTCAATTCTTCCTCTATCCATATTGCCAATCAGGAACTCAAGTATTCATATCTTTTCCTTCATCTATCACCGGAGGCTAAATCCTTGGAATGTGTTAGTCAAGGTACTCCTCTTGACTTCCCCAAATCCGCACTTCACTAAGATACTTCTTCTGAGAGATCTAGACCTGTCTGTCAGACCTTACTGACTGCTCTGTTCTTGCTTACTGGACCTCAATACTTCTTCAATCTGACTTCTGGTAAAAACTCATCATGTCCTGCGGATGTGTGGAATAACCTTTGTTGCCATCAATGACAACATTCATAAATCCTTATAGTGTCTCTTGCCAACATCTCTCTCTCTCTCTCTCTCTCTCTCTCTCTCTCTCTCTCTCTCTCTCTCTCTCTGTGTAATTTTAGGCTTCTTGCCATCTACATAACATCGAGGGGTTTTCTTTTCTTTTCCCCTTCAAAATCCGTGTATCTATTGTTTAATCTTGGTGCATGCTTCTAGTTTTGGTTCTTCATTGGATGGTCACATTTACTTCAAACAATGCTTGATACTTATTTAGTATTGTCCTTTGCTCTTTCATTTTTCCTTTCATAGGGTCTATTATGTAACCTCTACTCTTTATTGAAGTGAGTAGTAGCATTATTAGAAGGCAAACCCTTCTCATTTCATGTAACCTAATATGAGAAATCTTTCATAGCCCACATTAGCTTATCTATCTTGTTTTCAGTTGTAAGAGGCTTGATTGAAGTTGCTATTTTTGGTTTTAGAATCTTTGCATTAGCTCTTTTGACATGTTTTCCATATGCCCTCATATTTCTCTCTATGTTAATTGCCATGCTTTAATATTCTCTTAAGGTTTGAGGATTCTTGTCACGGAGACAATATCCTATCTTTGTATCAAAGGCTCCATAATAAAGAACTAAGCACATGGACTCATTAGGCCTTAGATTAGGAGGTACCTTTCTCATTATCATGAAAACCTATTGTTGAATTCTACAACAGTCTCATTTATGCTCTTTTTTATTATTTTAACTCATAGATTGCAAATATAGGATCAATTATGTACCACTCTTTTGCACTTTCCTCTAATGACTGCACAAAAAATTCATCAAAACATCCTCATTTCAATTTCATATTCATCTATTACATTAATGAAGTGTTTCAGATGTTCTTCACCAGTGACAACATTATCCCTTGAAACTTAGGCACCCTACCCCTAATTTCATTTGGTATAGGATTGGGATAATTAAGGATACTATAGAATTCTATCTATTTATATTGTTCCATCCTTAATGGTGTATTGGGGGTGGGATATTTAGGCATGGCTCCTATTATGATCTCTTTCTTATATCTCGTTGGTTAGCTTATTGCTGATTAGGTGGCTGATTTGCTACAGGCTAATTATGAACATCATAAGGTTGAGGCTGATTCTATTGTCAAGCATTTTGTGCAAGTTGAGCCTATTGCAAATTAATTTGAACTCTCTTGGTATTTTTCTTAGGAGATCAAGCATATCCAACTTTTCATCAATTTTTCTTTCTCTACACATCATGGAATGAAGCATCTTGTTCAAGTTCAATCCTATGTGTAGAGGTAGGGGAGTTAGGACATGATCCTAATGTTGTATTTCCTATATTTATGGGATTTGATGCATCCAAACTCTCATATTGTGCTTCTTGGGATAAGTTTTGTTGATTGGATCTCTAGGCATACCATACTTCTTGCTAGAATTCCTTCTACCAATCCTAACCATTTTATCACTAGAATCATCTAAAGTATAAGGATATGTATCACCACACACATTATCACCAATTGAAGGACCAACATCATTTGATTTGAACTTAGGTATATCTAGTAGACTTACCTCTATTTGTAGATTTTCAAGTAGTATGTTTCCTTCTAGAGTGTGTTGCCTGGTTCTTCAACTCTCGTGGATTTATTGGATTCTTTCCTATTTCCATCTTTGATTCTTGTCATCACTTCTTGATGGGTTCAGTTGAACAGGGTCGCCACTCTTCACTTGGGTAGAGACAAATTTCCTTTAGTAGCAAAGGACTTAGGATATGAACCAAGAAATTAATTTTTCCTTAGCAATGATGATATTTTTTTGGTACTCAAAGTTGAGACTCCTCAAATCCCTAAAGCCAAGCAATTTCTGAGTGCCAAGGGTGTCAAACTCAAAACAAAAGATACAACTTATGTTCAAGATGAGGTAACTAAGGCCAACATGGATAAGGTGGGTAAGATCTTCTTCTTCTTTTGGCTCTGCTAGACCAAGGGGTTTTCCCTAAGGTGTATGAGAACAATGAATGGTAACAATATGATGCTAAACCTTGCCTCAAACCATACCCAATGTCTAGGAAAATCTAAATTCTATCACTAAGTACATGAAAGCTTGTTTGAGGAGAACACAAGGCTATAATACTTTCGTTAAGTAGATGCACAACCAAACAAGGAGTCTAAAATGATGTTGTAATAACCCCTAATTATCATGCATTCCTTTAGAAATGGTTGAGTAAAAAAACAACACAAAGTATAAAGGATTGTAAGTTTATTATGTTTGAGTGTGTTGAAGTAAAATGAAGGTTGACAGATAGCAAGCCAGTGACTATATCCAGTCAAGGAAATAGATTCTAGACATTCAATCAAAGGGGACACAACTGTAATCAAGTTTGCTACCTAATCAAGGTATCACCAAAGACTATAACTAATAATCTATTGCATAAGCTAGGCTCTATACAAACAAACAAACAACTAGAAGATTGTAGAACATAATCACAAGCATTCTTTAAAGATCCATAAAAACCCATAAATCTCATACATTCCCATGAAATGGTACTTTGTAAAAGCATTACAAAGGTTTTTTATTGTCTACAACAATCAACTAATTATGAAGAACATTTGAATTAGGAAATGTGATTAGGGTAAATTTCTAGAATAGCAAAAACTTACAAAATGTTTATGGAGGCATTTGAAATAATGTTCAATCTACACGTTAAATTCATTCTTTGAACATTATAGTGTCCTCTCATTTCCCTTGAGATAAAATCTAGACAATTTTATAATAAGATATCTCTATATCTCATTACTCAAAGAAAAAACCCTGGTTTTTACAAACTTTCTTCTTTTTCCTAGTTCCACTTTACAACCAAATTTTCCATCCTCAAAAAAATCTTTTCTACCAGTATATATGTGGAATATTTATCCCAACACACATCCTAGTCACACATCATGAATCATCAACAGGACCCTAGCTCACCCATACTAGTTGCATCATCTTCACATGGCCATGCACCTTAAAATGTACACATTTAGATATTTCAGCCATGCTTGCATGATGAAAATCTATCCTTGAGGGGTCCACATGAGTTTTGAGGCATATGGAGTTCTTCACTTTTGTTATCATGGCTTAAAATGGCCATTAATGGAGTCTTGTGTTGTGTAGGGAAGTCACTGGAATAGTAGGCACTTTTTTGAGAAAATCATGGGGTTTTAGGTTTCCAGGGAATCGGTGGACTTGTAGATAAGTGAAAGGGGCAGGTCAGGATCCGAGGCTCAGGAGGGACCAAGGACAAGGGAAAAGAGAATGTGGGATTCTAGGGTTTGAGATTAGGAATAGGAAGTGTATAGGGACTGGGGACCAAGAATCTAGGAGGACTTGGAACTAGGTTCCAAGGTGCGGGAGAAGACTAGAATCTCACAAAGAGGAAGGAGTTGGGAAGCAGGAGTTAGGAAGAATCAAAAACTCAGAAATAGAGGATGTGGGGAAGATTGGGATCTGGGGTTCTGGACGGACACGATATTGGGAATAGGATAGGGATGGGGATCAAAAACTAGCGAGGGATTGGGACTGGCAACTGGGGTTCCAGAGGAACTTGGAACTCTAGGAACAAAGGATGAAGGCAATAGGAAACTGGGGGTTTCAGGGAACTTAGGGATCTTGGAAGTAGGTGCAAAGATTCCAAGGACCCCTAGGTTCCTGAAAAACTTGAAAAGGTAAAGGAAGGCAGACAACACATAGTTTTGAGGAAACTTGGAACTCCAAGAGCAAGATGAAAGTATGGGAAACTAGGAAAGTGAGTAACTTAGGGATATGAGGATAAAGTTTCAAGGTCTCAAAAAAACTTGAAAATTTGCAAAGGACAAAGATGCAAAGGAAAAGATTGAAACTTAAAAAAAATTCAACTCCACCAAGCTGACATCATCACCACCACCATAGGAACCACAAAAGAATGCACCATGGGGTCTGGGTTTTAAGAGGAACCTAGGACCAAAAGACAAATAGGCCAAGGTTTGGGGAAATTCTCAATCTCGGAACATCCCTCTATTTTAGCAAAACCTAAAAAATTGGGAAGGCCCAAAAAATAGCTAAGGGCCAAACTTGGATTTTATTTAGATTTTTGGTAACTCTATGACATGGCTAAGGCACGGGGAAGGAGAAAAACTACAATGCAACACACAACTTAGGATATTTTGTAAATTTTTATGAGGGTGTCAACACAATCCTAAACTTCAGTCCCATTGTGTAGAATCTTGACCATTGTTGGACATTTCCTCTTCACTTCCCATTGTGTATCCACTTCCTATTTCATGCAAAAATTTCACAGGACTTCTATCAAGTCTTTAGTCTTTTCTTTTTTCCTATTTCCTTTAGTTTGTGAGTTTTCGATAGACTGCTAGATTTCATATTTTCGGTTTCAACATCCTCGTCTAGTTCCCCTTCCTTTCCTATAAATCTTGTCCCCACGTTCCCATCCCTTTTTCCTATTTCCCTCTACTTTGCATAATTTTTGTGTTCTTCTAGACTTTCACCTTATTCCAACATACTGACCTTTATCCTTTTTTTGCAAATTGTTTGTTTCATTCATCCTAGTTGTGGAATTTCCCTCCTAGATCAGATATGTTCACATCTAATTCCACATCTTGTCCCACTCTATTTCTCCACATTCCTTCCAACCTCCATTCATTTTCTATATTTCTTCCCTTTGCCTTCCTTTCTATTTGTGGAGTCTTCTCTTCAAACCAGATGCATTTTCACCTTCGATCCCTCATAATTCTTATGTATTCTTCCCAACCCCTTTGTAGGACATTACCTTGATTTTGAATCTCCTCTCTGAAGCACCTTCACTTCCCATATACAATTCCCACCTTCAATTTAGTAGTTTTTCTCCACTTTTTTCCCATCCACCTTTGCTTCCCCCTTCCTTTCCCACTTTCCTCACAATCCCTTTCTTGAAACTTTCCCATCCTTCTATATCTCATTCATTCGGCACTTCCCCTTCCCATATCTAGCCCCACATGTTTTTCTTGTACTTTCATGTCTTCCTTTACCTCCTCTTTGTGGGATTTCCATAGATTTCAGGATATCATTTCTTTCATCCCATTTCCTATCCTGTTGTCCAATTCCACAACCAAATCTTGGTTTTCCTTCACCTTCAAAATCACTTATTTCTTCCTTTGTGGAATCCCTACAAACTTCCATATTTCCTTCATATGTTCTCACACCCAATTCTCCCCCTCATTTATGTGTTCACTTTATTCCTTCCATTCTCACTCGACTTTCCACATCTAGTTCCCACCTCTAGTTCTGCAAGGTTGTCATTTCACATTTGGTCCCATGTCAAATTCCCGCAATTCTTTAAGAAACTTCCCCTATTCCAAAAATTCCCCTTCATGACCAAAGATAGCGATTAATTGTATCCAATGAACATGATATAAGATGAAGGAAGATCTCCATATGCCTCCACGTACCTGTAGACCCTACATGGACAAGATTTCTTTACAAAATGGAATGGATGCAAGTGTGAATCTGTATGAAGATGACACCACTAACATGGGTGACTATCAAATCATGTTGACCACTCCAAAATCCCATCAAGAAGAAATACTAAATTTAATGCTATATATACATGTTGAAAAGATGTAATTAGGGTTGTTCATTGAGCCAATTTTGGATTGTAAGTGTCTCATGCAATTTCTAGTGTATCAAATGATGAATCTCTAGCTCTGTAAATAGTGAAGCATGTTTGTAAATCAAGGGAAGGGGCAGTCTAGTAAGGTTCTTCTTGTAAATAGTGTGTCTCCATTGACATGATAGAATATATCTATAAGGGCTTTGAACCCAGTTGTTGTCTCTCACTTTTCACATTTGTTAGCATTATTGTAATAGAATTTGATTAATATATATAAGCATTCTAAAGCATTGCAAACTCTTTTGCAATGGTCTTATTTTGTTGCATGTGGGGTGTTGCTAATATGTAATGGATAATTAAGAATATTCATTTGTAGGTTTAGTTATCTCATGAGTTTGTATGCATATGCAAGCTCAATTTCATTTCTAATTTATGGATATTTTCTCCATCCTCTTTCTCAGTTGTGACTCTGTTGCCCAATCAAGTAGGCACTGGTTTGATTGGTGAGGGGCTAAACACTTCTTATTTTAATCATCTCTCTTGTTAGTTGTAGGAGTAGGTTAGGCTCCACCATGCCTACATGATTTGTTTTATAAATTAAGCTATATCCAATGTAATCTTGAAACTAGAATATCATTAGAGAATCATTAGAGAATCATGCTTGTGTGTTTTTCCTCTTACCCATGTGTATGAAATGTTAAGAGGAGTCATGTACTAGGGAATAATATAGTGTAGCTATTATATCTTTTGATGCATGTTAAGATTAAAATTATGATCTATTTATTAGAGGTCTTGTAGGCATGTATGTAGCCAATGTTGACCTTAACTTAGTGACAAATCTTAGTGGTCATAGCATAATAGGTATGGCTACTTCAAGGCTTGGAGTTTAAATTGTCGTTTCTCTTTAACTCTTGTTATTGAGACCTCATGGAAAACCCCTTTGGCCTTATAGAGTCTAAAGTTGAATGTGAGTTTACCCACTCACAATACTTGGTCCATTCATGCCAGTGTTTGAGCATAAGTCTTGTTCACTACCTTTACTGACATATCCCTAGCCTCAATTTTGGTGCTGGTCTTTAGGATTTGTGGAGCTGCATATTTGAGTACCAACATAATGGTGCCAATACTGAAGATGAATTTTGTTCTTGATGCAAGTTGGCAAGTTGATAATTCAAGTTAATTATTAATGGGTTCTAAATTGAAATGAAGACTCTAATTATGAGATGAACCTAGACTGGTTCATTTCCTTGGAGATTAGGTGTGTTCTTAGGTATTCCTCTTTTTAAAGAGGTGGTAACTCTGTTCTTATGAAATAAATTCTCTTTCTTTTAAAGGTACACAACGGTTCTCTTATTTATTTTGATAAGGCTTCTTTTAAAATAAAGAAACATTATTTTATGAAGTTCAATTCTTCACTACATGACTGAATGTGCTAAGTCATGGCTTCTTGGATAAATAATGATAACTCTAGGGTTGCTCCTTCACATGTACTTTCTTATATGTCAATCCATGTAGACTTCCATGAAGTACATTCCTACATGTGCTATTAAACCAAAAGGTTGACCTGTCAATCTTCGATACACATGCCAGATATAACAGATCCATAGGAGGCGGTTAGACCATGTCACAAATCCCTAAGGGGGATGCTAACTTTTTACCAACAATCCCCCCTCAGTGTTACCCAAGAGGATTCAAACCTAGCACTTGAAGCTCTGATACCACTTGTTGGCCCTACGTGTGCTGTTAAACTAAAAGGTCAACTTGTCAATCTCTAATACACATGCCAGATATAACGGATCCACAGGAGGCGATTAGACTATGTCACAAATCCCTAAGGGGGACGCTGACTTTTTGCCAACATCTTACGAGATGCTCATCTTTCCACTCAAATAGCCTTGCATATTATGCTATCCTACCTTAAAACCAAGCATCCATGCATAAGTACAATGAGCTCGTTAGGTAACATAATAAAATTGAAAATCAAATCAGGTTGCTTGAATCAAGTTTGTAGTCCAAATCCCAATCTACTTCCATGAAGAAGCATGTCACCAAATCTCAAATGATTAGACTTCCCAGTATTCCCCTTGTTAATGTATATGAGAAATTAGACTTGTCATGGGTAGATCATAATTTTGAATGTATGACAAATTAGATTTACCTACAATTTCCCAGGTTTGATGGGCTAGACTTATCTCAAGGGGAGGCACATGTCCAAGAATTTTTTGATTTCATAGACAAATATCATTATGTGGATGATATTTTTTACTAAATCTCTTAGTAAGGATGCAAAGAAATGGCTTTGCACTTTTCCAAATTGCTATTTTTTCTCTTGGGATAGTTTAATTACGGCATTTGAGGAGTGGTGTACACTTTGTGTTGATCCTTTCTCTCTTGTCCATGAACTTGCAAGAATCAAAAGAAAAGAGGGTGAGTTGGTTCCAAATTTTTATCAAAGATTTATGGTTGCTTTATCTTGCATACCTAACTATTACAAGCTAAACGAGCACAAGTGCATTGATATGTTTTGTGATGCGTTTCATCTTGGAGCTAGCCTTTGTCCACCGATCTCAAACCTAAGGTTACGGACCATATTCTATTGTTTGGTAAATGTTGTTGAGGATTCATATGAAATTGATGTTACTTCCTTTAATGCTAATGGGATGGAGAAAGATGATGTTGCATCATATGGGAATTATGTAGATGATGAGGCTAGTGTGTACAATAGCCTTGAGTTCAATGGGTTAGTTCACGAGGATGACAAAGATGATCACTGTTTGTTTTATGATCTTCCATGCTTTGTCCATATTAGAGGTGATGCGGATGAAAATGATACCACAAGTGCTCATATGGAGGTTGAAGTGCATCATGCCTCAAGTGATAAGTCTCAAGCCCTTTCCTCTTTTGTTGATGAATTGAACAATGATTTGTATCAGTTAGATGATTCAATAACTCCTAACATGAGCAAGTGTGACTGTCATGATGTGATCTTTGATGATGACTAGGTTTTGCATGTTACAGATGAGGTTTCTTATTTTGCAACATATCTTGATGCCTATGTTAGGAGGAAGATGAAGAAGATGACAATTGTGTGTCTATTTATAGCAGTAGGTGTGGTGAAACATATTTCCAAAATGCGATTAAAACAAAGAGGCAATGGGATGGATTTAGTCCATCACTTGAGGTGCCTCAATATGATTCTTATGCTAATGATGGTAATTAAGATATGGATCAAGTATTTGATCCAAGCATGGAGAAAAAATTCATCATGTATGACAATGGTGTATTTCAGTTGCATGTCATCCAAGAGCTTGATATGGACATCAAGGATTATGAAGCTTTCCTTTTTGAAGGTCATGTTTCGAGGGCTATTTATGTGGCTTAATTAGAATCCATTATATAGGCCCAACATACTAGTGAAGATGATGTTGATAAGTAACACACAAGCCAAGTTGAAAACCAACATGTTATAGCTCAACTTAATGATATACTAATTTTGAGACCTTCTAGTTATTGGTGTTGGAAGATCTCTCTCTTTACGCCTATCAAAGTCTAGGTTTGTTATATTTTTCTAAAGTGTGTGAGTTGGAGGCATTTAGTTTTTGTCTCAACTCATTTTAAAGTGTTGGTAACCAAGTGGATATGGCTAGCATGGGTAGTGAGAGTCTTCTTTTCCACATGCATTTATATTGGGTTGCTAACCCTAGTTGGCAGGAGGATGATATTTATTTTTAGTTTCAACATAATCCTCTTGACCTTGATAGTTTGCATGTGCATGCATGCAATAAATACCATTTGTTGCTGCTAGGACATGAATGCACTTTTATCTTGAGGATGCATAACTCCTTCATCAAGCATGTCTTTGACAAAGGCAAATGGTTAGAGGTAGTTTAGCCATGGCCTTGTGCCATGGATATTCTTTTCAAGGTTTGACATGCAAGTTTTCTAAACTTTGTTTACAAGCACACTCAAATTTCTTTGTGCTTCCATGTCATTAGATGTAGTGGTTGTCTTGTATATAATTCCCTCATTGTACCTTCCCTTGTACATATTGGCTTATTTTTTGTTTCTCCTCCCTCCTTGCCCCCTTTTGCATTTTGGTCTACTCCTGGAAGGATGATATTAATTTTTAGTTTCAACATAATCCTCTTCACCTTGTCAATTTGCATGTGCATGCATGCAAGAAATACTATTGGTTGTAGCTAGGGCATGAATGTACTTTTATCTTTAGGATGCACAACTCCTTCATCAAGCCAATCTTTGACAAAGGCAAATGGTTAGAGGCAGTTTATCCATGGCCTTGTGCCATGGATCTTATTTTCAAGGTCCAACCTACAAGTGTTCTAAACTTTGTTTACAACCATACTTAAATTTATTTATTCTTCCATGTCACTGGATGTAGTGGTTGTCTTATATATAATCCACTTGTTGTTCCTTGCCTTGTACATATTGGCTTGGTTTTTATTTCCCCTCCCTCCTTGCCCCATTTAGCATTTTGGTCTACTCATGGAGATAGATGGATCCTCATTGTGCCTGCAAGAAACACACATCCATAATTAGATCTAATGTTGACACCTGCCCCAAAATGTGAAAAAATCCTAAATTTGGTGCCCCTTTGTTTCCTTGGATCTATTTTACCCATCATTGACAATTGATCTAACAAATCCTCTAATGGTTAATCCCTTGGTCAAAATTTTGTCTTAGAGTTGTGCATTGCCTTCCCCATGTTCCTATCATATGTGGGAGTGTCCAGAAATCTAAAAAAAATTAAGTGTTGGGAAATTCTAAGTCATTTTGGGTATTTTCTACAAAGTTGCAGAGTTTTAATGGACTATTAGACATTTCGTTTTTAGCTCACATCATATTCTTGACCTCTAGTATCGCATAAAATCCTTGTAGATTTCATCAAGTCCTTCACTTCTTTCATTTATCTTTCTTTTCTAATTTTGCAGAATCTCGATCGATTATTGTAAGCACTAAAATCACACATGAGCTTCCACGAGGACCCCATGATGACATGTAATCCTAATGATGTACACGGAAGCATGAATAATGACATCCCCTCAACATTACTTCTCCTGGTGACACGTGTCAGTTGCTATTGATTCTTCAATTTCTTAACAATTCTTCCTGTTGATACAACTGTTAGTCATATAACACAAATAAAAGTTTATACATAGTAAACCTTTATCGTCTTCTAAGATATGATAAATTTAGGAGGAATTTATGATCCCAAGTCTCTGATAGTCAGGATATGACCTTTTGACAGTCACTTAGTGGTTTGATGTGAATTTTGTTGTTAATCATTCAGGGGCCTTATGCATGAATTTGAAATAATATTGTTTGGATATTGTCTTGTGTACCTGCTCTGCATGGATTTCTCCAACAATTGTGTTAAATCCTACAATCTTTAACTAGGATATGTAGATATTTATGTGAATTTATCCTAAGTTTGATCAATTCTTCTGATCTCTACTCTGATTAAGATTATTTGTGATGATTTTTGTAGCTTTGATTAGTTCTTCTAAATTTACTTAAATTTGAACTAATATTCACTCAATTCTACTTCTGCACTTTAAATTCTCCTAAATATTATGCCTATAAGTAGATATTTCCATGCTCTTTGTCATTATTTCCAAGTATTTGCATGATATTTTCAATGTTACATGCAATTTTCTCAAATATGCAAAAGATGTTCATTTATCTAAAGATATTTGTATATTTATCCATGTTCTTCTTATCATTTGTCAATATTTGTAGTTATGATGATGATATTCATGAAATTTAAAAGAAAATAGATTGAAATTGTAAATTCAATGAAATTAAGTGAAGTTTGATCGATCACTGATCCACATGTATCTTAGATACTTTCATGAGAGGAGATGAAAACCAAACCATGCTTTGCCAGGACAATCCATGAGTACACATGACAGGTGCAAATCTTCAAAGGAAAGGAATGAAAACATCATGCACTTTGTGAATGCACCTATGTTGAGCACAACAATCCACAATTACACATCAAGAATCCATTCATATATTACACAAGATATGTGATAAGTTGTAATCAAAATGTCTCCATCTTCATTCAAGTATGCAAAAAACTACACATATACAGATGATCTCAAGAAAGAATAGTGAGGAATCACTAAGCACAAAATATTTACTAAGTGTCCACTAATCACCAATCCTATCTCAATTAAGCTTTGAATATTTTAGAAAATGGCAATCCATCTCCTTTTATAGACCAAGGATAGGATGCGGTTACAAATGATCCAAGGATCTAGACCAATTTAGGATGATCTAACGGTAAAAAAATGTGGCACATGATCGCCATTTGGCAATCAATCTGGTGGAATACAACTGGCATTCTAGAATATTCCTTGAATCTTTGACTTGGTCAGCATGACCCCTTTACTCTGCATTTCCATCAGACTCTTCATCTATAGATGTCCCTTCTATTACTCTACATCCAATACCTTGGACGAGCTCATATGCATGGATGGCCTTCTCTATCTCTGTTCAATCCTGTACTTTAGCCTTTTCAACAGCATACTCTTGGGCCTTTAACTGCTCCTTCAAAGATATCCACTTATTGGTCTGGCTATTTAGCTCCTCATTATATGTCTCTATTTTAGACTTCATATGCATGGCTTTATCAATAGTATCTTCAGAAAAGTGTTGGATAGGATCCTCTGCTACTAAGTTGAAATAATCTTTAAATACTTTGGTAGCAAACTCCTCATCTTGATATTCAATCTTTCCTTCTACCGCACCTTCAAGAGTTTCCAAAATCTCCAGCTCTTCTGCCAAGAGTTCATATGCCTTGATGTTGATATCCACAGCCTTAGTATTGCATCTTTTCAATATACTGATCTCAAACCTTATGTCTTCAAACCAATTATCTAGCTGCGGTATAATGCAGAGCAAGATATGGAGTTAGAAATAAAACACTGTAATGATCTTTCTTACTGAACAAGTATGGGTTTGTTCTCCTTTATGCAATGCATTGCTTCAACAAGAGTAATGGGTGCTTCAAATTGGATTATATGCTTGGATGCTTTGTCAATACTCCAAATCATCATGGATGACTCTTACATGACTAGTTGAAACTCACCAAACCCCCAAAACATCGTGACTATCTATTCCACCTATCGTTCGTTTACAAACTGACCTAGCTTCTAGTAGCCCTAAAAATGGGGTTTTTAGGCCAAAACTTGTAGGATATAAGACAAACCCGTGGAAGAACTTGGTTTTTGAGTACCCATCAGAAGGTTACAACACATATCCAACATGCACTAGGGGGTCTTTTGGGACACAGGCCTCAAAAATGGGTCTGTTTGTGCTGAAATAGGCCTAATTAGGCCTCCATCACATAGTAAATGGCCACCAAACTTACTCTCAGTTTCTAAAATCAGATCTAGGGTGCTTGTGGGGTTAGAAATGACTGGATTATACTAGTTTAAGGGATCTCAAGACATCCCAAAGCTCTTTCCTGTCACTGTGTTATCTAACTCTACTCTTGACAGTCTAATACATGAAGATATTAGACAGGACTGACTACAAACCTCTTGATTCTCCTATACCCTGCTCCTACAATAACTTCAATAGATAATTATGAGAAAAATAGAGACATTCCACCCATTTTGAGATCATGAAATGGGTGGAATGAATTAGATTGCCATCATTTTGCCAAAACCCTTGAAATTAGGGTTTAAGAAACCAATTACAAAAAAATGACTCAAAAATGCTTCAAAAACTATGAAATCCTACAAAACTTATTTCAAACAATCGCTAACATCATTCTCCAAATGATTTCAGTTGTTTTGGTCCTTGGCAGTATTGTACGGGCAAGGACAGAACGCTGGAAAAGTAGAAAATAGTCAAAAATTGTAGAAAAATAGTTATTTCTTCTTCTTATTCTCCTTCCAACTTCCTCAAAATCTCCTCTTTGACATGTCTATGCATAATACTATGAGTTTACAATATATTCTCCCTGATTTACTAACTCTCATCTTGGGAAAATCCAAAAAAAGTAGGCATTAAAGCCTATCCTCACTGAAAACCAAAATAAACTATCCTATCTTTTAGGACAACAACAAATTTCACTAAATACATTGCCTATTCTAAACCACCACTATGTGGTCATGCCTCTAGTGGGCCTAATTACATCATCTAATAAGAAACTCCACCTATGACCTCAATTCAACCCAAAAATACAAAATTTGCCTTGAGAAATTCAAAAATTGCCTTGGGGCTAGGTGCCCCTACACCATACAACCCTACTGAAAAGAACTCATGTCACATGAGTTATGAATGGTTCTTTCTTCAACTTGCTCTCCACAAGCTCTTTGGTCTGCAAATCTACTTGGTTCAGATAATGAAATCTTAGGACATACTCTGCCTCCTTGCATTTGTTTGCATGTGACTGCATACTTGCACTTGTAATCAGACCTGCAAGAGGTCTCCTAACTGTCCTCTACCCAAAACATGACAATGTTCTTGTTTTCATACCTTCAAACCATCCCCTACCATAGGTTCTTGCCTTCTTCTTTATGGCAACTTCATGCTTGCACCTACCACTAAGCTCTTGTCCACCTTGTCCTTTTAGGACTGTCTTCTGATTCACTATTTGATCAGCGTTTTGTGTCATCATATTGTCCTTGTAACCTACTGTACCCACTGTACCAGCAGGTACCACTTGTTCTTTAGTCTTTGTCTCAACCAAAGGGCACATATTGTACCAATCAGGACATTGTTATTCCAATTCACTGTCAATAAACTTGAAGCAATCTTCTTACCTGTTGTCCCATCATTTCCAAGCTTTGAACTGACTATAGCACATATCTCTTTGTTTCCTTTCACAACCTCTACAACTACTTTCTTCTCACACAGGATCACCTAAGCCTCCTTAACCTTATCTTTGTCTCCTAACACTGCAGTATCCTCCAAATGCTTCGTCTTGGTATCCACAAACTCCTCCTTACCAAATACTATGACTTTTGTTGCTTTGGATTGATCTGGTGCAACCTCTTGTAATGGAAGCAAAGTAAATGAATTTCCTTCATGGTCAATCTAGTAGGTATTAGCCCATACATCATACACAGCATGTTTGTCAAATTGTCATGGCCTTCCAAGCAACAAATGAAAACATTGCATTGGTAGAACATCACAAAGTACCTTATCCCTGTACCCCCCAATCTAAAATTCAACCCAAGTCTGCTCTTGACTAGAAGTGTTTCATGAGGAATTTTCACCAAGTTTAACTTGTCTACCATTTCCTTTGACACTATATTATCAGTGGAGCCTGAATCTATTACCACCCTACATACTTTACCTTTGCTCTTGCATGTGGTCTTGAATAGACTTCTTCTTTGCATTGGTTCTTTCTCCTTAGAGGCCCTCAAGAGTTGTCTTCTCATCCATCAAAGTTTCACCCACCTCTGGTGCAGCAACAAGGCTTGAAGGATTGACAATTTCTACTTCATCTTCTTGGACAAATTGGACTCTCTTCACACCTCTTCTTTCACCTTCACTTGAAGTAGCACCAACCTTGTCAGGGCACTTGTAGGCTAGATGACCAAACTCACCACAGTTGTAACACTTTCCTGAAAACATATTTGAACCTCTTCCTTGATCTGCATTTCTGCCCCTAAAACTTGTTCTTCCACCTCTCCATCCACCTCTAGGCATAGCCTCTTGTTCTTTACTTTTACCAGCATCTTCTTCATTGAAATGTTTTGGAGTAGAAAAAGTTCCTCTACCTCTAGAAGTACTGTCTCTTCCTCTTGTTGTCTTCTCTTGTCTCCTTTTCACCTTTTCTTCTGCCCTTATAGCCATTTGAAAACATTATTCCACTGTTTTTGGTGCCAACAAACTGATTTCATCTTGACTGTTATATCTTAGGTCATTGCGATATCTAGCTACTCTTTCTTCCTCATCCTCCTCATGCTTTGTTCTTATACTTAATCTATAAAACTCCCCAGTGTATGCTTGCACATCTAAGTCCTTTTGCCTAAGATTTTGTAGTCTTTTAAGCAATTGAACATTATAATCACCAGGAAGCAACTTACCTTTCGGTTTTGCTTTCATTCTCTCCCAATAAGTGATCTTGTTCTTCCCTTGTTTCTGCCTTTCCTCTTGCACAAAGTTCCACCACAACAAAGCATGTCCTTTTAGTTTGGTCTTAGCCTTCCTCACCTTGTGATCTTCATCTATCTCTTCACTTTCAAAGTAATTCTCTATGGCTCCTATCCAGTCCAAGAGCTCTTCACCATCTAGTTTGCCTCCATACATTGGCAAGTCCATTTTGCTATGTCCATCACCTTTCACAGCTTTCAAAAACTTTACCATCCTCACATCCTCTAGATCCAACTCTTCTTCTTCACTAGAAGTTTCTTCTTCTTCTTCAGACTCACTTTCACTCATGGTGCCTCCAGCTTTAGACTTTAATGCAGCAATCTCCTTCTTCAAGGCTTCTAGCTCCTTAGCATGTTGATCAATTCTCCTAGCCACTGTACTACCTTTAGGAGGCATCTTGACTGCTTAGATTTCACTTTTCTCAAACTCCAACCTTCAACTCTCAAGAGACCTATTTCCTATGCTCTAATACCACTTGATGCAAAGCAAGGTATGGAGTTAGAAATAAAACACTACAATGATCTTTCTTACTGAACAAGTATGGGTTTGTTCTCCTTTATGCAATGCATTGCTTCAACAAGAGTAATGGGTGCTTCAAATTGGATTATATGCTTGTATACTTTGTTAGTACTCCAAATCATCATGGATGACTCTAACATGACTAGTTGAAACTCACCAAACCCCCAAAACACCTTGACTATCTATCCCACCTATCATTCCTTTACAAACTGACCTAGCTTCTTGTAGCCATAAAAATGGGTTTTTAGGACAAAAATTGTAGGATATAAGACAAACCTGTGGAATAACTTGGTTTTTGAGTACCCATCAGAAGGTTACAACACATATCCAACATGCACTAGGGGGTCTTTTGGGACACAGGCCTCAAAAACGGGTCTGTTTGTGTTGAAATAGGCGTAATTAGGCCTCCATCACATAGTAAATGGCCACCAAACTTACTCTCAGTTTCTAAAACCAGCTCCAGGGTGCTTGTGGGGTTAGAAATGACTAGATTATGCTAGTTTAAGGGATCTCAAGACATCTCAAATCTTTTTCCTATCACTGTGTTATCTAACTTTGCTCTTGACAGTCTAATACATGAAGATATTAGACAGAACTGACTGCAAACCTCTTGATTCTCCTATAACCTATTCCTACAATAACTTCAATAGAGAATTATGAACAAAACAGAGCCATTCCACCCATTTTGAGATCATGAAATGGGTGGAATGAATTAGATTGCCATCGTTTTGCCAAAACCCTTAAAATTAGGGTTTAAGAAACCAGTTACAAAAAAATGACTCAAAAATGCTTTAAAAACTATGAAATCCTACAAAACTTGTTTCAAACAACAACTAACATCATTCTCCAAATGATTTCAGTCATTTTGGTCCTTGACAGTACTGTACGGGCAAGGACGGAACGCTGGAAAAGCGGAAAACAGTCAAAAATTGCAGAAAAATAGCTATTTCCTCTTCTTATTCTCCTTCCAACTTGCTCAAAATCTCCTCTTCAACATGTCTATGCATAATGCTATGAGTTTACAATATATTCTCCCCGATTTACTAACTCTCATAGTGGGAAAAGCCATAAAAAGTAGGCATTAAAACCTATCCTCACTGAAAACCAAAAATAGACTGTCCTATCTTTTAGGACAACAACAGATTTCACTAAAATCATTGCCTATTCTAAACCACCACTATGTGGTCATGCCTCTAGTGGGCCTATTATATCATTTAATAAGAAACTACACCTATGACCACAATTCCACCCAAAAATACAAAATTTGCCTTGAGAAATTCAAAAATTGCCTTGGGGCTAGGTGCCCCTGCACCACGGTAGCATTTGGGGCATCAAAATCTTCTTTATCATGAGGGTGCTGACATCTGCTTTACTCATATCCTTTAGTGTAGTCAGATCCTAACCACTATTAATCTCTGGCCGACCTCCTTCTTCAGTTTATCTGCTTTTCTTTTCAGATTGCTCAGCATGTCCCAATTGGACAGTGAGGTCTTTATCACTTGCTCTCCTTCCTTCAAAAATTTATTGAATCATTTATCCATTACTTGTGCTTGATGTTTCTAAACATCCAATTCTTCTATCTCTTGTTGGGATACTAGTGTCAGAGATGTAGAGGTTGTAACAGGAACATTAGTAGGTGCTACTAATCCCTTGATAAAGGCCTGTAGTTGGGCAACTTTCTCTTTATACTCTTTCTTCTTAGCTTCTACCTTCATTATTCTAGCCTCTACTACATTTGTATGATCTCTCAACCCTTGGATTTCTTGTTCATTGGTGGTGTGTCCTAGATCAATTGAGGTGATCTGAAACTCGTTGGCACTTATTTCACCTTTTGCCTTGTCAACTATAGGTACAACTATTTGAGCTATCCTTTTACCGGTGGCGGCATCATGCCTTATTACTGAAGTGGCCCTTGCTCTTCTTTTGGGCTTGGTTCCCCCAAGAGAAAATAATGAAGAAATATTAAAATTGGATGAATCAGAAATGGGAGGCGGATTTACCTCATGTGCAAGCCAATGTGGTGCACTGGACATGTTGGCCCTTACTAGCCAGTCTGCTCAATGTGAGCATATTGTACTTATACATTCTGATCTTTTGGAATGTCTGAATTGACATTAGGCTGTTGGTCCCCATCAGTAGGAACCTCCTTAGGTATTTGCTAATGATTTTGGTCCTTTGTAGCATCTCCGGATGTCATATTCTGATCTTTGGATATTTCTTTTTCTAGCTCTTGACCAACATGCACATTGGTCTGGACATCCTTATCATGTTTATTTGTATCAACATGCATATCTTGACGTGTCTCTATATTTTGACCTTGTTCATGTTGATCATTTTGGGATTGAGGATTGCTTACATTAGGCCCTTGTGTAGGGGAAAATTGTGGACCACAAATGGGGTAAACTTTTATTTTTGATATCTTTGTTAAATTTAATTGATACGAATTTTCCTCAGTTTATTCCTATGTGTGTCAATCCGGGGGATGTAGACTGATGAAAGGTATTAGGGTTGTTTACCTAAGGGTTGAAACTAGTAAATCAAGTGGGGATGAATGCATTTGGGTATTTAATTAAAATACACTTCTTATTCTAGGAATTAAATCAAAACGCACCTTTAATCTACCACTTTAATAAAGCCCTATAATTATCACCTTATTCTAAATTGGCACACATACACTTTTGGATCCTCCTCTAAACTTTAATAATTTCAAATCATTATCTTGGAATTACACAATGCCTTTAAATATTAACAATAATGATAGAAAGAATGTAATGCCAAAAATGCATTAAACAGTTCGGGTGACAGGAGCTGAACAATTCGGGTGATGGGACTTGTGGTGTCCTGGCGACAGGAACTGGTAAAGTTGCATAAGCTAATGTGATGTTCTGAAAACAAAGTGCACTCCACAAATTCACCTATATGTGTCGTCCCGTAGTCTATACTTATGTCATGCATTAACAATCTTTTTCGAGAGAGAGTTTACTTCACACTTTAATAAATACAACCACGCCGAATAAAATAAATATAGGATTACTAAACTTAATCAAATTACAAACATATGAAATTACTGAACAAACATAGATGATACCTCACACACAATAATAGAAAAAGAAGTCCAAACACTGGCTAAGGAGCAGGACCTTTCTCCCTACCGACCGAATGGAGGAAAATATTACATAGTATGCGGATTCAGCACTTCAATAGTCTTGTACTTATATTAAGTTCAACTTTAGATTAGGATTAGTATGTTTATGCTCAAAAGAGAGCATATATAAGTCTATATAGAATAGAATATTAAAAGAGATATGTCCACCGATTACAAGTTATAACCAGAATTACTTGATTGGCTTTAGAAAATAGTAAATTGGCCTATGACCTACTATTTTCTAAATACTCCAAAATCGACTATACAACCTAATTACTAGACCATTAATTAAACAAAAACTAGAAGACAATAACTAAGAAGATCATGAGGTCCTCTAGGCAATTTCCGTTACACATTCCTTCAACCTCCAAAAACCCCTATCCACAATATCCACCGAAATTAGTGCTCAAGAAAAGTTAATTACTAAATGTTTTGTATCTTTCTAGTCATATTAATTAACTTAAATCTTCTGCAGATATTACAGTACTATGAGAGAAAAGGGTTAAAAAAGGTAAGCTTATAATGGACACAAAACTAGGTGAATTCAAGCTAAAATTGATGACATAATGTAACTCATCACCTTGGTGGCCAAGATCTTGCATATCCTGATGTATACTTTAGTCGCCACCCACTACTACCTTATCTACTTTATTCTCATCATTTTTGTCCTTTGGATCTTCATGTCTAGATGTTGGCATTATCTTTTCTTTTGGATCCTCTGATCTAGATGTGGCCATTGGACCTGTTTGTCCAGATGTTAACACTTGTTGCTCTTTATCTCCTGCCTCAGCATGTCACTCTTCAATAACTTCAACATTATGTTGTGGCAACTCTGTATGGATTTCCATGTCCATAGATGTATCATTACTAGCATGCACATCATCCATGGTCTTATCCCTTTCTTCCTCTTCACCCCCATCATATGACATATCAATTACTATTGGGTTAGTGACCTTACCCACTAACATGTCCAAGCCAATGTTCTTTGCCACTGCCTCAGGATCTTCATCTTCTTCTCTGGTACCTTTCAACACTTGTGGCATACCTTGAGGTGTCAATGCTATGTTCTTGATTAGGCTCTCCAGGGGACTAGATGTCACCTCCCTTGTCACAGCATCATCTGTGAGATCGATGGTCTTATCAAGTGGCAAGGAGGAATCATTCACCTTCTTTCTTTTTTCTTCTCTGGCTTCTTGAGCTTTCTCAATCTTAAATTTTACAATTGTGGGGATGGGAACATCATGTTGAAACTCTGTTTGTATTGTTTCCACATCCTTATTCTTTATCGCCATAGATTTTGTAGTTCTATCTATTGTAGGTTGCTCGGTAGCAAACATCATCTCCATTTTGGTGAACTCCTCACCTTCTTTGAGCAGGACCTCAGGCTACTTACTTGTGGATCATCTCATCACTAATGCCTATCCTCTCTTTTGCCTAGGAATATTTGCTCCTTGCAATATATCCTAGCCTCTCTTTATCAGGAGCACCTCATCCTCCTCATCCTCGATGTCCTCATATGTGACCCTAGGCTCTTTTACCCATCTAGTGATTAATGGAATTGTTGGGACATGATCTTTTTCTTTCTGGGGGTATGGTCTTGTGGCTATAGTAATGCCACTGGTTGTAAACTTTGCAGTTGATTCTGTTGTGGGCTTGGCCAATTTGGTTTCCATGACCTGCCTTTTGTGGATTATAAATCCATCAAATTTAGTTTCTCCTAACTCTTTTCTTTTCCTTTTCTTATCCACTGTAAGAACCACTCCTTTTGCTTTCAGGGCAGCCAATTTTTTATCTACCCATGCTCTGGTCAACTTCATGACCCTAGCTGTAATGAAGTCTATGGAATTTACCTCTAGTTGGCTCCATTCAGGAGGAGATATGGTTTCATTATAAAAATTTATTATCCTCGTACTCTTTGGATATCCTCATGCCATCATTAGAATGTAATTGAGGAGGGATGTCAAAACAGTCCAATGTGTGGACCTAGCTTAGAGTTAACCTCTGGTAACTCCTCCTAACTTCAACATCATCTGGGCAATCTGCCCAGTAATCTTTCAAATGCACCTGGTGCACCAACTTCTTGCTTACATGTCTCTCCATTCTATGATATGGTTCATAATATCTAGCTAAGGAGAATGGTTGCAACTAAAGCATACATTGTTAAGAATTTGTAGGTCAAATAAAACCAATTCCACATAACCCAATAGGAGAATAAGATGCAGAGATAACCATAATGCAAAGATCAAATGAACAAACACAAGATAACACAAGATATACCCTGGGAAAACCCTCAAGAGGGAAAAACTCAGCCTCCAAAAGCATCCACACTCATATGTATTATTCAACAATAAAGATATTACAATACATGCCATGAGTCTCCATGAATACCTCTAAATCATCAAGCACCTCCAATGCATCCTCCATGTGTACAAGCACGAATCCACACATTACTTGCCATGCTTCACAATATGCACTTATAGGAGAGAGATCAATACAATGACGGTCTCACAAACCTCCAATCCACCTAAAATGAAATGGACAACCCTTTCAAACCACTAGCCATGTGCTTGCTTTTATAAACCAAACTCACACAAATACAACCTTGTGGTATTGGATAAAACCATGTGTTCCAAAACTATGGGTAACACAAAACCATTAGCCTATAAAACCATTAACCCCACATTTAATTATTAGTACTATGTTTTCCCAATTAATCAAATAATACAAATAATAAATAATTAATCACTCTATGTGTCCCACACACATAAAATAATTAACCCAATGTTAAATACAACTTATACAAGTGGCATCCAAATAAATATCTAATGTGGTTAAACACATCAAATAAGATGCACCACAAATAAATATTTATTTTACATGAATAAAATAATACAATATTATGCAAGGTGTACAACACCTATTTCTCAACATTCTCCCACTTGTTGTATACATGCATAAGGGTCAATCAATGAAATACATCGTCATAGGCAAACATGAAATCACATGAATCTCCAGCATGCTCTCGTGCTCCATCAAGATACCTGCAATAAAATCAAAGTGACCACCATCTCAAGCAAGAACTCCTATCATCCTCCAACGTGCCACCTATGGAAGAAAAGGAACATGCCAAGGTGAAGATTCACCAATCCAAATAACACAAGCATCAAATCCAAGTGATATTAAAAGGCTCCAAGCTGTTGTCAAAGGTAAAAACCCACATGACTGGAAATAGCACCCACAACATCTGCTAATACATCCAACCGTCCATACCTCATGTATAAATAACATCAATAAACTCATGCCAACAACATATCCAACCCATATACCGCAATCACAAGCTCCATGTATAAAACCTGTCAATGAAGAACACATACATCGAGAAACTCCCACTGCATGGATAATGTCAAATCTGAAAATAGATCCAAGGCATATCAAGTCTATCAATCAACACTCAAACCAAGGCGTGGCTAATCAACAAGCCAATGTAGTACCAAGAACAATCACAATGATCTACACATGCATGATAAATCACAGCATACTCTCTCACAACATGTCACCATAACTCTCCCAAGTCCAACCATATCAACATGATCCTCTAGGAAGTAGCCATAAGACAGAGAGAAAACCTATAAATCATAATGTCCTTATACAAATACCTCAAAGTGCTAAGTTGTGTCAATTATGATCTCCTCTATAACTCCAAATGAAAAGCCTCAACAACACCCAACCATTCAATCTCATAAAATTAAATGAACATATGTAACATGTAGCTAACATGGATGTAAGCCTCTCTAATCAAGGTAGATCAAACTCAACCATTCCATAACCAAGAATAAGCCCAATCACATCTCCTAAACTCATCATAATGAACATCATAAATCAAACCATACGAACAAGGAGATAACCATGCTAGCATCCCTCAAATGAACCCTCCAGAACCAATAATCATAGCTCAAGATCCATATCTATGAGAAGATGAAACATAAAGTAAAATTTGTCAAAGGATGGGCAATACCTCATAGATGATAAACCACCGAGTAGACCAAGAGTGGAGAATGAGAATGCTCCTCTAGGATACACCAAGCCATAATGACTCTCTCCAAGAACAATCTCCTCTAGGTCCATAATGAACTCATGTCCATATCCAGGTGTAAGGATCCTCAGTCTTTCTACTGAAACCTCCAATGAGTAACTATCTCAACAAGTGTCTCTAATGTCAAGAGAACTCTAGCCTCACCTAAGTCTCCAAGTATCCATGAACACCTCAAGATCAATCCATGCCAAACTCTAAATGCAACACTACACTAACATGAAGCTCTCAAGAAAATGACCAAAGTACTCAATACCAAGAAAACCAACAAGACCACTGTCAATGCTCTAACTGCACATCTGCATAATCAAGAAGCCCATCATGACATCATGATCTAACCATCTCCTCCAAGGAAGATCACATGCAACAGTGCACACATCCTGTCTCAAGAGAACCTGTATCATGTCAAAACTCTAATATAGAATCAAGAGTCCATCAAGACACAATATCAACATCTCTAAATCAAGGATAAACATGTCGAACTAACAAATCATAAACTGACACCTCAACCAAAGACTCGAAGAAGTCCTCCATGGTAAATCAAGATGTCAACATCTCCAATCATATGAAGATAACCATCTACTAACCATGGAAATCATAATCCAAGATGTCAAAGCACTCTCACTAAAACAAGAATCATAATCCAAGAGCCTCTCCAAGACACCCACAATGACTACAAAAGATCATCCATCACAAATGATGAATCCACATCGCTTTCAAAGCTCCCACTAAATCATGATACCGAGCTATCCATGACAACAAAGTAACCATCTCCTAAATAAAGATTATCCATGGTCCCAACACAATCAAGGAAACCCGTTGTAACATCAACAACTACCAAAAGGTCGAGTAAACCATAATCTCCAACCAAGAAGATAAAACCTTCACTGTCAAAAGCTCACATAAAACCATGTATCCAAGCTATCCATGACATCGTGATAAACATGTTACAAGTCCCAACAAATGACTATCCAAGCACTCTAATAATCCATCCTCTCATCCCAATGCAACATACCAATGTACAAATGACCATAGACAAGGCCAACTAACAAAGTCTACATAAACATTGAATCAATCTCATGGATATAGATAGTCCACATTTGAGTCATCCCACTATAGCCAAAATAGGTGATCAGCCTACAAAACTACATAACTCGTAGATCCAAAACAAATGTAACATGCAAACTTATCATCACACTAATAATATGCAAACTGAGATATCAAAGAAGACAACCTATACACTCCAAGACTCAAACACCAAATCAACGCTAGATTTGATTTGCCAACAAGTCCACAAACAAGTAACCAGAGTCAATGAACTAATCAGGTATCCAGGAGATAAGAATAATCCCCTAAAACAACACCACATAACCACCTGTAATCATGAATTGAACATCATAGCCCATACCTGCCAATCGCATACATGATCATGTCATGCCAATGCAAAAGTGTACTGGCATATCCATGACACCATAATCATCATCATCGTTATACTTGTACTCAACTCCCACTAAAACAAGACTCCAAGTCTCACATGCGTATCAACCATGTCCTCAAACCAGAAGATAACTTGTGTACTTGTCTCCATCAAAGTCCAAACTCTGAAAACACCTATAAACCTATATCTAGAAGTATCAAATCTGAAAACCTGCTATACCATGTCGATGGTCTCATAACAACAGGCACTCCCACAAGTTTGTTCCGAAAAATCCATCTAAATGCACTCCTAAATGCACTCTAAATCTCAGGCTCCTACAAGTGATCAAACAAGTACCAATCTCTCTTTGCACACCAAACTAAAAATCTACATAATCCAAACTATAGTACACTACAATAGCTCTCCAACGCCTATCCAAAATCAAAAATCTGATTCCGTATGCAAAAGTTATGAGCATAAAACTATCCCAGAGCAATGCTTGGCTTCAAGCACCAAATTATGACACAAAAAGAAAAATATTATCATGAACTCTATACCAATATGAACTCTATACCAATACGTAGTGCTCAAAAAAACCTTTCCGATGCCTATAAGAAGTCAAAAAATTGATACCGTATGTGAAAGTTATGCCCCCTGGAAGAAAATGCCCTCTTAGGGCTAAAAGGGGACCCCTGGTGGGACCCTTTGTACCATGATGATGTCATCACTGACGCAAGCATGACTGGGTGCTGAGGCGGTGCTGATGTGGCATAAGAATAGGCTAACTTCATTAATTTGACGACAGATTTCAAAATTGTTTCAATTTTGTTTCATTTTCACGGACTCCAAAAGCATATTAAGGAGGTTTAAATATTTTAAATAGGTCCGAATGAAATATTTTTAAATTCTCTGTCATAAACTTTAATCCACCACTTGCTGCAATAGTTTTAATAATTTTTCTTTGTTTAAAGCCCGTGTTGGGCTGCATAGGGCGCTAGTGCCAAAGACTAGTTGGCCTCGTCGGTCTCACCCCTAAAACTTTTTGTTTATTCTTTTTTAATCTTGATTTTCCATTCTTTTCACTATAGTTTTTTTTTCACATTTTTCATCAAACTATAGAAAACAAAGTGCGGGATATTTTATAATGATTTTTTTATGCAATTGCGTACCTACAACTATGACAGCCATATGGCTGACCTAGGGGAGCATAATTTTTTTTGCCTCGGGTCACCATGGCCATAACATGTGAATTTATATGTTTTTCTTCGCCTCTCGGACCTCCTTGACTCAATGGCGAGGCCCGTTTTTTCCCAAGAGGTCATCTGTGAAAATTCCTCCTCAAAACCCTCATGAAACCAAGCCAAGAAAACCCTCTTTAGCTATGATTTTTCAATCACCCAATCTGCAACATACACAACAAAACTCCAATACCCAGAACCCCAATCTCCAATACAACCTGCACAAAACCTTGTAATGTCCTCAATCCTTCCATGCATTGCCATGGCTTCCATTTTGCATCCAATCTACACAAACAAGGGTTATACATATCCAAGGAACTCACACCTCCCTCAACCATAAGCATGGCTCTGATACATGTTAGGAATTTGTAAGTCAAATAAAACCAATTCCACATAACCCAATAGGAGAATAAGATGCAGAAATAACCATAATGCAAAGATCAAATGAATAAACATAAGATAACACAAGATATACCCTGGGAAAACTCTCAAGAGGGAAAAACCCAGCCTCCAAAAGCATCCACACTAATATGTATTATTCAACAATAAATATATTACAATACATGCCATGAGTCTCCATGAATACCTCTGAATCATCAAGCACCTCTAATGCATCCTCTATGTGTATAAGCATGAATCAACACATCACCTGCCATGCATCACAATATGCACTTACAGGAGAGGGCTCAATACAATGACAACCTTTCACAAACCTCCAATCCATTTACAATGAAATGACCAACCCTTTCAAACCAGTAGCCCTGTGCTTGCTTCCTTAGACCAAGCTCACACAAATACAACTTGTGGTAATGGATAAAACCATGTGTTCCAAAACCATGGGTAACACAAAACCATTAGACTATAAAACCATTAACCCCACATTTGATTATTGGTACTAAGTTTTCCCAATTAACCAAATAATACAAATAGTAAATAATTAATCACTTTGTGTCCCACACACAAAATAATTAACCCAATGTTACATACAACTTATACAAGTGGCATCCAAATAAATATCTAATGTGGTTAAACACATCAAATACGATGCACCACAAACAAATATTTATTTTACATGAATAAAATAATATAATATTATGCAAGGTGTACAACACCTATTCCCCAACATGCATAACTCTACTTCTGAATGTTTAGCTAATTCAATGTATGGGCATATATACCATCCCAGAAGTAAAGGAAACCTGACAATACCTTTCTTGTTCTTGGCCATATACGCCTCATATGAGGGTATAATCTGTCTGGTCAGTTCCAATAATATTATTTTGTCTGTGGGGTACCTTGGCAACATGAGGGATTGCCCATTGAAACCCTCCATATGAATGTAAGTGAAGGTTGGGAACTGGATGAACCAAGTTCCATTTCTTGTGATCATTGCTTGAGCTTCAAAACTCAACCTCTTTGCTCTATCATTGTCCATCAATCAGACTAAATGCATGATAAAACAATCATTAACCCTCCTATAGTACTAAGTGTAGGCTTTCTTTGTTAATTGGGGATAATGAACCCATATGTTTACATCTCTTGGATTTTTGTCCACTTTGCCTACCATCTACAGGCCAGAGAATGTAGACTGTGTAGCACATGCATATACAACATATGAGTTCATATAAAATAGGCACATCTTGCTTCCAAATTTCCTTATGTTTTCATCTAGGCTATCACTGATCAAGGGTACCCACCCTATCTTGGTGTCATTTGTCTCCACCATCTATATCAGTCCATACATCCAAGGTTCAAAACTGCCAACATCAGCCTTTCCCATCATCCAGATCAGCATCACCATTATATACTGAACCTGCGAAGTAAAGTCAAACTTGTACAAATTTTATGGCATCTTGACCACTACTTTAACCTTATTGTCATTTGCCCTCCAGTAAGTAAACATTATCTTCTTATAGTCAGTGTTGTTGCCCTTGTATTGTTTCTCTAGATCCTCAAGATTTATCTTGAAAAGATTTAGACCCACAGGCAAATGGAATGCCTGTGTGATTCCTTTCATAGAGAAGTCTGCATACACCCTGCCATTCTTCTCTACTCTTCTGGTCTCCTTATTATAGTTTTTTGCACATGTCACCACCTGTTCAATGGCATCTGCTGCATATAGAAAACCTGCTACGTGCCACATCCCAAAATTATATATTTTCTGTAGAATTGGATGTCCACTGCCCTGAATTGATTTGGTCGTCCACTCGTCTACATATATGTTGCCTGCATGCGTGTCACCTACCTTTCCAAAGCAGAAACCTATGGACCCTGGCAACTAGAACATGGCAGTCTTGAATTCTGCCTCATTTTGGAGCTTCCTAACCTCCATTGTATCTTGCAATGGCAGACATGTATGTATCAAGATATATTTCATGTTATTGGTTTCATGTTAATTTTCTCAATATCTTCACATTTATTGAGTACAAAGCATAATGTATGCATATGCAGCTAAGATTTTACCCTAGTTGCAAATTTACCTTTTACTATGTTACCATAAACGACAAAAGTAGGGTTTCACCCTTACATACCTTTTTTCTGAGCTTAAACATGATTAAAGATGTTCAGATATATGCTTTACACTATATAATCACTATTTACTGCATGTCGTTCGCTATGCACACCATTTCGTTTGAGGTCAAGATATCTACAATAGTCATTGTAGTTCGTCAGAGCTCTGTAAATCTCTCTTATGAATGCTTAAGTGAGTTTAAAATGATCGAAATTCACCTTTTATGTGTCAAAATTGGGAGATTAGGGCATAATTAATGCTAAATTCATCATCAAGGGACATCTAGTTGAAGTCCTAGGAGATCGTTACATGTGACAGCATTTAATTTGACAATTTGAATGGCCAATGACCCCCTTTCGTGGCATTAATTGCTAGGTCAGGATATAAACGAAAGTTTGGACATTAAAACAATATGCTTTGCTTTTCAGAATGTCCATACATTCAGATGACATCATGCATACGCTTGGTCAACATTAACCAAGGAACGGGTACCAAAGATGTTAAGATGTCTGGACATTAAGATGGCCACTTGAAAAGTCAAAGTCGTGCCATGTGGCATTATCTGATTGGTTCATGGAATTTCTCAATTCTTGTTTGTAAAACAATAGGGATATGAATATTAAGAAATATTCAGATGTTAGACTTCACGAAATATCCCTGGGTCTAAATGTGCTGATGATGTCATGGTTTAAAGTGGTTCCTTTTAATGCGGGGAAAAATGACATCACAAGGATATTGGTGAAAGTTCAGCTATTAAGTTAATGTCCGGATGTTAAGAAATGTTAAATGTCCCATCCTCTTAATGTCTGGATGATGTCATCATCCTTTGTTATTTCTTTAAGACGAGATCGGATGACATCATCAAGATGTTGGACAAGGTCCGGATGTTAAATGTTTAAGCGTAATGTTTCTAGTCTAAATCCAATTGAAAAGTCAACCAGGACACATCATCAGGATACTAACGAATGTATGGACACTAAATTAAGGTCTGGATATTAAGTTTATATGCATACCCGCGAATATCCACACCAAGTGACTATGTGCAGGATGCTTTGCTAGGATCATAGGTGAAATTTGACGTCTGTACATTTGCAGATGTCAGGATATTTGGTTTTACTTAGCAAATTTTGAAATTGGGACATTAAGTTAATGTCCAGATGTTAGGATAATGTGAACATCCCTATGACCATTTGACTAAACTTTGATCGGGCATAACTTCTTGGTCTTAGGGAATTTCTTGGTGCTTCAAAAGGAAAACCTACTTAGAATTTTATTCTCTTTCATTTGGTAGGCTTCATGTGGGGAAGTTTTGACTTTGAAAATTTTATCTCTATCTCAAGATCCTAACATGCCTAAGATAAGATCCTGGCATATATCTGATAGCATTTTACCATACCACCCATAGCAAAGGGAAACAAAACAAGCCAAGCAAAAACAAGAAAAGTTGGGTCCCTATTTTGCTGGGGGAAAATGGGGCGTGTTGTGTAACCACACAACACTTCCTTTCCCTCTTGTCAATTCTTCTTTTTGTCACATTTTTCCCCTTTCCTACATGTTTAGTTTTCCCCTTTTCTTACTAATTCCACCTTTTGACATCCCATTCTTGATATATCTAACCCTAGGAAGCCTCTAGATAGCCTTACAGGCCAATCCCATGTTTTAGTTTCTACCCAACTTTCCTCCTCTGTGGGTCTCCCCTATTAATGACCAAACCTTCCTGAGAGATCTTGCTTGAAGCTATCCTGCATCCCATTTTAGATGCCAGATCCCCTTTTCAGACCATAACTAAGCATACGTAACATTTAGTTTTTGCCCAGGGGTCACCCTCTGTGGGTCACCCCAAGGTTGCCCAGGGTGACCTACCCTAGCGAAAGGGGCGACCCTGGGGTGACCATTGTAGATTTTGAATGCAAGTTTGTCCTTTGATTTGAGCCCAAAAAGACTCTGTTTTTGCCTAGTTTGCATGCAATTTTGAGCTAATCATAAAGGAGGCCATAATTAACTTCATCAACACTCTCAATCATGCAAATTTAGCCTAATCTATTCTAGTTAACTCTCCTTCCTCTCATGCTAACTCCATTTATTCTTCTGTGATAAGCTTTCAAGGCTAGTTCACTCTCCAATCTATTAAGTCATCTAATCAATCAAGCAATTTAACTCTCCAATCAAGGGAGTTAACTCCTGAATCAACCCTACCTCTCTTGTGCTCTCCCAATCTATAAATACCCCTTCCTCCAAGCAATAGAGGAGGCAAATTCATTATTCCAATCCATCTCTTGCTTAGTTTTTGCTTTCCAATTAGCATGCTTATGCTTGTTGCAGGACATAGGGTGCCTTTTGCTTATTGTTATTATTTTTCCAAGCCTTCAAAGGATTCATAGATTTTTTACGCTCACCAATTCTTAAGCCATAGTACTCTTATCTCTCAATTGGGCACATTCAAAGCTTTCTAAAGCTCTTTCAATTGCTTGTCCATCCCACTTGCCACCAAGACAATGACCTCGCTGTTGTGGAAGGACAAGGACGTTTCCATACATAAGGATTCCTGAGGGTAGTGAAGGCTCATGCATCTCCATATTTTAGGTTTTTCATGCTTTTTAGTAGTAATTAGTGTAGACACCCAAAATTAACATAGATTATTATTTGTATTTGCATGATCATCACACTTCTATATTCTTCTAGTTTCTTCTAAATTTAATTATTGCTCCTTCTTCTAAAAATAATTAAATTTAATTTAATTATTTATCCCTCTTTCCTAACAATTAAATAAATTATATTTAATTATTCTCTCTACCTCTCTCATGATTAAATAATCTAAAAATTATTTAGTTAGCTAACATCTTCTTAAACTAAATAAATGAATCAAATTTATTTAATTTCCTTCATGTTTCTTCTTAAAATAAATAAATAAAATCTTATTTATTTCCTCCAACCATTTTTGGATGCTAAATAATAATAAATTATTATTATTTAAATTCTTTAAACCATGGCTTTTTTATCATTCAATTTCCACCTTTGATCAAAATATCCTACAACTTAATCTCCACCCTTCAAATTGACTTTGAGTTAACATGTCAATTCCTTGATTTTTGAAAGTTAACTCCTTACAATTCCATGTTTTTTAGATTTTAACACCTTAGTTAACTCATGCAATCCCTTGATTTTTGGATCTAAGTCCTTGATTAACTCATGGCTTGTTGTCTCATTCATTCTCAACCGTTGATCATAATTTAGTTTCTTTTGATCTCAACCCTCCATTCTCTTCAAGGAAAAGCATATAAGCATGCCCCCTCTAAGCCATTTGGAGTGACTTCTCATCATAGCCTTATGTTGTCATTTTGGTTTTCGAATAACTTTCATGATCTTAGCCTTACGTTGTCGTTTTGATTCTCGAATTATCACACACTCAAGCACTCTATCATTGTCAAGCATTCAAGCTATCACGGTTATGCAAATCTGAGAGCATTTGGATCACGAGGATCATGATATTATAAACAATAGATTTATTTTGTATTTGTTGCTAACGTTTGTGTTTGCGTTCATAGTTCTTATATCGTTTGCTCTATTGCGTAGCGAAGATTTTTAGGTATCTATCTGTATTTTATTGTTTTGATGCATTTGTTGATTATCTACATTTCTATAGCTACCATTTGCTTGCTGCCAGCATCCTCTATTCTTTTCCTTGACACACATAGGCTGCCATTCTTTGGTTGTCTTGTTCTTTTTAACATTGTTTGATTTGTAATTAGTGAATTAATATCTGCCACCTGAAGACTTGATCTTCTCTGCCAGCCTACAAACTGGTCTAATAAATTTAAGCTATAGAATATTTATAGAGCTTCTTTGTAGATATTTCCAATATTCTCATTATGGTTTTGTAACATTTCTTTATAGATATTTAGTTTTTGCAGGCCGCATCCTCCATTTCACACAACTTTGAAGTGGGTCAGCTTGGTTGAAGGCGATAACACATTTCCTCCATTTCACTGATCGTAACTTAAAAAAAAAAACCATCTCTAGTCATCTGTTGGTCATTTTCCATAGTATTTCTGCATTGATTTTGTGGCAATTGTGGAGTAATAACTAATTTTGGTTTGATTTCTTCCCTACTCAATAACAAAGAAGTCGATAAATCATTTCCTCTAATCTCTTTTTGTTGTGTGGTTTACATTTCTAACAATATTCTAATAATAATCCCCATTATTATTTTTGTTAGGATTTTGTGTTGTATGTTGCTTTGTTGTCTTTATCTGTGTGTAGGGAAAACACTCGCTTGAATAGATCTGCATCAAAAAGGATCTACTCACTGGAAGCTAAAGAGTAAAACATAAGGTGCACTCATTCCAACCTTTATTTCTTTAGTTAAATAGGTTGCTTACAGTATCACATTTCATTGGGATTTTAATGAACAAGTGTTTAGTGAAGAAGTTGTTGGCCATCTAGGAGTAGTGTGTATGCTCTCCTCTTGCATGCTTAGCACGATCCTGAGGATCAAAAACACCCTCGTACACCTTCCTCTTTACATTCTTTCACATTTGCTTTTCAGTTTTTAAAAAGAATTTGAGTTTGAAGTGTTTGATAGGAGTTCATGAATCATTCAAGATTGGTGTGTATGCTCTCCTCTTGTGTGCCTACACGATCTGGTGGATCAAAAACACCTTACATTCACAACTTTTCATTTTTATTGTTATCACTTTTTTCTTAAAGGTTAAAAGAATGACTTGTTTTGGTTAATAAACACATATGTTTGATCTCCTCTTGCATGACTACACAAATTTGAGGATCAAAAACATTGTTTTTTACCCTTTGTGACCTCTTAGGAAGGCCTACCTCGAGAAGTGATCACTCTAGGGACGACCTTAACTCTAGTGTTTCGGCGAAGTATAAATAGCGAGAGGTGAATCTAAAGACACCTCTCTTGGATCTAGTATATTGTCACTATAACTAAGCCCCCAAGAACTTTATACCTTGGGGAAGTGATAAAATTGAGAGGGTTACGCTCTCCTGTTGGTTATTGTGAGGATATTCTTATCCATCTACGGATTTGGGTCTCTAGTACCCTCGAGGTATATAGAGGACACTTCCATTAGTGAGCTTGTGTTCTATCCTAGTTAAGCCATCCAGCCTATCTACCCTCATATCTCTAGGATTGTTGTGTTGGTTTTGTTTGTAAGATAAATATCAACATTAGAACTGTAAGAAGTGTTTTTAAGTGTCTGCTTTTGATTGTTTGCTTTTAACATTTATATTTCATTGCAATAGTAGAAGTACAAACCAAGTTCTTTGTCAAAACCTAAGTTAGTCTCAGTCAAAACCTTTTCAAAACTCATTTAAACTCTTTGTTCTGGGGTGGGTTTTTGTTTGCTGGTTTTTATCAGTTTATGATAGTCATTTTTCCAAAAATATCTTAAAACTAATCAGCTTTAACTAAAATAAAACTTAACTAATCAGCTTTAATTAGATTAAAAGAAAAGGAATTTTCTATATAAATCCAGGGATCTGCATAGGAAACATTCTGAAAAGTTTTAGATTGTTGTTCTTATCTTTATTATATATCCAATTGTTGAACGTATCAAGAACTTGGTAAATATCAAAATCAATTTTAACCTATACTTATCTATATCAATAACATATCAAAGAGAACACTAGATCTGTCCATCCAATTGCATATCAGTTTGCTTGGACTCAAAAGTCTAGTACAAGTAAACATTATCATATTGTGATCATATCTGTTGCATATCAGTTTGCTTGGACTCAAAAGTCTAGTACAAGTAAACACTATCATATCATGATCAAAATATCATTGCATATCAGTTTCCTTGGACTCAAAAGTCTAGTACAAGTAAACACTATAATATCGTGATCAAAATATCCATATCGTGATCATATCTTATATCATTGGATATCTAGCATATCTTTGACTTCCTTGGTTTAGATTAAGCCTAAGGGTCTCAAATTTGATCTTTGAAACATATCCAAACTCAATATCAATTTAATAATAGTTTATGGTCAATACAAGAGCACGTTCTAAACAAGACAAAATGGATCCTAGAAGAATATCCATCAATGTCTTAGGAACCTTATATGTTTCAAATGCAAACACTACTTATAGAGAATATGGTATGCCATCTATGACATCACCCTTTCGCTTGGAACAAGTCCTTGTGGAAGACCTAGATGACATGCCTACTTCTAAGGAAATAGAAGATTTTGTATCTGATCCAAGGGGCTCTAAACTCATTGAAATATTGATAGATAGACACCCTAATTATTATATGGAAATGTTGCTAAAACTAGGGGCTAGAATTCCCTCTCAAGAAGAATTAATACCCCTTGGGGATGGGGATCCCATCATTAGCCAAATATAGACTTCCATGGATCTCTTAAACCCTACCCTTTCTAGAGGTATTCCAAGAATGGAATCTATGCCTTTACCTCAACCTTCAAATTCCATATTTATCCCAAGTTCACCTACCATTACCAACTTATCCGTGCCTATACCCCAACCTTCAAATTCCATGTTTACCTCAAACTCACCCACCATTCACGGCTTGTCCATGCTTCAGCAAACTCATGTTCCTAGCTCAAACATCATTCAAACTACCTCGCCTTTGATTTCAACACACTATGGTACCCAAAATCCTTTTTTCAATATCTCCACCAATATCCCTCAAATCCAAGTTCAAACCTCATCCTTTATTCCCCAAGGGCCAAATTTAATGTCTAATAATAACCCTTTAAATCAAAATTTAATGTCTAATAATAACCCTTTAAATCAAAATTTAAATTCTAATCTTAATCCCCAAATTGATGAAGTAATGATAATGAAGCAACAATTTCAAGAGTTACAAAAACAAATGTTGGACCTTCAAATGGGAAGTACCAAGAAGAGTTATACTTTAGAGGACATTTTTCCCTACCCATTTGATAGATCCCTTAATATGATTCCTTTCCCTAAGAACTTTGAAATCGCCAAATTCAATAAATATAAGGGTTAAGGTGATCTTAGAGAACATGTGAGAGTTCTATTTAGCTTGCATGGAAGTGTCCTATAATGACACTTATCTCACGCGCATATTCCCTAGAAGTCTAGGGGGCCAAGAAATAGAGTGGTTTTCTCACTTTCCTCAAGGGATCAAGAGTTTTCAAGAATTGGATGAAAAATTTATCCAATATTTCTCCTATAACATTAAACATGAAATCTCAATGATTGATTTGTACAATACCAAGCAAAAAATGGTGAATCTTTTTCTTCATTTTTACAAAGGTGGAGGAATTTGGAAAGTAAAATTCCTTGGTCAATCCCTTAAAAAAAATTGGTCAACAGCTTTACCCAAAATCTAAATCAAGAAATGAACTTCCATGTTCATGTTCAAGTTCAAGGTCTTAATACCTTTTCTGAACTCATAGAGAAGGGTATCACCATTGAAAGAGCACTAATAGAAAAAGGTCTTGTCAAAATAAATAAGGAAGATAAAGTAAAATCCTCTAACAATAATAATAATTATCAATCTAAATTGTGGATTAAAAATAGGAATGTTGTACATGATGGAGTGGTTGATTCAAGGGCTATTCAAATGGCCCTATCTTAATCAAATACGACATTGTCAACCAACCCTAAAGGTAATGAACGTTCTCATAGATCACTCTTTCCTTCAAAAAGGAAGTTCACACCTCTAGGGGAACCTATTGAGGCGGCCTTGCAGAAGTTGGTCAAATCTAAATTAATTGATCTACCTAAACCTCAAAATGTTTAACCCCAAGTAAAACTGCCTTGGTACAATGACAATGAATTTTGTGACTTTCATAGGACCAAGGGTCACAAAACTTCTAGTTGTATTAGGCTCAAACACCTAATCCAAGACCTCATAGATCGTGGTGATGTAATGGTTGAAAATAACTCTCATACCACTAATGCGGATTTAAATTTTTTTAACAATCCTATGCCTAACCATGGAAAAGGACATACCCCTAATCAAGGTAGTTCTTCTAGAGATGCCAACTACACCAACGTAGGCTTTAATTATGAAATAGCCCATTTAAGACAAGCAAACAACCATGTATCTACATTAACCATAAAAAATCCAGCAATTGATTGTAATGTAAGCACCCAGAGAAGTAGGGTCACTATTCAGGGACCTTCTACTTCATCTAGACCTTCATCTAATTATAACCTTGAAGATCATTTGAACAAAATGCTAGCTCAAATCTCTATCCTTGAACTTCTAAAAATATCCCCAACCCATCGTGCAATCCTTGATAAAATTATCCAAGGGTCAAGTGTGTCTTCCAACATAGATGCCAATGAGTTTCAAGCCATGGTCGTTAATATTGCCTCTACACATCACCTTGTGTTTTCTTCTAAAGAGGACCTTCCACCTCTTAGCCCCAAACATAACATGAGGCTTTGTACTTAGAGTTTCTTATTCATAAGCATAAAGTCAAAAGAGTCATGATTGATGGGGGAGCTAGTTTAAACATTTGTACTCTAAGTTTGGTCAAAAAGTTGGGGTATTTCGATGGAGTTATAGATCCCTTAAAGAAAATAACCATTAAGGATTATGACGATGCTAAGAGAGAGTCAAAAGGAACCGTTGAATTGCCTATTCGAGTGGGCCCTACATTAATAATAATTATGTGTCAAGTTTTGGACCTTGATCTGCCCTATAACATCCTTCTTGGTAACCCATGGATACATGTCATGCAAGCCGTCCCATCCACTTTCCACCAATGCATAAAATTCCCCCATGATGGCAATGTAGTTACCATCTATGGAGATCCTCAACCATTTCAATATTGTAAAAATTTAGCTGAAAAATACCAAGAGACTCATCATATCCCTATTAACCATGAAGCCTCTTCATCACCATCTTATGTAGACACATCCACATTAGCCTCATCATCATGCAGTCCTTCCACTTTGAATCCATCACCACTCGAGATCAAGGTCCAAATCCATGACAATGGTTGTGGAGAATATAAAATGCAACGTTCCTTTTATGTGGCTCAACTCCCTCTCACACCTAAGTCTTATGGTAAGCCTAAGGAGGGTCTATTTAAGGTCATTGCCAAGTAATGGTTCCCTAAGTTGGTAAATTGGAACAAGAAAACATTCAAGATGATGTATCATCATGGATCTATAAAAAAAAGAAGTCCAAGTTCCTAAAGTGAACCTTGAGTACTATCCAAAAGGTCTCCATATCATAAAGAACATGGGTTATAAACGAGAAGGTGGTCTTGGACACCAAGGTCAAGGTATCATTGAGCCTATCCCTCTAGTTTCTAAAGGAAATCATGAAGGGTTAGGGTATAGGTTTCCAATGAATGTGCCCCTAAAATCCACACACTCTTGATGAAGTTGGTGAACCTTCCCTTGTCTCAAAACCTTAATGTAGACATTCAAGAAGACTCTTCCTTTGGTCTAACAAACATTTTCCAAGACATGTCTATTTGCACCATAATGCCCATGCCATCCACTTCTCAAACCAGTTGTGTTGACCTCATATATCCTCAACTTATTGATTGGGACCAACAAGGACCACCCTCTTTGGACCTTTTTCAAAATGATGAAGCCATTGCAGAATTTATGGGTCTTAGGGATGGAATTACCTTGGGTGATCACAAAGCAAGTTTTGCCATAGAATTAGATGCAAAGGATTATTTTGGGGAAGATGCTAAAAGTACAATCTATAATACAAAATCCTATGACAAGGAAGAAGAGAATATAAGACTTCCAAATATGGCTCAATATCTAGAAAGATCTCCTATCTTAGTGGAAGAAGCTCAAACAGTTAATCTAGGTACCCAAGAGGACCCCAAGGTTACCTTCTTTGCAGTAGCTTTAACCCCTCAAGAAAAGCAAGAATTTATAGCTTTCTTTGAAGGAAGGAAGATCAATTTTGCATGGTCCTATTCGGATATGCCAAGTCTTGACCCTACCTTAGTGGTGCATCATTTAATAGTTATGCCTAATGCTAAACCAGTCAAATAAAATATTCGTAAGATGCATCCCCAAATTGCTCTCTTGGTTAAGGCAGAACTTCAAAAATTGTTGGATGTGGGATTCATTAGGACCATTGATTATCCTGAGTGGGTCTCCAATTTGGTTTCGGTCACCAAGCCGGATGGGGGCATCAGAGTTTGTATAGATTTTAGAGATTTAAGAAAGGCATGTTCAAAGGATGTTTTCCCCTTCCTAATATAGATATTATTTTGGACTTAACAACTGGCCATGAAATGCTCTCTTTAGTGGACAGTTTTTCTGGTTACAATCAAATCAAAATAGTTGTTGAAGATCAACATAAGACCACCTTCACATGTCCATGGGGAACTTATTGTTGGAATGTTATGCCTTTTGGCCTTAAAAATGCAGGGGCCATATATCAAAGAGCTATGATCACCATTTTTCATGATCTTTTTCATACCATAATGGAAGACTATGTTGATGACCTTTTGGGAAAGTCCATAACAAGGGAAGGCCATTTAAGGGTCTTAGAACAAATTTTGACAGATTAGAAGGCTATCAAGTCAAATTGAATCCTAAGAAATGTGTCTTTTGGGATCACATCAGGAAAGTTGCTTGGATACATTGTATCACGAAGGGGAATTGAGGTAGATCTTGCTAAAGTCAAGGCCATTGTAGACATGAAACCCCCATCTAACATAAAACAATTAAGGAGCTTACAAGGTAAATCGCAGTCCATAAGACGGTTCATAGCTCAATTAGTAGATAAATGTCATCCTTTTACTCAATTGTTGCATAAAAATGTGGCCTTCCAATGGGATGATAAATTTCAACAAGATTTCCAACAATTAAAGGAGTATCTTATGTCACCTCTAGTTTTAATGCCACCTATCTAAGGTAGACCCTTGTTATTGTATATCTCTACCACCTTAGTAGCTCTAAGGGCGCTCCTTGCTCAACATGATGATCATGGAAAGGAAAGAGCTATATATCATTTCAGCATAACTTTGATGGGTTATGAATTAAATTACACCTTCATAAAGAGAGCTCGCTTAACAGTTATTTTTGCTTCTCAAAAACTCTGACACTACATGCTAAACTAACAAACTAAACTCATATCAAAAGTGGATTCTCTCAAGTATCTTTTGTCTAAGGCATCCCTAATAAGTAGAATGGCTAAATGGGTCATGATGTTAAGTGAATTTGATATCGAGTATGTGGATAGGAAGGCCATCAAGGGTCAAGTCATAGCAGATAAATTAGCATATTTCCCATTGCAAGTGATTTATCCCCTAGTACCTAAGTTTCCCGATGAATCATTCCTTGCTATAGAATCTTCATCTTTATGGAAATTATATTTTGATGGGTCCTATACCAATCATGGATCGGGGACAAGAATTCTTTTGTTACCCCTCAAGGGGATTGCATACCTAAGTCATATCACTTAGCTTTCCCATGCACAAATAACATAACTGAATATGAAGCTTTAATATTAGGCCTAAGAACAACTATTTCATGGAATATCAAGGAACTTCAAGTTCTAGGGGACTCTCAATTGGTCATTAGACAAGTGAATGAAGAATACCACAAAAAAGATGAAAAAATATGGCCCTATAAGAAAATGGTAGACACATTAAGGGAGCATTTCAAAATGATCACATTTGAGCAGATAACAAGGTTAAACAATAAGGTTGTGGATGCAATGGCTACTATTGGATCCCTTCTGGACATGCCTCACGGTGATCAACACTATGAGTTTCTAGTTGAGCAGCTTTTCATACCAGCCTATGAGATGTCAAAATAAAAAATGGTGTGTCCTTGTTGGTCCTAATTTCCCTTGGTACCAAGATGTCTACACTTATCTCCATAATAACACTCTTCCACCCAATCTCTCTAGCCCTGAAAAGAGAAACTTTATTCGCCGATCCACTCGCTTTACCATCCTTGGTTATACCTTATATAAAGAAAGCCTAGATGGTATTCTCCTTAGATGTTTAAACCTTGAATCCAAAACTGCTTTACAAGAATTGCATGAGGGAATTTGTGGGGCACATTCTAGTGGGTCATCCCTAGCTAAGAAGTTATTGAGAACATGATACTATTGGCCAACTTTGGAACAATACGCTCAAGAATTTGTCAAGAAATGAAAACAATGTCAGCAACATGGGGATTTAATACATGCACCCGCTCAAGAGTTACAACCTATCACTAGTCCTTGGCCTTTTTCTCAATGGGGGCTTGACCTTGTGGGAAAAATTCACCCTCCTTCCTTCAATGGCCATACCTTTATCATAACCACCACTGAATATTTCACAAAATGGGTAGAAGCCATTCCTTTATCGAATATTATCGGTAAACAAATCTCCAAATTTATTCTCAATTATATCATTTGTCGATACGGTATCCCATCCACCATTATTACCGATAATGGTAGGCCCTTCAAATATCAAGATGCTCGCAAACTTTGCCACACATTCCATATCCAACATCATTTTTCCACCCCCTACTACCCCTAAGGTAACGGTCTAGCTGAGGCTTCAAATAAAACTATCCTAAAGATCCTAAAGAAAATAATCAATGATGTTGACTGTGATTGGCACTTGCAGCTTAATCTAGCTTTATGGGCCTACCGAACTAGCATTCGTACCCCTACCGGAACCACTCCCTATTCACTTGTTTATGGAACTGAAGCCATTTTTCCCATTGAGGTTGAGCTCCCATATTTAAGAGTGTTATTGCAACATGTGATTGATGAAGAAGAGTAGTAGGTATCTAGATTGCATGAGCTTGAGGTCCTAGAAGAGAAGCATTTGCATGCTTTGAATCATTTGCAATCCTATCAGAATCGGTTACAAAGAAGTTATAACAAGAAAATCAAAGTTAGAAGATTTGAGCTTGGTGACTTAATACTTAAGGAAAATTAGAAGAATCATCAAGAAAGAGCAAAGAAAGGAAAATTTGAGCCTAATTGGCTTGGATCTTTTGTGGTTATAACAGCTTATGGATTAGGGGCATATCAATTGGCAACTGTCGAAAGGGAATCTTTGGAGGAACCTATTGTGAGGTTTCACAACACACCCCATTTTGCCTCAACAAAATAGGGACCCAACTTTTGGCTTTCGCTTGTGTGTTTCCCTACTTTTGGGTGGTATGGTCAAAGTAATTTCTTGATCCAGGTCAAAGGTCAAGTTTAGTAAATCCCTTAGAAAGGTCTCCATTTGATGAAAAATTGAATTTAGAGCAACATTGCCTTTTGAATCATGTTGAAATTAGAAGAAATAAGAAAGTTATGGATGGTCAAAGTTTGGTCAACGTGGATATGGACATCTCCAATCTAGTAACCTGATCGCTATCCTAACATCTAGGTCTCGATAACATCATGTCTTGTCACCCAATATGGAGAATGATGAATGAGAGTAAAAGTTCTCAAAGTGTTTAAATAATGATTATATTTTCCTTTGAGCTCATCAAATTTCTGTGGGCCAAGAAGGTGCCAATCATCTACATGGATATTTTGGACATGGATATTTCGTCCCTTCCAAATATCCATATCCATAGGGATGTATACATCCGAGTGATGGTCCATCAAATTCTACCTAATATAGGCACCCATGGATCTGGACATTTGATACTGGATATTTTGATATGGATATTTCATTTACCTATTATCCATACTGAAATATACACATCCGGGTAACATCGTCTTGTTTCACCCCAAAGTAATACTTAGAACTTGCTAACATCATCCGCATGGATAATCCACGCTTTCCATATATCCATATCTTTATGCTTTTTAAGTGTCTAGATCTTGGTCATGTCATTGGACCCTCCTTCAAAATAACTGAAACAGGTAGCCAACGTCACAAGGATGTTAACTCACATGGATATATCTTTTTGAAAGATCCATATCTTATCTCAAACATCCATTTCCTAATGACGTCACATCATCTCACCCCGATACCATGTTCTAAACCTGCTCAAGTCACATAGATTTCCCTACATGGATATTTCACATTTACTTAATATCAATGCTATCTCATATATCCATATCTCTATCCCAACCAATGATTTTTAGCCACGTGTCCATATGGATATTTCACAGATCTTAGAATATTTTAAGTAGAATTGAAGCCCGATGGTATTCTTTTGGTCAACAATGCTTGACCCGATTCCCCAACTGACATCACATGGACATTTATATGGACATGCTGATCAAAGATCCATCTTCATATCCAAATGCATCTTTTTGCATTTAATGATGTTAGAGAAGTCGTTGGCTTTTAAATTTTAAAAAGCATGCCGATAAACACCTGTAGCAATCTCCCGCGCTTGCATAAAAAGCGTCCCGATAAACAACATATAATTTTCACAAAATGAATGCTTCCCAAATAGGCACTCCTCTCTTACACCATACCTTCCCATGTGCACCCTCATAGGCAATGTATTGTGGAGTGGAAGGTGGAGTACTCTCTTACACCATGCCCTTGGAAAGAGAGATGTAAGTTTGACTACCAAGTCTACACTCATCTCTTAAATGTCAATTTATGGCATGTTCTTCCCAAGGAGTTGGTTGGGTACAAAACTCACCCAACACTCTAAATACATAGGTAAAAACATACCTATCCCATAGGCACTTTCCCAAAGAGGCTATTTACACACAAAAATAAAGAAAAATATATTTTTACACTTTTTAAAACTCCCTAGGAGTGCAAATCCGAGTTTGCTCTCTAAGGGGACTCTCAACCCATAATTTATATCTAACTTAGCCTAGACAAATTACTCAAAATTATTAAAACAATTGACACATTAAGGTTACAAAAAGTTAACAAAAGGGAGGTCTTAGTCCCCTCATGGACTAAGGCCAAGGTGTAACTAGGAAAAGATATAGTCAAGCTTTTAGAGGACCTCTTGTTTTATTTTCCATTGGCAACTTGTAACCACATGCACACTTAAAGTTGACTATCAAATACATCCAAAAGATAGTTGAAGCAACTGCAATAATAAATTAAATATGTTGAAATTAGGGCAGACAACTAAGAGGGGGGGTGAATCAATTGTCACAAAACTTTATCTTTTGTTGCATTTAATTTTCTTTACCACTTATTAACAAATTAATGATACAACCATGAAAGCATGAATCAATAACACATGAGAAGAAACACAATCAACACACATAAAACCAGGATTTTTATGTGGAAACCCGATTAAGGGAAAAACCATGGTGGGGGTTAACCCACAAGATTTATTCTCTATTAAAAGAATAGAAAAATGGGAAGGCACCTGCCTTCGGGCACACCGCCCAGAGCTCACTGCTCCAAGAGACTCACTGTCTACAAAAATATTCACATGGTTAACACTGAAAGGTTGAACTGAGAAACAAAATCTTCTTTATGCCAGGTTTAGTTCCATTGAAGCTCACAACATCTCTGCTCTGCCCCCAAACACTTCTTCGCTACCTCCACATCTTCACTTATTCACAGATTTACACGACTTCGTTACACTTATTTATACACGACATCAAATTTGGAATGAACATCAAAGTTGGCCTTACAATCATCTATCTGGAACATTCTCCAAGATAGGCATTACAAGCAATTACAATTACAAGACTTGACTTAATAAAAAATGCTACGTGCAGACCACTACACTGTTGGCCAAACATAGTTGGGACTCAAATCTTCCTCGAACAACATGCCACGCTCCATAGAACTTCTCTTAGATCATCCACAACACGCACCAAGCATCCAGTTGGCCAAGACTGGAAAGAACAGCAATACCCAAGGAGAAATCTTCAACTACAAGCTCAAGCCTCAATGCAGACCACCAACACAATAGGAACACAATCCAGAGACCTCCATAAGCACAATGAAATCAACAAGAACAACTGCACAACCTCAAATCACCAGAATCGCTTGCATCTTCATACAGGAACTTAAGAACACTAACTGCCATGATTGTCACACTAGAAAGATTGCTTGCGGACCTCCAAACCACTAACCACTTGAGTTGAGGATACACACCAACATCCCAAACATACCTCTAGAACCATAGACCATAATATTCCAATGCGGAGCAATGTTGACCAAACTCTTGTCACTCTATTACCTCTGAACAACTGCAAAACCTAGTTCTACTCAGATGGCCATAACTTCACCAATCCTCCATCCGGACCTCTCAAATCTTAACTAGAGCAACTACAGACAATCCTCTATAAAACCCTTAGATCTGACTCTAATCTTCATCTCACTAGGAATGCGAAGCAATCTACTTTACTAAACTGCATTGTCTTCACTGTCTCTGACAAAGAGATATGTTGACATCAATGACAATACATCAGAGGCACATATTTGCAACAATCTCCCCCTTTGTTATTGATGGCAACATATGATATGAAAAACTAATTCAACCATCAAGACAAGGACTTCTCCCCCTTTCTCTTATCACACCTGCAACCACTTTCTTCACTGCTCCCCCATTCACCAACAATTACTTACTTCTGAGTTTTTCAGATGACTTCTCTCCCCCTTTGACATCAATGGAAAAGGGCACATATTTGCAATCATCTCTCCCCCTTTTGTTTCTTAGATAAAACCAAACTGAACTCCAGAATTGACCTACTGACTACTCCCCCTGAGTAGCATCCCCTTAACACGAATTTGGATCACAATATATGACTGTGAATTCCACCAGACTGATGCACACTAGTGCACCTTAGTTCTGAACAAGAGGGGCAATAACCCCTAGTTTCACTCTGAGATACTCAAAAGTGTCCTTAAGCAAAGGCTTAGTGAAGATATCTACAATCTAATCCTTTGAAGAAACAAACTCCAATCTAACTTCATTCTCATTTACATTCTCTCTCAAAAAGTGAAACTTGATGAATATGTGTTGTGTCTTTAAATGCAACACCGGATTCTTTGAGATGTTTATTGCACTTGAATTATCACAGAAGATTGTAATAGGCTCTTCAAACACAATTCTAATATCCTTCAACATTTGCTTCATCCACAAAACTTGAGTACAATTACTTGCTGCTGCTATATACTCTTCCACTGTAGTAGACAGAGATATTGCCTCCTATTTTTCCTCAACCAAGAAAGCAATCTCTTTCCCAAGAAAAATGCACCACCACTAGTACTCTTCTTGTCATCCACATCTCCTTCCCAATCAGCACTGTATATGCATGAAAAGTGAAAGCATCATCCTTAGGATACCATAAGCCATAATCAGATGTCCCCTTCAAATATCTAAAAATTCTTTTGATTGCTACAACATGAGATTCTCTAGGATCAACTTGAAATCTAGCAACAAGGCCAACTACATTCATAATATCAGGTCTGGTTTGAGTCAAATAAAGCAGTCCTCCAATCATTGATCTATACCTTTTTTGATCTACCTTAGGGGAATCATCATCTTTACTTAACTTGTATTCGGTTATCATAGGAGTACTCATTGGTTTTGAATCCTCCATTCCAAACTTTTTCAACAACTCTTTCACATACTCTGACTGAATGATTTGTAGACTCAAAAAGAAATTCATTTCACCAAACATGGACATCTCAAATTCACTTTGCATCTGATCAGCAATTTTTTAACACATGCTCTCATTTCCACCAAAGATGATATCATCAACAAATACCTCAACAATCAAGATGTGTTCATAATCAATTTTGAAATAAAGATTACTGTCAGCTGTGCCTTTCCTAAAACCTTATTTTCGCAGATACTTATCTAATCTTGCATACCAGGCTCTTGGGGCTTGTTTAAGTCCATACAATGCTTTCCTCAATCTGCAGACCATATCTCCTTGATCAGACAACTGGAATCCTTCTTGTTGCTCAATGTAGACTTCTTCCAACTCTTCATTTAGCAATGTTGACTTGACATCCATCTGCTAAACTTTGAAATCTTTGTAAGCAACAAAGGCAAGAAATAATCTAACTTCTTCGATTCTTGCCACCGGAGCAAAAGTTTCTTCAAAATCAATTCCCGAATCAGTGACTCTAGCACTTAGCCCTATCATCAGAGCATTGTGGAGCCAAACAGACTATACCATTAAGTTTAGAAGGCCTAGGACAATCAAGGTGATCCTTCAAAATGATGTTTTTTGGTGAAGTCAATTTTTTGCAATTTTTTTGCGAAACAGTCATCATGATCTACTTGTCACAGATTTGAAGTCTGGTTGTGGTTTGTTGAAATTTTCATAATTGAAACTTGAACATCAAGATTTTGATCGCTATCTCTCTGAAGGATTGTGGTTGATTTTATTGGTTGATTTAGCTCGTTCAAGTTTGAGTTGTTGTGGTCTATCTTATTGGCCCATTTACCTGATCTCTGGCCCTCTTTTTCGTCATGTTCGGCATAGGAGTCTGCCCCAGGTTGCAGGTTTTCATCACTTTGTAGTATTCTTCTTTAAATTATTGGGCTAGAATAGGTTGCCACCTGCATCCCTGGTCAAGCCAACATTCGCTATTTAAAGTTACATGGCTCCCACTTTAGCAATCGACTGCTACTCTAGTCTTGTCGACCCCTTTTTTGGCCTCTATTTCTGGCCCCTGCAGGCCAACGACCCTCCTCATGCTCTTCAATTCCCTTCTTGTTTCAACCTTTGTGACCCATTCGGGATCTCACAAGCCCCTGGTCTAATTTTCGGACTCCTTGGCAAAGCCCTCGGCTCTCTTTTGCATGCGACCATTCGACATTCCTTTCAACACAAAGGCAAAGTTCTTGTTCTTTATTTGTTGTTCAATGTTTTCAAATCTCCATGCCATCAAGTGTTTGACACCATCTCTACCATTTCAATGATGATCAACCTATTTTTTGGGCCATTGCAGGCTCCTTCACAATCTCCTCGACCCTTTCTAGCATCCATCCACAGTATCCATAGTCCTGATTGCCTTGGTAGTTGTTTTTTTACTATTGCAGGGTTTAGCAAGCTGCTTCCTATAGGTCGTGGCAATTTTATCTTCTACGGTTTTAGTCAATGCTCTATTTGGAGGATGCAGCTACACATGAAGTCACCTTTCCATAGTCCCATGTCCCATTTGGCATTGGCATGTCTCAACAGCCTAAGCAGAATTGTCCTTCTCCAATGACTCCATTTGCAAAGTTTGATTTGGTTTCAACTTTATTTTTGCATGGTGCACACTTGTCAACATCTTCACATCCAAAGCTTGGTTATGGTTATGTTTATGGATACTTGCTAGCATTTGTTGTTGGGACTCTTTCTAGCCTTTCAAACATTTGTAATGGTTTCCATCTAACATTACTTAGGAGGTTTCAATGGTCATTTTAAATAGTTTTGGTTCACATTAACACACTTATAGTTAGCCTTTCTAACCACTACCATAAGTTGTTGGATTTTTTAATCCTCAAGGTTATATGTTGTAACCTTAAACCGCCAAAACAGTGAAAAATTGATGCCAGCTGGAGATCGACATGACTCTTCAAAAGTGCCTCACATAGGCCTTTTTTTCAAATTGCTACAACTTTCAAACCGTTTATCGATTTTTTACAAATTTGTAGTCTACGGAAACCTATTTTCATCCACTTCATTTTGGTGAAGTCAAAACAAAAAAAATTCCCTTTTGACCAAGTTTTTAATCCCTGAAGTCATTTGTAATCGCAAATTTTGACAGGGCATAAATTTTGCTCACGACATTGAAATTTCACAAAATTTTTTTGAAATTGCTTAGAATTTCGCAAGGAATTCAACTATGTAAACAAATTTAAGATTCAGATTGGACATTTTGTAAAAATCACCATGCATTATAAACGGTCGATTTGGCATCCAATCTTAACACAAGTTGTAATTTTTCTTGCATATCTTTCTGGGGGTTCTAACCTAGTCATAATCCCTTTGGGGGGGCAAACTTTCATTTTTGCATTGATAGTGCTTAAAATTTGAACATGTCTCTCACACACAATCCTTTCCATTCGAGTATTCTCAATAAACCTCTTAACAAATGGAAGATCAAATGTGTATATTGTGTGCTCAAACAACATACTGCAAAAGAATGTCATAATCGCAAAATTGATGAACTATGACAACAAATTCTTCATGCATGTCAACTTTCTATTGGTCTTAATAAAGAACTTGCAAAACAATCTCATCTCACTAAGCCAACTTGTGAGACACCATCAGTTGGGTATGTACAATGTAGTCAAATGACTTACATTAAGATCCCATCTACATCATCATCACCTATTTCTACATCTGAATCCAAAGTTGATATCTCCATGGCTTCTAGTGATTCTCTACACCAGGATATGCTTATCGTCTTTCCAGATCCACCACATTGGAATGCATATCTACCTGACATTTTGTGTCTTTTTGTAGAGTCTCGTATCATAGATTTAGGAGACATCATTGATGACACTCATCTTCTATTCAATGACAGCTTCGATGAAGCTGCATCAACCTTGTCTTCTTCAGATATTACTCTCACCTTGCCTACATTAGCTTCTATCGTGACGAATCTTGTAGATACTTATGAGTCCACATATTTGACTCCGTCATCATTTTGACATCCTCTACAATAGTGTTAGATTCTTTTGGGTTTAGTTATCACCATACATCTATGGTCCCTATTCTCGAATCTCTACATTTGTCGCACGTTAGCAATGGCTTGCAGATCCTTGAGCATCCTAGAATTTAGAGACCATATTTCTTCATGTATGTTCCTCTTTGGAATGGGAAAATCACTTGCACACTTATGTGGTTTGATTTCTTCCTAAGGGGAGAGATATGGTTCAACGTTTGTGGATCGTCTTTAGCATCTAGTCTCAAGCATCTACCAGCACTACAAGAGGTATTTTGAGAGGAGGTTGCATGATTAGTCTTCTCATCTTAGTTTTGAGAGGATCCATCTCTTCACATGGAGTTCATTCCTTCATAGTTTTAGGGGGGTCATGTATAGTCCTCCTTTCTTATTCACTTGTACAATTCTATTTGTATCATTTCTCTTTTGGTGGAAATTTTTTTCCCATAGGGTTTTCTTTCTTTCTCCACTTTATGAGAAATTTATTTGTACATGGGTATCTAACATGGCCTACTAGTCGGGACCCATATTCATATGTGTATAGCTTCTCCCTAAGTTGCACTTAAGGGGGGTGTTAGTGTAAATAGTGTCATTATCTAACTACTTAAGTTATCACCTCTTTGAAGGTTTGACCTATTCACACATAGGCTTAAGTTTACTTAGTCTTTTAGGACTCACACATGAGACACCTCTTTCCTTTTGACTTGCCACTTTCCCTCACACATGTCATGTGAGTTAGACAAGTGTTGCATGCTTATAGAGGTAGTCAGTAGTTCAGTCCTACCTTCCTACCTCCTCCTTGCCTATTTATGCAAGGCTTATCATTGTATTTTATACTCTCATTGTATATGACAGATATCTTATTGTGCTCCATTTTTCACTTGTGGAAGGTTATTCAATTTATGCTTGCTGATCTTGGCTGCTCCAACATAATATACCCTAAAATATTTTGCCACAACATTTTTCACATTTTCTTTACCCCTAGATGTGATGCATATGGTTCCCTATGAGCCTTTACGAAGACCACTATTTGGAGACCCCTTGAAATAGACACATAAATTTGACCTCAATGACACAACTCATATATATCCAAGCAATACCCTAAAACATTGCCCTTAAGGGCCCTCTAGGACTCCAAATCCTATTGTACCTCTCTATACCACTCATCGTTTGGACCCTACTAAAGTATGTTACCCCTCAAGTCCATAATCAAGGTCATAGACATGGTGTCATGTTGCCTCCTACTTAGGGCATCTACAACCACATTCTCCTTGCGTTTGATGCAATGTAGATGGAATTCATACTTGCACAAGAATTCCATATATTGCTTTCAATGGGTGTTTAGATTCGGCTATGTAAAGATGTACCAAAGACTATAGTGAATTGTATAAAGGTCAAAATAGTACCCCAAGCGGAAGTTTCTCCATCTAACAAATGAATCAAATCCTACTACAAGCTCTAGGTTGTATGTAGGATAATTTATCTTGTGGTTTTTGAGTTTTCATGACTCATACACAATCACTCAATCCTCTTTCATATGCACTTCACTAAGTCCATCTAGCTCATCTCCTAGAACAATGTCTATATGGAAGAAAATCTCACACTAAGGTAGTGTCCCTAGTATCTTTGATGGGAAAATATCTACAAATGCTTGTAGAATGGGGTGATCATTGAGAGAAGCCTTTGGTCAATCCCTTGACCTATCACTAACTATGATAGAAAAAATTAGAATCCCTTCTACATACTCCACTTAAGCTATTGTTACTAAATTATGTTTGCAACCTAATTTAGCAACGCCTATATTGCAGTTGTTGCAAAGGGGATAAAAGAAAAATTTTAAGTACATGGTCACTCAATCAAATACCTATTATCTTGACAAGAGAGCAATGAAGGATCACTTATCAAGATAATGTGACAGCTCAAGCTAGGCTATCAAACCATCCTGATAAGTGAACTGATCTGAAGACAAGAGAACAGGCATTCAAGGAATGGCAGGTATCTAACTGATTTCATCTTTCAGTTGTGATGTAACTAATTATTCAAGTGCCATGGTACAGTGTAAAAGAAAATGTATTATAAACTATCATTTCATCATCATGTTTTGAACATGTGTTTTAAAGCAGATTCAGTTATTTTATGCTATTCATTTGATTCAGAAATCAAAACATACATAAATCATTGCATAAAATAAAATAATTGATTATATTCAAGAGAATGTTTAAATATGTCCCACACAAGCCATGGGAATGACTAAACTGAGCCAATGCAAAAAGGCATGCAAGCTATACATCTGAAGATAAAGTAAATAAAAGGAACACATGAGGAGAGTGATATCCCTCATTGCCTTGAAATGAAGGTTGATCCTCCTATCTGCAGCTTGATCTTCATGTTTTTAGCTTCCTACTCCCAATCAAAATGATAAACCTGCAATGTTGGAAAAGGTTTTGTTAGAGCTCTGGATATACAAACTCGTCATATGCCTTATCAACAGATCTATAAGCTTGCAATCATAATGCTACAGTTGGATCATTATCAAACTATGCAAAAATCAGATCATCAGATGAAGGCCAAATCATCACAAGAAAGAGCATTGAACTTTCAAAGGTATGTTTTTATACTAACTTGTTTGTTCACTATGCAGGTATAGGAGAAATCATGTTGCTGATTCATCTTTTATGGAATAAGCATGTGGAGAAAATGGGCTCTCATAAGGGTTGAGCCTAGCATGCTCAGAGTAATAACATTAATGCAGAGATATTCAATTGACCAAAAATCATGGTGTTTTATCACATCATATACAGGTTGCTGCTACATCATATGTATCAAGTGCAAGAAAAGGGGACAATCATATAAAGAAGACAGTCATACAATGCAAGAGGTACAACAAATGACCATGGACCAACAAAAACATATACCTTGTTTGCCACAGTCACAATGTAACCAAATGGACAAGGTACAAATAGTTAAATGTCATGTCGAAACCATAGCAATACATCAAAAATACAAGTCTAGGGTACACAATAACATGAAGAAGAGCATCCATACATGTTGAACAGCAGAAGGCATTTTTCTTCTTCAAATACAGTTAAAGTTAAAGCTGGAATAGCAAAAGCCTTATGCCTTGTTCATGCATAGCAGATGCAATTATAAGTCAAGTGTATGCAAGAAAGGATGGAACAACAAAGATATTTGAGTTATGCATCTACAGAAAAGCCTCTTTTCTTATTCATACACAGCCAAGAATATACCACAAAGTGATGGAACAGCTATACCATAGAGAATATGTGGGACAGTCAAGTCCAAGTGACCAGGGCATTACCATGGAGGGTACCAGTCTTATATAAATAACTCAATTAAGATGGATACTACAATGAACAGTGAGGGAACGTAATGTATAGATACACAATGCTTTATCTTCAATAATGCCATTTACCTTAACGAAGAAGTTAACGCAATCATGACACAGAAGGTACAAAAGATAGGTATGTATCTTAGGACTTATTCATCCTTACCTTGAAGCATGATCACATACAGTATATACATATGGAGAGCAAAAGAGAGAATCAAGAAGGATGAGTTGTTTGCTATAGGTATAAAGAATAGTGTGATTACATCATGAAGATGCCCATGCCTTCTACATATTGCAATATTCATTTTCAACAAATACATTGTCTCAGCCATGAGGGAAACACAGAAGATGGTGTAGCCAACTAACAGATATACAGAAGGTAGTGTTTGCATTAAAGGTAATGATGACACTAGCCATACAAAATTGGAAATAGTGTACCTGGAGGTCTATGGTCAAGATGACACACGACTATGACAACAATATAGAAAGCTTCCATGAGGTTGTCACCATTTTATAAGTTTCATACTTTCATATTGTCAGCTATAAATTGATGGGAATAGTTAAGCTACAGGATAGTGGAGCTTCAATGAATACAACTTGAGACAGAAGGCAATCAACACAGTGGAGTTAAAGATATACAGTGAATGATACCTAAATGGAGTAGTGAAAATCAAAAGGAGAGAAAGGATATTGTCTTTTAAAAAAAGGGGTAGCTGTCATCAAAGGGCACTGAGTATGCAAGAGAGTCACAATGCTACAGTCCAAGAACCTTCACATGCTATACCATCACCATTAGCCCATGATAAAGAGTAGTGATACCTTTTTGAGACAAAGAAAGAAAGTGGAGTCTTTTTGACTTTCAAACTCTAAGAAGTTGTAGTTACATTTATATGACCTTTGTTCACAAAAGGCCATCATTGACCTCATACCATGGAGCTGAAGTAAAGAAAAGAAAAGTATACTGAGTATTGCAAAAAAATACAAGGAGGAGACCCAATGTGCAAATATAACCACAGTCTAAAGCTCCTGCAAAGATTTTATTTCTACAGTATATATTTCTCCAAAGCACCAAGAACCATATCATATTTTTGCATTATGAGGTTTTTAGATACAAAGTTTATAGAGGGGTTGATAATACAAATGAAAGAACAACAGATATCATTATTTTTGCATATACAAAGTGGAGAGAACCCGGATAAGAACAAGATATATGGTTGCAGCCAGGAACATGTTTCTCTTCACAAAATGTCAAAACCCACATCAAAATGCAGAAGGAAAAACATCTACAGGTAAAGAGTGAAGAGACTTGTGTGTTTTGCATTCTCAATAATAAAAGAACAGTAAGATGCTATGATGGAGAAAAACTCAATTCGTTGCTGCTACCAGAGAATAAAGATTTCTTTAAACCCTTATCATGATATATGAAGAGAACCTAGATAAGAGTAAAATGTATGGCCATGGCCTTTAAGAGAGAAGAGAATACTCAGAAAGTTCAAACCAAAGTGCAAGAAAATCTTCATTCTATAGGTATTTCATTATTTTGTCATGGGTTGAGCTCTTTTCACACAGAGCTAAGATAAGATGCAGATAAACCATATATATGGGTAGCCATGGCCGCGGCCTGAGAACAAGTATCCTTTTAAAATGTTAAAACCCATAGGAATTGAGAAAGCATTTCTAGCTTATAAGAAGAATACACTCAGAAATGATGCAGAGATGAAGGGAAAGCTTACCTTCTTGTCCGGTGTGAAGAATACATGCTCATAGGCCGCAGGTGTGCTCACAAGCGAGCTCTCAAAGCTTTAAAACCAATCGGCCATGATGGCCTTATAAAAGAAGCAAAACAATCATAGTAAGAAGGTGAAGCAAGGCCAAATATACCAGAGAAGAGAAACCTATCATGGCCACGGCTTGTAGACCCATTTTTGCATTCGGAGATAAAGAAAAATGGATCAAACTGGTGTAGATCAAGCTTACCTTGATATTTCCTGCTGAAGTCATCGAAAGAATACATCAAGAAGCCTCAGAAATTGCAAAGAATGATAAAGAGTTCTTCAAACCCTAGCAGGCATAACAAATAGTTACAAATGAAAATGACAAGGTTAGGGTTTCAAAACCTTCTTTTGATCAAAAGCTCGATTGAGCTCTTTTCTTTTTTTTCTTTTGTTTTAAAAATAATCATTATTATCCATTTTACACCGTGGTCAAGACATCAAAAGTCTTGATGCATCCTAATGATGCCACAGGGCCTCGTGAGGGTTACCTCTTTCTTCTATTTTTCCTTTGAAGGTCAACTTAAACAATGATGCAAAGTTGAGGCTTTGTGCCTTATATTATTTTTTGCAAAGCATGGAGATAGAAGCCAACATAAGCAATGATTCGAAGGTGAGGTTTATACCTTATAGTGCATGAGGAGTGATAAGGTGTTGCATTTATAAAAAGTATGATATTTGATAAATAATGCAAAGTGAGATATGTATTTTTGCATGGAGTCATAAGGTTCTTTTTGCAAGTTATGGTAATTGGAGTTATAAGGTGTTTTGATATGTAATGCATGTATATATGCATGGGAGACATAAGGGATAATAAACTTTGAAATGTATTAAGTTTTGACACATAATGCCTTAGGGAGTCATAAGGTTGAGATAATGCATGTAATTTATGCAAATGCATATGTGTGTTGCATGAGGAGATTACCATAAGGCATGGGAGACATAAGGGGGTAAAGGAGGACATTTTTATCTTTTATACATCCATTTTTTTTTTCCATGACCTTGCAACTTAAAACAATGTAAAAAAATAATAAAGTAATATAATTATAAATTACTTTATTATTTTGTCACAAAGTTGTAAGGTCAAAAATAGAACAAATTTGTAACTCATAGTAAAGTAATCATCCTAATTACGTTATTCCTTGCTCACATTGCTTTATCATCCCAAAATCATGCAAACTTGGAGGATGGAGTTAGTTGAAGCTCTTTGGAGGTCTTTGCATGGTTTTTTGGTCAAATTTGGAGAGTTTGGTCTCCCTTTTGGTCAAACTAATAGAGAGGAGCAGTTTGGAGCTATTTTAGCTCGATTTGGGACAGTTATAGCCCTTATTTTTAAGGATTTTCATGCTTGCTCATGGATCAACTTTTGAAAGATTATTTTTAGATGCAGTTGACCTTTCTAGGTCTTTTTGAGAGAGCATATTATATATTGTAAGAAAAACTTAGGTTTTTTTAGTTCGTCTTTTTTCTCTCTTACACATTGCTGAGAGAAGGTTTTGTAACTCATATTTTGTAGATTTATAGAGATTATAGCAGTTTACAGGTTCTATTCTTTGTCTTTTTATGCAAGTGTTCCTTTATTTTTCAGTTGAATCAAGTGTCTACCTTTTCATTAGTGTTTCTTTTGTGAATGATTTGATGAGATTTTATTGTGTTTAATATCATAACCTTTAAAATCATTGTCTCATTTGTACTTGCATGTATTGAATAGCATTGAAATCACAGGTCTTAGGTTGTGCAATTGGAATAAATTTTCTTTCATGTTGTGAGAACCCTATTTTTCTTCAAAAATAAAGTTATTTGCAGCCTCCCTTAGAATCATTTTTGTGATCACATTGCCAAAAGTGGATTGTGTGGATAGATTTTTTGGGATTCATTGTGAATTAGAGTTACAGTTTTTCCCATCAAATTCGGTGCATCACCACACTTTAAGTTTTAGTCTTAGTGATTTCAATAGATCATTTTAACCCTTTCCTTACCAAGCCATAGATCCATAGAAAATTACAAGGGAACCAACCCATAATCTAGAGGTTCAAGCTCACCATAGTCCACCCATAGACTGAGTTTGATCCCATGTTACACAGCATTGTTGAGCTTCACAACTTTGCATAACAAGTGCAATCCTGCTTGTTAACAGTTTTTAGCACGCCCGGTGGGACTCTGAACTAAGTTCATGCCACTAGATACCATTCCACTGCTATTTTGGTATAGACAACAGTGTTTTTGACCTTTTGAGGTTATAAACATATACCTAGCGACTCTATTCTCTGATTTTCAAGTAGATCTAGTGAATAGCACATGAAAAGAGTTACATACTGAAGGATCAGGTGTTTTCTTCGCTATTATCAGCCTTTGGAGGTGATGTAGAGGACAGGGAGAAACAAGACAGATTTGAATGTAGTTTGATAGTCCTAGACTTAAGGCTCACTTGTCATCAGACTTAAACCATCAATCCTCTTGAAGACAAACATTCAGAGGGCTTTTGGACACTATGCGGGTTCTGACCAAACCATCCCATGAAGTCTTGGGACTGCACACTTGGTACTTCTTTCATAGACTGCCCCAACTCCGACTAGCCCTATTTTCAGGTCTAATAGGGAATATCTTCCAGACTAGACACTTTCAAAGGTATGTCAACATTGTTTGAGATACCCTTTTGGATTCCTAACAACATACTAAGAACTTGTTATGGGTTGTTTTGGAACATGTATTACCTTCAATAGGACTGATCTACTTCCAAGAGCCCCAATTAGGCCTAATTAACAAATCAAATACTCTTGAATGGGATCACCAAACTTTTTGAACCATCTAGACATTTCACATGGGTGACAGAACTATGGTTTTCAGGGTTTTTATGGCCTCACAGTCGACTGTGTGTGAATTGCACTATGTTGTTCCCTCTAGGATGCACCTAGCAAATGGGTTTGCTAGGTTTCCTCATGCAATCTTCACAAAATTTAGTTCTCTGCCCCAAAACTTCTCATGACACATTAAAACAAACCTGAAAAAGTCCATTCCACCGATCAAGAAGGATTCAAATCAGTGGAATGGTGAGAAAACCAGGATTTCTGTCAAAAACCCTACAAGAGGGTTTATCAACCAAATTTCAGAAAAAGGCAGAGAACTTTGTTATACAATAGTTTCAAGAACTCAAACAAATTGCAGGATAATCTACACTCACCCCACTTTCAGGCAAGCATCATTTGACTCTGCAACATGTCCGTACAGTAAAGCAGTACGGCTTAGAATAGCGTTTTACACAAAAAAATAGGCAAAAAACTGTAGTTTGTTATTGATTTCTCCTCCAAGTCACTTCATACATTGCATCTCACATGTTCATGGCCTTCTTCTACATATGATCGACCATTACAACTAAATGGAGAGGCAGTTTGAATCGGTGGGAGGCTAGAAAACTGTCTTGCAACCACCGAACTGCCTGGTTTTGTCTTTATCTACAATTGTTTCATGTTTACATGATTAGGGAGTGTTCACAAAGTATTCAAACTCCTTTTACAACATTGGTGAGCCTTTGACAAGGCATTCAAACTCCTTGATGTGTTTCCTACATGCCATGATTGGCTATCAAGTCATAAGACTCCTATGACTGTCCCTATGTTTATAATTATTGGCATCAACATGAAATGAACATGACATCAACTCAAACACATCTAAGAAGATTTCCCAGTGACCTATTCACCACCTTAGTTTGGCCCTCAGTCTGAGGAGGATAGGCTGAAGTGAAGGACAATTGAGTGCCCAATTTCTGCCACAAAGTACGCCAAAAGTGGCCCACAAACTTAGGATCCCTGTCAGTCACAATGTTGAGAGGCAAACCATGTATTCTAACAATTTCTTTGAAGAACAAGCCAGCAATATGAGAAGCATCATTAGTGCATTTACATGGCAGAAAGTGCGCCATTTTACTAAACCTATGCACCACAACAAAAATGCTATCAAAACCTCTTTGAGTCCTAGGAAGATCCAAGACAAAATCCATGCTAATACTTTCCCATGGCCTATGAGGAATAGGAGGTGGCTGATATAGAAAGCATTAGATGATGTTCCCTTAGCCCTTTGACATATGCTACAACCTTCAACAAATTTTTTGATATCTGATTGCATTTTTGGCCAAAAATAAAATCTTTTCACCTGCTCAAGTGTTTTATCCAGCCCAAAGTGGCCTCCTAGACTGCCACAATGTTTCTCCTTTATGATGTTCTCCCTCATGGAACACCTAGGAACACATAATTAGTTTCCTTTGAACAATAAACCCTGCTGCAACAAAAACTCAGAAAAATCAGAATGATAAGAGTCTGAAAATTGGGAACAAACTTCATATACCTCCTTGAAATCCTCATCATCCTTGTACATATGTTTGAGGGAATCAATTCCCACACTTTGCAACTGAATCTCTTGCACCATGCACACCCTTGTACTCAATGCATCCGGGACTTTATTGGCCTGCCCCTTCTTGTGTTTGATGGAAAAGGTATATGCTTGAAGTTGTTCAACCCATTTCATATGCTTGTGACTGAGTTTCTCCTGTGAATTCAATAAACTAAGTGCATGATTGTCAGTATAAACAATGAATTCTTTAGGCAAAAGATAGTACCTCCATTTCTTCAAGGCTTGTACCATTGCATACAACTCCAAGTCGTATGTGGAATACTTCCTCTTAGCATCATTTAGTTTCTCACTAAAGAAACCAACTGGTCTGCCGTCTTGACTCAAGACAGCCCCTATAGCAAGGTTACTAGCATCACATTCCACCGTGAACAACTTATTAAATTCAGGTAAAATAAGAATAGGTTGTTGTGCTACCTTCTTTTCCAGAATTTCAAATGATTCATCAACTTCCTTGGTCCAAGAAAAACTTACATTTTTGTCCTCCTTTGATAGTGTCTAGAATGGGCGCACATATATGACTGAAACCTTTTATGAACTTCCTATAAAATGTTGCCAATCCATGAAAACTTCTCACATCACCTGTTGTTTTGGGAGTTGGCCAAGACAAAATAGCCTCCACCTTTGCTGGATCCACTTCAAATTACCTTGGGAGATGATAAAACCAAGGTAGGTGAGTTCTTCCTTCATGAAGACACTCTTCTCCATGTTAATCATCAACTTCTCATCATGTAACTTCTTCAAAACCTGGTCCAAGTGCTGCAAATACTCTTCCTTTGTCCTGCTAAACACAAGAATGTCATCAAGATATACCGCAACAAATTGCCAATGAAATCTTTCAACACCTCATTCATAAGGTGCATAAAAGTACTTGGGGCATTGGATAGGCCAAATGGCATCACCAACCACTCATAGAGACCCTCATTTGTCTTAAAGGCAGTCTTCCATTCATCCCTTTGCCTTATCTGGATTTGATGGTACCCACTTTTGAGATCAATCTTGGAGAAATGCCGAGCCCCTCCCAAACAGTCCATTAAATCTTCAATTCTAGGCATTGGGAACCTATATCTTATGGTGATCTTATTAATAGCCCTGGAATCCATACAAAGTCTCCACTTACCATCCTTTTTAGGGGCTAGGACTGTTGGGACAGCACATGGACTAAGGCTCTTTCTCACCAAACCCTTATCTAATAACTCTTGCTCTTGCTTGGCAATTTCTTCATTTTGAGATGGTGTCATCTTGTAGGCTGCTTTGTTTGGCAATGTAGACCCTGGTATGAAGTCAATTTGATGGCTTATGTCCCTAATAGGTGGCAATGCATTAGGCATCTCCTCTACCATGATACCCTTATACTTCTCCAACAATTGTTGCACCTCCTTGGGGACTTCTTCCTTACTAGGACCATGCAAATCAGGACTGTTTTTAGGCTTCAAAATCAGATCATACCCTTGGGTTCCTTCCTCCTTTAGGGTGTTAAGAAACTCCCTTCCACTTACTATCATGACACTTGACCCAATACTCTTCTCCACACTCTCATCCAGCAAAGGATCCATTCTATACTTCCTACCATTCTTGGTTATGATGAAAGAATTGGACTGCACATCATACTGCCATGGACGTCCTAACAGCAAATGACAAGCATCCATGGGGATTATATCACACAAGATCTTATCCCTATACTCTCCTATCTCAAACTCTACCCAAGATTGTTCATCAACTAAGACTTGCTGCCCCTTATTGAACCATGACATCTTATAGGGGTTAGCATGAGGAAATCTTTTCAATTTCAACTTGTCTGCCATCTCAATGGATACTAAATTTTTAGTTGAACCTAAATCAACAATTACCTTGCATATCTTACCATAGGCCTTGCATGTAGTCTTGAACAACGTCTTCCTTTGAGGGGGTTCTTGTGTTTGAGGCACCTTCAGCATGGTTCTCCTCATCATAAGGCTTTCTCCATCATGGACCGGGGCTGCACTTCCAATTGGAGAGTTAACACTTTGACAATCTTCCTCTTGAATCAATTGGTTCCTTCTCTCTCCTCCATGAGAGCTTGAGGCTTTTTCAAGACACTTGTTCATGGTGTGCCCTACTTGGTTACAATTGAAACATCTTCCTATGAAGGCACTAGGACCTCTACCTGGTCCACCAAACCTACCCGTTCCATTGGGTCTCCTTCCTCTAAAGCCTCCTCTTGAACCTGATTCTCCACTTTGTTCTTGGGAACTAGACTCCCCTTGGCTCTTTTGAAATTGATTTCTGCCCCCAAAACTGCCCCTACCTTTGAAATTTCTGCCCCCTCTACCTCTATTTTGCTGCTCTCCTTTCCTATTCAACTTTTCTTCAGCCCTCAATGCCATTTGGAAACATTTGTCCACTGTCTCAGGGGGCAAAATGCTGATCTTATCTTGGATACTGAATTTCAGACCATTGATGTATCTTGCCACTTTTCCTTTCTCATCTTCTACATGCCCACATCTAAGAGAGAGTTTGTGAAACTCTTCCGTGTAGGTGGATACATCCATATCCCTTTGCTTGAGATTTTGCATCTTCTTGTAGATCTACACCTCATAATCTGCTAGAAGAATTTGAGACTTGATTCTTTCCAACATTCTACTCTAAGAAGTGATCATACTCTTTCCACTCTTCACCCTCTCACCTTGGGTGTAATTCCACCATGTGAAGGCAGCACCTTTTAGTTTTGTTTTGGCAAACTTTACCATCTTGTTCTCAAGTACTTCCTTGTACTCAAAGTAGTTCTTTAGGGCCTCAATCCACTCCATGACTTCATCAGCATCCATCTTCCCACTGAACATTGGGATCTCCATCCGAGCCTCTGATGAATCCTTGCCAATGGACTTGATGGCTTGAAGAAAAAATTTCTGATCAGTAGGTATATCTGCCCCCTGCCTTTGGGGCTCCTCTTCTTCTTCTCCCGTGTCCTCTTCTCCATCAGATTCTTCATCTAATCTCTTTCCTTTTCTCATTGCCTTAAACTCAGCCTAGAGTGTTTCCTTGACCCCAGCCTTGATCTTCTCTTCCATCTCTTGGAACTTCTTGGCCACCTCGGTGGTCATCCCTTTTGGAGGCATAATGCTAGCCTCTCCTTCACTCTCCTCTGCTGACATACACCAAATCCTTGCTCACAACCAAATGACAGAACCTTTTATGGCTCTGATACCAATATGATGTAGAGGACAGGGAGAAACAAGGCAAATTTCAATGTAGTTTGACAGTCCTAGACTTAAGGCTCACTTGTCATCAAACTTAAACCATCAATGCTCTTCAAGACAGACATTCAAAGGGCTTTTGGACACTATTAGGGTTCTGACCAAACCATCCCATGAAGTCTAGGGACTGCACACTTGGCACTTCTTTCATAGACTGCCCCAACTCCGACTAGCCCTATTTTCAGGTCTGACAGGGAATATCTTCCAGACTAGACACTTTCAAAGGCAGGTCAACATTGATTGAGATACCCTTTTGAATGCCTAACAACATACTAAGAACTTGTTATAGATTGTTTTGGAACATGTGTTACTTTCAATAGGACTGACCTACTTCCAAGAGCCCCAATTAGGCCTAATTAACAAAGCAAGTACTCTTGAATGGGATCACCAAACTTTTTGAACTATCTGGACACTTCACATGGGTGACAAAACTATGGTTTTCAAGGTTTTTATGGCCTCACAGTCGACTGTGTGTGAATTGCACTATGTTGTTCCCTCTAAGATGCACCTAGCACATGAGTTTGCTAGGTTTCCTCATGTAATCTTCACAAAATCCAGTTCTCTACCCCAAAACTTCTCATGACACATTAAAACAAACATGAAAAAGTCCATTCCACCGATCAAGAAGGATTCAAATTAGTGGAATGGTGAGAAAACCAAGATTTCTGTCAGAAACCCTAGAAGAGGGTTTATCAACCAAATTTCAAAAAAAGGCAGAGAACTTTGTTATACAATAGTTTCAAGAACTCAAACCAATTGCAGGATAATCTACACTCACCGCACTTTTAGACAAGCATCATTTGACTCTGCAACACGTCCATACAGGAAAGCAGTACTGCTTAGAACAGCGTTTTACACAGAAAAATAGGCAGAAAATTGTAGTTTGTTATTGATTTCTCCTCCAAGTCACTTCATACATTGCATCTCACATGTTCATGGCCTTCTTCTACATATGATCGACCATTACAACTGAATGGAGAGGCAGTTTGAATCAGTGGGAGGCTAGAAAACTATCCTGCAACCACCTAACTGCCTGGTTTTGTCTTTATCTGCAACTGTTTCATGTTTACACGATTAGGGAGTGTTCACAAAGTATTCAAACTCCTTTTACAACATTGGTGAGCCTTTGACAAGGCATTCAAACTCCTTGATGTGTTTCCTACATGCCATGATTGGCTATCAAGTCATAAGACTCCTATGACTGTCCCTATGTTTACAATTATTGGCATCACCATGAACTGAACATGACATCAACTTGAAATGGTCTTCAACCTTATTACAATGCATCAAGATGGTCTTCAAGACCTTATTGAACAACATGACAAGAACATGAAACAATACAAAGCCAAATATGGATTCTTATGATCCTCTTGGTGCGCCTGCACCAAGAGCCAAAATCATCAAACACCATGGCGACTCTAAGCATATATTAGCTGGTTTCAGCAGCCCAGGAATTAGGTTGGTGCAATCTTTTAATGTTCATGTTTTGATGGTCATGATTTAGACCTTTCATGTAAAATGTCTAGAGATTGCAGCAATTATGAGTATTCTCTGCCATATCATGAAAATCCAAGCTCTTGGTCCCAAAACAATCATTTTCCTCATTATAACCAACTGTACCAGCTTTCTAGCTAGCCATATCAAATTGAGAATGTTGTTGATTTTATCCCAAACAGCCATGCAACAGCAGTATATCAGCATGCTCAATATGCTTACCTCCCACCCACCCTTATTCAACCTTCATATCAGCATGCATATGTCCAAAATCAACCTCAATAAATATCTGATATCAAATCAATTCAAACACTATCACCTCCAAGAGGTTAAAGATATAAAGATTAGCATGAATGAAATGAAAGATACATTATTAGACTTCATAAAGCAGATAGAGGAGATCAAGAGGCAGCAAGAATATGAGCAACAACAGGAAGAGATGGCTTATCAGGCCTATCTCTATGAGCAAGACTTGCTGATGCAGAGAAGACAAGATGAAGAAGATCTTGCAAAGGAGGTTGCAGCCAAAGAAGAATAAATAAAACACTTGCTTGCATAAGCACAAAGGTATGAGGTCCAGATAGCTGCATTCATTCCAGATCAGCCTGTTCAAGATGAGGTTAGTAGGTGTGAATTTCCAAGTTTCAAACAAAAGGAGCCTCTTTACCCTCCCAAGGTCCAAATTCCAAGTTTCAAAAGTTTTGATGTTGCTCAGGAGCCTTTTTGCATTCAAAACCAGTCCATTAATCATTAGTATCATTCATATCAAGAGCCTGAACCAAATCATCAAAGTTTTCAACAACCATGGTAGCCTTCTTGGACCAAGTATCCTGATTATAAAATATCAAATCTTGTTAAAGCTACCCCTCCCATACCAATCCAAAATCAGGAAGGGGAAGAGGTAGTAAAATTTAAACCAATCAAGATTCCAAGTTTCAACCCAACAACTGAAGGTTCTTGCAGTCCTTCTTATGCCACCAAATTAGAAAAATCAAATGTGGAGCAAGAGGTTGCTATTGTTTTTACTGTGTCCCTAGCTAAAAATGAGCATAATGCATATGAAGAGGATGTTGGTTCAAACTTCGCACTCAACCCTTTGCATTTTGATTCATTTGAAAAGTTTTCTAAGGTTGTTTATGAGATGAATGAAAGTAGAATGCAGAGGTCACAAGGTGAAAGTCTTCAATTGCAAAGACATAATACCCAAGTTTCATTGGAGGAAGCACCACATGAGGAGAATGAATTGGTTTCGTTGTTTGATTAGCTACTTGGTTTTGTTGAGCCAGATCAGGAAAGCATGCTCATACCAAAGACAACAAAGGGACAACAGGAGAATGCAAAGATGATGAGCTTGTTGTTCCTAAAAGCCTTCAAAGATCTGATAGTTTTGATGAGTTATTAGCTGTCCTAACAGAAGAAGATGATTCATTAACCATGGAGAAGTTGACATGGCAGGTTATCATGCAAGGTGAAAGTAATAAACAACAAGAGGGAAGGTTTGATGAGAGCCTCTGTGAGCAGAGTGAGGAAACTTATTTGGATTTAGTGCAAGACTATGAGTTTGATGAGAACATTTTCTCTAGTATCATAGAAGATTTTTTCTCTAATATTGATAATGATTTGATGCCATGTGAGTCAGCAATATGTGAGCAACATATTCAGGTCAAAGACGCAAACTTTTCCTCGTTTCATTTCTGTGAACTATTTTTTTCAAATCAGGTTGAGATTGCAAGTGAAAACAGAACAACGGATCTCAATAAGGAAACCAAGAGTATTAGCCAAAGGTTCTGTTAGTGCCTGAATTGACTGGTAGTTTTTTGAGCAATTTTCATTCAGGCACTCTCCCTAAGTATCCAAAAAATGTTCTAAGTGATGGACCTCCTCAGCATTTTTCAGCTGCATCATCATTTTTTCTTGAGGAGGAGGTCATCATCATCATGTTTGTTTCAATGAAGGTCAGCATCATCATGTTCTCCGTCGACCGGTTTTCTCATCGTCATCATCATATTTCGCTGTCGGGTGATGTTTGGGTTTTATCCTGATGATGCTGATGAGCTACAGTGCGCCCTGATCTGCTTGCGAGGGTGATTTTTCGAAGTATCCGGTGATCTTGCATTTATCACCTTGCCCAAACATGATGATGATGTTGCCCTGTTATTCTGAAGGGGTTATTCTTTGAGTTGCTCGACCTAACTTGTTTTTTCCTAAGGGTCGTCGTCATCATCATCATATTTCCAGTTATCATCCTGCTGCTTGCGGAGGTCATCATATTTTCTGCCTTCATGATATTTTGCCGGGGTGATGTTTCTATCATCGGATGATCTTGGTTATGATCATCCTGATGATGTTGTTGAAGAGTTCTAAGTGCGACCCGATATTCACTAGGGTCATCATATTTTGAACGTCAGGATGATCTTAGTCAATATCATCCTGATGATGTTGTATCACTTCTTATTCTTTGTTTCTCATCCTGATGATGCTGACGTCATCCGTATATCAGGGTGATATTTTTCTTTCTGCCTATCTGCATCATGATATTTTCGAAGGAAGGGGTGATATTTTCATATCACCCGGATATATGTTTGTTCGAACATCATGATGATGTTGATATCAAGGAGATATCCGCCTGCCGGCTTCGCGCATTATCTACTGGGGGTGATCTTTTCAAGCAGCATCAGCATATTCAGTTATCGCCCCGATCTTATAGTGGAGCTACAGTGCAACCTGATATTTGTGCATCAGGAGGATATTTCCAAATATCCGGTTGTCTTCCGAATATCATGATGATGTTAATATGATGATGACGTCATCAAGGTCCCGGGGGGGTCATATTTCTAACACTGATCATCTCGATCTTATAGTGGAGCTACAGTGCAACCTGATATTTGTGCATCAGGAGGATATTTCCAAATATCCGGTTGTCTTCCGAATATCATGATGATGTTAATATGATGATGACGTCATCAAGGTCCCGGGGGGGTCATATTTCTAACACTGATCATCTTAAAGAGACCTCCTGATATTTGCAAACATGATGATGACGTCATCCGGATGTGAGGAGGTGCGCAGTAGGCAGATATGATGATGACGTCAGCAGGATATGATGATGACGTCATCAGGATGTTCATCGGCCAGACTTTTGGAATAAGCTCAGCAGGAGGATGTTCCTCCGATGGATCAGGTTGTGCCGATTATCATGAAGATTATATTTCAAATATCATGATGACGTCAGGGTGATATTTCGAACAACAGGATATCATGCTGCTGGAGGATGATGATGATGAAGTCCTATACTAGTGTCGTCAGGAGCAAAAGCACCGACATGATATATGCTCATGACCTAGTATATAAAGTGTTAAAGAGGTCATCACGGGGTGCATGTGGGATATTGATATCCTGCATTTTCAAATATCATGATGATGAATATCGGCGGGAAGTGGTTGCGATTAGCTGTTTGATGTTCTTCCCGAGGCCGCGGGTTGGTGCGCCATCAATGGCGATTGTTGCAGAGGTATGGGCGATGGCGTGGACGGATGTAGTACCTGATTGAAGATCTGGATCCCGAGGCAGTGGCGCAGGGCTCGAAAAGTCTTCCTGTCTCCTCCCCTACCTGCTGCGTTAATGTTTGAGCGCCATTTCTATGATACTGTATATCTGGCGGGCTTTTTGGTCAACCTGGTAGTCAATGCTGAATACACCCTCCTGCTATATAATGCAGAGGATGTTATTCATTCAAGGTTGTTGAAAGTTGATGATTTTTGGCTCTGTAATCCATAACCAGCTGATCTGGTTGCTCTGTACAGTTTTCTTGTGAGTTTATGTATCTCCTGTTGTAGGACTTGGCATGAATCCACTGATTTCATGGTTGATCTTGTATGAGTAATGCTGTCTTAGCATGTGTTGTGTTAATTCTGTCTCCAGTATTGCATGTATCCTCCTTCTGGATCTGGATGTTTGCTTATGTTTAGATTCTAGAGCATAGAATTCCTATGTTGAATGTCTGATCTTTTAACCTCTGCTCAAGGGGCAGATTAAACTGTTTTCAGGTTAAACATTGGGAAGGGTATACTGCAGTAGGGATGCCATAAGTAGAGATAGCTCAACACTCTATATTGGGAGATATCTGTAAGGCAGATATCATGTGTGTCCCCCTGAAATCCAGTTTTAGTTATTCATGCTGATCATTCACAGGTGTATGTCTACCGACTCCAAGCCCTGGATAGGCACCAATCATGCTGTGTTCTTGTGTTATACACCTTGTCCAGCTTTGCATCCAAATTCATATCAAAACACTTCATACTTCCACCTGTTAGTTGTAGGAGTAGGATTAGGAACCCCCTGCATGCTCTCATATCCAACCAGACATCATGTCCAAGAATGTTGCCAGCCTTGTGATCTATCATACAGATCTTGGTCTATACATGAGAGTATTCTGCCTGTTGTTGTCAAGTTAGATCTTTCTATCTTTGAGCTAGTCAAGGTTACATCTTGAGTTATAGGGATACCCCCCTTGGTGCGGCAGAACCAGAAGTGAAGGGGAGGAGCTCACGCAACCTCCTGTATTCAGTTGGCCTGAATCTGCCTGTGCACTAGAAGTGGCAAACCCTAATGCTGATTCAGAAGAAATGTCAACAAAATGGCGACTCCGCTGGGGACGTTAATGTAAAGTGATATCCTGTAGTCTCTGGTGAAGTTTTGCTCTGCTGGTGGAATGAACCTGGAAAAGTAGCTTTCAGCTATTGAAAATTTTGTCCTCTCTGGAGAGGTGGCGACTCTGCAAAAAAGATCCAAATGCATATGAGATGGATGTATGTGATGTGACAAAAATGTGTTGTACATATTTTTGCATCTGTATGAGAAAAGGTACCTTGTTCCTTCTCCTTTATATTTGTTGTTTTATTGCATAGGTTAGATGCCAGGGGAAGCCTTAGGTCTTAGACAGACAAAGGATGTCTAAGAGTAAGATTTTTATGAATCCAAGTATGAGTTATCCCATACTCAGTGGTGAAATGTTGGATAAAGGAATAGAAGAGATAAGAAATAGGTTGATATTCTTAGAGGCTGAGCAGGCCCAGTTAAGAAGCAGTAACCCTGTTGTGTCTGCCTGTCAGAAAGCTAAACCTCCTGTCAGCCCTTTTGATCCTTTGTATGACCAACTGGATTTGTCATGGGTGGATTACAAAGTAGAAACTATGCCTGCTAGGATATACTGTCAGATGCCTAGATTTAGTGGTCACAATGTATGTGATGGGAATGCACATATCCAAAATTTTCAAAGTTTTATGGGAAAACATTCATTCAGAGATGAGGATATGTGGATGAGGTTTCTTGTTAGGTCCTTTGATGCAAAAGCAAAAGACTGGTATTTGAGCTTTCCAAAGAAATTCTTTGCCTGTTGGGATGAGCTTGCTGACTGTTTCAAGGAAGAATTTGCAAAAGAACCGGCTGATCTTGTTGCAGAATTGATGAGAATCAGAAAACAAGATGAAGAGCCATGTGTTGATTTCAGTCATAGGTTTGCAGTAGCCCTTTCACATGTCCCTGAAAGTTTCAGACCTGATATTTCAGCCTGTGTTGGCATATTCTTTGAAGCTTTTGAGGAGGGCTCTAGTGCATTACTGAAGGATTTCAAGGTGACAAGTATGCAGATGGCATACAAATTTTTAGAAAATGTAGAAGAAATGAGAAATGTGCACCTGCTGAAACCCCTGTCCCCAGGCCTTGGTGTGAATAATTGTTGTGAAGCTGCAAATGACCAAATGATTATGGCATCATGTGCAGATGAAAACGAAAATAAAAGCATAGAGGTTGAGACTGCTGTATTTGAACATAATGCTAACAATACTGCTCAACTGGATTGTTCACCAGTTGAGGATGCCAGTGAAAGGACTAATGAGGATTCCCATTGCAATGATGAGGCAGCTGATCATGAAAACAATAACAAGGTTGTGGACAGCAATGAGCAATTTTTAGAATGGACCTGTGGAGACAACTGTGAGTATTGTACTCAAGACAGAGAAGATATAAGCAATCAGAGAAACAGTCCTATGTGTGACCCATTGCCTACCTTTCAAACACATGGAGATCATGAAGAACAGTCAGAAATTGAAATAAATGCTAGTTCAGAGCATGATTGTTTTTCATTTGATGGCTGCTTTGCTTATGACACACAGGCTGATACTCCTCCACAGAGTGAATCCATTGGTGACGAAGATGTGTGCTCTGCTGCCCATGACCAAATGGCATACTATGATGAAACTGATGCACCTGGGTCACCCATTTATGACACATATGGTGATGAGGATCTGTCCGAGTATGGTGAGGATCTTGACATTATTTTTGGCTTGGATTCTGTTTCTCATCCTGATGAAAGAGGAAACAACATACATCAGGTAAGTGACTGTGAGAATGTGCCTGATTTGAGAGAGATGCCAGAGCCTGATCTTTTCCAGCCTGGTGCTGCTGATTGTTGTGTACATGATGTGCACAATTGTGATTTTGAAAGCTTTTCTTTTGATGTGCCAGCATATAATACAATGAGCCCTGATCTTCCTAGTTGTGTGGTGGACTTTGAGTGTTTCCTGTTTTCAATCCAGCTAGGAGATCATGTTGCAATGCATGATGATGATATAGATGATAACCTGTGTTCCATACCATTTGAGCATGCATTGCCTGATATATTCTGCACCCACATGTCACATGATGCTGAAGGTTATCTGCACAGGTTTGATGATGACAAGCCAAATCAGAGGGTTGAATATGCAGATGACAAGATTTGTTTGTGGGTGGATCTTTGTAGTATCTCCAAGCTTGACCCAGTGCATGCAGATGAAAACAAGATATTTGACAAAGGGAGATACATGTTTTTCTTTTCTTGGTGGCCTTAGGCCATCAAGTGTGTTTGGTGATGCAGGTCAGTGCAGTATTTGACTCTGTGCCCAATGGATAAGGGACTGGTCTGCATCCCAGAGATCTGGTGTTCTCGCTGCAGGTTTTCACCTGCACGTCCCCAGACAGAGCCACTGTTAGTGCCTGAATTGACTGGTAGTTTTTTGAGCAATTTTCATTCAGGCACTCTCCCTAAGTATCCAAAAAATGTTCTAAGTGATGGACCTCCTCAGCATTTTTCAGCTGCATCATCATTTTTTCTTGAGGAGGAGGTCATCATCATCATGTTTGTTTCAATGAAGGTCAGCATCATCATGTTCTCCGTCGACCGGTTTTCTCATCGTCATCATCATATTTCGCTGTCGGGTGATGTTTGGGTTTTATCCTGATGATGCTGATGAGCTACAGTGCGCCCTGATCTGCTTGCAAGGGTGATTTTTCGAAGTATCCGGTGATCTTGCATTTATCACCTTGCCCAAACATGATGATGATGTTGCCCCGTTATTCTGAAGGGGTTATTCTTTGAGTTGCTCGACCTAACTTGTTTTTTCCTAAGGGTCGTCGTCATCATCATCATATTTCCAGTTATCATCCTGCTGCTTGCGGAGGTCATCATATTTTCTGCCTTCATGATATTTTGCCGGGGTGATGTTTCTATCATCGGATGATCTTGGTTATGATCATCCTGATGATATTGTTGAAGAGTTCTAAGTGCAACCCGATATTCACTAGGGTCATCATATTTTGAACGTCAGGATGATCTTAGTCAATATCATCCTGATGATGTTGTATCACTTCTTATTCTTTGTTTCTCATCCTGATGATGCTGACGTCATCCGTATATCAGGGTGATATTTTTCTTTCTGCCTATCTGCATCATGATATTTTCGAAGGAAGGGGTGATATTTTCATATCACCCGGATATATGTTTGTTCGAACATCATGATGATGTTGATATCAAGGAGATATCCGCCTGCCGGCTTCGCGCATTATCTACTGGGGGTGATCTTTTCAAGCAGCATCAGCATATTCAGTTATCGCCCCGATCTTATAGTGGAGCTACAGTGCAACCTGATATTTGTGCATCAGGAGGATATTTCCAAATATCCGGTTGTCTTCCGAATATCATGATGATGTTAATATGATGATGACGTCATCAAGGTCCCGGGGGGGTCATATTTCTAACACTGATCATCTTAAAGAGACCTCCTGATATTTGCAAACATGATGATGACGTCATCCGGATGTGAGGAGGTGCGCAGTAGGCAGATATGATGATGACGTCAGCAGGATATGATGATGACGTCATCAAGATGTTCATCGGCCAGACTTTTGGAATAAGCTCAGCAGGAGGATGTTCCTCCGATGGATCAGGTTGTGCCGATTATCATGAAGATTATATTTCAAATATCATGATGACGTCAAGGTGATATTTCGAACAACAGGATATCATGCTGCTGGAGGATGATGATGATGAAGTCCTATACTAGTGTCGTCAGGAGCAAAAGCACCGACATGATATATGCTCATGACCTAGTATATAAAGTGTTAAAGAGGTCATCACGGGGTGCATGTGGGATATTGATATCCTGCATTTTCAAATATCATGATGATGAATATCGGCGGGAAGTGGTTGCGATTAGCTGTTTGATGTTCTTCCCGAGGCCGCGGGTTGGTGCGCCATCAATGGCGATTGTTGCAGAGGTATGGGCGATGGCGTGGACGGATGTAGTACCTGATTGAAGATCTGGATCCCGAGGCAGTGGCGCAGGGCTCGAAAAGTCTTCCTGTCTCCTCCCCTACCTGCTGCGTTAATGTTTGAGCGCCATTTCTATGATACTGTATATCTGGCGGGCTTTTTGGTCAACCTGGTAGTCAATGCTGAATACACCCTCCTGCTATATAATGCAGAGGATGTTATTCATTCAAGGTTGTTGAAAGTTGATGATTTTTGGCTCTGTAATCCATAACCAGCTGATCTGGTTGCTCTGTACAGTTTTCTTGTGAGTTTATGTATCTCCTGTTGTAGGACTTGGCATGAATCCACTGATTTCATGGTTGATCTTGTATGAGTAATGCTGTCTTAGCATGTGTTGTGTTAATTCTGTCTCCAGTATTGCATGTATCCTCCTTCTGGATCTGGATGTTTGCTTATGTTTAGATTCTAGAGCATAGAATTCCTATGTTGAATGTCTGATCTTTTAACCTCTGCTCAAGGGGCAGATTAAACTGTTTTCAGGTTAAACATTGGGAAGGGTATACTGCAGTAGGGATGCCATAAGTAGAGATAGCTCAACACTCTATATTGGGAGATATCTGTAAGGCAGATATCATGTGTGTCCCCCTGAAATCCAGTTTTAGTTATTCATGCTGATCATTCACAGGTGTATGTCTACCGACTCCAAGCCCTGGATAGGCACCAATCATGCTGTGTTCTTGTGTTATACACCTTGTCCAGCTTTGCATCCAAATTCATATCAAAACACTTCATACTTCCACCTGTTAGTTGTAGGAGTAGGATTAGGAACCCCCTGCATGCTCTCATATCCAACCAGACATCATGTCCAAGAATGTTGCCAGCCTTGTGATCTATCATACAGATCTTGGTCTATACATGAGAGTATTCTGCCTGTTGTTGTCAAGTTAGATCTTTCTATCTTTGAGCTAGTCAAGGTTACATCTTGAGTTATAGGGATACCCCCCTTGGTGCGGCAGAACCAGAAGTGAAGGGGAGGAGCTCACGCAACCTCCTGTATTCAGTTGGCCTGAATCTGCCTGTGCACTAGAAGTGGCAAACCCTAATGCTGATTCAGAAGAAATGTCAACAGGTTCATCATTGAAGAGGATGTCCAATCAGGGATTTAGCTCGCAGAGAGCTAATCAAGGAGACACATGTTACTGTTGTACCCAAAGAGGAGATTGCAGACTTAGAACAACAAAATCAGATCATCTATTCATCCTATAACAGCAGTATTTGTGATCAGGTTCAGATGGTGAGTAGTTTTGTTTTCATTCTTCAGAGAATTTTGCAACATTCTGCAGGGTATATTCTTGTGAATCATATCTTATCAGTAGCGAATCACCTTCTAGAACATCCTCTCTTAATCAGAAAGGGGAGTTATTTTACAAAGCCAATTAATGGATTTGTTTGACCACCTTCTATGGCTAGTTAGTGTAGGGTAGAGTAGAATTCTAGTTCAGTACTTCATTTTCCAAGAAGTGCACATGCACATTTTGTTGGCCACGTTCTAAATTGGTTAGATTAGTTTAAATTTCAGTATTGTTTTTCTGCTGTAGTTTCTATCAGTTTGAGTTGCAAAAAACTTTCAAAGTTTCAGGCAAGAGAAGACTCAAATGCCCAATGGATTTGCAAGGCTACTGGATTTGTTTTGTTTAGTAGACAAACACCCCTGAGAGGTCGCCAAAAATGTTACTAAATTATGTGTGCAACCAAATTTAGCAAGGCCTAGATTGCAGTTGTTGCAAAGGGGATAAAAGAAAATTTTTAAGTGGATGGTCACTCAGTCAAATGCATGTTATCTTGACAAGAGAGCAATGAAGGATCACTTATCAGAATAATGTGACAGCTCAAGCTAGGCTATCAAACCATCCTGATAAGTGAATTGATCTTAAGACAATAGAACAGGCATTCAAGGAATGACAAGTATCTAACTGATTTCATCTTTCAGTTATGATGTTACTAATTATTCAAGTGCCATAGTATAGTGCAAAAGGAAAGGTATTTATAGACTATCATTTCATCATCATGTTTTGAACATGTTTTAAAGCAGATTCAGTTATTTTATACTATGAATTTGATTCAGAAAGCAAAACATACATAAACCATTGCATAAAATAAAATAACTGATTATATTCAAGAGAATGTTTAAATATGTCCCACACAAGCCGTGGGAATGACTAAACTGAGCCAATGCAACAAGGCATGCAAGCTATACATTTGAGGATAAAGTAAAGAAAAGGAACACATGAGGAGAGTGATATCCGTTATTGCCTTGAAATGAAGGTTGATCCTCCTATCTACAGCTTGATCTTCATGTTTTTAGCTTCCTGCTCCCAATCAGAATGATGAACCTGCAATGTTGGAAAAGGTTTTGTTAGAGCCCAAGATATACAAACTCATCATATGCCTTATCAACAGATCTATAAGCTTACAATCATAATGCTACAGTTGGATCATTATCAGACATATGCAAAAATCAGATCATCAGATTAAGGCCCAATCATCATGGGAAAGAGCATTGAACTTTCAGAGGTATGTTTTTATGCTAACTTGTTTGTTCACTGTGTAGGTATAGGAGAAATCATGTTCCTGATTCATCTTTTATGGAATAAGCATGTGGAGAAAATGGGCTCCCATAAGGGTTGAGCCCAGCATGCTTAGAATAATAACATTAAAGTAGAGATATTCGATTGACCAAAAAATATGGTGTTTTATCACATCATATACAGGTTGTTGCTACATCAGATGTATCAAGTGCAAGAAAAGGGGACAGTCATTTAAAGAAGATAGTCATACAATGCAAGAGGTACAACAGATGACCATGGAGCAGCAAAAACATATACCTTGTTTGCCACAGTCACAATGTGATCGAATGGACAAGGTACAGACAATTAAATGTCATGTGGAAACCATAGCAATACATCCAAAGTACAAGTCTGAGGTACACAATAACATGAAGAAGAGCATCCATACATGTTGAACAACAGAAGGCATTTTTCTTCAAATACAGTTATAGTTAAATCTGGAACAACAAAAGCCTTATGCCTTGTTCATGCATAGAAGATGCAATTATAAGTCAAGTGTATGCAAGCAAGGATGGAACAACAAAGATATTTGAGTTATGCATCTACAGAAAAGCCTCTTTTCTTGTTCATACATAGCCAAGAATATACCACAAAGTGACAGAACAGCTATACCATAGAGAATATGTGGGATAATCAAGTCCAAGTGACCAGGGCATTACCATGGAGGGTACCAATCTTATATAAATAACTCAATTAAGATGGATACTATGATGAACAATGAGGGAAAGTAATGTATAGATATACAATGCTTTATCTTCAGTGATTTCATTTACCTTAAGGAACAAGTTAATGCAATCATGACACAGAAGGTACAAAAGATAGGTATGTATCTTAAGACTTAGTCATCCTTACCTTGAAGCATGATCACATGCAGTTTATACATATGGAGAGCAAAAGAGAGAATCAAGAAGGATGAGCTATTTTCTACAGGTATAAAGAACAGTGTGATTACATCATGAAGATGCCCATGCCTTCTACATATTACAATATTCATTTTCAACAAATACATTCTCTCAGCCATGAGGGAAATACAAAAGATGGTGCAACTAGCTAACACATATACAGAAGGTAGCATTTGCATTAAAGGTAATGATGACACTAGCCATACAAAATTGGAAACAGTGTACCTAGAGGTCTATGATCAAGATGACACAAGACTATGACAACAATATAGAAAGCTTCCATGAGGCTGTCACCATTTTATAAGTTTCATACTTTCATATTGTCAGCTATAAATTGATGGGAACAATTAAGCTACAGGATAGTGGAGCTTCAATGAATACAACTTGTGACAGAAGGCAATCAACACAGTGGAGTTAAAGATATACAGTGAATGATCCCTAAATGGAGCAGTGAGGAACAAAAGGAGAGAAAGGCTATTGTCTTTTAAAAAAGGGGTAGCTGTCATCAAAGGCCACTGAGCATGCAAGAGAATCACAATGCTACAGTCAAAGAACCTTCAGATGCTATGCCATCACCATTAGCCCATGATAAAGAGTAGTGATACCTTTTTGAGACAGAGAAAGAAAGTGGAGTCTTTTTGACTTTCAAACTCTAAGAAGTTGCAGTTACATTTATATGACCTTTGTTCACAAAAGGCCATCATAGCCCTCATACCATGGAGCCGAAGTAAAGAAAAGAGGAGTATACTGAGTGTTGAAAAAAATATATGAGGAGACCCAATGTGCAAATATAACCATAGTCTAAAGCTCCTGCAAAGATTTTATTTCTACAATATATATTTCTCTAAAGCACATTGGGTCTCCTGCAAAGACCCATATCATATTTTTTATTATGAAGTTTTTAGATACAAAGTTTATAGAGGGGTTGATAATACAAATGAAAGAACATCAGATATCATTATTTTTGCATATATAAAGTGGAGAGAACCCGGATAAGAACAAGATATATGGCTGCAGCCAGGAACATGTTTCTCTTCACAAAATGTCAAAACCCACATCAAAATGCATAAGGAAAAACATCTTCAGGTCAAGAGTGAAGAGTCTTGTGTGTTTTGCATTCTCAAAATAAAAGAATAGTAAGATTCTATGATGGAGAAAAACTCAGTTCGTTGTTGCTGCCAAAGAATAAAGAGAGAAGAGAATACTCAGAAAGTTCAAACCAAAGTGCAAGAAAATCTTCATTCTACAGGTATTTCATTATTTTGTCATAGGTTGAGCTCTTTTCACACAGAGATGAGACAAGATGCAAATAAACCATATATATGGGTAGCCATGGCCGCAGCCTGAGAACAAGTATCCTTTTAAAATGTCAAAACCCATAGGAATTGAGCAAGCATTTCTAGCTTATAAGAATACACTCAGAAATGATGCAGAGATGAAGGGAAAGCTTACCTCGTTGTCTGGTGTGAAGAATACATGCTCATAGGCCACAGGTGTGCTCACAAGCGAGCTCTCAAAGTTTTAAAACCAGTCAGCCATGATGGCCTTAAAACAGAAGCAAAACAATCACAATAAGAAGGTGAAGCAAGGCCAAATATACTAGAGAAGAGAAACCTATCATGGCCGCGGCCTGTAGACCCATTTTTGCATTCAGAGATAAAGAAAAATGGATCAAACTAGTGCAGATCAAGATTACCTTGATATTTCCTGTTGAAGTCATCGAAAGAATACATCAAGAAGCCTCAGAAATTGCAGAGAATGATGAAGAGTTCTTCAAACCCTAGCAGGCACCGCAGCAACTCAAGAGGAGCGACAAACAGTTACAAATGAAAATGACAAAGTTAGGGTTTCAAAACCCTCTTTTGATCAAAAGCTTGACTGAGCTCTTTTCCTTTTTTTCTTTTGTTTTAAAAATAATCATTATTATCCATTTTACACTGTGGTCAAGACTTCAAAAGTCTTGCAAACCTAATGATGCCATAGGGCCCTGTGAGGGTTACCTCTTTCATCTATTTTTCCTTCCAAGGTCAACTTAAACAATGATGCAAGGTTGAGTCTTTATGCCTTATACTAGCAATCACACCTTAGTGTGCAATGGGTACGCTAAGATAACATGTAGATAAAAGTAATAAGTAATTTCTTGAGAAGAGAGGACACAATTTTGTTGATGGTGAATGGTTGTTGTCCATTCATCAGTAGAATTGAAAGAATGTAGTGATATGTGTTATTGAGACATTTCTGAAAGCATAAATCATTGGCCATCATGGAATTACCAAACTAAGCTTAACTGTATGAACATAGTGGCAAAAAGTGTTATGTGGTGCGAAAGACTTGGGGCTATGGTCAAGCATTGTAATGGAAAACCCTACATTAAGATTAGGCTATGGTATTTTTACAATGTAAAAAGTGGAGCTTGGTATGAAATCTCTCTCTCTCTCTCTCTCTCTCTCTCTCTCTCTCTCTCTCTCTCTATATATATATATATATATATCTTGCTCTCTCTTTCTCTATTCTTCTTTGTCTTTCAATCTCCCTCTCTAAATCTCTCTCTCCCTCTCTATCTTTCTATCTCTCTACCTCTCTAGATCCTTTTGTCTCCCACTTTATCATTCTATTTTTCTTTATCTCTTTATCTCTCTTTACCTTGTTTCTATCCCCCCCTCTCACTTTGTCTCCCCTTCTCTCTCTTACTCTTCCTCTATATGTCGACAATGGTTCTAGCTATTTTCATCATCAGTGTCTATCAATGGATTTGGAGATGTTCAATGCAAATTCCATAGATGGTAGCTCTTTGAAATTCTTTCCCAATGGTTTGTAATATATTTTCTCTAATGAACCAATATCATTGTGAATGTTTATGAATGGCTGGTATAGCAACAATTCACTACAACAAAATTCTTCGAAACATTGATAATCTACTATTGGGATGGTGGTAAAATGAGGGGAGATTCAAATAGTAGAATGCGTTGAGTGTTCTTTTCATTTGTTGGACTTCTAAGATAATTCATATGGATTTAAAATAATATTTGAAAATTAGAAGTCATGGCTAACACCTTGACAATTGAGATTGAAAAGTTTAGGTAAAACTTTGAGTTGTGGAAATTGAAGGTTGAAGATATTTTAGTGGAGATAGATTAGTGGATCATAATAATTGTTGCACTCAGTTTTCTATCATCAGCAATGGATCAAGATGAATGGGACAAGTTGGATAGAAGAGATAGATCTAATTCAATCTTGATTATTTTAATACAAAACTTTGCTAAGAGTTTATGAGATAAAATTATTGCATTATATCAAACTAAGTGTCTTGTAAAAAATTATTTTTGAAAAGAAATTTGTATTCTTTAAATATACATGAAGGAGGCTTTGTAACCAAACATTTAAATGCTTTTCATCTAGTAGTGAGTCATTTAGCTTCCATATCTATGTAAAAACAGAAGAAGAGGAAAAATGTATCACTTTGAGTTTGTTCATTAAAAGATACCATCTTTCTATTTTGAAGCCTATCTATCTCAAGGGATCAATATCCTTTCTTTGTTTGCTAGAATTGGGGGTGCAGAAGTTGCTTTGCATTGTTTGGGTATACCACTCAATTATGTTGTATCTACAAAAAATTGTAAAGAAACCAAGCTTATCCTCCATAGTTGGGTAGAAAAAACACATCAAAAGGGTGAATTTATTGAGGTGGAAGATGTGCAAAATTTGACAAAAGAAAGACTTGATGAAATGATTTATTCAATTGGAGGTTTTGATGTGATAATAGGTGGGAGCCCCTATAATAGTCTAACAAGCAACAACAAAATATATGATATAAAGTAAGCATATATAAATCTTAAATGACCAATAACATGACAAGTTGAAAGCCATATTTCTCACAACCCTTTGATGATAATAATACATACAATTATATAATAATTTAAATTAGGGACTTTTTTAATAATGTGTATTTACTAAAAAAAATATTTAAAATCATGTTATTATAACTTTGTATCGTAATATTATAATTTTTGAAATTGTCTTTGTAATGAGTTTATGGATTTTAAGAGCCTAAACATCGTAAGTATTTAAGTATTTGTGCGTTCAATGGTGTGTATCAAATGCCTTTACGAACTTTTGTGAGATAAGTTGTGAAAAGTCATCCCTAAACCTCCTTATCAACTTAATTTAGTAAAATATAATTATAATTTATAAATGTCATTTTTAAATTGTTGTGTACTGAGAATAAGCAGCTAATTGTAACTAACTCATTTATAATGTTTTAAAGTGACTCTAAGAATGGTTTAATCTATCAACTTTTTCAATTGTGGGGCCCCACATCCTAGGAAACAAAATGCCACCACTTTACCTTTCTTAAAAAAGTTAAATTGAAGAACAAGTCAACTTTGCATGAAATCATCTAGGACACTTGTATGCTTGATCTTGTTGTATTCAATATTCTTCAACAATTGTGAAGTTGGTCCAAACAAGGGGGCCAACCTAGGAGAACACAACCCTTATCATCTGGTGATCTCCCTAAGGTATTTTTCAATACTACTAGTCCTTGCACATCGATAGACATCAAAGACAAGTGTGAATCAAGTCGTGCAGGTACATAGTTAAATCAATCCAATAGATAGTAGAATGGTTCCACACATTAGGATGTTTTGGCAATGTGGGATCAATCACACACAACGTAGATCTGACATGAAATCCCTTGAATATTACATTCTCGAGACAACAAGTAGATCTAAGAACATATATTTTATACTAAAACGACCAAATTCTATGTAACATAAAATTACTCTTCGTTATTATTTCAAAAGCTAAGACCTAATCTTCTTTTCTTAATTTTTGAAAATTCAATTATTACAATTATCAATTCCCAACTAAATTATAAGTTAAACCTAAATTAAGTATACTTTTATTGCTTGCATTTATTTAGTTAACATAAATTTATGTAAAAGAGATTGTATTCCCTTACAATTATTTTCTCTTTCTTAATTTTTTAATTTAATGATAAATCCATTCCCACTAAAAAAATATTTAATTACATCACATATACATTACACGGGGAGACAGTAATTTAATATTTAAAATTTGTCAAAAATAATAGAAACACCCATTACAACAAGAAACTTTAACACAGTTCCAAATTTCAATGCAATAAAGAAGTCAAACTTGTTCTAACACATCAAATAAGGGAGAAAAACACATCATGGGTAACAATACAACGAACAGAAATAATTATTTGCTTATTCTCAATACATTACAATTTAAATATGACATTAATAAATTTGAAGTCAAACTTGTTCTAATGCTTTGATTATTTAGAGTATACTATGCCCCTACATAAACAGGTTCTAATGCTTTGATTATTTAGAGTATAATATGCCCCCACATAAATTTGTTCTAATGACATTAATGAAGTCAAACTTGTCCTAACACTTTCATTATTTAGAGTATAATTATGCCCCCACATAAATAGCCAGTATGACTATTTACAGAAAAAGTCGACACCGTTGAACTAATTTCATCGATATGTGTTGATTTATCGATAAAATTTCAACCACAAGACTGTTTTACAATGTACCAGCTGTCTAAGTTTTACCCTATGCACAAGAAATATCTAAGTGAATCATATTCAAAGAAAAATAAGTCAAATTTATACTGCTTCATTGTACCCCATTGGAATCTCAAGTGGCAGTACTAATGATTTGTCGGCTATGCTTTTCTCTGACGGCATATATTTGTCTACAATGGCCAATGCTTTTGAACTTTTTATCCTAAAATTAAATGATAAATAAAAAAGGGAAAGATAACCAAATATTAAGCAGCAACAAATAATTCATGAGATATTGAGTTGTGACAAGTACTAAGTAATAAAATTTTAGACATATTCATATGAAACTGAGGCCTGTACCAACCCTTATACAGGATACAAATTGTTAAAGAGAACAAAGTTTATAACCTACGTCACAGTTGTAATATATATACAGCAAGTTAATGAATTTGTAGACATAATCAAACTGCCTGAAACTATAAAAAAGAAATTGTAAAAAAATTAGCTTGTAGATATAATCGAGCTGCCTGAAACTGTGAAAAAAATGCACTGGGCCCCTATTGTAAAAGGCCTTTAAGTTGATGTTCTAGTGGGGAAAATTAATTAACTACCGATGAAGACTTAGGAGAATGAGTATCCAACAAGGCTTAGGATACCATAATTACCACTGTAGATTTCTCGTGACGAAAGAATGGAATGCGGGCAAACTAAAAATGCTTTGCTTCAGTCATTTTACTGCATTGTGACAGAGACCCAGGATAAATTTCTGGGTAAAGTGGAATCAATTATAATGCCTTTCAAGCACCCTGTGTGAATGAGGTCTATCTATCCCAAATGCAGATCATAAATAGAGAGTTCGTCATGAGAATTGTGCAACTAAGAGCACAGTCTGCAATGCACCGAGCCCACTGTTTCCTTAATTATTGTTAAAGCAGCAATTTCTGAATTGGTTTTAATTATTGTTTAATAGTATAGAAAGCATTAATTTCTACATTGGTTTTATTTCTAGTTTTCTATCTAGCTTTTGGAAAAGCTCTATTGTTGAAAAGAGAGCTGCAACTGGTCAAGAGGATTAGTTTGAGTCAGCCTGTAAATACATTACATGTATTAATATTATGATAGAGGAGAACATATTTTCTTTGTTTTCTAAAACAGACATTCTTACCCAAAAGCCAGTACAGAGTGACTTTTGTTCCCTGTCATTTGGGAGAGCTTCCTCTTTCCTTTTCATCGATCACAATTGTAAGAGTCTTATTGAATTCAAATGAGAATGCAAAGGGAGAGGTAGTTATCCTGCATTGTACTAATTGGAGTTCTGTGCTTTCAAATCCTCGTTCCAAAATATTCTGTGGCCAGGACCTTCTGAATTTTTTACAATTTGTTGGGGTTTTTGGGAGGGAGATCCCCTGAACAAATGTAGCATTGCCATACACGGAAACACAAATCTTCTTCAGTGGATGATCCAAAAAGAGTGGACAATAAATCCCACGCCGGGCACCTCGCACCACGCCGTCATTCAAACAAAGCCCCTTTGGATCATTTTCCAGAGCGAGATGTTCATTCAGCTCAAGGAAGAGCTCATTATGAACAGCTACAAGACAATCGATTACCCTCAGCTCATTCCCTTTGGAAATTCTCTACTCTCAACATCTTTAAATATGAATGAACAATAACATATAGAAATCAAACATAACACAATTATAAGTGAAAATACAATTAAGATAAGCAATACTAAACAACTATTAGCAAAAGCATACAACTCTTATTATCTGAAAATGAAAACTACTAACACCATTTTATTTGTGCCTCTCTAACTCTATTCCCCCTTCCTAACTACTCATCAAAGGTTTTTCTTATACATAGCCAAATAAAGGCGTCAAACCAGAAACAGTGTCCTAATACAACTTTACTTATTTAACCAAAGTAAAAACAAAGTACTTCAAAACAGTATTATTCGGTGGGGCATCATGTTAAGATCTCTTAGCCTTGTGGATGCCAATGACAGAAATTAATATGACTGGTTTTGGAGGGAATGTGCAGGGGCTGCTCCTATTTATATGGTGATTTTTTTGCTTAAGGCCTTCGTTTAAAAAAAAAATTGCAACCAACAAAAATTCAACCCCCCTTACTCAAGCAGCAAATTGTACAACCCCTGTTTTTATGGTGAACTCTGTTTGACTTGAAGTGTAGAAAAAGTAGCCCAATAGAGAAGACAACCAAAAGTATGCCTTAAATTGTACAGGTCCTGTTTTTTCATTACAGTCTCCGGGGCATATGTGACGGGGAAGACATTTCCATTTTCAGCTCAAGTTTCATCTAGATCGACCACTGCGAGCTCTACAACTGCGCAGACGGCCTAATCGACGCCATCATGGGTTCCACTGCTATTACCCTCTCATACAACTACTTTCATCACCACAATGAGGTTGGCTCTTTGGTTCCGGCCGCGTTACATCTTATGCATATAAGGATTTTCTGCTCTTATTGGAGTTTACTGTTTCAAATTTAAATACATTTTTTGGGCAGTATCTGAAACCGACACCCGCGAAAAACAGCAAGCCAAGGCGATGGAGGAGGAAAAAGCGGCGACAGAAAATGGATGGCTAAAACTTGTTCAATCGTCTTGCACGTCTATAACCGAAGTCAGACCGTCGATCTGCAAAGTCAGCCCTCTCTCTCACAAAGGGAACGCCTTCAGCGTAATTATTTTTTGCAAAGCATGGAGATAGAAGTCAACATAAGCAATGATTCGAAGGTGAGGTTTATACCTTATACTGCATTAGGAGTGATAAGGTGCTGCATATATAAAAGGTATGATATTTGATAAATAATGCATGGTGAGATATGTATTTTTGCATGGAGTCATAAGGTTCTTTTTGCAAGTTATGGTAATTGGAGTTATAAGGTGTTTTGATATGTAATGCATGTATATATGCATGGGAGACATAAGGGATAATAAACTTTGAAATGTATTAAGTTTTGACACATAATGCCTTAGGGAGTCATAAGGTTGAGATAATGCATGTAATTTATGCAAATGCATGATGTGTGTTGCATGAGGAGATTACCATATTGCATGGGAGACATAAGGGGGTAAAGGAGGATATTTTTATATTTTATACATCCATTTTGTTTGCATGACCTTGCAACTTAAAACAATGTAAACAAATAATAAAGTAATATAATTATAAATTACTCTATTATTTTGTCACAAAGTTGTAAGGTCAAAAATAGAACAAATTTGTAACTCATAGTAAAGTAAATCCTAATTACTTTATTCCTTGCTCACATTGCTTTATCATCCCAAAATATGCAAACTTGGAGGATGGAGTTAGCTGAAGTTCTTTGGAATTCTTTGCATGGTTTTTTGGTCAAATTTGGAGAGTTTGGTCTACCTTTTGGTCAAACTAATAGAGGAGCAGTTTGGAGCTATTTTAGCTCGATTTGGGACAATTATAGCCCTTATTTTTAGGGATTTTCATGCTTGCTTGTGGATCAACTTTTGAGAGATTATTTTTAGATGCAGTTGACCTTTCTAAGTCTTTTTGAGAGAGCATATTATATATTGTAAGAAAAACTTAGGTTTTTCTAGTTCTTGCCTTTTTGCTCTCTTACACATTATTGAGAGAAGAAGGTTTTGTAACTCCTATTTTGCAGATTTATAGAGATTACAATAGGTTACAGGTTCTATTCTTTGTCTTTTTATGCAAGTGTTTCTTTATTTTTCAGCTGAATCAAGTGTCTACCTTTTCATTAGTGCTGCTTTTGTGAATGATTTGATGATATTTTATTGTGTTTAATATCAGAACCTTTAAAATCATTGTCTCATTTGTACTTGCATGTATTGAATAGCATTGAAATCACAAGTCTTAGGTTGTGCAATTGGAATAAATTTTCTTTCATGTTGTGAGAACCCTATTTTCCTTCAAAAATAAAGTTATTTCCAGTCTCCCTTAGAATCATTTTTGTGATCACATTGCCAAAGTGGATTGTGTGGATAGATTTTCTGAGATTCATTATGAATTAGAGTTGTAGTTTTTCCCATCAAATTAGGTGCATCACCACACTTTAAGTTTCAGTTTTAGTGATTTCAATAGATCCTTTTAACCCTTTCCTTACCAAGTCATAGATCCATAAAAAATTACAAGGGAACCAGCCCATAATCTGGAGGTTCAAACTCACCATAGGTCACCCACAGCCTGAGTTTGATCCCATGTTACACAGGATTGTTGAGCTTCACAGCTTTGCATAACAGGTGCAATCCTTTTTGTTAACTGCTACATAACAAAAATAATGCAAAGGAAAATGTTCCTATGCACACCCATTATCTCTGCTTTGACACTAAGGTCATCCATGCACTCAATAACCTTATGACAACATTCTATCTTAGCTTGACAGGAATCAAGCCAATCCATACCCAACACAACTTTATAGGAACCTAATTGGATAACTTGAAGGTCCCCCAAGGCCCCAAGTCTAAACAAACAACCTCTAATCACTAGGTATACAACCAATTTGGCCCTTGAAGCTAGTTCAAACTCCCACCTATCATCTTTCCTAGAAGCCAACAGCCTATAATATTCCATGAGATATGGGGATATCAAAGAATTAGATACCCTGAATCAAATAAAATAGTATCTAAATTACCATTAATTATACTTGGGGCCTCAATGAATATGTCCTGATGCTTATCCTGGTAGTTCTCGACCACTAAAAATACCCCATGAAACCTACCCACATCTCTAACAATGTGCTCATATGCACCTAATCATTGTCAACCTACTATTATAAAACCATATGGGCACTTTCTAGCAAAGTGTCCCACACCACCACATATGTAGCATGGGCCCCTAATCTACACCTGCATTGGTTTTTTCTTGTTAGACCACTGCATGATAGGCCTACTAGATCTAACATGCCCTCCTCTAAATGACTAGTGTGTGAACTGGCCCCAAATTATGTGCCTATGATAACTGATCCTATGAAGGCCCTACATTTGTCATGGCTTGGACTATCCTCCTTGTGGTTTCTACCAAGGTCTAGGCCTTTGGCCCTAATGAGGTCTAGAAGGTGTTGACTCTAATCTAAAACACTCTTGGTACAAGGTGATACCTGTAAAAGATAAAATCTTATTGCTGCTAGCAATGGTTCTATGCTCGATCACAAGCTTTCTGCATCTTTTCCCTAATCTCCTTTGCTATGTGTTACTTCTCCATAGTGACTTGTATGATATTGGAATTGGCCATATGAATAGGACATAAGATATTAGAGTTCATGCCTCTAACAAATTAGCTGACATAGAGCTTCTCATCCTAAAAGTAATCCACATACTAAAGGAGATCCAACAAGTGATTGTCATACTGAGCCACTGTGAGTCCCCTCTACTGCAAGTCATGGAACTCGTCAATTTATTATTGATGGAAGTGTTTTAAAACCTATATCTCACTATAAAACATTCTAGAAAGGCATCCCAAGTCAACATGTCTAAATCCAAATGGTGCTTCCACTCCTCTTAACACCACCAAGTAGATACAATACCCCTCAAAAGGTGGACTAAAAAATGTTCATTTAGGTTTCTCTAATAGGCGTGTAACCCAAAGCACCCGTGGAGACTAAAAATCCATGACTCTACCTCTAATCCATTTGTAGACTCTGAAAATAGGTGGCTACAACTGTAGAAACTCCCTAATATAGTCCCCCATATCACGAGGAACCCTTGTTATGTGTTCCACATCCTACTTTGTACTTAGGGTGGTGGGTCAAGGTGCATTGACTCCACACCAACCTCTGCTACATGCTCCATGTGATATCATAGGGGACTCTTTCTTTTCCCTCTATGATCTAACAAGTTCTCCCTTTGAGAATATTGTGAGTGGTTCCCATGGGATGCCTCTAATGCAAGTGGTAGTCTCTCCTCTACTACTTCCATCCATATCATTTGCACAAAAGTAATGCTTCCCAAATGGGTTTTCCATACCTCCCTCATCACCACACATGGTTTGCTTTCATCTAATTGGGAGAGCCTAAATCCAAGTTTACACAACACATATCACACATACAAAACACTAAAGATGTTAGGATTAAGGTGCCATCAACCTTGTAAATCCTATGTAATTTATTATTCCTATTCGCTAGCAGCGATCTTGTTTCATTTGCATGCTTATATCTGGTACCTGATGCTAATTCGTCTGTGATAGGGGGGTCGTAGAGGGGTTTGGGGGCCATGCCCCCGACGAGGGTTTAGGGACAGCACCCCCAAAACCACATTTTATTTATATTTTATTATTGTAAATCTAGTCCATTCATCATTCGGTCACAGATATGACGATCAATTTATTATGTCAGTTTTCTTGCCCTAGAAGGCAACCCCCTTTTATAAAGATATTTGTACTACGTTTTTTAAAGGAACCTCCTGCAACAATATAATGAAAAATGCACAAAATAACAGAAAATAGCAGAAACACAGAAGGAATTTATTGATCGCAGGCCACTTCGAGGGGGCAACCTCCTTTGAGTAGGCTCAATACAATAAATTCGTGGATGCCTTCATTGGCCTCAACATGTACTTATCTACTAAATCTAATCTAAACAACTATTACTTCACGGGATGACTTACAAAGCATATGCGTCCAACAACAATATACTAACAAAGTAAAGAGAAGGGTTAAACACAGGTTCCTAACATCCCCTCCCTCTTATAAAATCTTTGTCCTCAAAGCTTAAGATGTGGAAATTGTTGCTAAATCTGAAGGAGTGGTTCCCATGTAGCATCATCTGGTTGCATTCTGTGCCACTGAATTAATACCTCTGTGATGGATCGAGAGTGAAGCTGACGAGTGCGTCTGTCGAGGATTGCCTCCGACTCCAAAATGATGGATCCTTCGTTATCTAGTTCTAGTAAAACAGTTTGTGCTCTGATGTTGGTGCCAAAAACTTTCTTTAGACAAGAGACATGAAATACTGGATGAATGCAGGAAGGAGGAAGCTCCAATTTATAAGCAACTAACCCAATCTTCTGAAGAACCTTATATGGCCAATAGAACTTTGGAGCTAGCTTATGACGCCCTTTGAGTTTCAGGGATGATTGCTTGTATGGATGTAGACGAAGAAAAACCATATCACCTACTTGAAAAGTGCGCTCAAAACGGTGTTGATCGACTTGTTGTTTCATTTGATTTCTTCCCATGTGAAGATTGTCCTGCAAGATGTGAAGAATTTGATCTCGGGTTCGGAGAACCGTGTCAACTGCTTGAACTGGTGAACTGCTGGGGGTGTATGGAAGGAGCACTGGCGGTGCCTGACCATAGACTACTTCATATGGAGTCATTTTAGATGCAGTGTGGTAGGAGGTATTGTACCACCATTCAACAAGAGGGAGCCACTTTGCCCACAAATGCTGTTGTTCTGAGGTGAAGCAACGAAGATAAGTTTCCAAACATTTGTTGATAATTTCAGTCTGACCATCTGTTTGTGGGTGGTACCCCAAACTCATCTTCAATTTGGTGTCAGTGTGTCGAAATAGTTTTGTCCAAAAATGACTGGTGAAAGTTGCATCACGATCTGAGACAATGGAAGAAGGGATGCCATGAAAACGGAAGATATGGTCCATGAAAATTTGTATGAATGAGGAGGCGGTATAGGGATGGCAGAGGGCAAAAAAATGACTATATTTGGAGAGGTGATCAACCACAACCAAGATCACTGTCTTCCCTCCAGATTTAGGGAGCCCCTTAATGAAATCCATAGAAATATCTATCCAAATCCATGTACGGATGGGCAAGGGTTCGAGCAATCCAGGAAAGAGTGTCGTTTCACCCTTGTTGCATTGGCAGGTATCACATCCAGCCACCATCTATTGAATTGCCCTTTTCATTCCCTTCCAAAAGAAGTTACGCCGTGCCCGATCATAAGTTTTGAGGAACCCAAAGTGCCTTGCCGATGGAGAAGCATGGAGTTCATAGAAGACAGACTGTTGAAGATCTGTGCTCTAGGGAAGCACCAGACGACCCTTGTATCTCAAAGAAGCACCATCCCACAAGTAATGTGGTATAGCAGAAGAGTTATTGGCCAACTGTTGGATGATTTAAGATAATGAAGAGTCATTGACATGGCCCTACTGGATAGATTCCAACCAATTTGGAACATGCATATAAATAGCTGAAAGAGAAAATTGGTCATCAAATGTGCAAGAAAGAGCATCTGCCACAATATTGTCCTTACCCTTCTTGTAAGTGATTTCATAGTCATAACCCATGAGTTTGCTAACCCATTTCTGTTGTGCTGGGGAGGAGACCCATTCCAAAAAATATTTCAGACTCTAGTGATCAGTCTTGATGCAGAAATGATTCCCTAGTAGGTACGGCCGCCACTTCTATACTGCATGCAAAATAGCCATCATTTCCTTCTCATATGTAGAGAGTACTAAATTCTTACCAGAAAGGGCTTTGCTGGTGAACGCAATGGGATGCTCATCTTGAAGAACACCAAGTCCATTGCTGCAAGCATCACTCTCAATAGTGAAGGTCTTGGAAAAATCTAGCATAGCTAGAACAGGTGTAGTACACATAGCTTGTTTTAGTTTTTCAAATGCACACTCAGTAGCATGTGTCCATGTAAAAGCATCCTTTTTCAACACAGCTGTTAATGGAGCTGCAATCTTCCTGTAATCCTTGACAAACTTGCGATAGTAGCCATTCAATCCCAAAAAACCATGGAGGCTCTTGAGTGTCCGTGGATGCGGCCAATTTTTCATGGCATCTATTTTTGCATGATCCACTCGAACCCCTTGGGCTGAAACAATATGCCCAAGATAACCAAAAAACACATTTAGACTGTTTTGCACATAGATGATGATTAGAGAGAAGTTGCAGTATGAGATCCAGATGTTGGAGATGCTTAGCCCATGTTTTACTATAAATGAGGATATCATCAAAGAAGACCAGAATGAATTTTCGCAGGTACGGCTGGAATATTTTATTCATCAATGCCTAGAATGTTGAAGGAGCATTAGTGAGGCCAAAGGGCATGACCAAAAACTCATAGTGGCCATCATGCGTGTGGAAAGTTGTTTTAGGGATATCATCCTCATGAACCTGAATTTGGTGATACCTAAAACGAAGATCCAACTTGGAGAAAAAATGAGCGCCATGAAGCTCATCAAGAAGCTCATCAACAACAAGAATCGGAAACTTATCCTTGATTGTGATGTGATTAAGTGCTCGGAAGTCAATGCAGAGGCGCCATGACCCATCTTTTTTTCTAGACAAGAAGAACTGGTGAAGAAAAGGAACTGGTACTAGGGCGAATAATACCTTGCTTCAGTAAGTCTCAAACGAGCATCTCAATCTCTGTCTTTTGGTGAAATGGGTAGCGGTAGGGCCTGATGTTGGGAGGAACGCTTCTTGAAAGGAGCTGAATACGGTGGTCCTCTAGTCATGAAGGTGGTAATCCCACTAGTTCGACAAAGACACATGCATACCTATCCAAAATTCGTTGTAAATCCAAAGGAGTAGTGGAGACCGTTGATGGTTGCATCTGAATGGAGTGGAGCTGAGCGATGACACCATGTGAATTCTTAAGAAGCTTTTCCATGTGATGTGAACTTATGATGTTGAGAGACCCTAGTTGTAAGCCCTTTAATGTGTGTTTTTGCCCATTGTCTAAAAACTACATCCAAAGTTTAGCAAAATCCCATAAGATGGGTCCAAGTGTGCGTAACCATTGAGCGCCCAAAACCACATCACATCCGCCTAAGGGCAAGGTAAACATGTCGGAGCGCGGGTTATAATCTCCAATAGAGATACGCACATTGCAACACTTCCCTTTGCAAGGTAATGTGCCCCATTGGCAATCATGACTTCAAAGCTGGAGCAAGGATGGACAAAACAATTAGCCTATTTGGTGATCCGAGGGTCAATGAAATTATGAGTGCTACCAAAATCAATGAGTATTGTAAGAGGCAGCTTCTTGAAGTAACCCTTGACCCGCATGGTTTGTGGGGTGGTGACTCCTGCTAAAGCATGGAGAGAGATCTCTGGGTGGTCTTCCTAAGAAGTAGGGTCAACAGGCGGCTGCTGAGTTTCGACCTGATCATCTATTGTATCCTGAGCATCTTCATAAACTTCAGTTGCAGGTGGAGAATCCACATCCAAGAGATAGAGCTTTTGCTCAACACATCTATGTCCCCGAGTGAATTTTTCATCACAATTATAACAAAGCCCTTTTTCTCTACGTGCCCACATCTCTACTTCAGACAAATGCTTGATAGGAGTTGTTCTAGGAGCTGACGTGATTGGAGGTCTTTGGAAAACCATATTTCTGAATGGAACAAAATTGGATTTGGAGCGTTGTTGAGCTATGATCTTGTCCTCCGCCAACTTAGCCAACCCTTGGGCTTCCATCATTGTGTTGGGACAGAACATTTTAACCTCAAATCAGATTGCATCCTTCAGACCACTGACAAAACAGCGCCTGAACAATTCATCAGGCAATCCCTCTGTGATTGGCCAGTTTTTCAAATTCTGTCTGATATTCTCTCACAGTGCCTGTTCGGCGAAGTTTAGTGAGTGCTCCTGTGAAGTCATCAAAAGCACTAGGGCCAAATCATTGCAAAATGAGTTTGCAAAAATCTGTCCATTTGGGCTCTTCATGAGCTTTGATGTACCAACGGAACCATTGAAGGGCTTCATGTTCCAAATGAAAGGATGCAAGTGGGACTTTGTTGACATCAAAAGTATTATGCAGACTAAAATATTGTTCTTCTCGGTATATCCATCTAGTCGGATCATCACCATTGAAGCGAAGACAATCAAGTTTCAGCCTACGAAAATTCCTAAAAGAAGAGAACCGAGTGTCTGCAGAAGACTCTGGCTACCGTCTATTGTTCATGGTTGAATGCTGACGATTGAGGTCGAGAACTTTTTCATCCAGATCTTGGACTTTGGTCTTGAGGGCTACAAGTTCATCCTCCATGTTTTTTGCTCCTGTGCGGGTGACAACCATAGCCAGGAGAATTTTTTTTTGGGGAATGAGTAGAAAAACAAAAACAGAAACTTTTTTAGTAAAGGAAAATTTGGATTTGGGAAAAACTCTAATGGGTAATTGGGGTTTGACTAGGTTTTGGACACTTTTTGAAGGGCAAAGGAAGCAGAAAATGGGGATTTCAGAAGCGGGGTGAAAGAATGGGAAAATTTGTTCAAGAGGGATAAAGGAGCAGAAATAGGAAATGAACACTATGGCAAAATCCAAGAAGTTATGGCAAATCCTAAAAATAGACAAATGTGGGATTTCTGGCTTTGATAAGTGGAATTTGCAATAGGGTCCCCAAGGAAGGAAATATGCAGAATGAAATTTTAGGGGTTCTAGTGAATTTTGAGAGGAAACGGGACTAAAGCAAGGAAGACATGGCGAAAAAACAGAATTTTTTCTTCTACAAATGATCTGCAAACAGCTCTAGACGGATTCAGTATGCGATTTCCCAGCTGTCAGTAGATATGGGCCCCAGGTATGTTCAGTTGCCTAAAGGTTCAGGGGAGTCACTCGGCCACCAATGTTGTCTAATGGCTTGCGTATTGAGGCAGTACCCCTCACTCCACGGCTCAGGTAAAACTGATAATCGCTTTGCCACAAATGACGGCTCTTGGTTTACCTCAGGGATGGAAACTAGTCAATCAAGTAGGAGTCGTTGCCCTTTTCGCTGGCAGGTCCTCTCAATGGGCCAGCTACTTCAGGGTTCCTGTGGTACTCCTCACAATGAGTTTTAGGGCTATGCCCAGGCACTTCCCACAGTTAAGTGGAAAGGGTTATTCCCTAATCCAAACCTGCAATTCAAATGAACAATATAGATGCAAAAAAGAAAGAAATACTACAATAATCACAATGCCTAGAGGCCATTGCAGAAAAAAATTCAATAGAAATTCCACCCAGCGAGCCCAAGAAAGTGCTCTGATACCAGATGAGAGGAACCTCCTGCAACAATATAATGAAAAATGCACGAAATAATAGAAAATAGTAGAAACACAGAAAGAATTTATTGATCGCAGGTCACTTCAAGGGGGCAACCTCCTTTGAGCAAGCTCAATACAATAAATTTGTGGATGCCTTCATTGGCCTCAATACTATGTCTAATCTAAACAACTATTACTTCCCATGAATGTGGGATAATACAATATACTCACGGGACGACTTACAAAGCACATGCGTCCAACAACAATATACTAACAAAGTAAAAAGAAGGGTTAAACACAGGTTCCTAACAGTTTTAGCAGAGTTGAGAGTATCAGGCGTCGTTGGATTGTAGACTGAAGAAGAAGAGGAAGTGCATGTATTGTAATTTCATATTTTAAGATAATACAACCTATAGAAGCCATTTAAGCAGCCCCACTGACATTAGCATCCGAGCTAACATCCCTTCTATTTCTAGAGCCAAAAGCCCCTTAGCCTACTCAGCCTCGTTGACTTGAAGGTTAAGAACCTTCACACCCTCATACTCTTCCCCCTCCATGATAGATAGGCCAAAAAGGATGAGGTTATTCCTCACCCAATATGTGGAATGCACAATGGTAGACCATCCAATTGACAAATTGAAGGTCCAAAGATCATTCAAGTGCTCAATCACACTCCACATCAATCATTCTCCATCTACCAATCTTTGTGACTATAGTAGGCTCACCAATCTCTATGAATGGACTAGATTAGAACTCACACCATCTACCATTTAGAAATTAGAGGGCTACGCTACTCTAAGAAGATGTTTCATGGATTTGCTAATAGTAGCTAGTTGATCTCCTACTATTGAATTGAACATGCTAAGCCAAATCAGGCACTTGACCTTTAGGTTGAGGGCTTAAATGCGCTTATGTCACCACGAGTGCCTCATCCTATCAGACGAGCCTATGTTTGTAGTTCTAGCCCTCATTACTTCAACAAAGGGCCTTTAGGGATTTTCTCTCAATCAATAATAAGGCATTTATATCAGCCAAGAAATGAATGATTGATTGAAATAATATGTGCATTAGTTTGACTTCCTATGGTGCTCATTAGGGAGGGGTTCATTATGTTGAGAAGGTGTTGTACACCTTGTATATTAAAGTATTTTATATTTTTGAATTGGCCAATATTTTCCTAGGGGAGATTGTATATGCAATTGCAAATTTATTTAATATGGGTGAGCACATTGAGAGGGTCATGGTTTAGTGAGCACATGGTCAATTGGGCTCATTGGGGGAATGCATTTAATATTTTTGAGGTCTTGTAAAATGCATTCAATGTTGTAAAAGCATTTAATGCTTGGGCTCACATGATGTATTCAATATTTTTGTTTGGGGCATTAAATATATTGAAGTATTATTGTAATATTTAATGGTCAATTAGTCTTTAGGATAGATTTTAGGAATATTCTTTATTCTTTTAGTTAAGTTCTTATCCTTTTGCTTTATTAGCCGTCGTTTAGTTGTCGCTCTTATCCTTTCCGAATAAAGCATTTGTAAACTCATATTTAAGGATGCTTTTGCTTCTTAGTAAATATCGAATATCTTGGTAATCATTTTGTGTTTTATATTATTTTATGGTATTAGAGCCCAAGTCGATTGGGATTGGTGACATAGGACAAAGCAAAAGGGTACATACGGAATTGTGCGGTATCATGTAGCATTAGCTAGGGTTCCTTTGAAAAATTGCGAGTCATTTATTGTGATTTTTTTTTGAAGATTTTTGGGCAGATTTTTCAATCAAATTGCACCAGTTTTTTTGTTGATTTTGTGGTAAGAAATTGTGTGTTTTTGGGCGCAAATCGTGTCTGGTATTTAGTAAAATCACGACATGATATTTTTTAAAATCCGTGGGATTTCCAAGTCTTTTGAGGCCACACAGGCAGGAACCTGTTTCAGGCATTTTTCGAAATCACGTTTGCATTTTTGGTGGGTTTCTTTTGTCACACTCAGGGTTTCAAAACATGGAGTTTACAAAACCCGTGGAATCCACAGATTTACAAGGAAGATTCAGATGTTTTATTAAGGAAATCACACTCCGGTTTGACAAAATTTCTGAGACATTTTTGCGACAAGCCAAAACTAAGGTCACAGAACTCATGCCTATTTTCATCATGTTTTTAGGTTATTTTTTTCAGAAATCGCGCCTATATTAGGCGGATTTTTTGTAGGCGATGACTAGAATTGGGTTTTTTTAACAAAATCGTGGACATTTTTTTGCATGATTTTTTCTCAAAATTGTGGTACATGCAGAGCAGGGAGACACCTAGGGTTTTGCAAGGCTATTGAAACTTTTTTTTAACAAATTTTCTACAAAATCGTTGGTCTTTCTTCAGCGGCTAGGGTTTTAGCCAATCTTTTCAACATTCTTCAATTGCTAGCGTTTGAGGAAAGACTAATTTTTGAAAACAACAGAGGGTTTTTTTTTTTCCCGTACTCACCTTATGGGAGGGAAAATGGCTTCATTACCCAACATTATGTTGGAAGGAAGCCAACGCTTCAGTGGCAAAAATTATAACACTTGGAAGCAACGCATGCTCACAATCTTCGAGTACAAATGCCTCAAAAAGATCGTCCTTAGTACCAACACCCGACTAGCGACTACAGATAAAGACCAAGACAAATTTGACGAGCAGGATGTAGAAGTCGTCATGTTGATAAAGCTATCAGTGACTAATCAGATCTTCCAGAGATTTAAACAGGCAAAACCTCTGTAGAAATTTGGAAGCACCTACGAGATCTGCATGAGACGTTAGATAAAGGTAAGGCCTTCTTCCTCAAAAATATGCTTTTCTCGATTATGATGAATGAGACATCCTTGCAGGAGCATTTACTCAAAATCAAGGACATCAAAGACCAGTTGTTTGCCATAGGAAAGAAGATGGAAGAAGATATGGTGGTTATTATGCTGAAAAGTTTACCACGGGCCTATGAACACTTTATTGAGACACTCAATATCACATCTACCAGTGTTGACCTGAAGTTCAAAGAGTTGTGCAATAAGCTCTTGCAACAAAACAGATGGAAGAAACAGTTTGGCAGTAATAGTGATACACAGAGTGTGAAACAAGTATTTGCAACCAAGGACAAAGGCAAAGGCAAATGGCCACAAAAGAAAACTCAAGGGAATAATGAAAAGGCTTCGAAGAATCTGAAAAATATCACATGTCACTATTGTGGTAAACTTGGTCATATGAAGAAGCACTGCAGAAATAGGTTGGCTAAAAAGAAAGCCAACCAGGGAGGGCCTCCACCAAAGGCTCATGTTGCAGAGCATTCTGAGGAGTCAACCTTCTATGCTTTCATTGCCAAACGACTAGCAAATCAGTCAAAATCATCTGTGTGGTACATAGATTCTGAAGTGTCTCGACATTTCACCCACATAAATGATTGGTTCACAGAGTACACGGCTTGCTCAGATTTAGTGATCTTTGGTGGTGGTGAGTATACAGTTGTTGGCAAAGGGAATGTGTAGATATCTTCTAGAGGGAAAAATCTCATTTTTCTCAATGTGTACTATGTGCCGGGAATGGAGCTTAATTTGCTCTCAATCAGTCAGATTATGCAACATAGTCCCAATTTGGGTGTCATATTTAGCACACACAAATGCTATATAGTTGACAAGGAGTCCAAGAAAACCATTGTAGTTGGCATCAAAGATCATGGGTTGTATCGGCTGGTTGATACTGGAGAGGTTCAAAAGCGTGCATTGGTAGTCAAGAGTGCATCTTCTATCAGTACACTTTGGCATTAGCAGTATGGGCACCTCAACCTATCTTCTCTCTCTCAGTTGGCTCAAGAGAATATGGTAGATCGTTTACCTGAGATCCAGCAGCAAATATAGGGTGTTTGCAGAGCTTGACAAGCAAGGAAGCAGCATAGAACTCCGTTCGAGGAAGAACAGGCTTCACAGATCTTTATGGTTTTGGTAATGCAGAGATACCTGGTTTTTAAGTAATGCCATGAAGAAATTTCTCTTGAGGTTTCTTTGTTCACCTAAACCCTAATTGAATATTGAAACCCTATAGTACCTTTCAAATGAAATACTAAACCTAAGTCCTTAATACAGTCTTTGTAGCCCTAAGATCCCCGTCATGCACTTTGTCTTTCTTTGTGTTGACCGGCTCAACCGTTGATAAGTAACTTAAGTTACAACTTGTGTGTACCGGCCCTGTGAGGTGACCGGCCCTGACCTCCTAGGGGCACCGAAGACAAAGGGTTAACAAAGTTTATGAGTGCCAAAAGCACATCGAGCAGTCCAAGATAAAAGGCAAACTGGCGCGGAAAGATCATCAAATAGTTGCCTTTTAAAGCTTTTTGGAAGCCCAAGGGACACTTTAACATTCTAAATTTGACGTGCTCTGTTCTATAAAAGGCATAAAAACTGATCTTTCTATCTCCTTTTAGTGTGCAACGTGCCAAGGAATAATATATAGAGATTTGTATGATTATATTGAAGACTGCAATAGTTGTTTTGAGGTTGTGAGATAGTTGTTTCAATGCCTTTGTGAAGAAATTGATGAGTTTTGTGCAAGTTGATAATTGTATGAAGAAATTATGCAGAGTTCAATCATTTAAACTTCTTCTAATGACTTAGTGTGCCAGAAAATTTGATACAGAGATCTGTATTGTGAATTTGATGACTGTAATTGTTGATTTGAGATGACAGAGGGTAAATCTACATGCTAGTATGGTGTTTGTTAATCTTATGAAGAATATAATGGAGTTTGTTGCAGTTTGAAACTTGAAGATAAACTTGTGTATGAAGATTGCATTCAGTGCAAGAAGAAAAATTGCAGGGGTTGATTCTTGAACAGAGGAAGACATTGTAAATTGCAGAGATTGTAATGTGCAGGTGATTGATTGTCATGTGTATCAGAAGCTTAATTGATCATATTATGAATGAAAAGAATTTTATCATGTGAATACAAAAGAAGAGATAAGTTTTTGTGAAGAAGTGAATCAGGGAAACCCCTATCTTATTTTGTTTCAAGGTGATTGTACAAGCCAGTGAGACTTTGTTTTTGCCAGTGCGGCATTCATCAGCCAGTGAGGCTATGTAATTGTTGATTTCCATGATTAAGCCAGTGAGGCAGTTTTGAGTGGTTTTTTATCCCTGAGAGGGTTTTCCACTCGTAAAAACTATTGTGTCTTGGTTTCAATTTTGTGTGATTTAATTGTCCTTCATGCTTATATATTCAGTATTTGACTTCTTCATTTAATGAAGCATATTGTCAAGTTTGATTCTTTCATTTTCTCCTTTTAAGGTTGATAAGAAGTAAATAACTTGGTTTTTGATACAACACTGATTCACCCCCCCTCTCAATGTTGATTGTACTCCAACAAGATTTGGATCAAGAAAGATGTAATTGAAGTCAAGGATGAATCTGCACCATCATCCGGTGCAGATACTTCCTTCAGGAAGTAAATTAGGATCTCTGGCTCAAGGGGAGCAGTGTTGAAAATCAAAAAACCCCAGCCAGATATATAGTGCTGCAGTCCAGCACGAAGATGTGTGGTGAAATCTGATGTGGAAAATCTTATGGAAGAAAATCCGGAAGAAAATGAATCAGTGCGATACATTGCAGAGCAATTTTGATCGACTGTATCTATCAGAGAAAAGTCGGGCAGCTTTTGAGAATGACCTTTTATGATGGTTAGGTCAAGTGCGGAAGATAAAAAGAAACTCATTTGCTTTCTAATTCACTTTGCACCCGAGTTATTAGATAATCAAGAGAGATTGAAGCAAGATTTCAAGCACCAATAGAGATTCAAAGAACTCAAAGCGATCCAAGTGAAGAAAACCCTAATTTGACTTAACTAGGTATTTACCATTGGAACTTTATTGAATCTTGGCAATGGCAGCGCCACAAGTTGTTGATATTACTGAGAGACCAAGACCCAAATTCAAGAAACATCCATTCAAAGTAACCGAAGTTGATGCAATGGGTGCATTTTAGAAAATACCATACAGAGTTCTGTATGTGTAAGACGTTAGAACATATATCCATGTTGCCCTAGATGAGCTCGGCGGTGATAAATTCTCAAATCTATACCTGAAGTATTTAAGCAATGATCAATTTGACCTAAAGGAAGAATACAAAGTCTTAGAAGAGAAGAAATTCATCCAATATGTAGAGTTTCCTACATTCGCAGAGGATGAATGGGTCTGATATATCCTAAGTCGAATTCACGATGAATTCATGTGGTTAGGGCAGCCCTTCAAAATCACCAAGGAAGCGATTAGGGCAGTAACAGGGTTAAATTCCACCGGAGGTGTGCCCTTGCTGAAAGTTGTGAATAATCAAACTGTTATAGAGGCTATCGGAGCCCAATTTGACAAGAGGGCATTAACCATAAACGACATCACTGACCATGCGGTAAGATTTGCTTCTATGGTCATACGCTACAAGATCTATTTCTCAAACCAGGAGAACTCTGTCTCCGATACTGCGATATACACCGCATATCAAATGGTCAAAGAAAATGCTGAGTATGATTTGTGTGAGTTGCTGAGAATCCAACTATTGGAGAATCTAAAGAAGATCAAGGAAAGCAAAAACTATCCCTTCAAATTTGGTACGCTGATTATTTGCCTATTCTTCTATTTTATGAATGAGTTCCCAAAGATGAAGAATCTGTTCTGGTTAACTAGCAAACCGGTAGCTGTCCAAATTAGAAATCATTTAAGTAGCATTGGAAGCCATTATGAGCAAAAAGCAGCCCTATGGGGGTACTTCAAGAATTTTTAAAGCATGATGCATTCAAGAGAAATAATTCTTGAGAAAATTGTTGAGAAGTATAAAGATACTATATGCTTTATGGTTACAAAAGATCAATGCTTGATGGAGGTTGTTGAGCCTAGGACAGTTTGGATAATGCCAATGGGTTATGAAGTGGATGGACAAATATTAGATAACTATGCTCAACACATACTAAGCGTTTCCAAGGACAGCAAAGAAGAAAGATTTGGAACGTATGAAGAGCTATCTGTGAAACTCCATGTTGAACTCAGACAACCTGAAACCTCCAGGAAGGTGAGGAAGTAGAAGAAGTTGCATTGAGACATGGTTTCACTAAAGAACAAATTAAAGAAGCAAGAGAAAAAGCCCAAGCAGAAAGAGAAGCAAGAGAAAAGAAAGAAAGTGAACCGGCTAAGGCTTTGGAGGAGTCTAAAAGGAAACAAGAAAATCCTGAAGCAACATAGAGGTCTACAAGAAGCTCTGCTACTTTCTCTAGTCCCACACCATCAAGTGTGGTGCAACCATCCAAGAAATCCACTGACAAAGGCACAAAGAGACAGAAAATGAAAGGTAGAAGGATGTATGTCAGTATAGGAAAAACTAATGAAGAAACGGAGTCTGATGAAGAAGTGAAAAAGATGAAAGCTGAGGTTAAAAAAGCCTCCGGAACTAGCAAAAAGAAACCTTTCGGTAAAGGTAAATCTGTAAAAATGCAAAAGCAAGATGTGCCTCTGACTAAGAAAGCAACTATAAGTCTTGAAGATGTGCTCAAGGCCATACCAGTGGATGGCAATCTAAAACCAATTGCACAGTTATATGATGGATATAATGATCTAGATAAAAGGGTTATTGAGACTGCTATTGTAGAATATTTGAACATCTACAATAGGGCCCTAATTGAAATAATTGATGATCTTCCACATAGCCTGGCAAGCATAATGCCTGCAAGAAAAGAAACTACCATGGCTAAAGACATTGAGCTAAGACAGCATACACTAACATAGCTATGTCCGAAGATTACTCCTAAAGATGAAGCCCAAATCTCTAAAGAAATCAAGGACGCATTCAGAACCAAGAAAAGAATGAATTCACCAATGTTAGGAGAAATTGATAAAGTGGTCAAGGAGACTGAGGAGATTATTTTGGGGATAATAAAGAAATATAATATTCATACCATCTATGATAATGAAGAAACAAATGCTAGAAATGATACATTTTCTTCGGAAGTAAATCTTGATCAAGAAATAGATGGTGTCAAAGTGACTCAGGGGAAAGAAGTTCCTACTAAAACAAGATCCTCTCCGGAACATCGAGCTGAAGATAAAATTGACAAGGAGAGGACTGAGGAGGAGCAGGCTAAGGAAAATCTTTCACCGGAATAGGAGGACTCTAACAAGGACATGGATCTAGATGATCCAGAGCAGAGCTTGAAAGAAGAAGTCTCTACTGCACCAAGAGACAAAACTTTTGGAGAAAGAGAAACAAGTTTTGGACGACCCTGAGTTTCTACATGGTCCAATAAACTTGGACATAATGTCCCCGGTACAAAAATTCAGATTGGCATCAATTGTATAGGGAAAGGCAAGAGAGGAAATGTTAAAGTCTCACATAGAGGATAGTGGGCTCATTGGTGAGGCATCTAGCATTTTGGAGAAGCTAATGCCAACATACCAGAAGGATACTTCTTTGTTAGCTGAAAATCAACTCAAGGACTCACATTTTGAATCCTTTGAGAAATCCGCAAACATAAAAGTTAGGCAAGAGTTTAATGAGACAAGATTGAATGAGTTGAAGAAAATGATAACTGATGACAAAGCCCAGCTAGATAATAGAATAAAAGGCATTCAGAGTGCCATTAAAGAAGCTAGTGACATATATAAATTTTGCTTATCCTAGTCGGAAGCCACTAAGGAAATAGAAGTGAAGATCAGGGATTTAGAGCTGAAACTGATAAATATTTCTAAGTCATTTGATCCGGTGATAGAATCAGTAAGTAGCAAGAAAAGTCAAGTCATCAACCTTCATGATGACTTGAACAATCTAATAAGTGAGAGGGATAAAATCAAAAACAAAATGTGTTAGCTAAGAAGAATAATCAGTCCTAAGCTAGATTCAATGTTTAACCTAGCAGCTGAAGCACAAGTAGCGTCACAATCTGACACACCCTCTAATCTTCACAAGGCAGAGACTGTAGTTTTTCTACTCACTAGTCATATTCAAATTTTGGATAATGCCAAGAAAAGTTGGAATGGTGAACTGGCCCAAATTAAGAACATTTTCAATGACATCCTCCAGCACATGTAGAATAAAATTGAAGATTGCACTTGTATATATGCGGCAGAGTACAACAAATTTTTGCAGTTTTGACAAGTTTTGACTCAAGAACCTACACCTTTGTCATTGATGTCAAAGGGTGGAACAAGATCAATGAAAAATGGGCAAACATCTCAGGGGGAGAAAAAAAATATATAAAATGTATATAGAAAGGGGGAGCAATCAAGACAGTCAAACATTTTTCACTAAGTGTTGCCATCAATGCCAAAGAGGGAGATTGTTGGCAAGAGACACTGCTATGAAGAAGACTGGAATGTTGTCATTGATGGCAACAAGGCAAAGAGGGTACATCAACAAGACAAGAAGACATCATTCCGGAAGACCAACTTGGATTGGCATCAAGGCACAAAAGCATTCAAGTCCGGAAGGCCAAAATGACCAAGTATGGACAGTGTTTAGAATAAGGGACAAGAAGTGAATCAGTATGCCTCTGTCGATGATGACCGGCAAATGCAGTTCAGGTATGATGATTCATAGCTATTTGATGATGATATATTCCAGTGCTCAAGTCATGACGTCCTCCGGAAGTCATTTGGAGAAAATGTCTAAGTCTGAATGAACAGAGGTAAGACAGAGAATGTATACAGTGCACAGTAAAATGGTCCGCATTCCTTCGCAAGTGCATGTTTTGTCCTGCAGTTCTGAGGCAACTAAAAGACATATCATGACTACTTAAATCCAGGATTATAGACCTTGAAGTTCAACAGTCCACATTCTACAAGCTTTCCAATATCGGCTTCCAATTTGACAATATTTCTCTGTGACAGTATAACAGTTTCAAGATCTTCATTTTGACATACAAGTTTATCTGGTTCCGCGGATCTAAAGCTTTGTTAAGAGGTCAGTAATGATCACTGGATATGATTTATTAAGTCTCCTGTGGTCCGCAATATGAGTTTTGATATGACAGATGAATTGATCAAGTATGTTCTTAAGGAACAAGTCGACAGGAATGGTAGATCCTTATGCGGAGAAGCTATAGCATCTGGATAATTAATCTAAGTGGTTATATAATTGGGGCCGACCTATGCGAAGACCTGCACATGTTTGTTTGAGTCCGCAATGCAGATTGAACACAAGATTAAGCCGATAGAGTACAACTCTTTGTGTACACGTTTTAGGTTTAGCTTGTCGACCTGATTAAGAGATAAATATTGTTGCGGATATATATATTTGATGAATTTCGTTTTGATGTGATTGACATGGTGCAAAGAGGTACTATGTGTGCAAAGTATGCGAAGATAAGGCAGTAATTAGCAGAAGAAGAGAGATCCTATCCCCAAATAAGAGCAGAGCAGTGTGACAGGGCAGACAGAGATGAAGAGTGTTGAATCAATCTTTATGTGCTTCATTGGAGCTGTAACCATGCATGTGTAGATGCAAACTGAGCAGCCAAACTTGGCAGTGAGCCATTCATCTTTCTTCTATCTTTCTCAGGGCGGTGAGCCTTATTGTAATCCTTGTGCTATATTAATATATTGTGAGCTAACACTCACCATGGTTTTTCCTTTTTTGGGTTTTCCACGTAAAAATCTTGGTGTTCATGTGTTATGTCTTTGTGGTTGTTGTTTCTATGTTTATTCTACTTTCATAGTATTGACTTTGGAAATTGAATAAATAAATTAGTGAAGAAGTGGTTTTGTGGAATACTGATTCACCCCCCCTCTCAATATTCCTTATTCTCAACATGTAGGTGATGAACTCAATGTCTTCTGGATTCATTAAAAGCCAAAGGAAGCCGAACTGAATTGAATCTGAGTGTTGATTTGAATGAAGAACACAGGCTGGCAAGAGTGACCAGCTCTGATACCACTGTAATGTCCCGTAGGATGGCGGTGGGTGATGTGCCCCACTACTGGGTGGGAGATGGGCCCCACCAAAGGGAGATAAGCCCCTTCCTAGCGCTCGTGGCCCAAAGTCTCCTCGTGTATGCTCCGGCAGCGGTTAGGAGATGAGCCCTTCCGCTGGCCCTTAATGACGGAGGGCACCATTCACCACTAGTACGGACTTTTGGCGTAGTGGTTGCCTAGCTTAGTATTAGAGCCGAGGTCTCGAGGTTGAGACTCATCAGGGCAAGCAAACTATAAGCGGACTGTAATGTGTCGTAGGCTGGCGGTTGGTGATATGCCCCACCGGGTGGGAGATGGGCCCCACCGAAGGGAGATGATCCCATTCACAGCGCTCGTGGCCCAAAGTCTCCTCGTGTACGCTCCGGCAGCGGTTAGGAGATGAGCCCTTCTGTTGGCCCTTAACGCTGGAGGGCGCCATTCACCACCAGTTTGATACCAAGCTAGGCAACCACTACACCAAAAGCCCAAACTGGTGGTGAATGGCACACTCCGGCGTTAAGGGCCAGCGGAAGGGCTCATCTCCTCACTGCTGTCGGAGTGTATACGAGGAGACTTTGGGCCACGAGCGCTGTGAAGGGGCTCATCTCCCTTTGGTGGGGCCCATCTCCCATTGCTTGCGTACTGGACATTACAGTCCGCTCGCCCCGAAGAGTCTCAACCTCAAGACCTCGGCTTTGATACCAAGCTAGGCAACCACTACGCCAAAGGCCTGGACTGGTGGTGAATGGCGCCCTCCGGCGTTAAAGGCCAACAAAAGGGCTCATCTCCTACCCACTGCTGGAGCATACACAAGGAGACTTTGGGCCACGAGCGCTGGGAAAGGGGCTCATCTCCCTTCCGTGGAGCCCATCACCCACCGCCTGCCTACGGGATATTACAATCCGCTCACCCCGAACAGTCTCGACCTCGAGACCTCGACTCTGATACCAAGCTAGGCAACCACTACGCCAAAAGCCCAGACTGGTGGTGAATGGCGCCCTCCTCCCAAACTCTGATATACGAACTGTGCCAAGAGTCTGGTTATCTGCTGATTGCTTCTGACAAGCTCTTGCTGACCCCTAGCAAGATCATTCAAAATATCCCTAGTACTGGGATCCTCTGGTGGTCTTTCTTCCATTCTATTTTCTTCTTCTAGTTCTAAATCAAACTGAGGATATCTTCTCCTTCTATAGGTGATGAACTCAGTGTCTTCTGGATTCATTAAAAGCCAAAGGAAGCCAAACTAAATTCAATCTGAATGCTAATTTGAATGAAGAACACAGGCTGGCAGGAGTGACCAGCTCTGATACCACTGTAATGTCCCGTAGGCTGGCGGTGGGTTATGTGCCCCACCAGGTGGGAGATGGGCCCCACTGAAAGGAGATTGGCCCCTTCCCAGTTATCGTGGCCCAAAGTCTCCTCGTGTACGCTCCAACAGCGGTTAGGAGATGAGCCCTTCCGGTGGTCCTTAACGTCGAAGGGGGCCATTCACCACCAGTCCAGGCTTTTGGTGTAGTGGTTGCCTAGCTTGGTATCAGAGCCAAGGTCTCGAGGTCAAGACTCTTCGGGGCGAGCAAATTGTAATGTCCTGTAGGCTGGAGGTGGGTGATGTGCCCCACTGGGTGGGAGATGGGCCCCACCGCAAGGAGATGAGCCCTTCCCAACACTCGTGGCCCAAAGTCTCCTCGTGTACGCTCCGAGAGCGGTTAGAAGATGAGCCCTTCCGCTGGCCCTTCCGAGGTCTGATACCAAGCTAGGCAACCACTACGCCAAAAGCTCAGACTGGTGGTGAATGGTGCCCTCCAGCGTTACGGGCCAGCGGAAGGGCTCATCTCCTAACCGCTGCCGAAGCGTACATGAGGAGACTTTGGGCCACGAGCATTGGAAAGAGGCTCATATCCCTTCGATGGGGCCCATCTCCCACCGCCAACCTACAAGACATTACAGTTCGCTCACCCCGAAGAGTCTCAACCTCAAGACCTCGGCTCTGATACCAATCTAGGCAACCACTACGCCAAAAGCCTGGACTAGTGGTGTATGGCGCCCTCCGGCGTTAAGGGCTAGCGGAAGGGCTCATCTCCTAACCCCTGCCGGAGCGTACACAAGGAGACTTTGGGCCATGAGCGCTAGGAAGGGGCTCATCTCCCTTTAGTGGAGCCCATCTCCCACCGCCAGCCTACGGGACATTACAGTCCGCTCACCCCAAAGAGTCTCGACCTCAAGACCTCGGCTATGATACCAAGCTAGGCAACCACTACGCCAAAAGCGTGGACTGGTGGTGAATGGCACCATCCGGCGTTAAGGGCCAGCATAAGGGCTCGTCTCCTAACCATTGCCGGAGTGTACACGAGGAGACTTTGGGCCACGAGCGCTGAGAAGGGGCTCATCTACCACCCGGTGGGGCACATCACCCGCCGCCAGCCTACAGGACATTACACTTGCCCCTAATGTCCTGTAGGTTGGTGGTGGGTGATGCTCGGCTCTAATACCAAGCTAGGCAACCACTATGCCAAAAGCTCGGACTGGTGGTGAATGGCACCCTACGGTGTTAAGGGCTAGCGGAAGGGCTCATCTCCTAACCGCTGCCAGAGCATACACGAGGAGACTTTGGGCCACGAGCGCTAGGAAGGGGCTCATCTCCCACCCGGTTGGGCACATCACCCACCGCCAGCCTACAGGACATTACACTTGCCCCATATGTCATGTAGGTTGGTGGTGGGTGATGCTCGGCTCTGATACCAAGCTAGGCAACCACTATGCCAAAAGCTCAGACTGGTGGTGAGTGTAATGTCCTGTAGGCTGGCAGTGGGTGATGCTCGACTCTGATACCAAGCTAGGCAACTACTATGCCGAAAGCTCAAACTGGTGGTGAATGGCGCCCTACGGTGTTAAGGGCCAGCGGAAGGGCTCATCTCCTAACCGCTGCCAGAGCGTACACGAGGAGACTTTGTGCCACGAGCACTGGGAAGGGGCTCATCTCCCTTCGGTGGGGCCCATCTTCTACCGCCAAACTATGGGACATTACAGTCTGCTCGCCCTGAAGAGTCTCGACCTCGACTCTGATACCAAGCTAGGCAACCACTACGCCAAAAGCCCAGACTGGTGGTGAATGGCGCCCTCTAGCGTTAAAGACCAGTAGAAGGGCTCATGTCCTAACCCTTGCCGGAGCGTACACGAGGAGACTTTGGGCCATGAGCACTGGGAAGGGGCTCATCTCCCTTCAGTGGGGCCCATCTCCCACCCGATGGGGCACATCACCCACCGCCATCCTACGGGACATTACATTTGCCCGTAAGAGTGTTTGGATCCTGTTAGTTGCCCCTAAGAGCAGAACTTTGGTCCTCCTGTTATTTGCCCCTAAGACTACACGTATTAAATGTTGCAAAAACTTTCTCATCATATTCATACTTAAAGTATGAACTTGTCCATTAATCTGAACTTTGCATAACTTTGGTCCTCCAAATTGCGGAACTTTGGTCCCCCTAAGAGCTGAACTGGGAGTGGAACTTTGGTGCTCCTGTTAGTTGCCCCTAAGAGCGTTTGGATCCTCCTAAGAGCGAAACTTTGGTCCTCCTAAGAGCGCAACTTTGGTCCTCCTAAGAGCGCAACTTTGGTACTCCTGTTAGTTGCCCCTAAGAGCATTTGGATCTGTTGTGACCAAATCGCACATTGCCCCATTGTAAATGGGGACCCCCCTTTTTTTGATCTCCAATGCTTTGGTTGCATTTTGGATGATGTCTTAGGATCCAACAATGAGTCTCTCCTAAGAGGTTGCTTCAACATTCGTTATCGTTATCACAAGACAACTAGGCTTCACTGTTGTGGCTTCATTTGGTTTGAATCATGGCATGAGTGCAAAGAGATAGAAATGGACTTTCTTGAACGCTAAGGTAATTGCTCCGGGAACTATAATGTTTGAAAACATGAAGTTGTAAGGCGTTGTCAAGAGAAAAGTGTTTAAGTTTTCAATCAAGATTCAAAGTCTTGATCCAATGCGCTGATTTGAGGATTTTTGATTAAATACTTGGACAAGTTTAAGAAGATCTAAAAATGCTATCCAATGCGCCAGCTTCCTCAAGGAATGAACAATGTTGGGTTCAAAATAAGTTTCAACTAAATAACCTGCCCCCTCCCGTTCAACCTGTCTTGTCGTCCTCGCATGTTGCGTGCTCCACTTCCTCACTCTATTCCACTATGCACCAACCCTCGACTAGTGGCATCTCACCGTGTGATTCTTTTTTTCCCTCCAAACAGTCTGCTTCCTCGTTTTCAACCCTTCTGAGACCTCACCACACTTGTAACTTCTTGCAAGACTGGGAAAATAAATTAGTTCTTAACCTGTCTACCATGCCTTTAGACCCGCTAGCTTTCAATTTTTTAAAAAGAGGTCTTGGCTTTGCAATCACTCCCCACTCCATTCCTCTCATGGACTTTCTTATCGATATCGAAAATGCGATTCGAACTCTTCCGAAGGATTGTGCAGAGGAAATCAAACAAGACTGTGTTGTCGCCCTTCGGCATGCCAAACCACCCAAGTGTAACATTCCCAAAAATGAGCTTCGGGCTTTCAAGAACTTAACGAGCAACTCCGACCTCATTATTGTCAAGGCAGACAAAGGCAACGCTACAGTCATCATGGATAAACATGACTACATATCCAAGATGAGAGTCTTGCTGTCCGACAAGGATAGTTACAAAATCCTTCCCCGTAACCCGGTCTCCCAAATTTTAAACAAAGTTAAAAGAGCCCTCTCCGGATCTTCCTTTGATGATGTCACCAAAAAGAGACTCGTCCCGACCAAAGAAGTCACTCCTTGCATTTATGTTCCTAAGATTCACAAGATTGGCATCCCGCTTCGACCCATTGTTGATACAATTGACTCCCCCACCTACATACTTGCGGCCTACCTTGCCAAGCTCTTAGCCCCCCTTGTCGGCCATTCCAACTCTCACATAAAAAACTCTTCCCATTTCGTTGAGTTCATTAAAGACAAAACATTTGATGATAATGACCTCTTGGTTAGCTTTGATGTGGTTTCTCTTTTCACTAAGGTTCCTATCCCCGACTCCATTGATTTAATTAAACATAAGACTAACGATGAAATTGCCTCCTTGGTTGAGTTATGCCTTAGATCGACCTTCTTCACCTTCCAAGGAGTAGTCTATGAACAAGTTGATGGAGTGGCCATGGGATTCCCTCTCTCCCCCATTGTGGCTAACCTTTACATGGAACACTTTGAAGAATTAGCCCTCAACTCTTTCCCCCTCAAGCCAAAGTGGTGGAAACGCTATGTTGACGATACCAACATTTGTTGGCCACATGGTCGTGAGAATCTTGAAGCCTTCCACTTACACCTTAACAATGTTTCCCCAAGCATCTCTTTCACCAAAGAGTTGGAGACCAACAACCAACTCCCTTTTCTAGATATCCTGCTCTTAAAAAAACCTGATGGAACCTTAGGCCGGAAAGTCTACAAGAAAGCCACCCATACTGATCTTTACCTTCACGCCTCTTCTCATCACCACCCAGCCCAAAAAGTTGGTGTCCTGAAAACTTTGGCTACGAGAGCCCTGCACATTTGCGATGAGGACAACTTAGATCTTGAACTTGCCCACCTCTCCAATGTCTTCAAATTAAATGGGTTCAAAAGCAAACTCATTTCCAAAGCCTTCAAAACAAGCCAAATCTCGCTTCTTCTCCAACCCTAAAGTCTCTCAATCCAAACCCCCCTCTTTGGCCTCCATCCCCTACATTGAAGGCATCTCCAACAAAATTTCTAAAATCCTTCAAAAAAAGGGCCTTCAATGCGCCTTTAAACCCATCTCTACTCTTATAAGCTACATCCCCTCTCCCAAAGACCCTAGAGATCCCCTCCTTTACTCTGGTGTCTACAAGGTTGTTTGTTCATGTGGCACCCCCTACATTGGGGAGACTGGTCGCTCTTTTAACACCAGGCTTAAAGAGCATAGTGCCGACATCAGGCACGAACGAACTCATAAATCAGCGCTTGCAGAACACTCCTCTAAAACTAAACACCACATTTGCTTAGAAGACACCCAAATTCTAGTTAAGGAAGACAACTTCTTCAAAAGGAAACTCAAAGAGACCATAGAAATTGGCATGCACCCTTCTAACCTTAATCGAGATGAGGGAATGGGCCTAAGTTTTTCTTGGCAACCCCTCCTAACCCGTCTCAAAAACCATCCTCTTCAAACCTCTTGATCCTGACCTTCAATTTCCGGTCCCTCCTTTCTCCCCCCTTCTCCCTCCTCCCTTCATTCGGTCTTCTTCCCTCTTTCTTTAACTTGCTCCCCTTTGAGCACCCCTTCATCTTTTCCTTTCTTTGTCCCATCTATCTCCCTCATACACCTTGGTGTACTTCTCGGTGGACTTTTCCCCCCTACCTTGTGTGGTTTGGCACTCTGGTTTTTATGGCCCGGGGTACCCACTGTTGTGTCTCCCCCCCGGTCCCTTCTTATCGGCCTTATCCTGGGAATTTTGTTCCCATCGTGCCCTCGTCTCAAACCCCTTGGCCCCTCTTTGATCCAACTCCCACCTTTCGCTTTGCCATGTTTCTGGTTGTCCCCTTTTTGGCCTTGGACCGTGCTATTGGTTGTGTCGTCCCCGCCCTTTTATGTCTATCCTTTCACCTTCTTTGCGTTTTTCGTTGCTCCCCTATTTCCTCTTTGACGTTTCACTCTCTCTTGTTCTTGTTCTTGTGAGGTTGATCTTACATATATTATTTTTATATTCTTGATTTCCCACATATTAGATTTATGTGGTTGTGTTCTTGTATAGATATTATATTCTAAATATTATCTTTTTCCTATATTTTGTTTTTTTGATTGGGCTCTTATATATATATATACTTATTTAACTATTTTACACATGGAGCCAGTTTATATGATTAGGTTCCTTTATATGTTCATATATTAGATTGTAGATATATATAAACATATAAAGGAACCCAATCACATACACTAACTACATATGTAAAATAATATAAATTCTTGTTATTCGTTTTTTGCTTCGGTAGTTGCCCCCCGCGTTTCGCTTGTTTGGGCTTCTCTTTGTGGTGCTCTCTTGTTGCATTGTCCCCCTCAAACCTCTAGTGCTCGAGCCCTAGTATCATCCCCCCCCCCTCTTTTCCCCCCCTGCCCTCGTTCTTCCCCATGTCTTCCCCTTCCCTCATCTAACCTAATCACCTCGCCGTCTTTCTATCCGATATTCCCTACCTCCTCCCTTGGCTCTTGCCACCCTCTTCTTTTTTCACCTTTTGGGGACCTCCTTTTTAGCTCTTCCACGGCCTTAGCTTTCCCAACTTGCCTCTGTCCCTAACCCATTCCAATTTTGCCCCTCCTTATCTTGCATTCCCACCTTCTTTTGGCCCCACTTTGCTAGGTGTTCTTGTTTGTTTTTGTTCCGTGCTTGTGGTAGGGTTGCTCCTGCCTTTGCCTTTCTTTCTTCTATTTGCCTTGTCTCTTTGCATGTCTCTTTTGTGACATCTTTGGGTCCCTTCCCGGCCCCTCTTTTATATATTAACGATATATAATTATTCTCTTGCTAGGCTTGGGTTTGGGTTCGTATATATATTACATAATATATATTATTATATTACATTCATCAGATAATTATGTTTGTCTAAATTTACTTTATAATATTATATACATGTATTAGGTGTAGTTCCTATTCCTATATTCATGTATTGTTTTTGATATTGTTATATATATACATTATTTTGTAAAAATGATTTTATCCCGTGTATTTCTAATTTCCTTTGTCATTTTTATTTTATTTTATTTTATTCTTATTTATTTATCCATTTAATTTTCCTTTGGTTGAGCTTTGTCTCAATTTTGTTCTTTCTTTTTGTACCTTACTGGGTTGTTGTTTTCTTCCTCCTCTTGAAATCTCTTGATTTCTGAGCCATATGTCTCCCTCCTCTTTTTATTTAGATTGGGTCTGCAGTTTATCATTTTATGTCTCTTCTCTTGCTCTCTTTCTCCTAATGATGGATCATGGAGTGTGATCCGAAACGTTGAGAGAGAGATATTAAATTGTTAATCCAATGCGCCCCACATATTGGCTGCCTTGAAGATGATATCAAATCTAAGTTCCTTGAAATTATCAAACAAATAGCAAATTCTTGATCTAATGCGCTACTCGAAGAAGGATAAGTTGCAAGCACTTTGAAATCTTTCAAGAGGAGAATCCTAAACATTTATCTATTGCGCCATGGTGAAAGATCTAATTTGAGTGGAAAGAAATGTTGTCAAGGAAATATCAAAACTAGGAAGTAATGTGCCACCTTGATGACTTTTAAGTGAGATCGAGTTTCAAGAAGAGATCAAATACCTTTCAAGGGGAGATCAAATACCCTTGCGCCATATCCAAGCTTTGAAAAAATTTCAAGGGGAGATTAAAATATGGATCTAATGCACCATTTTGGAGTAGAGTAAAGCTTGAAGTTTCAAAGGTTTTCAAGATTAAGCATCCAAGGTCTTTTATCTGTTGTGCCAAATCTTTCAATGAAGTTCAGATTTTAACTTGGTAAAAGACTCAAAGTGAAGCTGAAATGTCAGAGGTGATGTGCCAAGGGTAAAGGGGAGATTTGGTTTGGGGATAGGATAATAAGAAATATTTAAAATTCCCAACTGCTGCACTGATGTTGATAAACTGTGAGGTCTTTTAAGAGAAGGTCAACCTCTTAACTAATGCGCTCAAAGTCAAAAGGCATCCTCCAAGTGGAGATCCATATCCAAATCAAGAGTTGTGAAGTATGGAGGAGCAATTCTTAAGATGAAAATCAAAGAATTACCTAGTGATGCGCCACTTCAATGAAAAAAGGTTGAAAACATTTTAAGAGTTTGAAGAGGACTCAAGGATATCAACTACTGCGCTGCCTCAAGGATGGGAATGAATGTAGCATAAGATCAAATTTTAAAAGACTTTCAACAAGTTCCCAAAATATTGAACCAATGCGCCATCAATGAGGAGTTTCACTTTAAGGAGAAAGCTCAATAACATCTATCCAGTGCACTAATCCCTAGAGGATTTAAAATAGCTATCTAATGCGCTTAAAACAATGAGAAATCAAAATGTTAAACCACTGCGCCCATGTAAAATTTTAAAATTTTCTAAAGCCAAATTTCATTTGCATTGGAATTCGCACCAAATTTAGTATGAGAAAGCTAAATTAAATGTTTTTCAATACATTAAATGAGGTCGGCCTAAGCAGTTGTGTGAAGGTTTTATATATATATATATATATCTGCCTTTAGATTTCATTTCATCATTCATCAAACAGCAATTTCGCCTTAAGGAGCAGAAGCAAAGCAATTTCCCAGGAAGAATAGGTCTGATTTTTATCAAATTGGGTCTGAATTTGATCAATTTTTGAAGACATCCATCCAAATCAGTCCTTTGAAAGTCTGATCTAGAGCTAAAATTCTAATTTCTCCTTCTCATTTTCAGCAGGTTCATTGAGTTTTAAACAGAAAATTGTCTAAGTGTTAATAAAGTTTGCATGAAAGGATAGTTAATCATCATGATAAAAGGCATGATCTTCTTGTGAAACTCCATTTTAGAACCTTAAAAAATCAGAATTGTGATATAAAAGGCTGAAGTAAGTTGTTGATCATTTATATTTGAGGTTACTTATTCATGTCTAGTTTGTAGGATCATGGCGATGACATCGAAGGAAAGACAAGCAAGGATCCGCATGGATGCTAAAGGCAAAGTCCCGGAGTCAAAGCTCATTTCAAGATGGACGAACATCGGAGACACGAACATGGGCAACAGCAATTTAGAAGATATCAAGTCCGTGCTTCAAGAACCTACTGGGAGTAGTCTTGCTAGAGCCATCGTAAGGAGTGGAGCCATTGAAGTTGCTTGTTTTCCGCCGGTTCTACCTTGTCCGGAAATGATCATAGATGGAACAGTGCTAGCTTACTTGCAAAAGGAAGCAATTGAAGACACCTTCAACATTCCAACCAAAGATAGGATGATTGGCATCTCTATACACCAGGGTCAACAAGAATATGATGCTAATTCAAAGAAGAGATTGCAAGAAATGAAGAGGGAATGGATGGCAAATCCATCTATGAAGTTCAATACAAATAACCCTCCAAAATTTCATAAATCAGACTTTCATTCGGAGATTGGATACTTGATCATGTTCCTCAACAGAGTAACAGGTATGCCACAATCAGCAACCTTTCAGTCATGGATGTATTCTTTCATCAAGCTGGTTCTCAAAGGAAATATGATTGATTGGGCCAAACTCATCAGTCAAAGCATACATGAGCAGCTCATCAACTTTTCAAGTACTAAGTCATTCCATATGAGTTCTTATATAGTATATCTTCTAGCAAAGAATGAAGTTTATCCAGGTTTGACTAGAATATTCTGAAACGGAGCTTCAGGCATATCACTTACAAACTCATGGCACCAAAAGGCTTAATTTTGATCCTTTCAAAGTTTGTTGGAAATACAATAGAGAGTACAAACATGTCATGCAGTTAGAAGATCACTGGGCAAATGTAAAAGATGAAGATGATCTTCAAACACTCAAGTGTTCAAGACTTACATGGGATCTAGTAAGAGCATCCAAGGTATTCTGAATCTCGGATCAGTTCATAGAAGATGATACTATGTTGATAGATGAATTGGAAAAGATAAAGGATTTGCCTTATACAATTGATTGGTCAAAGAGAGATGTATCTAAAGAGGAACTAATGGAGCCAGTCCTAGCTATGACACAAGCATGTAGAAGTCAGTTGCTACAAGAAATGAATGAGGAAGGGCAGGTTCTTACATATGATAAAATGGATGAAGAAGGGTCAGGACAGCATAGTGCACATAGTGGAATCCAGCATAGTGGAAGTGATCAAGGCGACAATCAAGCTAGGAAAAGGAAAAGACTAAATCAGGATCGAGTAGAATCAAGTCAAAGACCTAAGAAGAAGAATAGTCAATCTACTTCATCTAGTTTACAAGAGGGGACTTCAAATGCTCATATTCCAATACAAGAAGTTGAAATAGTAGAAGAAACTGTGGTGGTTCCATCTAAAGAGATTCATTCAAGCCGGACTATTCTATTGAGATAGAGGAGAATGATGTTGCTGATCAAGAAATGGAAGGACAGGCGGAATCTGATGAAGATGCAGCGCGTGTACAATATAATCAAGTACAAAGACAACAAGATCTTTCTTCATTTCCATCTTGGTTGAGGAAGAGAATTGAAGAGAATACAATCATAGAAACATATCAGCCTGCTCCGGTAGAAGAATTGCTTATGAGTGCACAAAAAAGTAATCAAAAGAAGAAAGCAATTGTCTTTTCAAAAATCACTCAAGATCCTTCTGGAAATAAAGAGGTACATGTAGTTGTTCCTAGAGTTGAGAAAGATCTAGAAGACATGGCACCTGAAGATTACAATATGACTACTATTGATATGGGTCCAATCACAGGAGAACAAGTAGAGGAGGAACTTCAAGACTCAGTTAACAGTGTAAAAATCATGCCAAAACAGGAAAGAGAAGCTAAGCAAAAGGTGGAGCAAGACTTCAATACACTAAAGCAATACATTCAACAGGTCATGCAACTCATCCAACAAAAGGAAGCCACTCCAGTACCTCCATCCATTCTTTCACAAGAAACAGTATCACAAGTTGAAGGTATGAGAACTTCATCTCAGCTAATGAAGAGGTGGATAGAGAAGACGGAGGAGAAAGCATACATTTATCTTGAAGAGATTGTGCAAGTTTATGATAGAATCATTAGCCTCAAGGATAGAGTTCAATCTCTGCTAAGGACATGTGCTGAGTTCAAGCCTATCAAGGAGCAATACATGCCACATCTCAAGAATTTGATGGAAGCTCCAATGGAAGATCAAGTTCGAGATAAAGTGATTGATCAAAATACTTCACATGACTTCACTACTTGGTATTTCTCCTTTCACAACAAGGGGCAACTAGTTGATAAGATTGAGGTGGATATGTCTAAAATAAGAAGTGTTCTTCTAAGGACACAAAATCATGTGCATACTTCGTTGACCACAATATGCAATCCATATGGAGAGATCACCATTGAAAACATGAAGCAACAAGTCAAGGCTTTCTACTTTCAGAAGGATGGGATTGATGAAGAACAATTGGATAACATATTCACACTTGCATTCCATCTTGGAGCAAACAAGTCTTGGATAGCTGATTGGGAGAAGACACTTGGCGTCTATGAGTCAAATGTGACAACTGCAAAAGGATCCATTAATACTACGACAAGTGTACCAATAGGAGATGTTGCTCAAATTGTGTCCAGATTCATTGCACTTCATAGTACTACCATGTGAAAGGATATGATGTGGCATCCTTATCTTCTTGGGAAAGGTGCCTTTGTTCCCTCTTTGTATGCTTAAAATAGAAGTTTTTTGTAACCACCTACTTAGGTGGCATCATCTGATCCATTGGCTTTGCCAATCGATCATAACCACTCATGTATTCTTGAAGCCTATATAAAGGTTCTTTTTTTCTCATTTGACAAGATTGAAGACTCTGAAAATTGTTGCAAGAGCTCTCTGAAGTAATATAAGACTCATTGTTTGGTGATTCTCTATATGTTTCTAAGTGTTGCATGGTTTTGATCTCTTCAAACAAATGTTAAGTTAGATTAAGTTTTCTTTCAAGTGTTATGTTAGTTGGTGGAAGGTTTTATTATTGTTTTGTGGTGAAATCTATATGTTCACACCATTTGTAGTTTGTGGCTTGCAAATTGCAGTGTATGGTTGGTCTAAACGAATTGAGCTTAACTTTGATCTTTATGTTTGTTGAATTTTCATGAGCATAAGTGATTTGAATATCTTGTATAACCTTAAAAGATAGCATCAACTTTGTGTAGTTGTTTAACCTGGCAAAGCAAAGTTGGTTGATTTCACCTAAGCAGTAATCATCTCTTACATCTAGGATTAGATTAGTTTCACTGAACCCTTTATCTTTTGTCTTTTCTTTTCATCTTGTTAGATCAAGTACTTCATTGCCATATCATACATCATAAGTTGTAGTACTTAGATAATCTAGGTGTTTGCCTCTTTCATTGAAACAACGAGTTGTTTGAACAATTGTGTAAGTCCCTTTGTATTTATCAGCAAAATCATACTCAGTCATTGAGCTATCCATTACGAATCATAAGAAAAGGAACCTTGGAGTCGTCTCGTTTGATCACTTTGATTAGCAGTCGAGAGGCTTTATTCAAGAGAGGGTTAGATACTCTGTGTTTTACTCTATTGTTGACTTGTCGAAAAACAATCATCAACAGGATCTTGTTAGTTGCCCCTGAGATTGTAGCTTACCTGTTAGTTGAGAACTTTGGTCCTCCTAAGAGCAGAACTTTGGTCCTATTAGTTGCCCCTAAGAGCGTTTGGATCATGTCACTATCTCTTAGCTAACCCTAACCATGTAAGGCTTTTCAGTATCCAAATGCTCTTAGGATTAACTAATAGGATCCAAACACACTTAGGGGCAACTAACAGGAGGACCAAAGTTCCGCTCTTAGGAGGACCAAAGTCCCTATCCATGTCATGGGTTGGCTTGGTCAAACCTATCATGTCCCTATCTCTTAGCTAACCCTAACTATGTCAAGCTTTCCAAGATCCAAACGCTCTTAGGAGCAACTAACAGGAGGACCAAAGTTCCGCTCTTAGGACCACAATTCCGCTCTTAGGGGCAACTAACAGGATCCAAACTCTCTTAGGGGCAACTATCAGGAGGACCAAAGTTCCACAACTAAGCCCAAGAGCGAAACTTTGGTCCTCCTAAGAGCGTTTGAATCCTCCTAAGAGCGAAACTTTGGTCCTCCTAAGAGCGGAACTTTGCTCCTCCTGTTAGTTGCCCCTAAGAGCATTTGGATCCTGTTAGTTGTCCCTAAAAGCGTTTGTATCCTGAAAATCCTTACATGGTTAGGGTTAGCTAAGAGATAGGGACATGATAGGTTTGACCAAGCCAACCCATACTAAGCTGAAGAGCGGAAATTTTGTCCTCATGTTAGTTGCACCTAAGAGCATTTGGATCTTGAAAAGCCTTACATGGTTAGGGTTAGCTAAGAGATAGGAACATGATAGGTTTGACCAAGACAACCCATACTAAGCCCAAAAGCAGAACTTTGGTCCTCCTATTAGTTGCCCCTAAGAGCGTTTGGATCCTGAAAATCCTTACATAGTTAGGGTTAGCTAAGAGATAGGAACATGATAGGTTTAGTCCTCCTGTTAGTTGCCCCTAAGAGAATTTGGATCTTGTTAGTTGCCCCTAAGAGCGTTTGGATCCTGTTAGTTGCCCCTAAGAGCGTTTGGATCCTGAAAATCCTTACATAGTTAGGGTTAGCTAAGAGATAGGAACATGATAGGTTTGGTCCTCCTGTTAGTTGCCCCTAAGAGAATTTGGATCATGTTAGTTGCCCCTAAGAGCATTTGGATCTTGAAAAGCCTTACATGGTTAGGGTTAGCTAAGACATAGGGACATGATAGGTTTGACCAAGCCAACCTATACTAAGCCCAAGTGCACAACTTTGGTCCTCCTGTTAGTCGCCCCTAAGAGCATTTGGATCCTAAAAAGCCTTACATGGTTAGGGTTAGCTACGAGATAGGGACTCGGAACTCGATCTCCTTCAGATGTTTCTGGTTTAGTGTGGTCTTTAGATTTGGTCTTGTTTATGTCTGCAATTATGGCGGACTTCACCTTCTCTTTTCCAGAGACTGTCCATTTTCTTCTCTCCTTCCGAAGTCTTTTCAGAGCTTCAGCTATCGTTTCCGAATCTGCTGGAGAACAACTTGAATAATCATAACGAAGTCTGATCTTCCATAGTCGAATAGATACAGGGTCACGAATCTTTTTCCGGGGTGTTTTTCTTATCAATAACATCCTGAAGAAAACATCAATAATTGTTTTCAATGTTCTAAGCATGATGAGCCCCAAGGTTCAGTGTGGAACTTGGTAGCTCTGATACCATATGTAACACCCACTCTAATCTAACAAAATTATAAACTTACATCTAACAACAAAATTTCAACGGAAAGATTAACTAACTATTATGAAAATAGTATCGAATGCAATAGAATTCAAATTTCAACTTTCATTTTCAGCTGAAATAATCTTTTCTAACAAAATACATATAACTAAGAATAAACTAACTAACTTTTGATTAACTATCTTTCTCCAATAAAATTCAAATATTAAGATAGGAAGAGAGATTAAGAAAAGTACAACTTGAATAGTTTCCTGCTGATTTGTTTGTAAGATCCTCCTCTAGATTCTAGAAAAAGGAATATCAACAGGGGCTTTATCCACCCAACCAAGACCAACTAGTCTCCCGTGCTTCTTCAACTGAAGAAACCCGACCCTTCACAAGGGTGATTAGCGAGGAATCTAATAACAACAATATGCCTCTGAGACCGGTGTCAAGAACCTATACCTCCTGATCGATCTTTTCCCTAAAGGTACCTCCTAACTGGAAAGATCACTCTGACCAGTGGTATATCTGGTACTTGATAGCTGACAGATACCTATACTGCATCGTAACCCTGGCCAAGGATTTCTAATAATTATCTGACACTACTGTGTCGTCAGCATTCACCCTTGCTCGGCATTGACATTATTTCATATGTTTCTTTTTGGTTACAGGTTTGGATGAAAATCATGTATAATCCACTTGACATACTTACAAATTCATAAGAGATACGGCAAAAGAACATTTAGACAGAAAGCTATCCTTTAACTCAGTGACCGAAGTCAAATTTCTCAATGAGACTATAAATATATAAGATGTAAGTATATATTTATATATATCTATATAAACATTCATATATATATAGGTATAAAGAAAAAATACTTCTGCAGATTCAAAAGATTTGGTATTTGAAAGACACATACGGATTCAGGAGGTCGTTCATGAATCATAGAATAGAAAATACAGAATGACAGAATTAATTGGTAATCTTGGTCAGCTACGGCTATCCAAAATAATGTATTTCTATCCATTGCATGATGAACTATAGTATAATGAAAGGAACTATTGTCTTGCCTGAAAAAGCTTTTACAAGTCGAGGCAGAGGAATATGCGACTGCAAAGACAAATCTTGATTGACGGACTGGTTCTTACGGCCGCTCCTATGATATTGATTCTTACTTGCGACAAAGTAAGAAAAGAAGTATAGCTCACGCACAAGAATTAGATGGTTTGGATTTTTGAGTTGCGGTGACGAGGACACTCAAAAGAATGCAAATCAATGTTCATAGAATAGCTTACTGATCCTGCAAATGCTTTTGGAAAGAGGGTGCGAATGATGCTTCAAAAGATTGAGTAAAGAATGACGATGAAAAGGATGAACGCCAACAAATATAGGCATGCCCCCTCCTTCCCTCGTTCGCATGCAAGAAGGAACGTTTCCTTCTTGCGTGTGGGCAGAGTGGAGGAGTTACACATCAAGGCTCCAGCTTGCACACCACCAAGCGCTCCTCATGAGGTGAACGAAATATATTTTATTTAATATACATAAAGAAAATAATTCTTACCAACTTGAAATATATACGTATATGTATGTGCCTTGGCCAAGGCTACGATGATATAGTTGTCTAGACATAGACTTAGGCAATATTGTTGTTTTTCGATTCTCGTAACCACACCTCTCCCTGTTGATATCCTTTTTCCTTGTCAATTGATTTATCCTGCAAACACTTTGACAATTAATGGAGGTTAAATCATTTCGATACGAACATTAATATATATTATATCCATGCATACATTCATTCTCACATATAAGTGAAAAATATTCGTATATAAAAGAAAATCATTCTCACAAAATTATACACATTATCCAACGAATAAATTTCATATTCACATGAAAGCAGTTATACACAACTAACAACATAACCAACGTTTCATTGTTCAGAAGAAGGGGATGTAACAGCCTCTAAGGCCGATGCTCGTGCCTACTCTGTGTTACTAACCTGAGTTTGTTGAGCCAATTGTTCCTGAAACTTCTGCATGTGCCTAGCCAACTCCTCCTTCATCTTTTGTGCTAACTGAAGGGCCTCATCCTTCTCCTGTTCTTTTTCCTCTGCTACTACTTCCTTACGTTTCATCTAGTAAAAAAATTCTTGGAAGGCCCTCTCAATGCTAAACAAAGTTGTTATAACCCGGTCGTCTCTCCCTGCAATCAATGGTCATGCTCCCCTCCATGCCTTGATCATTCCACATGTCTCTACTTCTAGCCAACCTCTGGTTGTAAAACATCGTGCAAACTCTTGTTCGCACCCCACCTGAACAAATCCTAGGATCCTTTGGACCTCCTGCGCTACTGTGTGTGATCGGCCAATTCTGAGTTGTTTGGAGATCTCTCCCACCTCCTACATGACTAATGCCATATTTTTAAGATCCTTCACATACCTCTGAACTGTCCCCAGTGGATCCGCAGCATCAGGTTTAGACATTGTGAATGTCAATCCCTCTAACCCATTCCACTCCTCTTTGCCTAATGAGGTGGGCAGTGGTGAACTCATGACTGCCATGGGGGCCTCCTATGATGGTCCTCCAATCTCTTGGATGGCTACAAGTGGCTGCGGCAAAATGTAATGTTGGGTGCCTTCGCCTGCAGTGAAACTCTGCTGCGGGTCCACACTCTCGGCCACTCTGGGTGTGCAACCCTCATCCTATCCCTTGGCCAAAGTGTGTGAAGGGCTTAGTGAGGATAACTCTAGCACCTCCAATGTGAAGCCCACTGTGCTCAGCCAACTATCAAAATGTGTTACTCCTAGTCCCACTGATGGTGTTGATGAGGTTGGGGGTGTTGTGCTGGACACCCCTGTTGCCGACTATATGATTGTCCCCCATGATCTCCCTGGCCCAACTGGGGCTGATGTTCCAACTAGCGGTGGCAGTGTGCTAACTGGCAATGGCCATGTACTACTTGACGGCAGCGGTGTACTAACTGGCAGTAGCAGTGTAGGAAGAGTGAAAGTTGCTGGTCGTAGGGATGGTACTGCAATTGCTTCCTCAACGTCCATCTCTTGTGCAGTCTCTGCATCTCCTGCCAGTGACATTTCCTCCACCTCCTGAACATCCCCTATCCCTGTCACTTCCTCCACTGATGTTGAATCACTCGTCGATAAGGAAGATTGGTCACTCGGCTCCTCTTCTTCCTCGCTTTCTACTGATGCCTCTCTTTGTTTTCTCTTTCTTTGTCGTCGCTGCGAGGACTCCTCCCTGACTGGTATCTAATTCTCTCCAATAGAATGCAGTAGGCCATCCTGGGTCCAAGTGTGTTAGTGGCTGCAATTTTCCCCATTTGTCTATTGGGACCTATGCATGAACAGCATCGAGGAATAGTGTTATTGCCTACTGAGTCATATAGAATACCTTATGTGTTTGTGTCAAAAATTCCCTGATACTCTCTGAAAGCAACCACGCCCAATTGTAAACCTTATCCATGCTCAATCCCACCATGTAATCTACCATCCAGATTGCTACATCTGATGCTTGACTTGCCCCTATTAATCTAAATTTCATAAAATCCAGGATGCACTTCCATTTCGGTGTTGCTAAAAAAAAATTCTGTAGCCCTCGATTACCGGAGCTCCAAATGCTATCTTTTTCCTTTTGCATGAGATCAATTCTACATACACTTCTTACGATTGCTTCATTGTGCTGTTGTGTCATTCTGTCTGGTTTATTGACTCCTGAGCCTGTTGCGGGAATGTCCAATACTCTGGCGAAGTCTTGTGGCCAAAATGACACTGTGATTGTGCATCCTCTATATTCGAGTACTGACTTATGTGAATCTCTGCAGTAATTTTCCACCATGGCCTTCAAATATGGCTCGAACTCTCGAGCGTTAAAGAATGGCAAGAAAATTGCCTTGTCTACCTACGTGTCTCAATGCAATCTTCAGAATGTGATTGTCCTCATTACTCTTCCACCATTGTTTACACTCGTTGCCTGCTCCCAAGTGATGGCGTCAACTCCCGTGTCTTTGATCATTTTCTTTTTCTTGGCGGATGTGATTTTTGGCCTATAGTGTGCTACTTTCTTTCCTTCGTCCATTTTGGAGTTTCTCTGGCAATCTTCGGTACTCAGTGCTTGTATGCTCAAAAAACCATTATTACAACTGTTCCTTTTTCCTTGCAAAAAAATTACAAGCACTGGGAAGAATACCTCGTACAACCTGGCAAGGAAAACGTACGACCTTTCAAGGAAAAGCGTATAGCCTAAACCTCTGTAATCGTACGGCAGTTGTCCAACATTAACTCTCACAGCAATCGTCCAACATTAACTCCTGACGGCAAGGGATTTTCAAATCGTACGGCCTCCAATGTTTCCCTGATCGTACAATTGCATGATAGCCCGTACAGTTGCTTTTCCCTAAGCCCTTCATTTCTTCCTCCTGATTGCACAAGATTCCTCTCTATTGCTTTGTTATCGTTTTGGCGCTGGGAACTTATTTCTCTGCCCTTGGACTTATGCCGATCCTTCTCTCCTCATCGATTTGTCTTTGTCGATGGCCCTTAGTCGACTCGCTTTTCATTGTCTCCTTTGGTCTAATCGTACGGTCTTATTGTCTTATGGTACAATGGGGTGGGGATCGTACGGCCTTAGTCGTACGACCCCTTTATTTTTTCTTTTTCTTTTTTTTTCTATTTTCGTTTTTTTTTATTTTTTTAACTACTTTTTTCTTCTTTTTTTTCCTTATCAATCTATTATTCCTTTACCTCGGTTTCTGGACTTGGCTTCGGACTCCCGTACTTTCTCATTTTCTTCTAAGACTTCAATTTCCGACATGTGACGGAAGCTGCAATCCAAATTTTTTTCACAGACAGTCGTTAGAACAACATCAGTCGACCTCTTTCAATTCGAATATTTGATCAACTATTACGGATTGGTCGCTCATACTCATCAAATTCCATCCCATAGGTTCTTGAACCCATTGAAAGATCTTACCATCCACATTCATCTTCAGATTCTTGGTTCTATACTTCGCTTTCCAAATTCGACTTCTTGGAAGCGGTGTACGAAGTGTTTCATCTGGCCGATTTTTCTCCCTTAACTCCCAAATTTCATCGTAATAGGCTGATTGTTTGACAATGAACATGCTTTCTGCTAAGTATTTTCACTTTGTCGAGGCCTTTACCTCTTTTGGTAACAAAAACTTGAACTTGTCCCGCACTTTATTACATTCTTTTATCCATTCGTTCCAGGCTTCTACGTCATCTTGATTGTCCTTGTTTACCCACGGACCGACTTTGTCATCGTCGATTATGCCTTCTCTTGCTCCGATTTGTAGTGCTCTAGGTCCAAAGAATCCAGTCACTGGTTCAAAATGCGTGCTCGAAAAAATCATTCCATAGATTGTTTGTCTCTTCCTTCTATCCCACACTAGTGTTTAACTACGTATCCAAACATGTTTACTTGTACTAGTTCTTCTCTTCTTTCCTTGTAGATTTTCAACTTAGACCCATTGATCGGATCTTTTAGTATAGTACCGTCTAATCTCTCAAGTGTGATTGCTTTGTTTTCCCCAACTTGTGAATTCTCAATGGCCCCAACCACCTTACTTTAAACTTACCAGGCTTTAGTTTGTTACGGTCGTTATATTTTAGAACTAACTGTCCCGGCTGAAATTTTGCTCATGGGAGATGTTTGTCATGCCAATACTTCCTCCATTTCTGCATTACCTCCATCGCCCATTGTACGAGTACTCGTCGTTCATCCAACTTGTTTAATTGAAACAATCTTTCTTTCAAACTTTCCATATCACCAAGTATGTTTTCCACTGCAATTCGCAGGCTTGGCACCATGTACTCCGCCGGTAGGACTACTTCCTGACCGTACATGAGTTGAAAGGGTGTATGGCCAGTGGTTACCTTATAGGTTGTACAGTATGTCTATAGCGCGACAGGTAGCCTTTCTTCCCAATCTGCCTCCTTGATGCCACATGACTTGTGAATGACCGAGATAAGCACTTTGTTAGTAGACTCTACTTGGCCATTGGCTCTCAGGTAGTACCGGCTAGAAAAGTTGTGCAGAATTTTGAACTCCGTCATCATCAGTCGAATGACATGGTTGACAAAGTGACCTCCCCTGTCACTTGTAATCTGGATTGGAATGTCGTACCTCGTAATGATTTGCTCGTACATGAACCTTGTCGTGCTCACTGCAGTGTTATCTAGTAATGCCCGAGCCTCTGCCCATTTTGTTAAATACTCTGTGGCACTGACTATGTATTTGCATCTGTGCAGTTGACTCACCTTCAATGGTCCTATAAAATCTAGCCCCACCGTTCGAACAATTCTTGTGGTTGTAATGGAAAGAGTTGCATGAAATCTCTCTTCAGTGGTTTGCCAACTCTCTGGCACGTATCGCATCCCACCACCCATTGTCGCGCGTCGGTATGCACTATGGGCCACCACAGCCCTGCCAACAAGATTTTGCGCGATGTGGCATCGGGCCCCATATGTCCCCCTGCGAGTCCTTCATGTGCTTCTTGTAGTACACTAGGGATCTCTTCCTCCATGACACATCGTCGAAGTACTTGATCGGGTCCAATCTTATATAGCAACCCATTGATGAGTTGGATTGTTTTGCTCTTCAATACTAATTTCTGTCATTCGGCAGGTGGCATATCCTCCGGGAACAACGATGTTGCCAGATAATCCCCAATCTTCTCATACCACGGAGGTAGAGCTGCTATCTGAAAAAGATGTGCATCCGGAAAATCCTCATTCACTCCTTCGGGTGGCTCGCCAAACCGGATTCTTAACAGTTGGTCGGCAATGACGTGGCTTTCCCCAGTCGCACGATGATGGTGAATGTGAATTCTTGCAACAACAAGAGCCATCTGCTTACCCTCCCCTGAATGATAGGCTTGTTCACCAAGTACATTAATGCTTGATGGTCCACAAAATGTGAAGGGAGTCGCCAGCAAATAATGCTTGAGTTTTTGTACGGAGTACACCATTCCCAGTGCCTCCCTCTCCGTTGTACTGTAATTCCTCTCTGCTCTAGATAGTAACCGACTGGCGAAGAACACCGGATGGTCTAGCCCATGTGTACCCACTTGTGCCAGTGTCACTCTGATTGCATAGTTGGAAGCGTCGACATGCACATGAAATTCCTTATTCCAATCCGGGTATGCCAGTATTGGTGAACTGATTAACCGATCTTTAAGTTCCTTGAAGGCTGCTTCTTGTGCTTTTGTCCATTCGAACGATTGCCCCTTCCTTGTAAGTATGTCCAATGGATATGAGATCTAGGCAAAGTTCTTGATGAACCTTATGTAGTACCCGACGGGTCCAAGGAACAATTTCACTCCAGTGACATCATGAGGTGGTTCCATCTATTCGATCACTCGGATCTTGTCGGGGTCGGTCTTCAGTCAAGCCTTATAGACTATGTGCCCGAGCAACTTCCCTTGAGGTACCATGAACCGACACTTCTTGGGGTTGAGTGCCAATCGTGCCGCCTTGCAACATTCCATGCATTCTTGGAGTGTTCGTTGTTGAAGATAGACCAATCGTCCAAGAGTGCCTTGAAGTTCCCTATTGACATCTTGTCAAATATGTGCAAGATTATTCTTTGAAAGGTCACTGGGGCGTTGCACAGACCAAATAGCATCCGGTTGTATGCATATCCATCTTCAACCACAAACGTTGTCTCAAGTTTGTCCTCCTCAACTATGCTTATTTGATTATACCCCGAAAATCCATCCATGAATGAATACATCTTGTGACCTGCAACTTCTTCCAATATTGAGTCAGTGAATGGAATCGGAAATGGATCTTTTATTGTTACCGCATTGAGGCATCGGAAGTCTACGCATATGCGGATATGTCCTAATTCTCTCTTCAATGATATCATGATCGGTGACACCCAATCACTCACTTCTATCTTGAATATAATTCCTACATCCAACATCTTTTCAATTTCTTCTTACACTTTCGCTACATAATTTCTGTTCATCCGATAGGGTCTCTTTCATACGGGTTGTGCTCCTGGTACCAGTGGAATTCTATGTACACGTAATTCCGAAGGTACGCCTTTGAGGTCCTTGTATGTCCATGCAAAGACGTCCTTGTACTCCATGAAGATCTTGAATGTTGTTGCCTTCAATACTGGATTCTAATTGTCTCCAACCAGGATTGTACGAGGGTTATCCTCTTCAAACAAATTAACTTTCTTCATATTCAGTTCCTCATACTTGATCACCTTGTCTTTTTCGAAGTGATGTAATGGTGTGTCATCTACTCTGGCCACTCCTTCCTTATATTCTCTGTACTCTAGAGGGATGCCGATGCTCTGTCTTTTTCTTCCGTTGCTTGGATTTGCAACATGTTACAATCTTGCTGAAATACTTCATAGTCCTCCATTTGTGAGTGGAATAATCCATTCAGTGAACTTGTCTCATCCTCCAAGCATTCATGGAAGTCTAGAATACCTTTGTCGTTAGGCTCTATGGTTCCTCTTTCTTCCTCCATTCCACATCCTCCTTCACATTCTAAATCTGATGATGTCAGCGCTTCACTGACTATCTAGTTTATGAGTAGAGTGCTTCTGGATTAAACTGTGTATGTTTTTGCTTCAACGTTTCGGATCATGCTCAATGATCCATCATCAGGAAGAGGACAATGTGTGAATTGGATAGTAGACTGGTCCATTGAGCATGATCCGAAACGTTGAAACAAAAACATACATAGTTTAATCCAGAAGCACTCTACTCATTATTCATGGACTATGGAAAACTCATGCCTACTATCTAGTTTATGTCATATCCCTATATTGGACCCATTATTAAATATTATAAATCGAATATAATATAACATATTTATTTAAAATTATAATATAAATATTAATAATTTAAATATTATTATAATATATTATTATATTCTATAAATATAAATAAATATTATTATAATATATTATTATATTCTATAAATATAAATAAATATTATAAATTAAAGATTATAAAATAATTATTATAATAAATATAAATTAAATATTATAAATTTAATTATTATAATAAAATATTAGTAAGGTGGTTGTCATGCTAATTTCCGGCCGACCAACCACAAGGAAATCAATAATAAACATTACCAAGCAAAGAGCCTTAGTAAAGGCAATTCCTTCGATAAAGCAAGATAAAAGAATCAATAAAGAAGACATGAATTACTTGTATGTAGAACGAATAAAAAGAAATAACAGTCGCCAATTAAGGAATCCGGAAGCCAGTGCCCACATAGAAAGACCAATGATGACTGTATACATATAAACAATGATCATAAAGCGATTAGAAGGCATCGTTTATACAAAAGACAAAGCATAGATTAAAACATAATGAAGATCGTAAGACCAATGCAATTAAGTGATAGGGTGCCGATTATGAAGACAAACAAGTCAATAATGAAAGGATGCAACCAGCCATTGAGGTGCGATTATTCAAAGGTATTTAAAGAGGTCGTGGGCATTGGACAAACATCAGATAGTCAGCAATACTTATTGGAATATAATCCATCTGTAGCAATCTATCCATCAAGTAATCAAGGAGTAAACAATCACAATGGATCAATCACGGGATCTTAGCATCACCATTCAGAAATCATCTTACCAGCAACTAGTTACAACAAGGGAGAACAATACAGTCTAAGGAAGAATCATTCAAGAATATTGGATTATCCATACTCAATATACAGCATTATCAAGGATCAATGACCATTCTTGAGCATTAGCAAATCAGAGTTATATATATATATATACATATATATCCTCATTTATCAGCAGCATATGATCCATCTGTTATTCTTATATATGTATATATTTCTACAGCATCAAAGAAGCTGAGATATTCAAACATTCATATACAGTAGCAGCAGTTTCAAACCTATAAATCAGTCTAAGAGCTATATCTATCATTATAAGACAATACTGGACTCTTATCAGCAAATTATATTATTCAAGAAGCGGTCATTACAAGAGCTCTACAAGGTATTCTTATCAGCATTACTTATATTATCATATGACCCATATTATTAATCTAATCAAGGAATGAATATATATCTATACTAAAATAAAGCTACTAAGGCATAGTATTGCCATATATATGAATCCATCCGATAGTGATGGTGTGATACCTAGTTCCCATTGAAGGAAGAATATTCATAAGAAAGCAATATCTAGTTCCATAGAAGGAACAATATTCATAAGAAAGTAATATCTAGTTCCCATTGACAGAACAATATGCATAAGAAACATTATTTACGTGATCCAAAGGATCACTAGAATATCGCAAATCGTTCAAGAAGACGAATTCAATATCGGTATGATCTCTCTAACCTTAATCATGATATACTAGGGATAAGTGCGACATTGTCGCATCGTTAATCTTGTCTATCGTCCTACAAGGGCAAGTGGATCGTTAGGGAACAGTGATTTTATTCAGTGCCTTAACGAGCAATCGTTAGGGAACGGCGATTTTATTCAGTGCCTTGATGAGCAATCGTTAGGGAACGGCGATTTTATTCAGCGCCTTAACGAGCAATCGTTAGGGAACGGCAATTTATTATTATTAATAGACTTACACGGTAGGTGACCTCAAGCGATGAAGAATTGTCGGGTGTAGCAATGAAACCCTTGAGCCAAGTGGTCAAGAATTGCCGGGTGTAGCAATGAAACCCTTGGGCCTATGGCAGTGGAGCTTTGTTATTCAGCGCCCTAACGAATATATTCCCCGTCTCCGCTAGGGTTAACGATTAGGTTAGATTAGCGACCAGGCACGACGATCACTATTCCCAAAGTATATCATGAGGCCTAAGCATGATTAAAATATAAATACATTTGAATATATGTATTATTAGCTATGATTATGATATTGCTAAAGAATATATGTACTTGTATATGTGTTAATACCTTTGATTGCAAGATTTGAATATATGTATGCACATGTAACATTACATTCTTGTTCATTGTCATTGATTATGATTATGATGTATTCATTTCATCACTAAATTGATCTTAATAGTACTAATGTCCCTTTCTAGTAGTAATTCTTGTGTGCAGATTGAGAAATAAAGGATTTTCTAAAAGGGGGACATTACAGTTTACCAAATCGATCACATATTTTCTTCTATCACTCTCTATGGACAGTGTGTTTCTTTTCCAATTATGATCTGCTTTGGCTGCCACAAGCCATCCTCTTCCGAGTAATGCGTCGTACGCCTTTTTCTACACCAGAATGACTATGAAGTTTAGTAAGACCGACGGTGTTCCGATGGTCACCTTCTATGCCATCAATGTTCCCAACGGCTTAATGCCATGCTGGTCAGCATCCACAAATTGGAATGTCGGTAGCCAGAGTGTAGGTTTCCCGAGACCCCTCCATGTGTCTTCGGTAAGTACGTTGACTGTTGATCCTCCATCGACGATCGTGTTTGTTAGGATTTTTCTTCCAATCTCCATCTATACGATTGTCGGCTTCTTCCCGATGTTTACCGTCAACAACATTAGGTCAATGGCTTCTTTGCCTTGGAGTGGTGGTTCTGCTATTATCTCCTTCTTTCGACCTTCATGTCACTGATGTTGGTCGTCACCGACTATGTTCGTGATTGCCATTCCGAGTTGTGGCATAACCTGGAGGTCGGTCACCTTGATAGGTATGGTGGTCTGCAGTACCTGTCCTACAATATTGTTTTCCAATTCTAACCACCAGGAGGTGCTTGGGATTTCCAAAGTAATCTTTTGTTCCTTTGTCATCTCCCGCTCCACTTCTGCTTTTGCTTCTTTCATTCTTTGCTTCTTCGTACGTGGATCTAGGTAGACGGCCTTCTTCGCCTGTGCTCTGGTGGTGACCGCCAATACCTCTTGGTTTTGTTTCTCCACATTTAACATATTGATGGCTTTTTGTTTGGGGTAGTCGTTGTCTTCATGATCACCTAGTCCACACCATTTGCACAGTCTTCCCCCCAAACTTTGATCATTCTGGCATTCCCTTGCAAAGTGGCCCCATTCATTGCACTTCTGGCATTGTATCATGGGCCTCCCTTTGCTATCATATTGTATTTTATTTCTAGGGATGTTGTTGTTACCTCTTTTGTTATTCCTATATCGTCCAGGGGACGCATTGGTGTTGTTCTGGGGTTTCTGTGGTGTGTTTGGCGGGGTCGACTGCTCTCCTTGTGTGAAGAATACTTGCGCACTCCTTGTTTTTAGGTTGTATGGGCATTCCTTGATGGAATGTCCCATCACTTGGCACATATCACAGAATAGCTTCTTCGGGCAGTTTGCTTTTGTATGTCCTTCCCCTTTATAGTCGGTGCACCACAACTCTCTAGCTTCTTTCGTACTTTCCTTGTCAGCCTTCAATTCTTTCATCATCCGCATCATGCCTTTCGATTGAATGCTTTGGCGTACAATGATGGAGATACGACCTTCATCTTCTTCCTCAGCGACAAGAGCAACCCTTCGATGAACCATTTTTATTTCAGGCCGTCAGCTGGCTGAGTCTCCAATTTCACCAACTCCTTGAGTTGACGGTTATAGGCTCTCACGTTCTCATGTTTTCCTTGTTTAGTGTTGTAGATTTCTGCTACGATTTCATTGTCATCTCTTAGCAATTTGAACTTGTTCTCGAATGCTCTCTTCAATACTTGCCATGAAGCTTTTTGTGCTACTTCAAGTTCTGTGTACCAATCTATGGCTATGCCCCTTAGCATCGCTCGGAAGGCTCTCAGCCAATAGTCTTCATCTTCCTGCCCATTGGCTATCCATATGGTCTCACAGGTCTTGCAATGCCGTCCTAAATCCTCTGACCCATTCCCCATGAATTTCAGCAGTTCCTGCCTCTCGCAGGCTGGCGGAGTCACCATGTTTCTTCCCTGATGCACTCCCTGTGCGTTGGATATGATTGGATTGGTTCTTCCACGACGTTCCGGTGCCTCTCGCACTCTAGGCCACGTACGGGTCTTTCCCACGTCCCTTCTTAGCGCCCTTTGTACTTCGAGTCTCCTGGGGTTTGTTCCGGTACTCCCTCTGCCCTAGGGTCTTCAGTTCAGGTCCTCCAATCCTCAGCCCTTCGTTGTCCGATATGGATAACTCTCTGATGCGGCGTATGTTGTTTTCAAGTTCTTCTGACAATTCATTTTTATTATCTCTTCCTTTCTCTTTATTTGTCACCAGTGTCTTGAAAATTCCTTCGTCGGTTTCTTCGACGAGGTTTTGGTGCAACTCAGTAGTATCTTAATTTATTTCATGACGATGTTCATTGGCTTCCTCGGCTGACTGTTTGAAGTCGGGTTGGAAGGTGACAAGGGGTCGATGACGAATTGAGTCGTCGGTGACGAATATAATAGTCGGTGAGTAGTCGATGACGAATTGAATCGTCAACAGACTGAATAGTCGGTAACGAGGGGGAGATAACGAATATGGCGTCATAATGGGTCAGCCTATTCAATGTGAGGAAGAAACACAAACCAGAAGACAAGTGGAAAGGATAGAAGAAGAAATACAAGAAGAACGGGCGGAGAGTGAGAGAGAAGATAACGAACGAGAAAGAACCTATCAGGAAGACAATCTAACGCAAGATTTTGTATTCCTGTGGGGCTTGGCGGTAGGACGGAACGTGAGGAACAAAGCCATTTGAAGGGACATTCCAAAGGAAATAATTGAAGAAACCTAGAAGTCAATAGAGGTTGATAATCTTCTCGATTGCATGCCCAGACATTTGGCACGAAATTTGCTAATTCTACAAGATCTCTGAGAAGAAAGAGATAGAGAGCAACACCAATAGCAAATACTCCATAGGTATGAAGAACGCATGAAACGTGAAGAAGAGCACGACACCAACTGCCGTCGCACGCCTTACAATTAAGGCCTGTACGATTGTCAATTAATGCCCATACATCTCAATAAAGACAAGAATCGAGCACCAAGTGGGCAAAAAACACCAGAGGAAAGAATAATTCAAGTCTAGGTCGGCTAGAGTAAGCTGGGTGCCAAAAAGCATAAGGGAGGGTTGGCCTTGATAGGAAAAAGGTGATAAAATAATGATTTTTCCGCCCAGGTAGGCCAGCAATATATGGAGATGAAAAACATGTATAAATATAAGTTTTTTGGTGGCATTTCATCATCATTCATTCACACATTCATTCATCATTTGGAGTTTATCTCTTGAGAAGGACTTGAGACAAAAACCTTAAGTTCTTAGGAGGAGTTGGATGAAACCCTAGCTCTTTATTGTGGAGGATTCTGTGATGGGAGTTCACTTGTGCATCATTGGTATTTTGTGAAGACAAGGAGCAGACTTCAAAAATCAGATTGGAGATCATCTTTTGAGGCACTTGCTTTGGCTTAAATTGACTATCATTTGTGGAGGAGATTGCCCTAGTTTGGAGCGCCCTTCATTGGAGGAGGAGCGACTAGGTTTTGGAGGCATTTGTGGTGGTCCTTATGCATGATTTGACTTCTGATTTGGAGCAGCAGAGGAGCAGACCTGATTTGCCCTAGTTTTGGAGTGGATTCATTGGTGGATTGGTGCTATCTTGCCTAGGGATTGACCCTACTTCTTGAGCGCCACCTATGGAGAAGTGATTGTTGGAGTTGTCAGCTTTTTTGTGACATCATTTGCATCATCATTTGGAGCAGTAAACATATCAGACCTGAGCACACACTTGTGGAGCAGATTTCCTTTGCATTGGAGAGTTGAAGACCTAGGGTTTGATGCCCTAATTGGAGCAGCATTCGTTGGAGATCTTTCCTATCATTTTGAAGGTCATTTTGCTAATATTTTTGTTACGTACAACCCTTAAGGTTAGGGCAGAACATTGCTGGGCATGTTGGTCATGTTTGCCCTATTTTGTTGATGTATTTGAAGACTTGTAAAAACTCAGATTTTGTAGCAGCAGACTTCTGATTTTATTTTCAGTCATTTGTGTTGGATAAGTGAAGTGGATTTGTTGCTCATTTGAAGGTGAAATGCAAGTATATTATGGTTGATCATTTTTATGGTGAAATTATGATGTTTTGAGATGTTTTATGGGCTGCCCTAGATGTTTGTTCAAGTCTAATTTTTACTTCAAAAATTAGGGTTTGAGCAAAAAACTAAGATATTTTGGAAAGTTCGTAAATCCAAAATTGTCCAAAATATCCCGTTTTGGGATATTACACCCAACCACCTCTTTGATGTTTCGTTGTACTGCCAAGCCACCTAGAGAAGCCTCGGGTTGCATTCATATCCTCCTTGCAAGCTTTAGAGGCTTGCTAACTCATTTGTATCTATCATTATGGTCTTACTTCCCTTGATCTACCTTGAAAGGTCCTTCATAATGAGTGAACCATTAGATCCTATGGCATGTGATCAATGACTCCAAAAGCCCATTGAGTGTGTGCCCATCTAGTGGGGGCCCACTGCCATGCGATGACCTGACACAACTTCTTGAGGTTGTCGGGGTTGTATTGTTGAAATGGTGCGCGAATGTACCAAGTCGCTCCTTCCGCTTGCTTCCCTTGTTAAAGACGTGAAGACGTCAAGCCCACCATCGGGAGAAATACGACACTTGGCATCTCGTCACAACTCCTTGATGTGTCAAGCCTATTCTCATCAAGGAGAAGCACGGATGTGCCAAGTGGCAATAGCGAAGGCTTCAACACTTGAAGTGGTTTGAGGAATAGAGGGGCTTGCCACAATTTGACCCAATGACACATGGCGCCTTGGCGCAACCCAAAGGGGCCATCAGACTTGTTATGGTCTCAGAGATGCGAGAAGCCACCACGTGTTTCCCTTCCGTGGCCTTCTTTCTTTGGAAACAACGGGCCCAGTGCCAAACTAAGACGTGACACTTGGCAACCCAATGCAACGTCTTGATGTCGTCAAACTTGTCAAGGTCTTGGGCTTGCGTCATGATTACAAGTGGCAGCCTCCACTACTTTCTTTTTTCCGTTGAATGCTTTCCAAACTCGAGCCCACCATAAGCTACTATCAGACACCTAGCACCTTGGCACTCTACAGCGAGATTGTCAAACATGTCAAGGTCTTAAAGGCATGAGGCTTCGCCATTTGGCACATAACTATTTTAACCTTAACCGGCCCGTCATAGTTTGATTCTAACCCAATAAAGGCTCAAAATAATGCCGCCCAATTGCGATTCAAAAACCAATGTTGCGGATGTGTTCACCAGTTGATGTCAAAGTGCCTTAGAACCAAAACAAAATGTAGAGCAAAAGGCTCTACAATTACAAAATTGTAAATTTGTGTCTTCTAATTCTCTAGTTGCTAGAAAAATGGAATTTACACCACGAGTCATTTACAACATAACCAACCCATAAATATTAAAAACTTCAAAGCAATCACAATTAAAGCTCGTATCTATTGTTCCCCTACGGTCCATGACTTGTAAATATATTGAAAGATAGCCTAGAAAATCCTGTGAATCCCACTTAGGATAAACCCGCAACTAGCAATCATAGCCCCTTACCTCTAAATAGCAGCTCCAAAGGGCCCTGGACTTAACCTTCTAAAACTGAACTGTGCTCTATTGACATATGGCTGCATGCTTGCCCCTCTTGGCCCCTTACCATAGCTCCTCCACATTGTTTTATCCACATCTAGCCACACTCTTCTCCATACAAATCTGTGCGATAACAACTAATTGATAAAACCTCCCATCCAAGAGGGCAATAAAGCCATAATAGTGGCAACGAGATGAAAAAAATAATAGGGTTGAAGGCTTATATTATTTATTAAGTTATGATATTATTTTCCTAGCGTGAAACCACTTTTCCAACATATTTCTTCCAACGAGAGACAACGTTCCTGGCAAATTTTGGACTTGTAAGTCCAAAATAAAAACGTTTTCAGATTCCCATTCAAGGGTTAATAGCCAAGAAAATTAAGAGTAGGCAAGAAAAGTGGATAGCACCAACGGTAGGAGTAAAAGTCAACTTTGATAGTGCATCAAAAGGGAACCCCACGGATGCAGGGGCTGGTTTTCTGATAAGAGATTGTCATGGTAATTTCATTCTTGGGGGCTTGAAATTTTTAGCTGAATGGGAAGTGCTCCTACTAGGTATTCAAGTTGCTTACACTGTGGGATATAGAAATGTAGAGATAAAAGGAGATTCTTAAATTGTGGTTAATGTAGTAAAAAAAGAGTTTTGCCCTAATTGAAAGCTCAAGGCAATTCTTGATGAAATCGTATAATAGAAAGAAAAGTTTGCATCATTTCAATTGTGTCATTGTTTTCCAAAGAAAAATAGGATGGTGGAGTTCTTGACAATTGAAGGTGTAAAACAAAGAGAAATATCTTACATGAAAAGTTGTCAAGCTGAGGATTGGCCCAACCTTATCAATCTTCTAAATTATGATCATCCCCTTTAAAGTATTATTATGATAATCAAGTTGGTTAGCCTTACTCATAGTCTTCTTTAATGCTAGAGATGCAAGAATTCATTGGAGATTGTGCTTAAGGTGAATATGTCTTGTCACATGTATAATGTATTATGTTATCATTCAAGGCTAAGCAATCAGTAAATAAGGAGCTAATGTGTTGTGTGCAATCAATGATGGGAAGGTTAGGTATTATGCTGGCATATGCCTGTGCTGCTATTTATTTATTGCTCTTGGTTCCAATTTTTTCTTAAGTTTTTTTAGGTTTTTGTTGTGGTCTAGTGTTGATGGTGAGTAGTGGATGCTCTCGTGACCCATTCAGGCATGGCAAGATATCTAAAGGTATAAAATCATAAGCTCAAGAAAATTTTTAACTACAAAAATGTAGGGAATCTAAAGGTAGTCAAAGCTATCTTGGCTTTCAAAGGTTTAGAGGACAATGGTTGAGTGCATTCAAGGGACACAATAATGGATGATTTCTTAATGAAACTAAAGATGGTAGTGCATGATACAGAAAAAGAAAAAGTTTATTAAATCTTCTGGTTCACCCAGCTTTGGAGGAGGATTTGGCACAAGAAGAGATGATGGGTTTGCAGCTGAGGTCTCCATTGGCGAAGGTGAAGGGCAAGACACCTATGGGTGGTTGGAAGGATGATATAAAGTCCATGGATGAGACAGTCCAGGCATTAATGGTGGATGTTTAGACCATAGAAAACTTCTATCAGGACCTTCATATGATGATGAAAGATATGGTAATTTCTCAACATAAAGGGATTATGGAGATAACTAATCATTATATAATGACGTTCTTGGAAAACAACAGGTTGGTTAGGGCAGTACAAGGGCGGAGATCATAAAAGGGTTCAGATTTAATGGGCTAGATGCTATAGTTGCCCTGATTGTTCCATCAGTGGAGTTGCTTGATGTCTCAAGAAATGGGGTATATGTTACAGAAGGTAACTAATTCTTTCTTTATTAAAAAATTCATTATTTACAAAGAGCAGCTGAAGCTCAATATATAGAGTACACAGTCTAAAAATAGACGACAGGCTGTAAAAGATTACAGCTAAGAAGCACAAAAAACAAGAGAGAAAAGAACGACCATTAGATAAGACAAACGCCAGTCTTAATACCCTCCCATAATGGTCGATCTATCAACTAGACCAAGATGCTCTCAAAATTTGACAAACTTATCTGGAGACAGAGATTTGGTAAAAATATCTACAGTCTGGTCTTCTATAGGAACATACTGCAAGACAACAGATCCGTCTTCAACGAGCTGACGAATGAAGTGACAGTGAAGATCAACATGTTTTGTCCGTTCATGAAAGACAGGATTTTTGGCAAGTTTCAATACCCCTTGATTGTCACAATACAAGGGTGAAGTTCCGGTAGGAGACATTTGCATGTCGGAAAGCATTCGGCGAAGCCAAACCGCTTCGCAAGCTGCTTTAACAGCTCCTCGATATTCAGCTTCTGTCGAGGAGAGAGCCACTGCCTGCTGCTTCTTGCTAGTCCATGTGATGGCACCTGTTCCTAAACTGAAAACATACCCAGAAGTAGACTTTCTGTCATCAATCGATCCGGCCCAATCAAAATATGTAAAACCAATTGGCTGAGGATCAGGACATCGGCCATATAAAATGCCAAAGTCAAAAGTACCCTGCACATATCGCAACACACGTTTGGCGGCAACCCAATGTTCAGCTTTAGGAGCTGTCATAAAACGAGAAATGTAGCTGACTACAAAGCTAAGATCAGGTCGAGTGGCAGTAAGATAGATGAGACTGCCCACTAATTGCCTGAAGGCGGATTCATTCTCGACAGGAGAATCGGAAGTAGCTGAGAGTTTCAGCTCTTTTTCCATGGGAGTAGAGGCAGGTTTGCAGTCTGCCATCCGAAACTTTTCTAACAAACCGCGTGCATACTTTGACTGAGAGATGAAGATGCGGTCAGAATGCTGCCAAACCTCAATACCGAGGAAATAATGTAGGAGTCCCAAATCGGTCATGTCAAAAGTCTGACTAAGATCGTGTTTGATCCCCTGAATCAACTGCTCATAGCTGCCTGTGATAATGAGATCATCGACATAGATGACAATGTAAAGACTATCATCAACATATTGTTGGACATACAGATTGGAGTATGAGGGGCTTCTCTGAAAACCACGATCCACGAGGTATTTATCAATCTTGATGTACCATGCCCTTGGAGCTTGCTTGAGGCCATAAAGAGCTTTTACCAATTTACATACTTGGTGTTCTTTGCTTGCAACCGTGAACCCAGGAGGTTGCGTCATGTAGACTTCTTCCTGTAAATCGCCATTGAGGAAGGCGCTCTTAACATCCATCTGATGAACTTTCCACCCAAATTGGGCTGCCAAAGCAAGAACAAGCCTAATGGTGCTCATTTTTGCTGTAGGAGCAAAAGTCTCCTCATAGTCCACACCTTCTTTTTGAGAATAACCTTTGGCAACCAACCTAGCCTTATATTTATCAAGAGTCCCATCGGCTTTGTACTTGACTTTGTAAACCCATTTGCAGCCAACAGGTTTCTTCCCAGGAGGGAGATCAGACAAAACCCAAGTATTGTTCTTCAGAAGACTCTGATGCTCAGCATCCATAGCTTGTTACCACTCAGGTACACCTTGAGCCTCAGAATAAGTTTGAGGCTCGGAAATGCTGTAAAGATTGGCCATAAGGGCAAAATTGACCGAGGTTGACTGCTTGCTCTTCTTTCGAGCAGATCTTCCTTCGAGGAGTTCATTATCATGAAGGTCACCAATGGTTTTGGCCCACCATTTCGGCCGAAGAGCAGAGGAACCAGTATCTAGAAGAGGGACAGCGAAATTGTCATCTGAAGGAGTCGAAACAAGATCAGGAGGATCCAAACTATCCTGAGTTGAGGCCAGTGGAGATCCAGGCTGAGATGCTGGCAAAACAGTAGGATCCCTCCTATCAGATGAGGCTAGAGGAATGCAAACACCTGAATCTGAATCCATCAAAGGCTGATCCTCAAGAGGAATAGATGGAGTAGACAGAAGAAAAGGCCCGGTAGTCTCATCAACGACTACATCACGACTGAATATAAGACGGTCAGTATCTATATCACTTAGTCTGTAAGCCTTATGATTTTCACTATACCCTGTGAACATGAGTTTTTGACTTTTGGAATCCAGCTTAGTGCGCTTGGCATCGGGAATCCAAACATGAGCAGTGGAGCCAAAAATTTTGAGATGGGTGACGTGAGGCTTACGTCCAGACCAGGCTTCCTCAGGAGTCATTTTTCTCACCGCATAGGTGGGAGATCTATTCAAAAGATAGACAACAATGTAGACTATTTCAGCCCAGAACTTCTTAGGAACACTTCGATGCTCGAGCATAGAGCGTGCCATCTCGGTAATAGTGTGATTACGACACTCAACAACACCATTCTACTGGGGTGTGTACGGAGTAGTATGCTAACGTTTGATGCCATGTGTAGAACAGAAATGGGTGAAGTTAGAGGAACAAAATTCCCCCCCATTATCAGACTGAAGAGAGATAATTGGACACCCTGACTCTTTTTCCACCAAGGCTTTGAACTGTCGAAAAGTGCTGAGCACATCGGATTTTCTTTTGAGGAAATATACCCACATCTTTCCGCTGAAGTCATCAACAAAACGTAGAAAATATCTGCACCCAATGACCGAAGAAGTGTTCATTGGTCCACATACATCGACGTGAACCAACTGCAAAACCTTGGATGCTCTCCATTTATCACCGTCAGGAAATGGAGTCCTATGTTGTTTTCCAGCTTGACATGCATCATAGATGCCAGGAAGTTGAGTTTGAATTTCCGGAAGACCACCAACCAAATTCTCCTTAGCTAACTGAGAGAGATAGTGCATGTTGAGACGCCCATACCGTTGATGCCAGAGTTTACTAATGGAAGTGTTCCTGGCAACCATAGCTCGCTCTGGAGAATCACCAGAATTCATGAGTCTATATAGACCATAATCCTCAAGAGCCTGAGCAACAGTGATGCGGGTCTCACGATCTACTATCCGGTATGAGTGCATACTAAATACAACATCCAAATGAGGTGAGTGTCGCATGATTTGACTGACAGAGAGAAGGTTTAGCTCCATGCCAGGTACAAAGTAGACATTAAGAAAAATCAGATTTCTCCCTCCAGATTGTATCTGAACAGTGCCTTTTCCAGCAACAGCATATTCTTCGCCTCCTCCAAAAATGACAGAATCTTTGAACGGTGTGTCCTCCGTGAACCAGTCTCGCCGATGTGTAAAGTGCCAAGAGGCACCTGAGTCAATGTACCAAGCAGAGGTTTTGACATGATCTGCAGGGCGCTTGGCCATAATGGCGTAGCCCGTAGATTTCATCGGTTCGGGGTGCATGACAGAAGGCATCGTTGAAAGATATTTTGAGACACAAAAAACAAGATATCGGAGAGTAGACAATAGTCAAACGGCAAACATCTCAAACCATGGAAACTAACTTGACAATCTGAGCACGAATTTCAAGATAAAAATAAAAAATTTCTTCATAGTGTTTTCAGGAGATGTGATTTTACAGAGAAAAAGAAAATCTGCGCTCCGAAAGGATGATATGCGAAGGTGCTCAAAGTATTTCAAAATTGAATAGAGAATGGCGACCAAGAGTTGATTAGAAACCACCGAAAAAAAAAATAGAGACTGTTTCCTTCACAAACCACCTATCACAGAACCTCCAATCAAATAGAGTCTGCCTTGAGGTGTAAAACGTCATTCACGGATGAGGGAAAAAGACGACGGCCATACTTCAAACTTGGCTTCAGGTCACAACTTTATGCGACCGCGAGTGGTGAACTCCTCCAGAAAAAAAATGCGATCACTCTACAAACAGGCCCTTAACAAAATCACGACCTCCAGGGATTAAAAAAACGCGAGCAACAAAACGCGTTTCACAAAATCGCGATTAGAGCCCCTTTACAAAGTCACGACCTCCGGATTATGCGAGTAGCAGACCCATAAAAAAGGAGACCCACAAACAGATTGAATCACTCATGACCCAGAAACCCTCAAAAACGTCAAGCATCAGATGCCAATCACGAAATAAAAACACGGAGCCCACCAAAAAGGAAAACGCAATCCTGAAGTTTAAGCTACCGAACCCAAAAGAGATCGCAAGCCAAAACAAGGGCAGAAAAAGATTTCAGCAACCACGACCAGAGAAAAAAAAAAAAAAGGGGGCTCAGAACCAGAACCGCGTCCGTACAACGTACAGAGGAGCCCAAACCTGGTGCTCTGATACCATGTTACAGAAGGTAACTGGTTCTTTCTTTATTAAAGAATTCGTTATTTACAAAGAGCAGCTGAAGCTCAATATATAGAGTACACAGTCTAAAAATACACGACAGGCTGTAAAAGATTACAGCTAAGAAGCACAAAAAACAAGAGAGAAAAGAACGACCATTAGATAAGACAAACGCCAGTCTTAATAGTATATAGCCATGCTTATGATAGATTGCTGATTACTCCTCCTTCCACTAGTATGGCTAGATAGGGTGCGTAAGTTGCCCTAATTCCACAAGATAAGGTGTGCAATGGTATCATATTTGTTGTATTGATGTTTCTCTGTATAAGGGTTTTGAACATATGGTTGTTGTTTCTGTATATAAGTATCTAGGTTAGTCTATTAATGCTTTCCTCATCTCGTTTTAGTCCTGTTACACCTTGGTTAAGGTAGTTCATGCAGTTTCTTAGTTCTTAAGTTGTATGTGGTTTGTAGTCTCTGGGAGGGGCCCTATTAATAGAATGCCATATATTATCTAAAAAGATCCCTATCAGATAATTAATTTTGATTGGTTTCGATGTTTAGAGATTCAATTGAATACAGAATTTCTAAAAGCTCCAAGCCTACGAATTACTTATATTCTTGATCATACTTGTTACCTCCCTATGAAGAGAAAAAGACTTATGTTGAGCTTTGCAAACCATGTGGTTATTATAAATTTGTTGTGAACATCCTAAGAATTTCATTGTTTCAGACATTCGAGATACATTTACATATTGACTGTTATATCAAATATTTTTAAGTAGCATATTTGTTCAAAAATTCTCAATATTCAGCTATATCTCAAGAAGAGCATTTTAAACAGAAGAAACTCCATCCAGAAACATATAAAGAAAAAAAGTTGGAAAAAAGTGTGAAACCTCACCCAGCAAGCCAGGCACTTTGCTGCTGCTGCACATTACCCATTTGCTTCTGCTGCACGCTACGCATTATCCAAAATACCAAACAGCATGCAGCTACTTCGAATCAGCCTGTTATAGTTTGGCATATCAAACAGCTGCAGAATACTTGGTTCAATTGGAGCACAGTGTTGACCTACATCCTGTACCATGACATCTCCATACATGGAAAGACTTTAAAATAGAACACTACTGTTTTGACAAGTATATCCTGCATAATCCGAGCACCCAAACTCGCAAACACCATTATCACAACGCCTCCATCTACATTGCTCATCACAACCAGCTGCACAATTAACACAATTTTTCAAAGCTCAAAATTATTTCAAGTAAGAAGGCAATATTAGTTAATTGGAAATTTTAAAAACTTTGTTTGCAAAGCAAAAGGCATGGTTTAGTTGCTACATGCACCATTTGTGGAAACAAAAAGTAATCATGAAAAAATGAAAAGAAATGAATGGATCATACCAATTGAACAATCAGTCCCTGTCTAACCCAGTTCACAATCATAGACTCCAGTTGAATTGCATGTTCATGCCCACTGCAATCTACAGAGCAAGTTCCTGAAACAAATAAACCCTCTCTGAGAACTTCACAATGTCAGATAGAAATTTAGTTTAATTTAAGTATATGATCAGACGGAAAGTATTTTTCAATGGCAACAGAAAACTTTTTCTGGCATGCGACAAATATTCAAGCAATTTTTTGGATTTGCATGTCCATCTAAAACAGCCTATCAACTAATTATACTGCAACTTCAAGTATTATACTAGGGGGAAAAGGTTAAAGAAAATCAGCTCCTATGTAGTTTGGTGCTACCAAGCCCTTTGTAATAGTAAACTTTTGAACAGTTGTGTAGTTAAGTGTTATCAATCTTTCTATAAAGTGATTTGATTTCTGTTAGATTTTGATGGGTTTTTTGGTTTTAAAACATGTGACTCTATTCCCGTGCTCTTCTTTAGCGACTATTTTGTATCGGGTTTGCAACATTCATTCAGCTTCTTCATTTACAAGAAAAATTTAGAGTTGGGCCTCAGTTTTGGAAAAACTTAAAGAAAGTTATGGAAATTGGGAAAAACGAGACCATTAAGAAAAAATTGGCAAACTGAAAACTGCAAACTCTCCTTCCAATTTGCAAAAATCTCCTTATATTCAATAGTTATTTTAATTAAAAGGCTGTTTTACAAACACATAACATGAAATACAATAAACTGCAGCAGAAATTATGCCTAAAATTAAACAGAATGGAAAGAATCATTGAATCAAAATTATGCCTAAAATTAGACAAAATGGAAAGAAGAAAATATAGAAACCTAAGCTGCACAATACAACATATACTTTGAAACAGTAGCACATGACACAGGACTATCAAATAGACTGCAACGTGAAGAAGACTATCAATGCCAAGTCATGTATTCATTCAAGGATCTAATGTTGCCAACTTATAGCAGTATTCATGTTTATAAAGAAAATTTACAAGTTAAGTGTAATGATTATTAGTTGGTAGTCAAATTACAAGAGTAGTGATTGCAAGAGAAGAAAACAGAGTTTGTTTAGCTAGAAAGAAGTAGCTTTAAACCTAGGAAGAAAATCTATGGCCCTTGTGCTTCAAGAAAATGTTCTCATAATTCTTCATGGCCTTTCACACCATGACCTCCGCCCCTGCCTTGTATTCTCATATTTACTCTCAGTGTCAAATTCACCTCCTTCACCTCTGCCTCCACAATCCTAAGTGGAAAGGTGAAGAAAAGCGATGATGATAGTATGAAGAAAGCCCTAATTACCATTTGAGAGTTATAATGCCCCTGCAAATCATGGCCTCCATTGCCACTGTTGTCACCATTCTCATCAACACTCCACTAGGCAATCTCATAGCTGTCAATCTCATGGATAAGCGAATGAGGAGCACCTCCACATGCCTTAGGCATAATGTTCTAAAGCACTACAAATTGAAGTTGACAAAGTTCCTATGGCTAAGGAAGGTGCTCTATCGTCCTCCATTCTTGACCTTGAGAAGCCAAAGCTTCATGTGTAACAGTGCTAATATGTTTGGTATGGCTTTATGTAACTGAGTCAATTTGTTCAGCTGCATGGAACTTATCTTAATTTGTTTTCTTAATGTATTATCCTTGAACATAATGTACCTCTTCTCTAGTATGTTAGCCAACTACACCTTATATCTATCATACAAATGTTTGTCCTTTTACTAGGGTTTTTCAAAACCTTTTTTTTGGCTAATTAATCTCTGAAATCTGTTTTTTGTGTGTTTCTTTGTTATTTCAAGTGCTTTTGTTCACGTTTTGGGTTATGTGTTTTGGTAGTGGATCTTATGAAGGAAGGATCACCTATAGTCTTTTGCAATAAAAAGATTGGTATGATTAGAGGATTCATGCATCTTGTTGTTGATAAATGGTGTAGGATTGAAGTAAATGACCTGCAGATTTTGTCATGAAGGAGAACAATAATCTCTCTTGTTGATATAGAAATTATGATTATGCTAGTATCTAGATATAAAACAGGGATTGATAGAAATATGGTATGCAGATTGTATTGGTCTATGGTGATACTTCTCAGCTTAGTTTAGAATTTTACAAGTTCATTTTTCTAGTAGCAATTTTGGAGTCAAGTTTTGATGGGTTATTATTATGAGATCATCATGAGAACACTGAGCAAAGTGGGACACAAAAGGACTTTGGACATTATTTGTAATATCCCAAATAATTATTTTTGCAAAATTCTTATTTTTTTTGTAATTTTCTGGTTTTCTTGCTATGCAAACCCACCTGAGTTTATGTATTTCAAATCTCGATCCACAAAACCATTATTCCAAGATAGATATAAGCCAATTAATATCACATGAATAACGGCTTCACTGACAGTGGTACAGACTAGTGAATAATCAGCTTAACTAACTGATATCCTAACTATGAATGACCACATATAATGATGAAACAACAGTATATCCAAACTTACAGACTTCAGTCCTGCAGCAATAATGAATATAGAATGATTTGGCTGGCCTTGTGAATCACCACAGTAGCTGCAATTTTATATACCAGCAATAAACTCTTTACGACATTTGCATCCAGATAATAACAGCAACACAGCAACCCTCAAACATATATATAAATATATATCTGTCCTGGAGATTGCAGTCTCCAGATATGGTAAGAAATTGTACAGAAATATTCAAATTAGTACGGCAGCACCAATTTTCCAATGAATAGTTACACTTTTGATAAATGAATGAAGTTTTGGGCCCCACAATATAAATCAGCCTAATATATATTGATTTCCCCTTTTCTCAACTGCTGCGATAAGGGTTAAGGGGTATGGCAAACCAAATAAAGTGGTTGTCAGCCCTTGTTCCCTCAAAAAGTAAAGCTTAGAATAGCACATACTACAAAGCATAAAGTCTTCTAAGGCTGCAATTTTGTGATGTACCCTTCCCGAATGTGCCCTAGAATTATGATTGCAACAATTGAGGGTTAGGGTTATCACCTTTCAATATAAATATCTCCTTGGATAATATAATTCCGAGTTGGAATCCTACATTCAAAGACATTAACAACATATACAAATACATATATTCTTTCATAATCATTAGGGTTAGTACCATCATGATCATAATCAAGAATAATGAGTAAGTACATATATCTAATTGTATTTCCTGTAATGTCCCCATTTTCGAGTTCTCTTGCAGCTCAATCAGAGCTGACTTTCGGGGTTGGTGACAACATAATCAAAGGAGTATTTTGATGTCACCAGGGTGTTCGGGTGATCCAATGGAGCTGGTTGACACTTTCTGGAGATATTTCGGACAACTTGTCTATACTTACTATTATAGTAAGTGCTTGCATGTCAACAATCGTTCTGGGTTTTTCTGGGTTTGTTCTCTTTGGTCCTCGAGGAACACTATTGTCTTTAGTAAGTGTCAGTTTGGTGCTGTTTTGGTGACTTGGCAGTCAGCTGTTGACTCTCCCAGACTTTGCATTGAGCTCAGAGTTATCAAATGGTTTGTGGATCCAATTGGCACCCTTTGTGTTGGCTCAGTTTGTTTATGGCCGTGACTATTTTTAGTAAGTTTGGGTTCGATGTCGGATGGGGGATTTCAAAGTGGAGTTGGATGCGTCTCGTCGAGACCTTTCTGGCGAGCTATAGATAATTGAATTTCAATTCATTTGGGCCTCCATTTTAAAGTACGTAAATTAATATTATTATTTAATATTGGACTTTGAGTTTTATTGGTTAAGTGATGAAAAATAAAATATTTAAAAGTCACTTAAGTCATTTTATGGAGCGCTCACATTGGGAAATATTAAAAAGTGAAATTAAGAGAAATATTTCCCTCCAAAGTAAAACATCCCTCTTGGAGAGTTATAAAAGAGGGAAAAGTGCCTCATTTGAGATATGTTTGGATTATTACTTTTTCTCTCTTATTGAGATATACCCTGTGTGGGGTTTTGGAGCTTGGCTCTAGGGTTTGGTATTGTCTTGCTGAGACGAAAACCTTTGCAAGATAGTGTTGAACTTGGCTTCTGGGGACGAAAACCTCCATTAACAAATATTATATTGGTGGATGCATCCAGTATTCGCATTTGGACTTCATTGGAATTGATGTTTTGAGGTTTTGAGGATTTCATGGTTATATCATTTGTAGATTTCTGAAGATTTTCTTATGCAGATTGGAAAGACTGATTTAATAGCTGATTTGAGCTGACTTTATTGAGGGTTTGGAGCTGATATATGTTGCATTTGCTGCCCGTACTTCTTACAGCCAAGCCGTACCACATGTGAGGGCAGTTTGGTGATGTTTCATTGCTCTTTCTTCATTGTTCCTTGGTCGTCCAGCCTTGTGTGCAGCAGTTAGACATATCAAAGGATTTTAGAAGAGATTTCTGCATTATTTGTTGCTGTCCACACTTCCAGCATGGTCGTACAGCAGCATAGGTGGACTTTGAGTTTGTGAGGAGACATTTCTTTGTATTTGACATCATATTTCTCCTTTCTTGTGGCCTCTAGGGTCTCATATCAGCTGATATATATTTATATTGTATACTCTCTGCGATTCGGGGTGATTTGATGTGTTTTCAGCCATACCCAGTTGCTGGTCTGGCTACAACCAAAATGTCAAAGTGCAAAATTTGACATGGGTATGTTATGATAATTAATATTTGATGATTTGATGATCTGGGTCATTGTTTGTTTATGCAAATTCATTATACTTTTTCTGGGTTTTCAGTATATGCCATATATTTATGCTCCAGCAACACACATCTGCAGGAAAACTAAAACCCCTTCTGCATCTTTTGTCTAGTCTGAAAGAACACATTCTCATCTACCCTAGCGGAGGAGGGGAAAACATTACGTTTAGGGCGTCAGATAATCAATCTCCACTGCCGTAGGCCCAAGGGTTTCATGAACGCCCATCAATACCACCACTTGGGAGTCACCTACCGTGTGAGACATTAATAATACAACCGCCCTTCCCTAAAAACCCAGACGTCCTCATAGGGGCAATAGAGAAAGATTAAAGATACAGCAAGACACGCTCATCCCTTGTATATCATGAGTTAGACCAAGTATAACTATTTAAAGTATAGCTAGTCATATAGATTAGAGATATCATACCAACACGTGATTCTTCTCCTTAGATGATTTGGAGATGCACAAGTGATCCTATGATCACTAATTTAATGATTACCTTGATTTCTCACAAGGCTGTTATAACATATAAATATTCAAAGTCGTCTTTATTTTCTGTTGTTCCTATAATAGGAACTGAATTTATTTTATATATCTATAGGCTGATGTATCTTTATCTATATGAGATCTGAATTCAGAAATATCTTTTAGACTACTCAATAGAACTTCCTGTTGTATTTGTTGCTTGCTCTCCCACATCGGTCATCCCTATGACCTTTTATATCTCTTAAAACTGCATGACTGTTGGTAAGGGGTATACCCCTTCCAACGATCATAACTTTCCTTAAATGATTCGCTGTTAATAGCATTTGTCTCTATTAATGTGATTGCTAACCAGATCGCAGCTTTAGATGATCGCTGCCCTTTATATTATATTTGTTTGCAGCCTTAAACATAATCGCTGCATCTTATATAAGAATCGGTGCCTTTTATTCTTAATTGCTGGCTTTAACTTGTCTCTTTTATGAGATACAAATATGTATATTTAAATATTTATGTTTATATTAATAATATTTATATTGATATTATTATTATTTATATTGATAATTATAATTTATATTATTATATAATAATAATATTTTATATTTATATTTATATTAATATATTATATATTATATTTAATTATATAAAAAATATTTATAATATTATTTAATATGCATTTTAATGTCATTCAATACATAATCGATTCAATTATAAATCATTAGTATAGGGACATGACAGATTTACAAAAAGTTCTCCATTTTCTAATGTAATTTCTCAAAGGTGTCAACAATAATATAATATCTGAAAATATAAAATTGAGCACTATATGAAATGCAACACCGATGAGGCCCAAATAAGCAACATGTGATTAAAATTGTAATATGAAATATGGGCAATGTCCTAATATAAATCTGATAACAGATCTCTACACACACACTCTGAAAATTGAAATACACCAAACCTTAGACCTCCAATGTCTTCTACAATTTGCTCGCAAATCCAAAACGCTTCAGTAGAATGCGATTCTTGAGTGAAACCACCTCCAATGAGCAAGAGGGTTTTCGTCCTCCAATCACTTGCACCAAAGGTTTTTGTCCTTGATTGCTAGAAACTCCAAATTGGACGAATGGGATGCTTTGCTTGATGCCTTTGTCCTCCTTTTATAGTTGCCATTTCCAGGCCCTCTATTTATTTTATTTTTTTATTTCAATTTTATTTTCCCTCCAACTATTAAAATCACTTTTTGAATTACATCCATAGGTCCCTTTTTAGAATTACATTTGCATAAAGTGTTGTTAACACTTTTTTTTTAATATTACATAGGACCTATCATAATATAAAGTGATTGAGCCCACTTTTATTAATTTTTTTAATTCTAAAGAAAAGGGACATGACATTATTTCAGATTTGCTTTTCAGTAAATGTTATTGAGATTGGTTTGGGGACATCCTCCGCAGGAGGAATATTTTCTCTTTTCCTATGTTATATAGTGATGCACGTTTATGGTAAAAGCTAATCTTTTTTCTAATGACTTTGATCTCCTGTTCTTCCACCCAAGACAATACCTAACCCTAATGAAAAGAAACCTCAGGACAAGCATGAATGTGCTATGATTCAAACCCAAAATCCAAAAAGTTAGATGACTATGATGAGAATGTACCTATGGAAATTGAGGATGTAGATGCAAAGAATCTAGAGGGATGAGCCCAAGGAAATTGATGATTCACAATCCCCAGAACCTGCTGACATGTAGAGACTTGAGTAAACATTATCCTATCCCTATAAATCTGTAACTAAAGCCTACACAATTGCAGTCATTCTTGCAGATTTCCCTACAATTTCAAATGACACCCTATTTGCATACCTATATTTGTCAAAAGACTCAAAACCATAAAAATCTGTGTATAGAAGCTGAAGCAACTCAACCATAACATTGTTTTGTGCCAGTCAAACAATCTTATGTCTAAATTTTTAGAGTCATTTTTGGTTGTTGGTATGTAATGTCCCCATTTTTGGAATGGCCATCATTAGAGTTAATTTGGGCTTTATCACACCACTCCGGGATTTATGGAGGACACGACGGGCAATGAAGATGACTTGTCATACTTTTGTGATGCCTTTGATGCACTTGTCAAGGATGAGATAACTTGTCTTTTGTGGAGCAAGCTACTCGGAGGGTCTTCCATATGGATTTGTGTTATAAGACTTGACACAATCACACCAAGGGACAATAGTGTGTTGAGTAGATGCCATCATTACATCAGAGGATGCTCTTATATGGATGCCTTGTTCACGTCTTCATGGTCACATGGTACACATCATTATGGAGGTTGTTGTTATGATTATCTTGGGCAACTTGTAACTCGGAGACCAAATATTCTCCACATCTCATCTTGGCACTCAAAAGATGGAACAAAATACACTATACATCCTATCTACGATGGCACTAGAAGAAGAAGTCAAACAATGATAAATTATATCTTTAATTTAATTTATCTTGGCGCCCTTGTAAAGGAAAGGGGGTCGGCCCTCTTAGAGGAAAACACATACTCAAAACATATATGCAATCCTGTCTAGGTCAGCTCTAGGAGATGGGCGCCTAATAAGGTCAGCCCAAAATAGGGAAAAAAGAGATTAAACAATGCCAAGTCGGCCAGCATGAAGGGAATTGGAAACATGTATATATACAAGTTGGATTTGTGGCATTTGAGGCATCATTTCAAGCATCTTATCATCTTGGAGAGCGATCTCTTGAGCAGGGTATTGGGACGAAAACCTCACTATCCTATTGGAGAATTTCATAACGGGAATTCACTTGCACCTCAACTTGACTTGGACAGACTTATACCAGCTTAGAGAGCAGATTTTTGTGGTAGAGTGCCTTTTGGGCTGGAGCGAACTTCTTGGGGGATAGGCGAACTGTATCTAAGGAGGATTTGGACATGTTCATGGTGTTCACTGGCTGATTGGGCTAGGGTTACAGCAGAAAATAATAGCAGCAGCCATCCCACATTTGTGCGCCCTCCTTGGAGACACATCTCATGGATATTTGGCATATCTTGGTATGTAGTTAGTAATAATATAGTTTACCATGTATTGGGCGTAGTCCTTGTGCCCTAGCCATAAGTATTGCAATAAGAGGACTGCATTATTCAGACTCACTATATCAGATCTGATTATATATATATATATATATATATATATATATATATTGGTGGAGATTATGTTGATGACTTGTGTGGATTTCATGGTGTAAATGTTGCTTATGTTTGGACAGCTTATGTGTAAACTTTCCTTTATGTATTTGATGTGATGATAATGCCAGTTCATGAAGTGTCAACCTGCTGAAATACAAATCAGAAATCAGAATTAGGCTTAGGACAGAAAAATCAGATCTCAATTATCTAGGGTTTGAGCAGAAATTGTAGGGAAGTTATTGGGAAAGCCCGAAAATCCAAACTAGGGCAAAATATCCCCATTTGGGATATTACATGGTATCAAGCTGAGCACTCACAAAATACCATTGATGACTGATTTAAATTCGACAGTATAACTCATATTTGAACTTCAAGTCAACTGTAGGGAAAACCCATTGGCCAAATGACTATTATTCTAAATAATATTTATGAGTTCTGTCTCAATTTCCATAACATAGATTTCCTCCTCCAGTTTAAATGTGCGTGAGGCCCAAATTACATGAAAATATTACGCAGGCATGTTGGTAAACAGATTTGTTGCTTTAAAATAATCTTCTTGAGTAACTCCGTTCGCCCTTGGATTAGCAACAACTTGCTCACAACAGTTGAAGAATCGCAGGTCTTGTCAATTCCTCTCTGCGTTTAAGAGGGGCAGCTCCCTCGTATGATAGGGGTATTTAGATTTTTTGGAATCATAAGAACAACAACAAAGAAATAACAAACACTAATGATTAAATAAGAGTTAAACTTATGAATTTAAGTTCCATGCATCCAAGTAGAGATACCAAAACTTGATGCGAAATATCTTTCTCGCAATGCAACTTTGAAAGGAAAGCACATGATCATTATTGATGAAACATACGAATACCAATAACAACACATGAAATCAAGTTAAACACCCATTCAAAACGTTTCTTTATTACTTTCAAACTTGAATAACACTATTCGAGTCTTTCATACACTGTCATATGAAAAAGTGGAACCCCCTTGATTGAATCACAATGATATATTTATAGGTGAGGTTAGTAACCACTTAGGGTAACTACCTCAACCACTTTTTTAAAACTACTTAACTTAACTACCTTCATAAATGCCCTAATTTTGAATAACTAACTTTCTTTCACAAAGCTAGTCACTTAGAGTAACTACCTTGCTTAGGCACTTGAAATAACTACTTTGTAAGAAAGAGTTATGATGAACCAAGGGCCCTTGGACTTGAAAGAAGTGAACCTGCTCAAAATGGTGGCGCAAATTCATGTAGTACTTACGAAGAACAAATGAAGTACTTGCAGTAGTGCGAGGAATGTTAAGCACAACTGTGATCTCCTTCCATTTTCTATCATTTATGACCATTTGTAGTCCTCCACGAGCAGTTACTTCCCTGTATAATAAATAGAGGTCTAGATCCTTACTACCAATCTTTCGAATGCCAATTCCAAAGCTCCCAATTTTGGTGTTATTGGAGATGATGTCGACGTAGGTCTTGGAAGATACTTGCAAAGGTTGTGGAACGAATTTTCAATAGCCGAATGCATATATCTGAAGTCAATGTTGTCCATGAGATGACATTTCTTCGAGGCAATTTGTCAAATAGTTCACGTGCCTTAGCTTTGCTTCCAAATTTTCCTCATATATGTGCTAGGGAAGCTGCAACTACATTAGCTGACAGAAAAACATTTTCAATAATGCTTTGTGAGACATCCATACCTTGACCCAAAACTCCCATTTGGCACAAATATAAAGTATGCTCGAACATATGTTGTAATATTTGTAATCCTTGAGACCATATTTCATTGAGGCATTCTTCTAGACAGTTCACGTTTCTCATCTATGCTTCCATATTTTGCATCAATGTCTATCAGGGAACTTCGAACTATAATATCTGACAAAATTCTCTATTTCATCACGCATAAGAGATACAAATAAACACCATGGAATTTGCAATCTTGCATTTGTTTGGGCACAGATCAAGAGGATTCTATTGAAGAGCCAAATTGTTTTTTAGATTTTCTTGAAAATAACGCCTATGTGTTGTGTATATCATTCTGCGTTCACAATTCAGAAGGGTGTTGATGAAGGTCATGAGTAATGGATTTATACCAGCCGATTGCTCTTTCTTGTAAGTTCCAATAGCCTTTTCAATGAATCTATTTAGTGTACATTCTGCAGTCATGGCAGTCCATGAGACCGAATTTCCTTGAGGCATTTTACCAAACAATTCATTTGCTTTGTCTAGGCTGTGCAAGGATGCTGACAAAGGTTGAGTATTTTGAATTTACACCTGCCAATTGCTTTTTCTTGAAGATTTCAAAAATCTTATTCAACAAAACCATTATATGCAGATTTGAGGTATTCTGGCAAACAATTCACTGTTTCATCTGTGCCTTCACATCATACATTCATATATATGTTAGAGCATTTCAACCATTGCACACTAAGGTGAGATGATGGTGGAGTTCTTGGGGTTTTGGAATTCCATACATTGTTTGAAAGCTCTCATTCTGCTAGGAGGATGCTGGCTAGCAGCATTAGTAGAATCTGGTTTTACAGCCACAGTTGCATTTCTTTGAAAGATTTTAAAGTATTTTCAACGCATCCACTTTGTTCATATCCTATGATCTTTGCATGCCATGAGACAACGTTTCTCTAAGATTGCACCGTCAAACCTTTCCTGTGCATTGTCTATGCTTCCCATTTTGTAGAAATACGTATCTGCTAGAACATTTCGAATCATGCTTTGATGGATGTCCAAACCTTGTTTGAAAGTTCCATTTTGGCATGGACTGAGAGGAAGATGGCTGGGCATTACAACAGCCAGTTGCATTTGCTTCAGAGGTCTCCGTGGCCTTTTTTAACTAGCTCATTTTTGCATATCCTTGCAATCATAGCAGAGAATTTACAACGATAATATCTAATAAAAACCCTTCTTCACATAGCACGGGCTGGGAGGAAGCTGGAAAACGTTTGTGGAGTCCGGTATGTTGGAGAAGGTTATGAAAATAGAAAACAAGAATGTTTTATTTTCGCAGTAACTGACTCCTTGAGTAGTTATTAGAAACTACTTCCTCCTAAATTTCAGGCAACTTCCTTTGTTTGAGTTTTTGGGTGCTTTCACAACCTTACAAGAATGCGATGACATCGGTGACAAATAAAAAGCTCAAAGCCTTGTCTTTTCGGCGTTTATAATTAGTTTCCAAACCTTTCATTTTATCCAATATGCAAGTTTATCTCTCATGGAGTAAATCAAGAAGTGGTCCACCATCGGCATCAATGCATATTTGCAAACTTTTCTCTTTTTTTTTTTTTACATTTGCTTAAGCCTCCATCGGTAGTTTTGGAATCACAAAAAGTTTAAATTTTAGAATGTAGAAACAAGGTCAACAATGCAGCATAAATTCAAACCCTAGAAACCTTTTAAAATCTACAACCCACTAGAAAAGAGTCGATAAATCCCAAATTGACACAACTTGTTGGAGCTGAACAACAAAGAAAGTATAACATGAATGCAATCTATCATTACAATTTATCATTACAGGAAAAGAGATGCTCTTAAGTCATTTTTATTTTTCTGCATGGGTCAAAATCTAGACAAATGCCCATATCCTTGTTAGTGAGTAATAAGAACAATTCAGAGTCTGACAGCACCAGATGGTAGACGACCTGGACCTCCTCCTTGTCCTCTGAAGCCCTAACTTTCTCCTTGTCCTCTTATACTTTAATGGTTGAGGCCAATACTTATTGGACAGAATGGGACCTTCATAAATGAGGGATGGCTAGAAAAATTGATGATGACAACGATGGGGAAGGGAAGGCTCCTAAAATTATAAATGCAAAGTATGAGGAGGCACCAGATTGTGGTAAATGGAAAAGCAAGTATAAAACAATAACATAAACAAAATCTACCCATGACATTTTAGCTATTGCAGAAATATGAGATGAGAAATATTAATAACCGATATACATTACCTGAAAGAAGAAGCATCTACTGTGCCTTTCTTATTCCTCTGCTCTGCCTCTCCCATTCCTCTGCTGCTGCCATCACAGATTCATGGCCAGCGGTACAATTAAAGATATGCATATCTCGTTTTCGTCCTCGCACGTGCAAGATAGCCGTTTGGTTAGTTAGGGACGAGATATTTTTTAAAAAACTAATTGTTCTTTAGAACCCAAATAAAAGCTAAATACAGCTATACAGCCATCAAATTTAGCAACCCACTAAAAAAATTTCCCAATTCAAAAACTAGTCTCCAACTTTATGTTTCAAGATTTAATTCTTTTTCTAATTCCAAGCGGAGGCAATTTAAAGACTTACCAATCTTTACTTGTGAAAATGTACTCATTCATACATACATATGAAAAAAATAAACATGTATTTAAAAAGAATATATATATAATAAAAAAAAAAAATAGAAAAAGTAATTATATAAATTAGTAATTGTACCCAATGGACATGCTCATAGAATTGAGAAGAAATTATAGAAATTGAAAGATGAATCTTTTGTTTGTAGTCATCCTATAAGAGTTGTTCATTCGCTATTGTTATTACTAAGAAAAAAGAAACATTAAAGTTTACTTGATTTCCCTTGATATGAGAAATTATATTTGTACATTATATAATGAGGGTAACGAAATGGATTTCCAGGGAATTTGTGTTGGTATTATTTGAAGATGCTTCTCCTCTAGCTTTTGAAGGATTACGTATATATTGTTCTACATGTGGACATATTGTTAGAATGGAATATAGGGGAGATGTATAGATCAAACAATATTCAAACTCATGACGCCACTATGAATGTAAGACCCTAAAGTATGTGTTTCTAATATTGATTGTTGCTCTATTAATTGTGAGACCTTGTGCTTTATGGATTAATAATGCCCAAGCCATCTTTAAGGCATTTTGTCAAATGTAATGCTTGAACTTCATGACAACAAAGAATTGTTGATCAAGAGGCCAACTCTCATTTTTTAGACAATAGCAACAACTTTGCCAAGAGCACAATTGATGAGTCTAGTTGCAACTCATGAATTTTAATTTTAGAATAACTTGTTGCAAGATGCACAACAAAACCTTTGCCTCTAATTATTCATCATCTGAATTTCAATTTCGCCTATCTCTTCTTTGCTTAACAACACATCATGCTAAAGGTGTGGCCTTTGATGTCAATATTTGTTTGTTATGAACTGCAACCACATCATTTGTTGCAAACAAATGTATTGACAAACAGAATGTGTCTTGTCATTAGGAAAAAGGAAAATATTGGTGCATGACATGAGGAGTTGTCAAAATGTTAGTGTTGCCTAGGCATTCCTTATATTTGAAAGGAGGTTGTGAATATTTATTTGGGTAGGTTCATCCCCATGTTGTTGGAAAACTATTTCCAATCTAACAAATGTCTAGAAGCTAGTTGAAAGTGTTGTCCCATATGATGACCTAACATACATTAGAATGTCCCTTATAAGTGGCAATTATCCTAGGTTGGCAACAAACACAACTAACCAACCATCGAACAAACTTTGATTATGATATGTGAATGTTTTGTGCAACCTATTGTCAGTGTGTTAGAATAACATTGGTCTAATAAAGCGCATTTCATCAATTAAGATGTAACAAAATGAACTACACATTTTTTAAAAGTTGAAAGAGCTTAACATTGGAGAAGGTTAATGTCTTTATTGGTACATGAAGTGTTGCATGAATGGTTGATGCATTGAAGTTGAAAGCAGTTTCGCTTGATGGGACAAGCAACAACAATGGTGTTTTCGCACAAGGAACATTTACAAAAAGTGCTATCTAGATGTTATCAATCAAGTATGATTTTCTTGTTCCAATAGTACCTTGTATGATTATTTGAATTGGTTGTTGCATTCTTGACTGAGAATAATGATTCATAATAAGTTTGAAATTAATTTGTTAACTAAAAGAAAGCTTGTCTTATGTGAGATATGCACTACTTTTAATTTGTTCTACTTGGTGTGTTGAATGGTTAAAGTTGCATAATGCAATAACATTCACAATTAAGGAAGGTGCAAATGTAGTGGGAATTCAATTGTGCATTGTGAAGATTTTGGAATTTGTAATGCTTTGATTTTGAAAATGAGATTCCTCTATATGTGTATCACCTTTTATTTTATGTCAAAACTACACTCTGTCCAGGGTTGAGTTTGAGAGTCTAGGTCTTTTTACATCTATGAATTTGTCCTCTGTGCAAGAATCTGACCTCATTAATTGTGTCTTTTTGCTCTCAAATTCACCAGACCTACTTCTATTTCTTTTGCCTTCATTACTATTTGAAACTCAATAATTAAAAATACCTATACATGATTTCCATTATGTCGCAAGGGGATATACTCACCTAGATCAACCCCTCGAAAACTCAAGTAAACAACCAAGAGTAACACTCTTTAGTCATGCTCTTTGAATGAGGATTTGGTAGCCTACATCATGGGTTTATCTACATAAGGGAGAAAGGTCTTCAAAGATAGGAAGGCTGGTTAAGAAGCAATGTTGTCTTTCTTCAAGGTTGGCCAGTGGGACAAACTGGTGAAGTTGCACTCAGGCTAGATGAAAGAACATATCTCAAGCAATTTTGGGTTGCTATGGCTTAACGTCTCACGAGGTATGTTTCTCTTGAAGGGCGGTTTAAATTCACGTATGGGTATCACTTCATTTTTCTTAGTCATTTTCATCACAAAATGCTAGTCTCCTTCCCGTTCTTTTTCTTGGCTTCTGTGGAACATTCTATAAAATAAAGCAGGAAGTTGCCCAATATGGTGCCTCTCCACTAAGGTCTCATGTTATTGATTGAGAATTACATGAAAGCTTGGACACCTAGCCAGAAAACCCTAGAAGCTTCTTCTAAGAAGAAGACTAAAACAAGGGTTGTTGATTTTAGAGATACCTTGGCCTCTAAATCTCTAAGCCTAGAGAATAACTCTCAGGATGATAGTCAGGGAGGCATGATATATAGTGATTACTTAGGGGGTTTTGTTCATGTGGCTTCGAGGTCCTCCTTTGACTTACAGTACAAAGATTCAAAGGAAGTGGATACCCCTAGAATGAAGAAGAGGAAGCTTAAGGTTGAAACACCTAAGCCTATTCACTCAAGGAAGAGGGGGAAGGGGAAGAAAACATTATCTTATTAGATGATTCTAAAATAGGGGTGAGAGGGCGATTGGAGAGGATCTGAAGGACATTGAAAAAGATAGTGCTAAAGAGGAGAGATATTAGAAAGGGTAAGTCAATTGTGGAACATGAGGTTGGGGTCTCTTTCCCAATGATCATAGACCCTACCCCTGATATTTCTAAGGATTTCTTGTTCTAGAAGCCAATGCCTCCTCTTGTGAGGAAATTTTTGATATTCTTGGAACTGTTAAGGAAGCAACCTCCTCCCAACACACTAGGACAAAGTGGTTTTATGTGGAGATCAACATAATCAATATCAAATTGGTAGCTTTGCAAAGGAGAGTTAAAGGATAGAACCCATCTTCAGGTGAGGAAGATATGAACATTTTGCAAGGCTAGGAGGCTATTCCCAAACTAGACAAAATTGATTGGGAACTATCTAACCTTAATAGTGAATTCAAGGCTAAGTTGATTACTATGGAGAAGTGGAAAAAGGAGCTCAACGATAGAGTTTCCTCTCTGGAGAATGAATTGAAAACCATAAAAGATAATCTGGAACATGTTGTGCAGGTTAGCAAGTGCACGATTCAAATTAGTGTAGTTGGCATTAAAATTTTAACTGATAAACTCATGGATCTCCACGAAGGCCACTTCATCTAGGGGACTAATAAAGCTGCTACAGGAGAGAAAACTAGACATGTTAGGCTCAACACTAGAACCAAGGTGAGTAAGAAGAAGTCTTTTGAAGAAGAGAAGAAAGAATTGTTGGGGTTTGTCAAGTTGCATGAAAACTTCTACCACCAAGAGTTGGAGGCAACTGAAACCAACATTTGTAATTGAGATTTTGTTTGTCTTTTCTCTATTTTTCTATTATGTTGCTCGCTATATGTTTGGGTCTTTTTTGGTTGTTGGGTTCGCTGTAGTGAACGTTTTACTATTGGTTGGTTGTTCTTTCGTTGATCTTTTGTTGTTAATCAATCTGATGTAAAGGATTTCAATGCCCCTTCAAAACCTATTTAACCTCTTATAAACAAACACTATTTAGTCATGCAATTATCCTAGGATGGGCATGTAGAACTAGGTTCATTTTATTGCTCCAATCTAGAAGTGTTTACTTACATGTGTAGACACCTAAGAATGACCATGCCTTCGCATCACTTGCATTTCATTGAATCACCTGCATTTCAATGTTAATTAAATAATCTAATTATTTAATTAATTTCTTCAAAACCGTCGATTTCTTCCAAAACTCCTAAATTCGACATTAATGGAATAAATTCTATTTATTTAATTAATTTTCATCAAAATTCCTCTATATTCTTCCAAAATTAAATAATTTCAATTATTTAATTAAATCATTATCGTCTTCTAAAAATCAAATCCACATCAAATTGAATAAATTAATTTATCATTTAAATCCTCTTATCTATAATTAAATAATTTTTATTATTTAATTAAATCAATTATTCTTCCAAATTTAAATAAATCATTCAAATTTATTTAAATATAATATCTCTCTTCTAAAAATAAAATAAAATAAAATATTTTATTTATCCTTCATCATGCAAAATATATTAAAACAATTTATTTGTTTAATTTATTTTAGATCTTCAGATCTATTCTATGTCCTCTATCTTGCACAAATAATTAAATAAATTTATTTATTTAATTTATTTTTTATCTTCTAATTCTTCTAAAAATAAATCTTATTCACCATGCACACAAAATTAAATAATTTATTATTTAATTTATCCCAAATCATGCAAAAAAGTAAATTATAAGTTGAGTTAATTGACTTAATATTTATTGTTTTATCACCAACTCATAAAATAGAAAAAAAAAATATTTCTATTTTTATGAAATCTAAAAATATGTCTGTTCCATGTCTTTTTATGTCAAATCAATCAGTTAACTCAAACAAAAATATATTTTTGTGTGACACGTGTTGTGTGCACATTCATAATGAATTCTAGATTTATCTTATCCATTGATTCTATTAAATTATCTAGACCATTGATCGATCTTCATTGAAACCTATATAAACCCCCCTCATCTCCATAACAAATCCTCTCTAATCATTTATTCTCAGGCATTCATACAACGCTTGGAGCATACATCGCATCGTTGAGCACTTTGAGCATAAACACAATCTACATCTACTTGTTGCAAACATGGTTTCGCAATTTGAAGAGCAATCCACATTTGACCAAGATAACAATACAATCTAGGTGAAAGTTTTTATTGTTTTTGCGTTATTCATTGATTATTTGGTTGTTTGCTTAGATCGTTATCTTGATGTTATAGGATTGAATTGTTGATTATTTCATTGTTTTGATTATCATTCAATCTAGATTAAATCCCTATACACAACATGCTCCTTTGTAAAATATGAATGATATTCAATGTTATCTAATGTCTAAAATGAATGCAATTAAATACCTTTAAACATAAGCACACAACAAAAAAATCATGTAAATTTATGTTAAGTCATCCATAGGTGGGAAAGGAATAGGTAAGAGTCGGCAATTATCCTAAGTTGACAACAAGCATAAATAACTAACCATAAAACATTCTTTAATTATGATATGGGAATGCTTTATGTAACCTAATATTAATGTGTTGTAACAACCCTGGTCTAGTGAAGCTCATTTCATTAGTTATAATGTAATGAATGAAATACAAGTTTTTTAAATAGTTGATAGAGTTTGACCTTAAAGAGATTCCATATCTTTTATTATTATGTGAAGTGTTGCATGAATAGTTGATGCATTAACGTTGAAACCAACCACACCTAATGGGGTGAGCAACAAAAAGGGTGTTTGTGCATGGGTAACATTTGTTGAATGTGTAATCTTGATGTTATCAATCAAGTATGGTTTCCTTATTCTAATAATACCTTGTATTATCATTTGACTTTGTGGTTGCATTCTTGATCAAGAATGTAACATCCACATTCTAAAAATATAGTAAAATCGATAATTTACCATAGAGTAATTCAACAAGGTAAAAATGAGAGAAATTTTTTCTCTTATTTAACATATAATCAAGTAACAACAAATTGCAAGCTTTCTATCCTGAAATAAGCAACATAATATAATATACAAAGATGACATTTTGTCTTTACAATTACAAATATCTACATTAGATAATGTTTTACATAAACTTAATAAACACAAGTCTCAAAGATATACTGCATCCAAAAATCTGACATCTTTATCACAAGCCTCGACTTGTCTTCTGCTTGGAGAGAGAAAGAGAGTATATTTCTAGTGATTTACCTCCATCCACAGACTGGTGGTCTCCCACACATCTTCCACATAGGAAGTGACCCTACCCTTCACAAGGAATATAGACCAAAGGTGACCAATGGTAATTTGCCTTCCTAAGTACATAGTGTTATATCTTACACAACTCTATCAACCATACAACCCTAGATACCCTCTAGCTAAGTATGATTTTTGATAGGTTATGCAATCCATATACAGTGAACTGACAATGCATGCAGAGACATATGCATTACTATGGCCATAGTTGCAATATAAATTGACGTTCGCAATGAACGTTATCATAATGTTCACCCACCCCAACTCAACTTGGATAATATCATATTCCTACAGTTTGACTTGGTTAATTATGTATAACTATATAGTCTTGATAACTTCAATATTTTAATCTTCCTGACCTAGACAAATTTACATTCACTGACTATACTCCATAGACCTTATCGATTACCATTCTTTACTAGGATTCTCATTGCATCATTGCAATACCTGAGATCCAAGACTTATCAACTCATAAGAATTTTAAATCGATTTATAACGACTAAGATGGTTACCTTACCCGGTTAAGCATCATAGTCTAGGAAACTATTTCCTTTCTTACAAGTAAGAATAAATAAACATAGATAGGGTACTTGTCCCTTCAATCATGATCTATATAATGATCACAACGATTTAATATAAATAATTACCTTGTTTGGTCAAGTTAAGGTTTAACTAAAGAGTTTTATCTAACTCAAATCTAGTCTTTCTGACTTAGGTGGATTCACAAGACACTGTCATTGCTCCATAGACCTTAGGGAATGACTACCTATTCTTGGGTATCTCTTTTCATCTTTGCAACATTTGAGATTCATCATTTATCGACAAGTAATAGTTGAGAGAAGTTGTGACTAAAAAAGTATAATAAACTTTATGTTTGACTAATCATTTAATGATACCTCCTGCATGCTTGCAAAACCTGAGGCTTATGATTTATATCTCAAGTTAATTTGTAACCAAACAAATAGGTTTCTTTACCTAAGGTTAAATATTATCGACTATTAACAAATCTCTTTTCAATAAGATAAATGAAACATTTATTATTTAGGGTTCTCGACCTTTTAATGTCTACCCCCATAAAATAGCTAAAACAGGTTATAACCATAAAGGTGTCATCATATAATCTTTAACCCTTTTAGGTTAAACTAAGGTTTTATTTTACCCTTGAATAATCCATTATATCAAAATAACCCTATCTTATAACTTCAAGACTAAGGTTTATAATCGACCTTTGGTTTAACTATAACAAGATTAAACATAATATGGTTCTAAAATAGAATATACCCTCTATACGAAGACTGTGAATACTTTCAACTTACCTTTATGTGATGTTATTGACCATCACTTCTTATATACTCATATATGATTCTATACAAAGTCATTTCTAGTTTAGACCTAATCTAATTCCATCATAATAGTTTACTACGATTGTTATTCTCATTTATAGAATACATAGTAAGGATGGTCCTATGGACCTTGTTTTCTCTATCATAACGTTCCCAATGATCTATCACTCAATTTAAATAAAAGGCGTCTTTCTAAAGCTTAATAAGAATCTAGGTTCTTTTGAAAAGAAAATCATTTTGGACATCTATAAACTTTTTCTAAGTTTAGTTTAGCTCCATAAGATGGTGGACTCATTTCATTGATATCCATTAGAATCCTACGTCTAGATTTCTCTCATTTAGACATATTTGAGCAAAGATGAAACTAAACATTCAAGTGTTATTGCCTAATTAGATACAAAGAGATCATCACACTCACTGTGCCTTTAAAAGAATAGAAAACTAAATAAGACAATGCTTACTGTCAAGAACCCAACTGTTCTTCACAATGATAGGAATACTAATATCTTAGTTTACTCATTACAATCTAAGTCTGCCTTACCTCAACATATATGCATTGTATAATACTATATCATGTGGTGAGGAAGTGGCATAAAGACATAAAGATACAAGCTCTCTTAGCAAATGCATAGATTATTTCGCCATGGAAACTAAGACAAATCTGAGCATGGAGATAAAAGCATTAAGTCTAACAGTTTTAAAATAGTATGAATAGAGTTGACCTTGTGAGATAAAGAAATAGATTTCATTGTTAATGCTTGCATTAGCCTTTGCAAGCTAAATTGATGCTATGTGGTTTTTACTAAGACAACTAACAGTCTTACAATGACTCCATATCGTATTCGACTCAGTCGACTCTCTTTGTTTTGAACAATTACAATGAGCTTAAGGAATATACTATACAAGCATAAACGTTTACCCTTAACTAGTCAATGTAATAGACATAATAAACCTGTAATTCTTCATTGCCTTTTCAATGCTTATAAACACAAGAACATTACCTGGTAGTGACGCCCTTGGCTAAGAAAGAGTTGCACAGTGTTTCTGTGGTCGCCCAAAACCAACCACGTTATCTTACTCCTCTCACTCGATATCTCCCTGCTCATCGCGAACTCTCTACCCAAAGCATATCCTCTAATGATAATGTTTTAGCAAATAAAATAACACTTAGAAGATCATCCCCTTGACTCAGGGTGGGTCGTGGCTAAAAAGACTCTGCAAGACTTATAATGAGTTGCCCATCTTTACTCCTTTCCACTCTCACAGTTGGAATCAAAATAGGAATTGATGCAGCCCATTACCCATTCAGTTTTAACCGAATCCATTTTATCAGCAATGACTAACACATGTTTTAGAAAGGCACCAAAACATGGGGAAATCATCAAGTGGAATATTAATACCACGTTCCCTCTTTGAAAGAGGACGACACAAGCATTTAAACCGTCGCTGATCATTAATGATCACTTTAAGTGATCCAATTCCATCACTTAAATTAATGAAGGCATTTCAATTTACATGCCTATGGCTGCTCAAATGAGTAAGCATTAATAACTAACATGAGGTATTATCCTCATTCGATGCATATATATATATATATATATACACTTATTTGATTATATCAAATATGGTTTACATAACATCGATCCTATTCAACAGTTATTATTTGATCAATAAGAATAATAGTAATAAAACAAAGGTTTACGGATAATGTATATGGGTCGAATTTACTCCCCATCACAATCCTTCGTTAAAATCACGTCGACTTGATGAGATCATCATTTGACGTTAAACATCGACAATAAAACACTAAGTGACTTAATAATAATAACACAACCATTTTACGACAATGACATCGTAACTTTTACGTTAAACATAAATGGTCATAATTCTTACTCAGATGACGTCGTTTATGTTACAAATGACTAAGACAACACACTACAACTTGCAAAGATTCGAAAGATATCAACTACTTGTCGATTGGGTTCAAAAGTAAACTGACAAGACAAAACTTACCTCTTACGACAATGGTTCATGTTTTCATTAAACACTAATACTCGTTTGGCAAATCATCACTCATAACTTGAGGTCTATATCTCTCTCCTTGAAAGATATTCTCTCTCTCTTTTCTTCGAGGGTCATCTGAAAACTTGTAATCCTGTATCAAACTTGTAATCAACAAATTATGATCAGTGCATCATTATTCAAATAATAAACCAAATCTCATAATGCAATATTAAATCAACAATAATAAAATATTCATTTCCATAATTCTATATATGACATTCGATATAATCTGTCTTTCCTTGACATTAATCTAAACATCATAATAGATTTACTTATGTCCAAGTAAAAGTAAAAAGTATAGCAAGACAAAAATTAGGGATGTAACAAAGAATAACGGTTCATAATTTTTAAAGTCATTTATTGAACAAAATAAAGCTTGTCAATTATGAGACATGCATCGGTTTCAATTTTTATACCCGATGTGTTGAATAGTTGGAGTCGATGAATGTAATATGAAAGGAAGCAGAGGTGTGAAATATGCTTCCTATGCTAATCTATGAAGGGAGGTATGTGTAAAAATTAGATCAACCATATGGTTACAAGGAAATAAACACAAAAGTAATATACCATAATATAATGATTTATGCCCGGGGAAAACTCTTTCAAGAGAAAAAACCCACACTCCAAAGCAACTCAATGTATAATTATTCATTAATCAATGGTTACAATACAATTGCAGTCTAAGCCTTTATAGGAGTATCACCAACAAGAGATCTGGAGCAATTTTAGCACCACAATAGTACCTACAAATTATCGCTATGAAACCTCCATTTCAAGCACCCAAATAAATAGGAGAAGTAATATAGTTAAATGTTAATTAGGAAACCATGAGCTAAGACCACCCAAAATATGGCACCTAAATCCTTAGTCAAAATCCAATGTCCATATCCCAAGATGAATCCACAAGCTATAAGTAACATATTTATTACAACTATCATAAGCTTGTCATAATCCACTCACCAACTTGGGCACTCTATTATCTCCATTCAAGTGCCTTATGACATATCATAACATGCATCATAATTTGGTCAACAAGTGTACCTCTTTTTTACAATTCTCTTATGTATTATATATGCTCTTACATTTCTAATGTGGGAGGCCTAACTTTCAAAGGTTATTACTTTTGATTCAAAAAGTTGATTGAGTCCATTTTTTAAATTGAAGGTATCCTAGAGCTCTATGTCATCATAACCTGCTTTCTCTAGTTAAGGCCCACTAGACATTTTTTGGGGATGAAATTGACCTTTATAGCCCAAAAATTACATTTTTGTGTTCTTAACATTAGGATGCAAGATTGATACACCCTATGTAACACTCTCCCACTTGTCAAACACCTTGCAAGAGAAAATGAAATACCAACACTATCTATTAAGAAAATGGTGTTGTACACCTTGCACAAAAATGAAATATTTGAATTATGTAAAATAAATATTTATTTTTGGTACATCTTAGGGGATGTGTTTAGCCAAATTAAATATTTATTTGGGTCCACTTGTAAAGTTGTATGTAACATTGGGTTAGGTATTTTATGTATGGGAGACATAGAATAATTAATTAATATTTGGAAAAGTTAGGACCAAAAAGTAAAAACTTAGTATCAAGAATTAAATGAGGGGGCCAATTATTTTGTGCTCTAATGGTTTTCCCAATACCACATGTTGTATTTGTGTGAGCTTGAGTCTATAAAAGCAAGCATATGGTTAGTGGTTTGGGTTGGTTGGTTAAGTGGTTTGTCATTTCATTGAGTTTCTCTTATGAATGCATATGTGAAACATGGCATGGGATGTTTGGTTACATCTTTGGACACGTGGAGGATGCATTGGATGAACTTGATGTTTTGGAAGTGTTCATGAGATTCTATAAGTGCATCGTAATGTTTTATTGCTGAATAATACATTGGATGTGGATACTTTCAGAGGTTAGGTTTTTTCTATCTCGAGGGTTTTCCTGAGGTATATCTTGTGTCACCTTGTGGTATGATTGTCTATTATTTTGGCATGGTGGATTCTGATTATCATGGTTAATATTTGTTTACATTTTCATCTCTCATGGGGTTATGTGGAAATGTTATTTAATGTTGTATTTTTTGCTTTCAAGTGGTATTAAAGCCTGGTTGCGAGGTTGTGGGAGGAGATCTCCCTGATACTACAACCCTGGGAATGAGTTGATTCTTGTGCATAGTGAATCCATGGTCATGCAGGATGAGAATGAAGGCATTTTTAAGATCACAAATGTGTTTATAGACTTAGTTTGTTGCAGATCTAGGGTTTGATGGAGTTTTGGTTGATGGGTTTTCTGTTAGTGGGGGTTTTATATGTGAGATTTTGTTGGAGGCCTCGTGGGAAAAATAGACCTCATCATTGAGTCTTGAAGGCCCAAAAACCTATATTTTCATATAAAACTTGACTATGTGTGGACTAAAAAAAATTCACCCAATTTTTTCCCTAGATGGAATCTTGAAACAATATTCTCTATACAATTCGTATAGTCATACGACAAATACAGTTGATAGAGAATCAAAATATTCCTTACATCGGCATAGGGCATAGTCAACCAAAACAATTATTTAAAAATCCCTACTTGTACAGGTTTGTAAAAATATTTAAAATAAAAACATTAAGAGGGTGTATGGGGTCTGCATACCCCATACCCCTACATCAGTAGTGACAACGATGGGCATTGTATACTGATGGTAGGGTGGTCAAACCCTGGCTAACTGGCAGTCACCATGGATGGTAGGCCCTTTGGCCCCCGGTCCTAGCCTAAGGTTTGTAAGCACTAAAAATATACATGAGCTTGCACGAGGACCCCATGACGATATGTAATCCTAATCACGTACACAAGAGCGTGAATAACAATTCCCTCTCAGCAGCACTCCTCTTGGTGACATGTGTCTGTTGGTTTTTCCCTTGTCATTTATTTAGTTTCCTAACCATTCTTCTTTTTCCCTTTGTCGATTATTCTTTTGTCGCATTCTTCCCCTTTCCTACATGCTTAGTTTTCACCTTTTCATGTTAATTCCACCTTTTGACACCACATTTTGAAGGTCTCAGACCCTAGAAAGCCTCTAGACAACCTAATAGACCAAACCCATGTCTCAGTTTCTGCCCACCTTTCCTCCTCTATGGCTCACCCCTATTAATGACCAAAACTCTCTAGGTGACCCTGCTTGAGTTCATCTTATCACCTATTTTAGATGCCAGATCCCCTTGTCAAACTTTCATCAAGCATACACAACTTTTTTTCTTCATCTAAGTGTCATCCTCTATGGATTTCCCATGGGTCACCCAAGGCAACCCTTGTAGATTTTAAATGTGATTTTCTCCTTCGATTTGAGCCCAAAAAGAATTTGTTTTCACCCAGTTTGCATGAAATTTCAAGCTAAGAAAAATACCAAAATATAATATATATTAGAGAAGTTCATGTGGTGCAGAGAGGCCATGGGCCTTGTTTCTAGTACCTGATTATTTCATTTGATTTCCTATGGGTTGATTTACAATGTATAATGTCTGGTGGGAGAATGTGGGAATAAGGTGCCATTAACCTTGTAAATTCCAATATTGTATTTATTCCATTTATTATTTTTAATTTGTAATTACCCATAAGGGAATGAGGTAGTTTCACCAACAGTGGTAATTTTGAAGTCACCGGAGGTAAATAATAAGTGACATTTATTGTTGGCAATTGTAAAACTCATGAGTAAATGAGTATAAGCGTCACTTTGGGAGAATCTACTATTTTTAGCATATATGACACACACCATAATGTTTGGTGGGTGCATGTAAATAATCTATGACAACTGCAAGTGGTCATAAGATTCTATGACACTATGACGCATATGACATATATTCATTAGTTGTAAGTTGCTATGTTTAGCCCCATGTGCCCATCTTGGGAAGATACACTTTGGTGGTATCTATGACGGTTATGACGCATCATAAGATGTTGTAGCATGTTATTTTTGACCTTGGGCATCCAACTTTGCATGGGCATCTTTTGACAAGTGGAAGTTGCATGTATGACGATATTTAATGTTAGCATGTGGGGGATTCTCTAGAGAGAGAAAGTGGACACCTAGGTTGGAGTGAGGATACTTCTATAAGTATTTTGCCATGAATTTACTATAGCATATAGATTTACAAGTACTCAGGTGCTGCCGGAATGCTATCGGATTGAAGACTGGTGGAGAGAGTTGTAAAGTTGTTGTATTGTACAATCATTTTCAGATTAATACAAACTTCAGCCTCTTTCTTGTGTGGAGTTCTTTACCCAAAAGGGTTTTCTCCATGTTAAACATTGTGTTGTGTGTTCAGTTTTTTGATTTGATATTTCTATGTTGCATAATTTCTTTTTTATTTTACAATCTCCATTGATAATGCACTCAAAAAAGATCATTAAACATATTAGAAATCAAATTTTTGTTGAGTAGTTGTGCTTTCATTTCTAACAGAGAAAGGAGTGTGTGAACATACGAATCATTATATGAAACTTTGGCTAAAGTAATGCAAAATTCACTGCTTGCATTGTTGGTTCACTGTGTACTAGATAGTTGAACAGTTAGAGAAGGGTTATACATAGCTAGAGCTAGACTAGAGTTGTAAGCTCGATTGTTATTAGCTAGGACACTTCACTAGTTCTCAGATGGCATAAAGAATCAGTTGATTCTCATTATATACACCCTCTTAAAGGGAAGGGCCACTTCCAGAAGGAAGGTGTGCAGGGAACCGCTAGTCTGTGGTTGGAGGAAAAGCACCAGGGTGATGCTCTCTCTCCTGTAGTTGACTGCCGAAGACTTGTGAACATGAAACATTACTTATTATGTAAATGAAATTGATAAATATTGCAATTTGCAAGGAATGTGACCATTTGTTATATGTTCATGATAAAAATGTGAAATTTGCTAGTCCCATGTGAAGTGACCATCTTTTGAAATTATGTATTGTACTTGGAAATTGCAAATGTAATATTATTGGATTTTGTTATATATAAAAAAAATGAGATTTTTTTTGCATTAATTGTGTTTGATGTTATTTAATATTCCAATTGGGATGTTATAGTAGCCACAAGTTGGCCTTTCCTTCTTCTGAGAATTCCCCTTGGGAAAAAAGGATTTGGAGTCTACTTTTGAGGATTTGCTTGATATTTATATGGCTTCTTCTTGGACCTTTTCTATTTCTTATCAAAGTGAGTTGACTCTTTCTATCCCATCGACTGACTAGCCAACAAAGCCTGAGACTAACGTGGATTAAGGATACCCATAGAAAGTAGCTTCTGTTGTTCATGCATCAACTTCTTAGAGAAGGATGTGATTGAAGACATAGTATATGTGGTTCCCATAGTTAACTTGTGAGTGTGAAAGCTAGAAACAAAGGTTGCATATTTAGGGCCAAGTTTGTTGAGGGCACTAAATACCACATGAATGTCATTTTTCTCAATTCCACATGTTTTACATTATGCTCTAGGGTCATTGACCTTTTTGATATAATATTGGATGTAATCAAAGCATTTTGGATCAAGGCTCATCAAATCAACGTCAATCTGATAGCCTCTAACTCCATCAATTTTATCATAGAGAGTTTTAATTTTCCCAAGCATCATGTGGATTTGTTCATGCTTCAATCAAAAACATAAGATCAAGGGAAATATATCTATGAAGACATTTAAGTGCTTTAGTGTGTTCAAGCATCTGAAGTATCTTTTCCTTATCATTTTTGGGTTCAACAACTTTTTTGTTCAATATAGGGAGTATGCCCTTGTTTCATTAAGACATTCCAAGCATTTTGATGCCACGAAATGTAGTTGCATGGATTTAGCAATGGAACTTAAAGTAACCCAATTATATAGGAAAAGTAGAGCACAAGCACAAAAACACACCAAGAGACCCCCTTGAATTCACTCAATCAAAGAACCCCCCAAGAAAATATGATTTGACACTTTATACTTAGTGCAGTTACAATTTTCACTAGTAAGAAATGTAAAGTAGACTTGATTTCAATGCTTTATAATTGCCAAAATAAGGCCTGATGCTAGAAGTATAATTTTTTTTTATCATGAGTACAATTTGATAGCACCCCTATGAATTACACTAAAAATTATGCACTTCCAAAAAAATTGCACCTGAAAAGGAGCCCATATGAGCCTAAATGAAGCCTTGAAGTTCCAAAAACAAGAACTATGTAGCAACACCTATGAAAAATTGTAAATTCTAGAAAATCTATGCATCAAAAATAAGAAATACCTACACCACTATGAAGAGCACCAACAAATAGCTCAAATAAAAAAATTATTCTGAAAAAGGAGCTCATATGATCAAGTTAGGGCCTTTTGAAGTTAGACTACAAATGCTAAACTGCCAATGGGGAGGGGGTAAATTTTCAAATGCAGTGCTAACGTCACTTCCAAATTTGGTGGAAGTACCACCAAGTTATAGATCTACTAGTTATAGCTATCATCAGACAAGTTTAGAGGTTCGCCATATAAATTAGAGTAGATAAATTTGGTAGAACTGCCAAATTGGCTACTAAATTTAGTAGATGGGCCATGGCTGAGTGCAAGCGATGTGTTGTGACCTCCACAACATGCCCCTAAATTTTGACAAATTCAGCGACCCTTCCTTTATCAAGTTTTCATTGACTTGTGTTTGTATCACCCCTCTCATCCCTAGTATTATGCAATTAATTGCCTTGATGTTCATGCTTTGGTTTGGGAACTAGCATTTTTTATACATTTTGTTGTTTTTTCACATTTGGTTGCCTGTTACATTTGTGGTTATGTCACAACTTTCCTTTTGCTTATAAATGCATGTGGTGTTGTATGTTTGGTTTCATTTTTCCCATTTTGCAACTCAAAATGATTCACTTTTTTTAAATATTAAAAGTTCTAATTTCATTATTTTAAATTTAAACTTTAAGAATTTTTAAAATTTAATTTTGAAAACATTAAAATTTAATATATAAAAATTTGAATTGTGAATTATCGTGATTAAATATTGAAATTTTCAATTATTTTTTAAAATTAAATTTGGGTTTAATGTTGAAATTCTTAAATTTGATTTAAATTTAACTAATCTAATAATTTGATCATTTGACATTGCAAGCACTTTGTTCTCCAAATCTATAGTTGCAAGTTGTCTCACAAACCTCAAAATGCACATGGAAAAGCACAGTTGCAAGTTGCCCAAAATTTATGTACTCTTGCAATTGCAAGTTTCAAAAACTTTCCAAACTCCAAGAGTGCAAAGTGTAAATGATCCCCAAACTCTGGACTCTCATACTGACAAGTTGCAAAATGATCCCTGAACCCCAGAATGTACTATCAAAGTGCAAATTGTAGATGGGCTCTAAAGTCCAGAATTGCACTTCATGCAAAACTAGACTTCATCCCTAGAATGCAAAATAAATGCTATTGCAAAGTGTCAATCTCGCCCTGAATGTTGAAGTTATGGCATCAAAACGTAGGAATTTAATACATTGATGGTTGTAAATACATTCTTCAACCTCTCCAAGCCTATAGAACTTCATGAGCATGTAGAAAAACATATTTTTGTTGAGACATGTTGTACACAGCAAGTTGTGACCTACTCAAATTGCCTCAAGGAAATGTGAATGTTGTGACCAGTTGATAAAATGATGCAAGAGAAGGGTAAATCCAAGTGCTCATGGGTGAACCTTGATGATGTTAAAAGTTGCTTTATTTGAGGAGATTCAAAAAATCTTACCATCATCGGATTGATGAGATTCAATGCCTTTGGTCCATTTTTTGAATCAGTGAAAGAGAGGATTTTGATGTCCCAAATAACAAAAGAGGCAGATGTTGATGCACATGCCTATGTTAGAGAAGACGATACAAGCAATGTTGATGAAAGGCCTTGCACTCCTCTAGATGGAGAAGACAAATTCACAGATGATGATGGAACTATATGCAAACAGGACTATAAAGATGGTTCTTTTCATAAAGAATCACTTTATGGAGAAGATGAAATGATGTTTGTGGACAAGGAGGAATGCAGTGCCAAATATGATAGACTGCTCTATTGAAAGTGAATTCAAAGCTGTTTTTCCAACTCTTGAGCCAAAACTTGGTTCAATTCATGGAATAAAAGGACCCCATTTTCACATTTCCTAACAAATGTGTGTGTTATTGTTGGAGGCATTCACACATTTTTGAGGATTATAGATTAATTTATTTACCATAGGCACTATGCAATCAAGAAGAAAGTTGAAATTGGAAAGTTCAACTAAAATAAGGAATCCCTAAGAATTTGATAGCAACTTTGAACTCGAGAAATGGGGCATTCGATTTTCTAGTAAACACATTGTTTCGTGGCATTTGCAAGAAAGATGTTAACCTTGCAATTTAAGATTTGATAAATTTACATGTAATTCCTAAGATGAGGCTAGAAGATGCCTCTCATCAGTTTTTCATTTTTCCTTAGCTAAGTATTTGTGCAAAGTGGAAATGAGAATTATTAAAGATTAATGAGCTTTTATTGTTGGAATTGGGTCGAGGCCCTCAACTTATTTATAAAGACAAAGTGAAATCAAATCAATTATGGATACAGAGGTATAATTTGCTCCATTATAGGTTGCCTACACTTGAGATCAACTTCCTCTACTAGTTGAACCTTCTAATTTAAAATTAATCAAAATAAGTCCTAGATTATTTAGGAGTTGAACCAGTTGGTGCTTCTATTAGCTTTGTAGGAATAATAAATCAATGATATATCTTTTTTGTCCTTAAATAGAGTAAAGCTAACAAACTTGAATTTTATAGGGTATTGATGATGCGTTGTCCAAGATATTGAATGGTTATGGACATTGTAACCTTTAACAAAGTTAATTTTTATTTGCACAAGTCGCATTAAAAATAATCTAGAAACTACCACCCAAGACAATCTCAAATGAAGAGGATTCCAAATTACCAATGGGTGTGTGCTATGCTGCAAAGTAGAAGAATCAGTCCCACACTTGCTTTTCCATTGTGAATTTTCTAAAAAAATATGGGGTATGACAATGCAGAAGTTAGACATTGACTGGGTAATGGGTGACAATTTAACCTTAGTTGTGGAAGCTTGGAGAAGCACTTTATCGGATCCTAGGGTTAGGGAGTTATGGAAGCAAATCCCTCCCCACATAGGATGGAGTCTCTAGAAAGAGAGGAACAATAGATTTTTTAGAGATGAGGCCAAGAATCCTAAAGAAGTGTTTTTCCTATTTTTTAAACTTCTGGTGGAAAATGTTTCCATGTGTAACCTTAAAATCCCAGAGGTCCCATCAAGTAATATGGAAATCAAGGTCATTAACAACTGGGGTATTACTTGTTGATATTAACAAGTTTGATAATTCCAAAAATCTATCTTGTTTAAACACTAAATGGAAACCTCCTTTGGAAGGTTGGTGCAAGTTTAACTTTGACGGGGCTACGAAAGGCAACCTAGGGCAGGCTAGTGGTGGTTGAATTCCTAAGATCCCATAAGGGGGAAGTAATTGTTGCTTACATTGGAGGCCTAGGGTGTAGAACCAATAATATTGCGTAAGCCATGACCCTCCTATGGGGACTAAAAAATGCTCCCTCCTTGAACATCAACAAGTTACAAATTGAAGGTGACTCTAAACTTATCCTGGATGTTGTTATTGGGAAGGCAGAGCCGAGATAGCAAGTGGGTGATATAATCGAAGAGATCAAAGGCCTTATCCAGGGGTTTGAAAGACATACTTTAGGCCACACCTATGAAGAGGGTAATATAGTGGTAGATGCCTTGGCCAACCAGGGTATCAACTACACTTAGTTGAGATGTTGGAAAAGTCCTAAAATTATATCCAAGATTGTCAAAGCTCTTCTTATTAAGGAGTTGCCTAATAATTCCTAAAATTATGTCTCTAAGCACAATACTCATGTGGAGAAGGATACACAATGTTGATTATCCACATGGATAGGAAAGTGAGGTGGAGAAGATTTTTTGAGTGGCAAGGCAGCATAACTAAGCGTATGTTTGTCGTCAAAACCCGCTGGAGCCAACGAAGCAAGTACTAGTAGTACGAGATGGTGAATAAGACCATTTTTTTTAAATCATTGATGATGCTTCTCTTAAATGATCACAGGTCAAATGAAAACCACTTGCTTGGTAATCATTACCTAAGTTGCAGAGAGTGAATTGGCGGTAATTCTAGCACATTCCAACATTTCAAGTGTGATTTACATTATTATGAAAATCATTATCTGAAACAAGGGATTCATGAAACGAAGAATTTAATCAACTCTCTCTTCCTCCAACAACTTGGTCACTCTCTATTTAGTATTCTCTCCAAGTTGGTTTTCAAAATGGGTGGCGAATGAGTTAGAATGAAGCCAGTGTCATGTGATGAATTCTGGAAGGATGAGACACTTTGGAGTGTTTGCTATGAAGGAGGAATAACCCTGCTTATGAATGCCTAAATGGTTACGATGAAAACCTATCAGTGCAATTTTTGTCTCATGGAAAAAATGACGTGTACAAATGGGTGGTATTCAATTTGAAATCAACGAGGAAACAATTTTCTCAAGCCACAAGTTTATCTAGTAGGGGGAGGAAATTGAAAAAACAAACCAAGGTGCGGGATAAGGATAGCATGAATTTCTTCTTCAAAAAAGGTGAAACCCTAACCAAACTTCAAGGGGGTTTTGACAGGGAAGAGATGATCAACCCTTGAGACAAGGTATGCTATGTTTTAATGAAGTATGTGACTTTACAGGGTCGTTACAAGTGTTTTTTTCACTACCACTTTGCTCTTCTCAACCACTTCTGTCATAAAGTCATCATTAGCTTTCTGTTTTACTTATTTTCATCCTTAGAGTCTATTGTGAAATCCACTAAGGAGGCACTAGTCAAAAACCCTAATATAACTATTGTCCCTCTCCACCAAGGTTTAATCCTCTATCTTTACCACTTTCATCTTGCACTTTTCCCTCCTAAGCCCATCATTGCATGTTTGGTCGAGGATTCTCCCCCTATGAATCATGTGGTAGGGTCCTCTTCTAAGGGAAAACAAAAATTATCTCAAGATGACATTGAAACCCCTATGGGTAAAAAACCTAAGCCTTCAGTTGATGCTGGGTCCCCACCTCTCACTAAGAAGAAAAAATAAGTCTCCATTGCCAAAGATCCCCCCACTATTGGTATCACAGAAGTTTTCAAGGATTCTGGTGTCAACCCATCTCCGCCCTCTATCCCCAAACCCTCGGCTTGTATCTCCTCTACCCAAAAGGAGGTTGTGGTGGGGATTTGTAACTTGAAGACTAGCCTGGGAGAATTCACTGATAGGGAGAGGGTGCCTACTAAAAGAGGCCTTGCAGGACCCAGTAAGAAATCGAAAACTAATGTTATGCCCTTAATTCTATAGTTGTATATGGTTATGAGTAGTTGTCTTATGGCTACCTTAATTCTTATTTAAGTTATATAATCATTAATATAGTCTTATATAGGTAGTTAGGTCGGCCTAGGTGGCATCCATGGCATAAGTATGGTATATATAGGAGGTAGAGGTTAGTTATTATCATCATATTGAGTATTTTGTTCTTATTAAAGACTATTGGAGGTATCCCCCTCGAAGTGGAATATTATTATCAAGTATTTACAACATATTTACTATTATATTAAGCTATTGTGCAAATTATTTTATTACAAGTGGTATCAGAGCATGATCTTGGCACCGTGAAGGCAAAAACATTGCAATTTTTTTATTTATTTTGGAGGTCAATTTGAGAAGTGCATATCTCTCTTATTTTGGTGAATCTTTTCAAGATTTTTGGTGGGTTTTTTAAGGACATTTTGGACCTACTACAGTCCATATTTCAGAGCAATTGGAGCATAATTGAGCAAGTTAGCAAAATTAGGGTTTATACCATTATTTCTTGTGAAGCACATATATCTCTCATTTTGGCAAATCTTTTAATTATTTTTAAAGAGTTTATCAAGGACATATTGAAGCTTCTACCATCTAGTTTTTAGATTAATTGGAGATGAATTAAGTGAGTTATTTTAGAATTAGGGTTTCCACCAATTTTGTTCTCAAGGCTGCAAATTAACGAATTTCTTAGAGATTTTTTCAGAGAAGTGAGATCTAGGCACTGGTCAGTTACAATAAATTTTTTAGATTAATTAGATTTGTTTTGTGTTATTTACTGCAAAATTTCTCAATCATGGAGGGTCTTGTCACAAGAGGCAAAATGAATCCCGTCACACCAAGAATCCAGTCACAAAAGGAATCATGGAGAGTCTTGCCACAAGATATCAAACACAGGGAATAGAAATGACACACTGTCAACACAAAAAATTGTATCCCAACATTGCAAAACAATTATGCAAAACATGCAAAACAAAAAACTATATAGGTAGTTTGCCATTGCATACCTTGTTCTTATTTTTGCTTGAAGCAGATATAAATTGCAAAGAATAGATACAACCCAACAAATGAAAATTATTTCCAATTGACACCAACAAAAGAATAAAAGACAAAAATCAAATGCATCATCAACATCCAGTTGTGGCAAAATATAAATGTTTTCTTTGTGCAAATAGAGAAGAATTTCAAATTAGAATACAAGTAAACATGAACTAAAATAATCAAGCTTGTCTAATGTCCTTTGAAAATTGTGCAAACTGGAACATAAGTCAACTTAGTAGTTGCAACCATGTTTTTTTTGCAAATTAGAATTAGATATAATAGGGACCAAAATTCCCTGTTACATACCTGATTTACTATTCACCCTATAGACTGCAAACAAGATATCAAACACTGAGAATGAAAACCACACAATCAACTCAAAAAATACATCAAAAATTTTGCAACATAGCTATCTTGAACACACAAAACAAAAACTATGATAGAGAACAAAATTTCATGTTACATACCCAATTTACAATTCAACATAGACACTTCAAACAATTACCGAAAACTAGGCATAGTCAATACAAAAAAATGTATCCAAATATTGTAAAACAATTACCTTGAACATGCAAAACAAAAACCATGCAGGTAATTTGCCATTGCATACCTTGTTTTTATTTTTACCAGCAAGTAAACATTGCAAACAAAACATACAACGCAAGAAATGCAAACTATGTTCACTCAATGCATCGACTGCATTATAACAAATCAATGTAAAATTGATGCATTGAATTTGCTTGTTCCATAAAATGCCAAAAATTCATTGTGTTTGTTTGCACATTGGTACGAGTGGTTGGACATTATCACCTCTGAAAACAAACTTTGCATCATTTTTTAGAAATGCTAAAATTTAAACCATTTATTTCATTTTACCACTTGATATTCACAAACTCAACCAACGCGCCAATTCAAATTTGGTATGCAACGAACTTAACATAAGATAGATAATTTTTAAATTTAACATTCTTTTTAATAGAATAATTTTTTATTAATTAACTATTATTACCCCCAAGCCCCACTAATCCTAGGCTTTCAAAGACACAATATAATTGCCATATCTATTTACAATTCATCTAAGACTATGCCATTGAAAGTTGCTTGATAGATCCCTCACCTTTGATAACATTATCTTGCAATTTATAGTCAATTGACGATAATAACTTCCTCCTTACCCTCCAACAATTGGATTGAATAGTCATAGCTATTTATTGAAAGATATGGCGAAAAAAATATTATTAACAAGTCAAAACATGGAAAATTTGAGTAGGACCACTAAGCACTAAATTGCCTCAAGCAAACATAAGGAGACATACATCATGATCATCTCTACAATATTTAGTGCCTTCCTTGAGAAATTGACACTTGTTTATGATACTTGACTATATGCCACTCAACATCATCATCAACATCTTGAAAACAAGCAAATCTAGGAGATGCTAACTCTAACAAAGAAATAACAAAAGCCCAATTGCTATGCTTAAACTTATCTAACACAATGAACGATCTTCATTGAAGACTACAAGATGTGGATTTGAAAATTGTAAACAAGAAAGAAGCTAATTAGACATCAAGGACATCAACCCTTAACCAAGCAATGTTTCCAGTGTTCTTTTTGCAACATAACACACACCCTAGAAAAACAACTATTCTCTTTAGCAACCTGTCAAATCCTAGGTTTACTTTACCTAACTATAATTTATGTTAATCATTGACCTTGACATATTTGCCACATAGAGAATATTGATAATTGTATGGTTGCTACTCCAAGTCACTGGTAAAGACAAACTCCTTGCACCTGACATATTCATAATGAAGAACATGGAATTATCACCACAAGATCCTAAAATTTGTTCCTGTTAATGTCCATGGCAATAACAAACTGCATACAAATGCGACCAGTGACAACATCTTATCGACACCTATCTATAAGCAATTCAGATAATTCTCTGTACATTACACTATACAAATATTTTATTTTATTTTGTTAACAAGAAGTTGTTTAGCAATTGTATTCAAAAAATTTATGAATGCACAACATGAATGCATTCAATTAAGCATTGTCAACCTCAAACACCAATAATTCTAGCAATTGCTAATCAACACCGTATATTGTGCTTGATCATCTACTTCAGATGCTTGACCACATGCCAAAAAGCAAATAGGTTTAAGAGATACTAGGTACAACAAAAAAGTATTAAAAACATAATTCATATGATAAAAGTTATATGACATTATGGAACAACAACATTGAAGACTATAATAAATGGATTTGTAAAGTGAAAATAAGCAACAAGGCAAATACAAATTACAATCAACGAAGAATGGACAAGTGATTTTAGCTAAATGGATGCGTCACAACAAAGCGAAGGAAAAGCCCAATTGTTGTCATAAAGCTTATCTGGCACAACAGAAGAGCCTCATTGAAGAGAACAAGAACTAGATTTTAAAATTGGAATCAAGAAAGAAACTAACAAGACATCAGGCCCAAGGACTCTTAACCGAGTAAACTTGTTAGTGTTGTTTTTGCACCATAACACACACCCTAGACAAGTAGCTATTCTCTTGAGCAAGAGATCAAATCCTATCTTTACGTTTCCTAACTATAATTTGTGTTGCTTGTTGACCTTGACATATTTGCTGGGTAGATAATATTGACCCTTGCATGCTTGCTACTTCAAGCCATTGTTCAAAAGAAACATCTCGTGTTTGACATATTCATCACGAATACAATGCAATTGCCACCACAAGATCCTAAAATCAAATCTTGTTGATGTTCATGGAGATAACAAACTACATACAAATGTAAACAATGATGTCATCCTATTGATATTTATCTACAAGCAATTGAAACCATTCACTGTACAAGTTACACTATACATATATTTATTTTCTTTTGTTAACAAGAAGCTATTCAACAACTGTATTTAGATAACTTGTCGAGGCACAACATTAATGACCAATTTATTAAATTAAGCATTGTCAACTTCAAATCCCAATAATTTTAGCTGTGGCTAATCAATACCGCATAGTACTCTTGATTACTTAATTCAGAAATAAAGACTTGTTTCTGATGCTTGATAATATGCTAAAAAACAAATAGCTTTAAGAGATATCATGCACAATAAACAAGTATTAAAAATGTAATCCATATGACGAAAGTTACTTGGCACTGTAAAATAGAAACATTGAAAACCAAAACAAATGGATCTGTAAAGTCGAAACAAGGAACAAGGCAAATACAGATTAGGATCAGTGGATCCAATTTTCACTTTTTAACTACATGTAGATCTTTAGTCTAAAATGTCATTAGATATAAGGACAAGTATTCAAACGATCACAATTATTAACATCGAATTGTAACAACAATAATGGTCACTAGACTGACAAATGTAATTCATTCTAGGCTACAAACCTGCTCCATATGACCATGTAAGAAATAATTTAGATGTGCTCTCCAATTTGAAAAATAGCAATCAACAACCCTATGCTAGCATTCCACATTTGCTTGTATAGTGCAAGCTCTGCTACAACCATGTGACATGCGACTTAACATGTGTGCAACCATAAACAACAATTAAATGGTATAATGTATCAAATTAGTAGTGTAATGCTCACTAGGTGACAAAGGAGGACAATTACTAATTTGAAATGTGAATGACACCTTCATACTTTTGCTATTGTTTGCACAAGGCATTCTGCCAAGACTCAATCCCATGATCACTAATTTGTTATATTATTTTTTTTCTTACTACAAAGTGCATTCCTTCATTCAACTATTATTTGCCTTTAGTATTATAATATTACGTCTGTTCTTGTGTCAATATTTTCCTAAAAATGTGGCTAGCAATTGAACTTGTGATATGACTCATGGAATGAATGGATCAACCAATGGAGAGGGTGTATAGCTTTTGCTATTTTAGCCAAGTAGGAGACTTGCAACAACCGAAGGCAACAATTTCTTGTCAATAGAGCAGCCTCCAATCAACTAACCATCTTAACTATAACAAAATAAACATATAGTTTATGTAGACAAGATACAAGCTGAATCATAGCGAGAGCAAATATACATTATTTGCTAGCATCATTGAAGACTACAAGAAGTGAATTTCAAAAGTGACAACAACAAAAAGGGTGATAATTGTATGCTCGCATTTGGCATATTCATCATGAAGAACATGGAATTACTGCCCCAAGATCCTAAAATCAATTCCTGTAGATGTCCATGGCAATAACAAATTGAATACAAACACAATAAGTAATCCAAACCATTCTTTGTACATTACAGTATAAAGATATTTATTTTCCTTTGTTAATAAGAATTTATTCAACAATTATATTCAAATAATTTGTTGAGGCACAACATCAATGTACAATCTATTCAATTAACCATTATCAACCTCAAACCCTAATAATTCTAACAAAAGCTAATCAACATCGTATACTATGCTTGGACGTTATTTGCTTTAGAAACAAGGATTTGTTTCTGACGCTTTCAGACCATATGTCAAAACAAAAACCTTTAAGAGATGTCAGGGACAACAAACAAGTATTAAAAATGCAACTCATATGATCAAAGTTACCCAACATTGTGAGACATGAATGTTAAAGACTAGAACAAAAGGATTTGTAATCTGCAAACAAGCAGCAAGGCAAATACAAATTAGGATCAACGAAGAACGGAGAAGCAATTCTAGCCAAATAGATGGATTGCAACAAAGTGAAGGAAAAGACCAATTGCTATGATTAAACTTATCCGACACAGCAAAAGAGATTCATTGAAGACGTCAGGAAGTGGATTTGAAAATTGGAAACAACAAAGAAACTAATTATACATCAGCCCGAGGGCTCTTAACCGAGTAAACTTGTCAGTGTTCTTTTTGCACCATAACACACATCCTACACAAGCAACTGTTTTCTTGAGCATGAGAACAAATCCTAGCTTTACCTTGCCTAACTACAATTTATGTTGCTTCTTGACCTTGACATATTTGCTACATAGAGAATATTGACCCTTATATGCTTGCCACTTCAAGTCATTGTTCAAGAAAAACACCTTGCATTTAGCATATTCATCATGAACAACAACACAAGAGGAACAAACCAAGCAAACTTGCCAAAAATATTGTTCGCTGCCCAACAAAAATAGTTGCATCCGTCGACAAAAACTAATAACTATTGCAAAGCCAACAAAATACTATTTTAAAATAATTATTATCTTTTGCAAATCTACATACTTTGGTTACCAAATTAAAGAACTAATAATTGTTTTTTAAATGGCACCAATTTATCTATTACTATTTTTTTTTTAAATTTTAATATGCCACTAATCTATCTATTATTGCTAGTGTATCAAAATTAAATTCGTTTGCATGTTGACGTGATACTATATAAAGAACCAATAAACTCAAGTGCATATTGGAACCTTCTCCTCGACACCAGCAATCACCACTTTGCAAATATTTGAAATTAAAAATAAGTTAATCCCTTTAATTCATTTTTGCACTTATGTTCATAGTGCTAGCCAATCCGCGAACACAAAAAAAGCTTTTTAAAAATCCCAGCAAGAAATAATCTGCTAACAGAAAAAGAGTTTTTTTTTCGCACTTACTATGTCAACCAATCTACGAATAGGAAAAGAGTTTTTTTTAAATCCCAACAAAAAATAATCGATTTTGGACTTTAGCCTTGCCATTTCGAACTTTAAATAATCGACGGTGATTCGCTACTCTACAAATAGAATTGCATTTGGCAGATGGAATAGTATCTACTCGCTTGTTGACATGACACTAATTAAACATGCAATAAATTCCACTATATGTTGGTACATTATTGCCAACGTCATCATCAACCACTTTGCATTCATTTGAATGAATGAATGAATTTTAATGACATCCACGAGGCCAATCAACCTAAGGGACCAAGAGTTGCAACTCTAAGACACTTTCAAAATCTTCTCATGTTGACTCTTCTATTATGCATCTTGACCAAGAAGCCGACTGTATTGTGGAGCTTTGCTTCCTCAAATATCTTGCTAAAACTTCTCCCCTTCAAATTGTTCCCATATTTGAAATCCAAAAAAAATTAATCTCTTTAATTCATTTTCCCACTTATGTTCACAATAAATCCCAACAAAAATTAATCGATTTTGAACTTTAGCTTTGCCATTTCAAACTTTAAATACTCTACGGTGATTAGCTACTCGACAAAGAAAATTGCATCCTAGGATGAATCATTACAATTATTGTTTTGGAATAATACATGTGGTCGTAACAATAACTAATAACAATCAAACAATTAAGAAGTTAAAGGTAAATAAGTAAGTTGAATTTAGACGCTACCTAATTATTGCCAACGTCATCATCAACCACTTTGCATTCATTTGAATGAATGAATGAATTTTAATGACGTCCACGAGGCCAATCAACCTAAGGGACCAAGAGCTGCAACTCTAAGACACTTTCAAAATCTTCTCATGTTGACTCTTCTATTATGCATCTTGACCAAGAAGCCGACTGTATTGTGGAGCTTTGCTTCCTCAAATATCTTGCTAAAACTTCTCCCCTTCAAATTGTTCCCATATTTGAAATCCAAAAAAAATTAATCTCTTTAATTCATTTTCCCACTTATGTTCACAATAAATCCCAACAAAAATTTATTGATTTTGAACTTTAGCTTTGCCATTTCAAACTTTAAATACTCTACCGTGATTGACTACTCGACAAAAAAAATTGCACCCTAGGATGAATCATCCTAAGATGAATCATTACAATTATTGTTTTGGAATAATACATGTGGTCGTAACAATAACTAATAACAATCAAACAATTAAGAAGTTAAAGGTAAATAAGTAAGTTGAATTTAGACGCTACCTAATAAGGATTTGAAACATAAGTGCTCATCTTGGCACTCCAAGATGCGGTGGAGATACTCAAAATTTGATGTATAATAAGGATTTGCAACTTGCATTTTTAAAAATAAAATGATTTTACTTACATAAAATAAGTAAAATATCAACGTACTGCAGCGTCACATGTGGCGAGCAAATATGAGGTGAGAAAGATTTATCGGCATTTGCGTGTTAGTACATGATCTCATGGCCTTGGCTGGTCGTCCTTGACCTGGGAAACGACGATAGAGAGAGTCGGTCAGCCTGGTGGTGGACCCGCTGCCTCCAGCTACATGATAATGTCTCCAACAACTACACTGGACCCCCAAATTATCTTACCACTCTTAATTTTGCCCAAATTCTACGTTCCAATTGATGATGTTGGCATTCCAAATATTTTAGACTCCCCTCCCTCTGAAGCTTTTGCTCTTCATCTGGCGGCGGCGGAGGAGGAGGACTCGGTCGTCACAGCCATGGGACTCAACAGTAAGTAAGCTTTTAAACCCTTCTTCCCATATCATTCATTCTTTTGCATTCTTCTTCCAATTTGGCAGGATAATTCAGGTTAAATATGCTACGCTTCTTGTTTTTCTTTGAAATCATGTAATCCGTGCCCAGGGTTTGCTCGTTGAAAATAAACATACGATTCTTTTGGCTTTCTCTGTCTGTGTAATCGTGGAATTTTTATGTAGCCTTTGGATCTTCATGTTTGTTGTTAAATAAATATTCGCCTTCAGAAAAATGCCCAGGAACATTCAATGAATTCAAGTATTTCTGCCATTGCTGTTATTATTTAATTTGCATGCTTGGGCTCAGATCGTCTGCTGTGTCGAAATTAATCTTGCTACAAACTAGGCAACCACTTCCCTGTCCAGTAAACCAAAGGATTGGCTTTATTTTTTAATACAAAGTGTAAATTTGATGTAACTATTGTAAAGTAGCAGATTGCAAGTGAGCACAGTTGTCAAAGGGGCAGCGGTTCATGGCGAGATTCAGAAACTTTCATACTGCCAGCGACAACTCCAGACTCAATTGATTGACAGGCGAATAAGTTGAGGTTCCAAGTGATGACCCCGGGGTCTGGCATCTAAGATGATTGGAAGTCGGGTCCGGTGAAGCTGCTTGAGGGGCGTGTTTTATGTAAACTTATTGGCTCTTTTTATTTCAGGCGAGTCTGCTCTTGTTGCTTTTATTTGGCCTTGAGTTGAAATCTATATAACTCTTCTTTCATAGCTGTTCTTCAAGTAACGAGAATCTTCGTCTTTTAGCGGTAATGTTTTCTCCGATGTAAATTAATCAGAGCATCACCAGCTCAATTATGTATATTTTTTGTATTGTAACAAGCTGTTTGGGTGATGCCTGATCTACTGGAGAGTCACTAGTGTGACTCAGACCTGTGACCAGTGATATTTAGGCCACTAGTGCCCACCATTGAACGAGAACCCTAAGGCAATTGGATTGTGTTTGTTAAATGCAGTTTCATCTCATTAATTCATAGTTACTTGACTTTTCTGCGTGTCACCGTCTTTCCTTGTGCTTCCTTGTGATTGGCGACTTTATATTTGTTTGCTTTCATGTTTGTGGAATAACGGAACACCTGCAAATTTTCAATTGTTGTTTAGCCTTTTAGTTTGTTGAATGTTCAGATTAGAAAGGCTGAAGCAGATGAAAGTAGCATAATTAAAAGGTAAAGCGTTTTAAGTTTTAACAGGAAAAGCTTTAGCGCATCTTGATAGTTAATTGCATTCGTCTTCTCTGTAACAGACCTCTCTGTAGGAAAGAAAAACACCTGAATTATATGGTATATATATATATATTTTGTTGCATTCTTGGATGCGAAGTCATTGGCACACTACTTCCTCCATGCTGATTCTATATCTGAGTGTTTTGGTTTATTTTTTCTGTTTACATGTTTTGACTTTCTTTCTTACTAAATTTTTTTGTTTGTGTTTTTTTAATGTTTTAAAAGATTATTTTTTCACTTAGAAAAAGGTCTAAAGAAAACCAGTCCAGGTAAAAGTTCGGTTTGGACCAAACCTCGCCCAGATTTGGTTAAATCTCGTAACTATGGCTTGTGCCACCTCTTATTTTCCTTTTCTCCTCGTCTAGAAGAGGTTACATGAATGTGCTATCCCCATTTTCCCTGATTTCACCTGCTTCTCACTACACTGCTTTGTCTCCAAGCAAATTCAAGTACTGTACCAAGATCAGAATTCTCCATTACAAGACAATTTGCCAAACAATTTTTTTAAAATAATTTAATAATGTTTGACAAACGTTGACATAAGCTTCTCAAATATCTTGCAGTACATGGTTTACCCTTTCTTTCCTGCCATCATTATGTCGACAGCTTCGGAGTTTCACTTTACAATCAATTAAATACCCAAGTATGTAGGTAGACAAATTCCTCCACAAATTTCGTGTGAGCTTATAATTTCCATCTGTCATGAACCAGATACATATGACTTAAAAATATATATAAACAAAGTTCAGACTCTGTATTTATGCATGTCTTTTGAGGATTATGAGTCCAAATGGCATAGACGTCCAGTACTGTTGTATGCTTCAAAAATCTGTTGGTGTATAACATTTATAAACCTTATCATGTTCAGTTTCCTTAGTTTAGCTAGGTAGCTTAAGTTAGATAATTTGAGTTTAGTATTATCAGATTTAGTTAACATTCAGTTAGGATATCATCCTGCCTGGCCTATAAGAAAGCACACCTGTAATACAATCTTAAAAGGTAGCATCATTTAATATTAGAAGCATTCTGGTATTCTTGCAATTATCCTAGTGTCATATTGTCAAACTGGTAAAAGTTTATTGTGGGTGGGTCTTATGTGTCATGATATACTTGGGTGAATTCCATCACTGAATTCAACAAAATCTGATTTATTTAGTATTCTATTTGATATTATTTTGTTGGTATTGTACTATTTAAAAGCTGCTATAATGATTTTATGGTGTCATACGCTGTTGCTATGCTTGAATGCCATTTGCACTGATTATTATCTCCTTTGTGTTTGTAACTTGTAATTGTCCTTAAGTTATACCTTTGGGGCACGTTGACAGTTTTTATATATCTTTTGCTCAAAAAGATAGCCAATATATCGATTTGACTTGACAAGACACCCCTGGATAGCATCTAGAATGCCTTTAGGAGTCATAAGGTGCTTGAGAATCATTGGAGATTCTAGTTAAGGGATAGAGTAAAGGCCAAAATTGTTGGGTATGGAGCTAAACTCTACCCTTTGCTAGGAGGTTTTGGGTGCAAGTAAAGTAGGAATAAATGGCCTTTGCCTCTTTGGAGTCATAAAACAAACCACACCATCAGTGTCAAGTTCAACAATTGCCAAATATTGTGAATCTTTGTTGGGCCGAGTTAGTAGTTGGTAAGCTCTACCCTTAGTCAGGAGGTTTTGGGTGCAAAGTAAAGTAGGAATAAATGGTCTTTGCCTTGTTTGAGTCATAAAGTGAACCACTCCATCATTGTCAACAATTGCCAAATATTGTGATCTTTGTTGCACTTAGTTAGCAGTTGGTTGATACTTCTAGATTCATTCACTGGCTAATTTGAGAGATTTTGCCGCTTTACTCCAATAAATATTATAAATAATTCAAGTTATACATAATGTATATATTATACATATTTGGGAATAAGCTCTTGAAAGATGTTTTGGAGGAATGAAGAAATTTTAGGGTTTTGGCTATAGCCAGACGGTCTCCTGGCTTAGTTGAGGCTCCTCATGTCCCTTCACACTTGTCTACTTTTTGAATGCTGCGCCAGTCTGTTCACTATGATTGGGCAATTTTTTGAGGGGTGATTGGTTTGTTTTCTGCGTATTGTGTTTCCTTGGCATCCTTGTTGGAGCTGCCTGTTCTCTGCAGCCTATTTTTTGGTTGATTTGTATCTCCTCTGCTCTCATGGCTCGCCGATCCTATAGAGTTGTCGCTGGGGTGGCTGCTGGGATGAAACCAACATAGAATCTGAATGCCTCTGCTGCTGCAAATTTCCACAATCTTGGGCATGGCAATGGTTGGATGCTGGGATCATATTCCCTTTGTAGACATTCCTTAGGGGGAATCAATGGATTTGATTATCAGGTATTTTGAGCAAGCTTTGGTGGAAAAGTTTATAGGTGCTTGGCCCTCTTACAAATCGCTAGAAAATTGGGTGGACAGAGAATGGAGACCAAAGCTTCAAAGTTATATTGACATTTCATTGTGTGGGAGGGATTTTTCATTGTGAACTTCTTTGTTAAAGAAGAGAAAGACTTGATTTTCCGCAGTGGTCCTTGGTTTTTGGGCACCTGCGGTCTGTACCTAAACCATTGGACGCCTGATTTTCATCTAACAGAAGAAACTCCCTCTCAGGTGCCTGTCTGGGTAAGGCTTCCCTTCCTTTGCTTTTGGGACATAGAAGACATTGGTCTGCCCAACGAAAAGAATGAAGTTGATTTTCTTAATGGGTTTCCTGAGTCTATTAATTTGAAATTGAAAGATTTTGTCTACACTCAGAAGATCAACTACAAGCATATAACTTTAAAATGCAATTTCTATCATGAGCATAGGCATTTTCAAAGAAACTACCCTAAAAGTAAAAAGTAACAGGCACAAAGAAAATTTGGATGCTTCTGTTAAAGACCCCTCTTCCTCTAACCCCTTTCTGTCTTGTCTCCAGTTGTGGCTCCTATGGAAAATTTAGGTGCTTCTGTGGATAAGGTGTTTGAAGAGGTGGCAGTTCCAGAAGAGGGGAAATTACCTTAAGAGGAGACCACCTTTTGAAGACATTACTGATGTAGAATGTTTAGCACCTACTGAATGAAGATGTTGTTGAAGGATATGGTAAAGTGGTGGAAGAGGATGATACCTTTGCTTCACCTGTCATTAACCAAAAAGTTAAAGGAAAGAAGAAGAATGCCAAACTCAGATCCAGAGAGATTTCTGAGAACATAGCTGCTAGCAAGCAATCCACCTTGGATTCAACAATTAAAGCGAAAAGGAAATCTAGTAAACTCTTCTGGTGGGCAAATATTTTTTCTGATTTGGTTCTCTGTTTTGTACCTGTCTTTCTGTACTTCCTAAATTCTTTGGGGTTGTATCTTCTGTAATTTTGGTACTTTATAATAAATAAATCACTTATTTTAATTTTAAAAGAAATTTGAATTATATATATAATTCAATGAGAGAGAGAGTTATATGTGTGCGTATTAGAAATATATATTATGTAGTGAGGGTTGGTAATGAGGTTCCCCACCCCTTATATCTTGCAGGGATACTGCTTATGTGTGTGTATTAGAAATATATATATAAATATATATTATGTAGTGAGAGTTGGTAATGAGGGTCCCCACCCCTTATGTCTTGCAGGGGTACTACTCTATCTGAAGCCTCTCCCAGCAGCAATACTGCTGGACTTACAATTCTCCTACTTGTGCTCCTCTGGCTTGAACTCTACTCCTACTTGTCACCTCCTATCTCCTTCTACAGGGCATTCACTGCACCACTTTCTTTCCATCATCTCCCTCCTACGAACCTTCCTCCTTGTACTCCTCCAATACTCTTGCATCACTTGTGGGCTTAATACACATTACCACTGAAGCGGGTATACCACTTTAGCATGCTCACCAATGCTAAGATGTCCTTGGGGAGATTCGAACCTTGGTCTCCAACATGAGAAGCAAGTGGTCCTACCATTTGACTTATGTATGATGTGTGTATGTATGTTTGTATGTATGTGTGTATGTCTGTATGTGTATGTATGCATGTATGTATCTCTGTATGTATGTATGTGTATGTATTCGAATATTTAGAATGAATCAATTTTTTTGGCGAGTATACAATAGTAATGGTCTAGATGCAGATTTGCCAGAATTTTATTTTTGAGTCCAAACTCTCAAAAGGTACATACAGATGTAGCCCCTATAGGTCGTTATTTGTGTCTCTAAACAGCAGTAGCTGCACACAAAATATGATGCTAGCACCCCAACGTTGCTTTATATTTGCTCTGAGGTTGTTTCATTCAAATAACATAACTTTTGATTCACTGGATAGAATCCATTACCGTTTGTTTCATTGGAAACTGAAAGTGCCTTTTGAGAGAATTTTTTGCTGGGTACTGGATAAATACCCCACAAATTATTGGCTATCGAGGTTTCCTTATGAAATTTTCTCCGATTTCAGCATAAAAAATATTCTACCCCTTTTCAGAACTGATTAAGAATTATTATATTGATGACATTCTAACCAAAAGAACCAAATTTGAAACCTCAAAATGTCCAATGTTATATTTTGAGCTATTCTTAGTCCCTTAAGGAAAGTCAAGAATCTGTATATTTGAAAATTATGAATAATCAAGAGGTAGAACCATAACCACCATGTTTGTTTTTTTATTAATGCTCTGGCTATTGTATGTGATTGGATTACATTTCTTCTTTTTGCGCTCATTGCTTTCAATTAATCCATTTTATTGACTTTTTCTGGGGAATGAACTCTGTTTGCAAAATCCCATGCCTAAATGTCACCACTGAGCTGCTTATGACTAGACTGATACATGCTTTTTGTTTTGGTAGTTTACATTTTTTTGCTGAATTGCACTGTCAAAAGCATATGATTTATTTTCTTGAAGATGCTTACAGTGTTTGCAAATTGTTGAAATCAAGATTAGAAACTTATCTAGCGAACTTGTAAAAGGTTATGGCTATAAAATCAGAGATAGGCATATGAAATTTCTCAATTAACTGGTATCTGGGTGCCAAGAAAATATACTGCAATGAATGTCAGATCATGCTTGGAAACAAATATCAGTTCTTTGCATTATATTACAATTTATGGTGTAAGTTGTTTGTAAGAGATTACTTTTTGATGAGTATATTCACAACCATCATTATAAACATTACTTGGATATTATGAATGTAACTTGGTACATTGAAAAACAAACAGAGTCAATAAGTAATTTAGGAAGATTATAAATAAAGGTATGAAGGTTGATTTCAGAACCAAAATATATTCTGTTACACATTGGGAATTTGTCTCAATGCTGGTAGTTTCACCCTCTCACATTAACCATGGATCAGCTTTCCTCCTAGAAGCAGACTTTGGTCCCTGGCAGTCATGTCTTTGGAAATATAATTGCAACCACTTTCTGTATAATATTGGTGCTATTTTGTATTTCCTTGTAATTTGTGCAGTTATTAAGTTCTGAGTACTGATTATTAATTGATATAGGCAATTTGATGCTGGTGATTGGCTTACCTTTATTCTATTTTTGGTTGCAGAAAATTGTTTCTCAGATGCTAGAAGTAGAATTGCCAGCAGTGGTTATTCTTTGGCAGTCCCTGTTGAGTAGATTTTCTGAGGTTGCTGGCTTTGCACGCAATGTGCCAGTTGAGCAAGAGAATTTTGCTCAATTGGCAAGCTTCTTAGAAAGCATTTGCTCTATTATAATTGAACTGCAAAATGGAAGAGATAGTTCACCTTTAATAAGTGAGATTTTGGAGGCATTATTACGAGACGTTGAAATAGCCAATCAGCTTGTACATATATGTAGCAGAAAACATCGCATACATCAATCCATTCAAAGCAAAGATCTAGTGAAACGACTGGCGAATGTAGTGCATGATCTGGGAAGAAGCTTGAGACTTATTCCTTTGTCCTCTGTTCAGAATAATGAAAATACGAAAGTTATAATTGATTCTCTTTCTCGGCGGATGCAAGAGGCATATTTTCATTCAGCAGATGTGCAGAACAGTGTGTATCAGTCAGTAGAAGGTGAACATGAGAATTCACTAAAAGCTGCGAACCTTCAAAAGCAGAGCTCAATTGGCATCAGTCACTCATTTGGTCTGTTGTGATGACATTGCATTGAAATCAAGTTTTTAAAAATTAAATAGAGCCTTATAGACCTGTTTTGTGTGGTTATTATTCTATCCTTATGTTCTATGTGTGATGCATTTGGCAGGGAAGATGTTGAACAACTCTGAATCATTTTATGACCATGGTAGCCAGTCAGATGATAGCCGTCATTATGATCAGAGGCACATTGAGCCTCTATATGAAGCGTTTGTGTGTCCTTTAACAAAACAAATCATGCGGGATCCAGTAACATTAGAAAATGGTCAAACATATGAGAGAAGTTCAATTGAGCGGTGGTTCAAGGAATGTCAAGAGAATGGAAGGAAACCTGTATGTCCAATGACAGGAAAAGAATTGAAAAGTACAGAGTTGAACCCTAGCATAGCCCTTCGTAACACCATTGAAGAATGGACAGCCAGAAATGAAGGTGCTCAAATTGATATTGCTCGTTCTTCCTTAACATCAGCAAGTTCGGAGGAAGATGTTTTGTATGCCTTGAAAGACATACAACAACTTTGTTGCAAAAGTAGGATCAACAAACATCGTGTGCGTAATGTTGGATTGATTCCTATGATTGTTAACCAATTGAAAAGTGGCAGTGAGAAAATCCGCTGCAGAGCTCTTGAAGCTCTGTGTTTGCTGGCAGAAGATGATGAAGACAATAAGGTCTCATTATTTGTTTTACTGTTTTGTTTCATATTAAGCCTCTTATTCCCATTTGAAAGAGACTTTTGGCAGCCTCTGTTATCATATTTTATAATATTTGACATGTTTCAAACTTCTTTGGCAGGAAGCTATTGCTGAAGCAGATGCAATCCGTAGCTTTGTTAAATGTTTATCACGGGAACTTTCACAGGAGAGGGAGGAGGCAGTATCATTGCTATTGGAGCTATCTAAATCCCCATCTTTGTGTGAAAAGATTGGCTGTGTAAATGGAGCAATTCTCATATTAGTTGGAATGACAAGCAGCAAATCTGAAAATGTTGTGGCTGTTGAAAAGGCGGAGAAAACACTTGAAAATTTAGAACAATGTGACAAAAATGTTCGTCAAATGGCTGAAAATGGTCGCTTGCAACCCCTTATAACACGTCTTGTTGAAGGTATCTTCCACGCCTTTGTTTATGTCTGTGGCTACTAGTCATTATTTCTCTTTTCCATTCCCGCTTATACTGGGAAAAAGTGTACTCTGCATTATCTGTAGACGACCTTCTGTGAAGCCTATGCAATTAAAATAGAAGTTCCCTTTGATTCTAAATTTCTAATTCATTGTTTGCATATATTAACGGAACAAAAAGAAAACACAAACGGGAAGTTTATACGTGACAAAAGAATATATTATGTAGTAAAAAAGTTCGGAACTCAAGGTTTCTAAAACCATGGCTTGTCAAGCCTAACTGATTTCTTCCGCAGACATGGCAACTCTCTTGGGCTTGAAGGTTATCTTTCTTATCTGCTTCAGATCTTTGAGCGCATGAGGGTTGTTCTGTGGCATATTTGATTCTATGAAAAAATCGAATATTGTTGTTTTGATTGTGATCATCTGAGGACTTACCCTTTTTTTGCTTGAGATAATTGTTTTGTGGTCTACATGTTCCAAGTTGATGAGTGAAATGGCAAAGACAAATCAGCTTGGATATTCGCTTCCTGCTTTTTACTACTTTGTTGGATGTATTTGTTGTAATTATTGTAAAATAAAAAATAGACAGCTTCTTGTAGTGTGCTCTATTTTATAAGTTTTACTTATTTTTGAACTTGCTCAATCATATTTCCATCATGTATCTCCATCCTTTGGGTAGATTGCTGTCTTTATGGCTTTTTCCCTCTCTTACCATTCGTTTCAGCTGTTCCAACATGTGCCAAGTGCTCATGTTTTATGGCTTCATTTGTATCCGAAAAACATGCATATTTCAGCAGGGTCATTTTCAGAGAAATTCTTGGTGTCTTAATGAGTTGATTATGGGCTTGATCTAGGAAGAAATGTGCTTCGTTCATATTTTATTTATCTATTTTTTCAAAGGATGTAGAAAGTACAGATACTGCTGGACAGCAAATTGATTCAATAACCACAAGCCTAAAGGCTAAAAGCTAGACAAAATAGACTATGACAAAAAACACATGGTAAGCAATATTTTCCTCTTTCAGAATTCTCTAATTTTGATGCCAATTCACAAATTGTTTTCTGGTTCATGATCTTTGCTGCAATCATTTTTATTGAGCCTTTCTCACTGCATATTCAGTTTTTTTTTTAAATTTGTTTGGGTTCAGTAAAATAATTCATTAAATTGAGGGTTCTATTGGGGCCCTCACCTGTAAAATTTTTTTTTACGTTACAAAATTCCAAAATCTGAGACCTGTCGGTCCTACAGACATATACCCAAGAAATCGACAAATTCCTGCAGTTTGAAAGGCATGGTAAAACAACCTTAACCAAAACACTGATAAAACTGTCTTAACTCTGCCACTTAGACCCAGCATCACCTGCAGAAAATAAAAAAACACCCAAAAGCCCATATCCACCAGGGCTCCCCAAGAGACCCAGCTTAGCCGATCAGCTCCTTGCCCTAAATGTGGTGTTGCAAGATGTTTCAGTACCATCTGTACACTCAGCTGAAGACATCCGTTTGCCTTGAATTTTTACCCCAGGCTCCAAGTACAGGTGCTTCTTGGAGCAAACTAGACCTTCCCAGGATAAGGAAGGAAGCTTGAAGATGCCTAGATTGCCCTTTGTGTTAATCACACGGAGACAGTTTACATAGAGCACAAGATCCTTAAGGTAGGCTAGACTGTCTGGATTTCCTTTCTAAGGGCTGAAATTTCTTTTGCCACTCTGCACTGGTCCTTCTTCCTGGCAAAGGTGCTCATCCTCATCCGAATCACCACAAGGCATGACAGCAGATGAAGGCAGCAACACCTAAAACACCCACTCTTGGACCATAGGATCAGCCACTTCGCCTTCAACCTGACATCCAGTGTTTGCTATAAGGCCTCCTGACACATAATTTTATTAATAAACTTTAGAGAAGCCAGATTAGAAATGAGAAAAGTATTTTTTAGATGTCTGTCCGAGACGGCACCAATCTCTTCCCTTTCCTCCTCACACTGGCAGCTTCATTTCCCTGCCTGTGCACTACAGCAAATCAGAGAACCAGTAACAAAATTTCGAAAAGCAGTAGAAATAAGCTTTGCAAGCAATCCTTTCGGCCAAAATCAAAATCCTTCTGCACATGCTGTGTAGGCTAATAAATATAGCTTGAACCACAATAATCACTCTGCCACACATCCTTGATGAGCACACACTTATATTGGGGGGGGTGAATCAGTATAAGACTATCTTTTACCTTTTCAAAACTTAATCAACCACAACAACCACAAACATACAAGATCTAGCAATTAAGAACACAAGATTTACGTGGAAACTCTTTCGGGAGAAAACCACGGAAAATGATTGCTTATATAAAATTCTCTTACAAACTTTGTAGGCACCAACCTACAAGAGACACCAATCCCCGTTAACTTTTGTAGGCACCAATCCACTGGAGACAACAATCCCCACTACTCTTTGTAGGCACCCACCTATGGAGACACCAATCCCCACTGTTAAGCACCAACTTAGCAAGAGACATCAATCTCTTCTTTTGGTAGGCACCGACCTCCAACAAAACTAGGTTCCACCTTCTGAATGTTGCTTCTTCAACAGATGATGGTCAATTCAATCTTCTTCATAAAAGTCTTCTTCTTATTCATTCCATAATTGCCTTCTTATTTCAACATATATACTCTCCTTCACAAATCTCCATATACTCTCCTCAAATCTCGATATATTCTTACTCGTACATGCTCCATGATTGATTTATCTTTCATTGATTTCTCCTCCTTGAACGATCTCTATATTTATCGTATATCTTCATTTGCTCCACACATATATCTCCTTGAATGATCTTCCCTTTTTATTTATATCTTAATTTCTCCACTTGCACTCATTCGATTGATATATCTTTCATTAATGAATGATATCTATATATCTTCTATTCACTCCATAATCGATATTTCTCCACTACTTTCCTTATTTCCTTTTATATCCGCGTGTCTCTATGAAGAGAGGTATCTCTTTGAAAAGAGATAACCTTTTAAATGGACATGACTTTTTGTTACCAATCTATAATGTTGATCGCTGCCTTTAAACACTTTTATTTATCCTCAAATGCTGCCTTGTCATAATGAATCACTGCCTTTGTAAAAGTAATTGCTGCTCCTTTTAATTATAATCGCTGCTCTCCTTTTTAAAATATCATCGCTGCTCCCTTATCATTAATAGCTGCTTATTATGTGTGTTTTTTTAAATTAACTTGGGCGGTTAATATATATGATTACATTTGTCTTTGGCGCCAAAGGGTGGTCGACCCATAAATGTAAATCTGTCTTGCATATATGCCAATTTGAAGGGGGGGTCGGCCTGCATTCTTGAACAACCATAAACTTGTCTTTTGGTCTACATTAATACACACTTTTAATGCCTCAAAAATTTGTCTTTTGGTCTTTTGATTTCATGCTTTACTTGAGTTACTTTGGATAGCGATTAGTGGCCTTTGGCCTCTATACAATTTTGTTCAAACGCCTTTGACATCAATGACAACACTATTTCCAACAATCGCTTCCTTTGTCATTGATGGCACATAATTCTCCCCCTTGCTGTAACTCTCCTCCTTTGACATCAATGACAAAGAGATGTAACATACTTCTCTCTCCCTCTTTTCTGTGATGCTCCCCCTGTCTATAAAGCTCCCCTTTTTTGTAATACTTCCTCTTGACATCAATGGCATCATTCTCCTTTTTTCTATAACTCTCCCTTTTTGAAACTCTCCCCCTTTGACATCAATGGTAAAGGGATGCTCATTACCCTCATATAGGATATGCATCAGCTGATCTATCTCTGAATTGTCTTCTACACGGAGCTAAAAGATAATGCAATGATTAGCTCCCCCTAAATTCGTACTTCTCCTTATGAACTTAGTGACACCGCTTGTGCATGAAGTGCAGTTTGCACAAGCATAGATCTTTCCTTATTTTCTTGTGCTTTCTTCTTTTTCCATACTTTTGAAGTTTCTTCCTTTTGTTTACTCACAGCTTCCACTTTCTTATGCTGCCTAGGAGGTTCCATAAAACCATTTCTACAAAACCGTGCTGTATGTCCAAAGTTGTTGCACTTGTAGCATATAACATTGTAATCTATTAAAGGTGCAAATGAATTATAGTTCCTATTTGAGAACCCATAAGGACTTCTATACTTGTTCCAACCAAGATTTCTTGCATGAGTCCTACAATCTTTTGCTTTATGACCAAAGTGATTATATGAAAAGCAATAACCAAAGAAAGAATGTTGGAACTTGGTCATATGCACTTGCCTTGGAGGAAAGGACTTTCTGAGTTTGTCCTTGTTATCTTTTGGAGGAGTGCTTGTTTTCTGTGGGACTTGATTCTCTTTCTTCTTGTTGATAGGACTTTTGATGGGACTTTTGAGGGCATTAGCATAACACTTCTGTTTTTCCTCATTTGTCTTCTTTGGTTGCTCCTTAGAATCTTCTTTGTTTGCCATCTGATTTTCCTTATATCCAAGACCAGTCTTTAAAAGTGGCGATCTCTGCCCACTTATAATATCATCCAAGATCTTGATACTCTTTTCAAACTTGAGGCTTCTGTTTAGCTTAGCAGTTGTTTTCTCTAATTCTTTCCTCAAGGAAACAATTTCGGACTCACGCCTTTCACAATTTTCTTCTTTTGCCTTTAATTGAATTCTTACCTCTTCCTCAATTTGTTTTGCCTCTTCAATTTGAATTTTCAGATTGATGATCATGTTCTCCGACTCTTCAAGACTTTGTGACATTTTCCCCCTTAGATTCACATTCCTCTTGAAGCTGTAATTTTTGCTTCAAATTCTTCTTCTTGAGCTTCTTTATTTCACTTAGGGCACAAATAAGTTCTCCACTTCTCCTTCACTTTCGTCATATTCTTCTTCTTCTAACTCCATCTCTTCTTTTTCTTTACTTTCCAGGATATCATCTTTTGTTTCTATTGTCATGAATAGAATCTGGTCTTGGCAGGCCATGTGTGCTCCCGAGATCTACCTTCAAGTGGTTAAACTATCTCCGAAGGAACCCGCTTTGATACCAATTGATGGGCACACACTTATACTGAGAGAAGGGGGGGGGTGAATTAGTATAAGACTATCTTTTACCTTTTCAAAACTTAATCAACCACAAATATACAAGATCTAACAATTAAGAACACAAGAAGAACACAAGATTTACGTGGAAACCCTTTCGGGAGACACCAATCCCCGTTAACTTTTGTAGGCACCAACCCATTCGAGACACCAATCCCCACTAATCTTTGTGGGCACCAACCCACTAGAGACACCAATCCCCACTACTAAGCACCAACTTAGCAAGAGACACCAATCTCTTCTTTTGGTAGGCACCGACCTCCAACAAAACTAGGGTCCACCTTCTGAATGTTGCTTCTTCAATTCAATCTTCTTCTTATTCATTCCATAATTGCCTCCTTATTTCAAAATATATACTCTCCTTCACAAATCTGCATAGAGTCTCCTCAAATCTTCATATATTCTCACTTGTGCATGCTCCATGGTTGATTTATCTTACATTGATTTCTCCTCCTCGAATGATCTCTATATTTATCTTATATCTTCATTTTCTCCACACATATATCTCTTTGAATGATCTTCCCTTTTTATTTATATCTTCATTTCTCCACTTGCACTCATTCGATTGATATATCTTTCATTAATGAATGATCTCTATATATCTTCTATTTACTCCATAATCGATATTTCTCCACTACTTGCCTTATTTCATTTTATATCCTCATGTCTCTATGAAAAGAGGCATCTATTTGAAAAGAGATAACCTTTTAAATGGGCATGACTTTTTGTTACCAATCCATAATTCTGATTGCTGCCTTTAAATACTTTTATTTATCCTCAAATGCTGCCATATACCCTTTCACTTAGAATCGCTGCCTTCTCATAATGAATCGGTGCCTTTGTAAAAGTAATCGCTGCTCCCTTATCATTAATAGCTGCTTATTATGTGTGTGTTTTCAAATTAACTTGGGCAATTTAATATATATGATTACATTTGTCTTTGGCGCCAAAGGGTGGTTGGCCCATAAATGTAAATCTGTCTTGCATATATGCCAATTTGAAGGGGGGGGTCGGCCCGCATTCTTGAATAACCATAAACTTGTCTTCTGTTCTACATTAATACACACTTTTAATGCCTCAAAAACTTGTCTTTTGGTCTTTTGATTTCATTCTTTACCTGAGTTACTTTGGATAGTGATTAGTGGCCTTTGGCTTTTATACGATTTCGTTCAAACGCCTTTGACATTAATGACAACACTATTTCCTACAATCCTTACTTAAATCCTTCTAAGGAAGGATCAAATATAAAAGGGTGATTACAAAATTCCCATACATGTCAGTGAAAGACATTCTCTGTGGTGCCCACACCAAACTGTACGGTCATAAAGGCTTCCATATAGTCACTAGAAATCAATTTGGAAGGTTATTCTTTGAAAGGATCGAAGGCAGACCTTCCCAGGAGTAAGGCCTTTCATTAAGGCTGAGAATGACAATTGGTCGCTACCTACATTTGAGTTAATCTGCACTCCTATTTCCTTCCCTGAAACAATAGACAAAGAAGACCTCCTCCAACTTGCCACACATAATGTAAGCTTCCTAAATCCCGTTATTCAGTTTACAATTTTTTGTTGATCCCTTGATAAGACCCAAATGATAATTTGAGAATCTCCTTCTACTATCAAGCACATGCAACCTGACAAAAGAGTCAGCTTCACCTCTTCCAACTAAGCCCCCAATTCTGCCTCGTTTGATTTAGCACGTAAAAAAAGGACCACCATTAATAAACCAGTGTTTCTCTGAGTTTCCGGGATGGGGGCACGGGTTTCCGGGGATGGAAAAAAATTTCCAAAATTTTGGGGATGGCGAGGGGATGGCTATATAATTTTAATATATTTTAAAAAAAATCTAAAAAGAGATACAGGTAACTTAAACTAAGGTAATTGAGATATAGGTAATCATTGTGGTTTGCGATGTTGAAATATCATTGAGTTTAACTTGTAGACTTTATTCAAAGTGGTTTAAAGTGAATGCGTGTTTTATTTGTTTTAAAACAACTAACATGGTATAATTTTGTCAGTTTTGAATTTTGGACAATGGCAATATTCGATAATAACTCTTGCTTTTTGATGACCATAGGCATATTTTTATCTATAAAATGTGAGACAACCATTCAAAGCAAAATTTGCTGCCTTCAAGTAACATACAATCATATGATAAAATTTAATAATAACAATTAATAAATATTGTATATTTATCATCGATTATAATAATATGTCGGTGCAACAAACTAATGGAGCACATTAAGATGTGGAATAAGGCATGGGGGCTCCCATGACAGCTAAGCAAACAACCTCTCTTCACACATAAAGCTCTCGTATGCCTTCCACGTACCATGTTTGTCAAATACTTACCATCTATGCAACAGTTCAGTGCGAATGTGACTTGCAACAGTTTAAAATCAGAGAAACACTGCAAACAAGTCAAAAATGGAATGTCGAAGCTTAAGCTACAGTTCAATGGGACTTGCAACAGAAGTACTTAAGAAATATCAAGCTTGGACATTCTGAATCATTCAATTGCATCTGGAAAATCTGGAAATGTGAACTGCGTTTTTAATTCCTGCTCGATGTTCAACTTAAGCTTCATGTTTCCAAATGGTGGCGGCATTGTTTAGGGTTATTTTGACCGGCTTTTTTTGGTTGATTGACAACGTTTTTGCGTGCTGCAGGGCATCCCCGGGACGATATGGCATACCCAGTTAAAGGGATGCTCTCAGGGGACGTTTCCCTTGTACAGGGGGTGTCCTTGAGACGTCCCTGTTACAGTCTTTCAAACGGGAACGGCGGGGGGTCGTTCTGTCCCCGTCCCCGCATCCCCGAAGCATCCTGCCAGTTGGGTGTCGGAGAAAATTGGGGGGGGGGGGGGGGGGGGGGGGCACGCGTCCCCGAGTATCACTGTAATAAACTAGCCAGCAGCATCTCTTAGAAGGAAGCCAGCACCAGCTGGATCTGGGATGCCCCTAGAAGCACCATCAAATTCAGCTTCACAAACCCATCAATGGCCTTCTTCCACGAAATGAAAGACCTTTATTTGTTTTTCTCGATTACCCATTAATGGGGGCAACTCACTGTTAGGTTATTTCTTGGAAATAAAGGTAAAAATAAATAAAATATCAGACCACTTCGAGGGGGTGACCTCCAAAAATCAGAATACGAGAATGTGAAGTTAATTTTACTATTCTATCTTACAGAGTAAGGATGGGAGGAATTAGATTTTACATAACTCATAGAGCTGCTTTCACTATATGAGGAGTTCCTAGCAATCTTTCAATAAGCTTTTGCTCGTTGAATGACCTTCTCAAGAGTGACAAATTGAAGGCTTTGTCCTAAAGCTTTCTTAATCTATCAATCAATATCACATGTTGGGGCAAAATATTTTGTACAAGGAGGCTAGCCTTAAGATGCAGTCTTAAGAAAGTTCTGATGATGGTTAGGATGACCATCTCCCTTCTCATCTATATGAGTACCTGAAAATCAAATCATTGCCGGTGTCTTCCCATGAGGCCAATAAACTTGCTATGATTAAATGCTTATGTTCCTGATAAACACAGGTGGAATCTGCTATTCAATTTGAAACTCTACAGCTGAATCTGAAAAATAAAAAACTGAACAGGAAATCTGAAAGTTGAAATAGAGAATGAACACTTTCTTGAGATAGCATGCATGCTACCTCAGGTCTAAGACATTCCAAGAATATTTGGTTCCCGAACTTAGCTAAGGGTTTCACATGCACAAACTGCCTACATAGTTATACCCAACATCATATCTTTCATTAAGGCGTAAATGCCTATTTAAAGTCATCATTTCTCTCTTTTTTGTTTTTTCTTTTGCATGTGGAGTATTTAATTCTACACTTAATATCCCTAATTTCTTTGAGCCTTTCAGATTACTTTAATGCTGTTCATTTAAATTTTAACACAACACTGAACTTCCCTAATCTTTATTTTTCATTGCTGGGCGTAAGTGCTTGCATTTTTTCACCTTCAAACAGTAATATTGTCTTTAGACATCTAAAGGGTTTTTATTTGGGCAGTATAACACTAGTCATTTTTTCAAATTTGTAGGTGTTTATCCTTTCTGGGGCATGTTTTATGAAAGTATAAGCATGTCCTTTCAGTAATGACTCACACGTATCGTATGATACCTCATTTACCACTTATCCAACTGATGCATCCGTACTTTCTACATGCTAAATTTGGTCAGCAGGGTGTTGAATCAAGTTACCATGACACAGATCAATGCCAATACGGGTGAATCTGTTGTATAGGTAATTGTATTTAAGACAGTTGGATAGGTAGCTACTTTTGTCTGTTTGAGCTGAAGGAAATGTTTTATAAATGTTGCTTTCTCTGAAATTGGAGTTTGCGATTATTTTGATTATACTTTCATCCCAACAGCAGAATAATTCCCCATCACTCATGCAACTGACCTGGATTTTTTAAAGCTGCAATAAAGGTGAACCCAAATTCTTAATCTGATGGACCTGCACCTATGCTATATTGATCTGTACATCTTAAGGCCCCTTGACTTTCATAAACTCTTTTCGTTGGATTTTTTTTGGGATGGATGTTTATTATGTGCTGCTGTAGGAGGCGGATTTGAAATTGCAATTACAATACACAAAAGGACATAACTGACAAAATATTTCAAGAAATGAAGCTCAAAATCTGACATACACTCTGAGCCTCTGATTTTGGAATTGAGTCTATCTCCAGCTCCAAATTGTAAGTACTGGATCTACAATTGATTCCCAAAGCTTTAACCTTAACACAATTGTAAGTCCTCTAATAAAATTGTCATATTTCCAATTTTCCTATTGAAAAGCGTAAAAAGGGACAACTTAAAAGTTGTGAAAATAGACCAAGGAGAAGACAATAATTCAAGAAATTGAAGCTTGAAATCTGACATACACTCCAAGCCTTCAATTTGTGAAATGAGTTTCCAGCTCAAAAGTGCAAGCACAGAATCTAAGATTAATTTCCTAACTCTAAACCCTTTAAAATTCAAATTTCTTTCCCACTACCGTCATATAACTGCTTTGCTAGTGAAAAGCGTCTCTTGTTTTCTTCTTTTAGGGTTACAGTTTTAAAAAAAATATTATATTATAACTTGTTAAATTTTGTTATAAATTTTCCCTTTTTAATGTTTCCTATTAAGAAGCCTCTGGTTTTTTTAGGGTGCATAGAACCTAGAAGTCTCAGAAATGGTTCCCCTTAGGTTTTTGTTTATCTGAGAATTTGTTCCTTGAAAAGTTAGAGATGTCCCTGGGAATCAGATGGGAGACAACATTTGAATGGAAGCTTGTTCCAGGCCATCCAAAAAAGGGAAAACATTTATTTTGGATGCTTATTTCATTCTGGTTCCCATTTTTTGGCCACTTTCCCTCTAAATCATAGGGTGATGTCCTCTGTCAGGTAATATAGCTGGAAATTTGTACAAAAATACTCGTACTTGCAGAGGTTTTCAGGTACTGTATTGGTTTCTGTTAACTTTAACCTTTTCAATCTGTTTGAACTTTGAACTATAGCCTCCATTGCCTCCACAGAAACATCAGAGGCTGCTTGTCAAGCTTACCCTGCAGTGATCTTGGTCTTCTGCCCTTAGCATCCGTGCATCAGCCCAGTACCTCAGAAGTTTCTCCCTGGATGAGCCCTGCTCGATTCTTTGTGATATGGAGTCAGCCTCAACATTGGCTCATTCAATGCTCTCGAGTCTCCCTCATCTGCAGTCAAATCCTCACCATGATCAGGCAGTCCGCAGAACCAAGCCATTGTCAACTTGATTACTCTCAGCCAAAATAATTGTGGCTTGTGGTGAACTCAAGGCCATACAGATGCACTAGGCAGAACAAGATGAAATGATGAGTGGACACAGTTGTTGCTTTCATATAATTATGGATGACACAACTGCTGGCAAAGAACCTCTCATTTCTAATTTTCTACTAAATGCCCTCCTGACATGGACCCGGCTTTCTTGGTCTGCATGTTCAAAACTTAAGAGAGCCAAAGTTGCTTATGTCCTCCGAGCCATCCGTGAATACTGTCAGCATGGGCAGTGGCCAGCCCACTCAGGAAGGAAAATAGGTTCATCAAGCAAGGCTCCACTCAGGTTTTTGTTGTGTGTGATCATTCAGTCCGATTCTTTAGACATTCACTCTCCTGATGCAGTTGATCTTAGACACAGGCTTTTTGGTTGCAGCATGAATAGTGGTCCATGCTTTAATCAGGATCAGAGTATCAGCAACCCAGGGCATTCTTCAGTCTAATATTGTCTCTGTGACTGTCTTAATTAGATTTAAATTCTAACTTTTTTTCTTAGGCTCAGTGCAGCCGTTGGTACCCAGATTGTATTTGTGGCTCTGAATGTTTTTCCCAATTTCTATGGATGAACAGTCAAAGTTACAACCTTATATGTGGCTGTTTTTGTAATTACTGAAAACCTTGTCAATATCTGGTGCTTTTATTATATATAAAAAGCTAGCATTTCTAGAATTCCTTTATCACCGGCAACCTATTTTTCTGCATAATCTTTTCGTCTTGGTTCAGTCTTTTGAGCAAGTCCAGTTGCCAAAATTTGAAATTCTATATTAAAAAATAGAGTCTCGGTTCTTGTCTTTGGGTGTCGAAATAAATTTCTTTTTGTTAGTGGTTCCATGGTTTTTCTTTTGGTCTAGTGATTTTCTTCTATTGCTTTTAACTTTTTAAGTGTGCTTATAGGTCTTTGTGCAAACATTTCTGACCTGGGTATAGCAATAATGCACTCTCATTTTCATCACTCTCACCGGCTAATCCACTTTTTAATGGTTTATGGCTGGGTAGTCCAGGAACAGATTTCAAGTCCTTGAAGCTATGTGAAGTGGGTTGCCATGATCAGGATTAGGATTGGATTTGGTTGTATGATGTAGAAATCTTATTATGTTTATCTGATGTTTTAAACTGTACTAAGGTGTCTCTGTAATTAGGGCTAGGTGTTTTTGCAAATAGTTCATCTTGCAGAGTTAAATTGGTGACCCCAGTTGATCTATCCTTCTGCTGAATTAAGAACTTGAAATTAGCTACCTTGATGGTGCAATTGGTTGCTTCCAAACAGCAGAAATTGCTATATATAGCCCACAGATGATTGTTAAATGTTTATTTCCTTCTCCTTCGATGCCTTTACAAAAGTTATCAGGTTATTCTGATACGTTTATAAATTTTAATGTTGACTTAACAATTGAAACTGTCTTCAGGATCCTGTCTACATGCATGCTTAGAGCTATTATTTTGCATGAAAAGTAGCTGATGTGCTAACCTCAGAAGCAATTCCTGTTTTATTCATTATTGCCATTCTTATGGCCTTTCTTCAAAGTTTCTGTTAACAATTGTTTGCTGTATGCCGAGTTGAATGTCATGTGATCTTAAGTTTTAACAATTATAATTCAGTGTTCCATTTAAAGTCTAAAGAGTGTGTTATTGTAGGATATCAGCAGCTGTGTGGATAATAATTAGTGTTTGTTGTGGTTTTGGTGTAGAGCAGGCTCAGAAGATGTGCAGCTGGAGATGGCAAATTACCTTGGTGAAATAGTCCTTAGTAATGAAGGAAAGGTGCTTGTAGCAGAAATGGCTACTCTGACGCTGGTGAAGATAATGGGAAGTGGTAAATCGCTAGCAAGGGAATCTGTTTTGAAGGCTTTAAATCAGATTTCTTCGTATGATGTGAATGGGAAAAAGCTAATTGAAGCTGGTATTCTTCCACCTCTTATCAAGGATCTCTTTACTGTGGGTGTAAATCAACTGCCAATAAAGATGAAGGAGGTCTCCGCAGCAATTCTGGCGAATGTCGTAAGCTCTGGTTTTGAATACGAGTCAGTTCCAATTGATGCTGATGGACACACACTTGTTTCAGAAAATATCATTCATAATTTACTGCATCTGATTAGTAATACTGGGCCTGCAATAGAAGCAAAGCTGCTCCAAGTGCTTGTTGGCCTCGCCAGCTCTCCAGAAGCTGTTCTTAATGTAGTCACTGCCATTAAAAGTGCTGGAGCTACTATAAATCTCATTCAATTTATTGAAGCACCACAAAAAGATCTGCGAATTGCATCAGTGAAACTACTTCAACGGCTCTGCCCTCATATGGGCCAGGAACTTGCAGATGGTTTGCGTGTAACTACTGGCCAGCTTAGCACTCTAATCAGAATCATTGGAGCAACTGGTTTAACAGAGGAACATGCAGCTGCAGCAGGCTTGCTGGCAAATCTTCCAGTAATGGATGCTACTCTGACCCGTTCGCTTCTTGATGAAGGGGCTTTCCCAGTTGTGGTGAGTAGAATTCATGAGGTACGACATGGTGAAACTAGAGGCAGCCGCTTTCTCACTCCATACTTGGAGGGGCTAATTGGCATCTTGGCAAGATTTACATTTTTGCTCGACAATGAAGTGGTCCTCTCTCTTGCTAAGCAATATAATTTAGCATCTTTGTTTACAGATTTACTTCAAACAAATGGCCTTGATGAAGTACAAAGACTATCTGCCATTGCACTTGAAAATCTCTCTGCACAATCCAATACTTTGTCAGAATTTCCAGAAATTTCTAAAGGTGGCTTTTGTGATTGCTTATTTCCGCCACCTAAGCCAACTGGTCTTTGTCCAGTTCATCATGGAATTTGCTCCTCCAAAAATACCTTTTGCCTTCTTGAAGCAAAGGCAGTAACTAAGTTGGTAGCATGCCTTGATCATGCAAATGTATCTGTTGTTGAAGCATCTCTTGCAGCAATATGTACTCTTGTGAGTGATTCAGTCGATGTAGAACGTGGGGTTCAGATTTTGGATCAAGCAGATGCAATACAACCTATACTAGATATTCTACAAGAACATAAAACAGAGGTGCTCAGGCAGCGGGCAGTATGGACTGTTGAAAGAATACTCCGCAGTGGTGATCTTGCTCGCACTATTTCTACTGATGCTAATGTACACACAGCATTGGTTGATGCCTTCCGTTATGGCAATTATAATTCTCGGCAAGTTGCAGAAAAGGCTTTGAAACATCTGAACAAAATTCCAAACTTTTCTGGGGTCTTTCACAAAATTAGTTAAGTGTATTGCTGTTAAGATTGTATTATTATAGTGATTTGCAGCATATGGATAAGGTACCAATGCAGGGGAAAACATCTGGTGTTGGATTTATACGAATTATTTTTGTTGGCAGCTGTAGCACATGGTAGGGGGAGGGGCGGTTCTATGCCCAAATCTGTCAAGGCGGCCATGAAGTAGAATTTAAAAAGGCAGCTTTTGTTTTGCATTGTTTTTAATCTGCTAGTGATTTATTTACTATGCATGTATTCTAGTTCTGTGTGATGTGTTATGCTGAATATATCCAATTTTTTACCCATATAGTTACAAGAAATAGTTAATTTTGCTGTAAAATGAGTTGCTTAAGTATTTGCTTTCTGTGCAAATGTTCTCCGTTATGCAATTTACAAGGAATTGAATTATATGTTTTTTCTCCTGGGTCAAGAGATTCATGAACCTGGGTATCCGACTTGGCTGTGATATCCTTGCCTATTAAATCACATCTGTTGCTAATAAGATAATTTGTATGCTTTCATTTAGAAACCTACATGTAAAATATGCCATCCAAGAGATCTGATCTTCTGTTGATCAGAAAATTTTCAAATTTGAATAAATGATCTTGAAATGATTTCTTTCTGTTATGTTGAAGGGTTTATGCATTTTCTAAACGGTCAAAGCTTTGTTGTTGCTCTATTCTGCATATTGAGCTTTATGCATAGTCTCTTGTTTAAATTTCTCCTACATCATGAACTTATTTTTTTGAAAATTTCAGTGAAATTGTTTTTTATGATACCCATAGTTTCTGAAGTTCTTAGAAATTTGCTTGGTATGAGATGAAGTCATGTAGGTGTTTCAAGCCTATATGACCTGGACACATAATCTTTCTCCATTTTCGTTCATGTTCAGTAAATGGGTTGGCCTTATATAATGATTATTTTTATGGATCATTTTGCTGATTTCAGAAATTAACATTTCCTGAATACAAATTTAGGATATATGGTTTAGTTTTAAGAGTCTTTAGTATTTCTATATGTTCTGAAGATATCAGAGGGCTTTGAATCTGGTTAAAACTTTGGTAGTTGTCTTTTGAACTATTAAACTGCACAACCATGCCTTCTTATTTAGTCAGTTGTCAATCTCCACCCAGAAAAGTATCACAGGATGAGATGTATTAGAGTCTGGTATCTGTGACCGTGAAGTAATGTTTTCATCTGCGGTGCCTATATGAATATTACAGGATCCATGTTTTCTTACAATGGTTTCATACATGACTTCTTCAATGGCTGGACCGTTGGAGAATCAATCTGCTTCTCTTCTCAAATATTGCTACTTTATAGGTGGATTTTTGGAAAATGATATTTCTGATAACTACCAGAAACAAAAGGAAAAACTTAGGCAAACGATACTTCAACAGAAACTAAAACTGGTCCCTGTGTGCTTTTCCAATACATCCTAAAATATGTGTTGTTTGTGTCTTCTGAAGTAAGATTTGGAGTATCAAAACAGGGACTAGTCAGAGGTCTCAACCTATATGAATATTAGAGGATCCATGTTTTCTTACACAATGGTTTCATACATGACTTTCAATGGTTGGACTGTTGGAAAATCAATCCATTTCTTTTATCAGATTACTACAATATAGGTGAAAGGTTGGAAAATGTTATTTTTGATAACTACTAAAAACAAGAGGACAAACTTTTGCAAATGATTAACTTCCAACACACCAAAAACTGGTCCCTGGATGCTTTTCCAACATATCCTAAAATGTGTTATTTAATGTAGTCTTGTGAAGTAAAATTTGGAGGAACAAAACAGGGACTAGTCAGAAGTTTTAATCCCAAGGGCAAACTGTGCAAGTTGTTTATGGTCTTAAAGATGTGGCAAACAAGCTTCAATATTAAAGACATATAAGGCTTTTAAAGTCCATATTGTTAGAAGGAGCATTTGAGATCACTGTTGTAATGGTGAAATTTGCATACCCATGCCAATTTCCATTTAGTTTTGAGTGCGTTTTGATGGAATACCTTAATATAATTACATATCGACAAATGACACACTCTTGTACAAAGTTGGCTTCATTTGCCGATCCTTAATCCACTCCATTTCTTTTTACAGGTGGCACTACATTATTGGTGGAATGTTGGAAAATGTCATTTCTTAAAACTACTAAAAACAAAAGGAAAAACTTTTGCAAAAGGTAACTTCAAATGGAAACAAAAAACTGGTCCCTGGATGCTTTTCGAACACATCCTAAAAGGTGTTATTTAATGTAGTCTTTTGAAGTAAAATTTGAAGAAACAAAACAGGGACTAGTTCTAAGTTTTACTCCAAGGGCAAACTGTGCAAGTTGTTTATGGTCTTAAATATGTAGTAAACAAACTTCAATATTGAAGATTTAAGGCTTCTAAAGTCCATATTATATTAGAAATATACCCATTTAGTTTTGGGTGCATTTTGATGGAAAACCTTAATACAACTACTTATCGAAATACTGGACTGTTGTGCAAAGTTGGCATCATTCCCTAATCCTTCATCCACCTCGACTTACACATAGTTATACACATTTTACCTTACCCTATCCATATCAGCACTTATTCCTATTCATGCATATCTATTACACTCATGTCCACACATAATCCCATACATTTGTTAGAAATCATGAGCAAGATGTGAAAACCAGGAACTTTATGAGAGAGATTCTAAGCTACATAAATTGGAAAATGCAAAACAAAAGCAAACCAACAATTCTGAGAGAGATGCAAATGTCGATGTGACATAATTGCTTTAAGAGCCCAAAGCTTCATACAAGTTAGGTAGTGAGTTTATATAGACCATAAAGAGGGGGGAGATGGCAAAACCGACTGATAGGGGGAGGCCACTATACGGACTAAAATATAGCAAAAGCATCTTCCCAAGATAGCAAATGCCATCTCCCTTGTAAGATGTCAGCACTTCAAATCACTTGCTCACTAATTAAGCTCACTTTATTTAACCTATGCAACCTTAATAAAAATATAGGAAAAACTTAGCAAATAGGGAAATAACTAACCCACTAGGAAAATAAAAACCTACATTAACACTCCCTCTTAAACGTAGCTTAGGTGGGTGAAAAGATGGGTCTTGAAAATCAAGCTTGATGAGGTACCCATGTACAATGAATTCCCTCCAAAGAGAAGAAGCCCCCCCAAAACAAAGTAGAGAGAACACCCCCAGAATAGAGAGAAAATACGACTAAAAGACCCACCTGAAGTGGACACTAGCCGCACTACTAGCAAAGCTCGCAAATAAAGGAACTTGCTCTCAGTGAAGGGTTTGGTGAAGATGTCTGCGATTTGCTATGATGTCGGACAATATCTGAGATCAATGATTTGTTCATGAATCAACTCCCGAATGTAGTGCATATGGATCTCAATATGTTTGGTCCTTTGATGATGAACTGAATTGCGAGAGATCTGTATTGCACTCTGGTTGTCACAAAAGATGACTATAGGCTTTTGGAAGGGAATACCAAACTTAGTGAGAATGCTCTGAAACCAAAATGGCCTCAATAGTAGCATTAATTGCTCCTTGATACTCAACATCTTTAGATGAAAGAGCAATTGTAAATTGCTTCTTGCTTGACCAAGAAACTGGATCAGAACCATGTGAGAAGCAATACGCTAAAGTAGACTTCCTAAGAATTACTTGCCCAATATGAATTTGTGTCCCACCATGTCAATATCCACCCCTACTACATAGTGAATCCCATAATTGTGAGTGCCCTATACATAGCGAAGAATTTGCTTAGCTGCTTTCTAGTGTAGCTCATGTGGCACCTGCATGAACCTAGAGACCAGGCCCACAATATATGACAAATCATGCCTCGTGTGAGTTAGGTATATGAGACTCCCAATTAATTGGCAATACAAGGTAGCATCCACCAATAGTGAAGAATAGTGAGCCTCAAGTTTAACCCTTGACAAAAATGGAGTCGGTGCAGGGTTATAGTCAGCGATGCAAAATTTGGAGAACATATCAAGTGCATACTTGGGCTATGCCATGAAGATACCAAATGAACGCTGAGTGATCTCAATCCATGAGAAGTAGTGCAGAAGGCCCAAGTCTGACATCGGGGAATGATCATGAAGGGCAATTTTCACTGCCTTGATGGTGGATGAGGAACTCCCTGTAATCAACAAGCCATCAACATGAAGAAGGAACATGAGTATCATCCTACTGCAGAATATGCACATTCGGATCAGAATGACACCGAGTGAACCCAACTGACAGAAGGAAGGAGTCCATCTTGGCATACCAAGCCTAAGGGGCCTATTTGAGGCCATAGAGAGACTTTTGAAGACGACATACAAATGAAGGATCTTGTACGAACCCCTGTGGCTACTCCATGTATATCTCCTCTTGAAGGTCACCGTGAAGAAAGACACTCTTCACATCCATCTAATGAACTTACCAACGATGGGCTGTAGCAATAGCAAGGACAAGTCGGATGGAGTTCATTTTGGCAACTGACGTAAAAGTTTCAAAGTAGTCAATCCCAAGAACTTGGGAGAATCCTTTTGCAACTAGCAAGCCTTATGCTTATCAACTGACCCATCTGCGACAAATTTTGTTTGATAGATCCACTTGCATCGAACAAGTTTCCTTCCCTTAGGAAGAGGGACTAAATCCCAAGTATGGTTCTTGTTTAAGAAATTGATCTCTTCCTGCATAGCAGCATCCCACTCGAGGACACCAGAAGCTTCCCGAAAGGACCGTGGATCGAAAGCTGAGGCAATGAAGAGATGTGGAGCCTACTCAAACTGTGACCTTGTTCTTCTAGCATCTGAAGGATCACCAACCCAATCACCTATTGATTCTAATGTTTGACGAGCCTAAAGAGGCCCAATAGGAAAATCTGGAGGAGAATCATCACCCTCTGAATGATGACTAGGAGCGGAGGAAAATGAATCCTCATCATCATCGCCATCTGAAGTGGAGGAAAAATACTCATCATGAGCAAGAGGATTAAGATCCTTGGAAGAACTATCATCATGCTACAATGTCTTTAAAGTGATTGTAGATGGAGAAGTGGTGGGAGAAGAACTAGAAACATCCTCCTCAAAACGAACACTCCTCTTAATAAACAACTCATGAATAGTGGGGTGGAGAAGCCTATAGCCTTTGACACCATCTGAGTACCCAACAAATATGCAAGGCTTGCTCTGCAGATCCATAGCCTTGCATTTCTCTGTTGGAATGTGGGCCCATGCAAGAGAACAAACACCCAAAAGTGCTTTACTGTGGGTTTCCGACTGGTCTAAGCTTGAAAGGAGCGACTCCCTTTACAACTTGATGAGGAACCTGATTCTGGGTGTAACACACACAGTTGATGGCCTCCACCCAATATTGAGGTGCCATAGACTTGGAGTGAATCATAAAGTTAGCCATCTCTTTCAAGGACCTATTGTTTCGCTTTGTGACACCATTCTACTGTGGACTGTAGAGAACCGTGTGATGAAGATCAATGCCCTTTGAAACACAAAATTGTTCAAACCTCTGGTTGACATACTCCCCCCCATTGTCTGTACATAGAATCTTGATGAACTTCCCATATTGTTTCTCTGCAAAAGCTTTGAAGTCTTGAAAAGACTCAAATACCTCAAACTTTTGTTTGAGAAAATAAAGCCATGTATATCTAGAAAGATCATCAATGAATGTGAGAACATATCGAGCCTTGCTAAAAGAAGGATATGTGGAAATGGTCCCGCCAAGTCACTATGTTCCAACTCTAGAAGATGTGTGGCCCTCCATGCTTTGCCTTTATCATATTTCTCCTCAGGATGCTTACCAAGAATGAAACCTTGGCAAACTCCATCAGAAAACTGAATAGAAGGCAACCCTAAAACCATGCCCTGTTGACTGAGCTGCTACAAGTAGCGGTAGTTTAAGTGGCCAAACCATTGATGCCACAAACAACTCACCTCATCTAAGTGTGAGCAAAGAAAGTGAAGGAGAATCAGGAACAAAGTGAGAAAATTGATATAGTCTGGACTGATGATCAACTTTTCTCACAACAATTGTAGATCCATTGTGCAACTCACTGATTACCACTTTGTCTGGAGCAAACTCAACCCGCTTGCCACAACTCTAGTGTGAGTGATTTGATAGACATATATGAGATTAGTTGCCAAGGATGGAACACAAAGAACATCATGAAATGTTCCTTTGCCCACGTTAACAGACTCTCTCCCATGCACTTTAGTAGGAGTGTCATCGCCCATGAGTATAGATGACACAGAACATGGCTCTAAAGAGGCAAAACCATCTTGTGACGAAGCCATGTGGTGCGAAGCACCTAAGTCAATGATCCAAGTATCAGTTTGTGAAGCAACAACAACTAGGGCCTTTCCCTTTCCTTTCCCCTTACTTTATCCATGTCCTTTGAAGATTCTTGAGATGAACTCTATTTGATTGAATCAGACACCTTGATATTGTTCTTCTCAAGAAGATGTGTCAGGTGATCAATCTGCTTCTTAAGACACTTATGTTCATTATGACTAGGTTTCTTGCAATAGGCACACTTTTCCTTCTCCTTCTTAGGCTTGTCTCTTTTGAAGAAGATGCTTGATTAGCTGCTCTTGGAGTAGCTAGTTTCTGATCTTGTTTTTTCTCTCCTTGATTCTATTTTTTTTTGTTCTGCTTACCGGACCCTTTATGATCTTGTGTGCTTTGATTGACAATCGAGACATGAGATTTAGAGGGCTTAATTGTGCCCATTTGAACCAGTTTATCCTACTCCTTTGTGAGTTCACTTGCAAAATATCAAGAAAAGGCATTGTATGATTGGTTCTTAAGGCACTTTTAGTTGCATGAAATGTAGAAACAAACACAGAATAGTTAGGACCAAGCTTGAAAACAATACTTAATATCAATTGAGAATCTTTCTTCTCAATCCCACACTGTTTCAACTATAATCTTATGTCCTTTAGCTTAGTGAAGAAGTCCTAAATAGTATTAAAATGGGTGGGACTTAACCCTATGAGGTCATTCTTCAGTAGATGTCCTTTTATTTCATCATGCTTACCAAAGAGATTTTCCAAAGTGGTCCATACATCATTTGGTGTAGAAACAGATTCAATGTGAAAAAGCAAATATGGAGATACAGACATACACAAGGTTCCAAAAGCTTCATCCAACTTATTAAACCATTTTGGATTTTCTGCAATTAATGACAGTTCAGTTTCAAGATCCATTGTTACTCCATACAACCCTTACTTCTTAAGATAGATAGTCATTTTGGATTTCCATCTATAGTAGTTATAGGGTGTGAGTATTGGTATTGTTATTTGATCCATTTTATGCAGAAAAGAAGATTGTTGTTTGTTGTTGTGTAGAAAAGAGAATGCAGAAACTCAAAGAACACACACAAGACACCCCCTCTTTTCACTCAATTAAAGAACCCCCCAAGAAAATATGATTTGACACTTTATATTTAGTGCATTTACAATTTCCATTAACAAGAAATACTGATTGGACTTGATCTTAATGCTTTACAAATTCTCAATCAAATGAGTGTATGCTAAAAGTACAATTCAAGAATACAACTAAGTGAAACTAACAACACCACTGCAAAGCACTTAAAAAATAATTTACTTTCAAAAAAAGAAGCACCTCAATTTGAGGTTGTATGTGAAAGTTACGAGTCTTTGAGTTTCAAAAAATGGAACTGTGCAATGTCACCTGTGAGAATATGCAATTTCTAGGAAATTCGTGCACCGAAATCACAAACTGTTTGCACTAGTGCGTAGAGCGTGAAAAATAGCCCAAATAAAAAAATTGCTCAAGAAATGGAGCCAATATGATCGAGAATGGGACCTCTGAAGTTCGCCTTCTAGAATGAAACAACCAATGGAGAGGGGGTCAGATTTGCAAAAGGTCTCCTGCCGCCAAGTTTGGCGGTGCTTCCAAATTTAGATCTCGCCAAAAAAATTAAACCTTCACCAATTTGGCGAACCTCCAGATAAGTTTAGCTATCCATCAGTTTAGAGAGCTACCAAAGTCAACAACAGAATAGGGCATAACTAAAAATGGTAGTACCTACTAAATTTAGTGAGTGTTGGTTATAAAATCAAATTTGACATAACTGTCAAATTTGGCAGATCTGCCAAAGAGGAGGGTGTAGATTTTGAGGCCAAAGGGCCGAATTACATGAACATACCAAAGGCCAAATTGTTTTACAGTGGTGGGGTGCCGAGACCTCACCGCACACCCCTAAAAGGAGTCACGACCTATCAAAGGTCTGCATACCTCTTTAAAGAGGCTATGGCCTTGATAGTGGGGCCACCCCCTTAATAGGGGTTGTGCCTTAATAAAGGTCGATCCCTTTTAAAAAAAAACTTCAACGCTTAAAGCACTTAGAACAATGCTTTAACACTTAGTACAATGCTTGAAATTTGTTTATTATATATTTTAAATTTTTTTTTTCATATTTTTTTACCAAAAAATGCATGGATTTGTGTGTTGGGGGGGCAAAATGGCCTTTCGACAAATCTTTTTGCCTCGGATGCTCTCGGCATCAAACTTGGGCAAATTATATATGAAAATTCATCTGCGAAGCCTCCTCGATGCAATGGTAGGGTCCTTTTGGCCTGAAAATGCTCCGATAGAAAACTAAGTTCCAGAATTTGAGAAAGAAACCCCTATTCGTAACTTTGTCATACGATCTACAAATCTAATGAAACGAAAGCCATTTTTGACTTTCTTGAGCTTTCGAGACACATTGGGTTAGCAAAAAACGATAATATTATAACCATAAATGCTGTAATCACCAAATCTTACAAAAGATGCATGTAAAATAAAGGAGTTAATGGGTCTTGTTAAATCCTTTCTGATTCTCCAGATCGTTAAAAACACAAGAGAAGAGTATACGAGATTCACAAGAACTCACTCTCTCAATTAGGAATCTTGAACTTAAAACTCTTGAAACAAAAACTCTGATACTATGTTAGAAATCTTGAACAAGACGTGAAAACCAAGAACTTTATGAGAGAGATTCTAGGCTACATGAATTGAAAAATATGCAAAAAAAAATGCAAACTAGCGATTCTGAGAGATATGCAAAAGTTGATGTGACAAAATTACATTAAGAGCTCAAAGCTTCATACAAAGAATGACAGAGTAAGTAGACAATGCATTCAAGATGATACCAAATACAAGATAGGTAGTGAGTTTATGTAGACTAGAGAGAGGGGAGAGGTGGCAAAATCGACCAATAGGGAGAGGCCACCATACGAGATAAATATAGCAAGAGCATCTTCCCAAGATAGCAAATGCCACCTCCCTTGTAGGATGCCGACACCTCAAATCACCCACTCACTAATTAAACACTTTATTTAACCTAAGCAAGCTTAATAAAAGTATAGGAAAAACTTAGGAAATAGGGAAAATAAATAACCTACTAGGAAAATAAAAACCTACACTAGCAACATTCACCTACCAATTCAAAATTTGCACTTCCTTGTTTAGGGTCAATTCCATGGTGTGGGAGCGATTTTGTGCCACATGAAATTGATCCCTAGAATTCAAAATTTATCAGCTCTTACCCAATTCACTAGATGTTATTAGTTAATTTGGTACATGATTGCACAATTAATTGTTGTCTTGGTATTTAAAGGCATTAAATGTGTACTTAATTCATATTTGGAAATCATCAAAAAATCCTATTCATTAAAGAGAAGAATCATTCTAGGAACACTTTGTTTGGAGCATTAAAAGGAATCTTATCTACATAAGACCATTTACCACTTGCATGCTTTATTACTGTGTGCTAAAGGTTGTAAAATCGATAAAACAAGGGGGTTGACTAAGGAGAATGTGAACCCTTGCGATTCAATAGTGTTTTCAAGGTATTCTTAAATATTATCATGTCATTAAGCACTAGTAGATAACAGAGATGGGCACAAACTAGATAGTAGAAATCAGATTCATAGATTGTAGATTAGATTCATGTCATGTGGAATTGATTCAAAAGTGTGGTATTGACTAGCACAAAGTTGCAAGCTTGTGTAGCATTTTAGATAGTTGGTACATTGAGGACATTTATTTTCTTGTACCTGGGTGATTGAGTTTTGCAAGACACTAGGGTTTATTCTTCATTGTTGTCCTTAAAGATAAGTGTTTTGGCCTTCACATTTGATTTCTTAAATTAGCATTTAATTATTTTGATATTTACTCAATTTTGTTGTTTAGGTTAATTGTGTGGTTATTGATAGCATTTAATTACGCTGAGAGGCGTTATACAGTCACAACAGGGTGGGGATGAGAGCACTCATTTTTTCTGCCTAAATTTATAAAAAAAATTAAATACCAAAAAGGAAATAAAAAATAAAACTTAAGAAAATCAAAGAAAAAACCTAAAAAATAAATTAAAAATGTTGAAGGAGAAAAAGCTAAATCACAAAAACTATGGAACCAAAAAAGAAATTGGAAAAAATAAAAACTAAAAAAGAAATTGGAAAAAATAAAAAATAAAAACGAAAAAAGAAATCGGAAACTATTGGAAGGAGAAAAAGCTGGAGAAAATCACCAAAACTATGGAACCAAAAAGAAATTGGAAAAATTAAAAAATAAAAACCAAAAAAAAAAATTGCAAACAAAAAAAGGTGAGAAAATCAAAGAAACTATAGAAAAAAGATATCCCTCAGTGTACTTTTAGATATATTTTTTAAAATATAAATATACTAGTATAGTTATAGCGGGGTGGAGCACTCATTTTTTCTGCCTAAATTTATTAAAAAAAATTAAAATACCAAAAAAGAAATAAAAAATAAAACTTAAGAAAATAAAAAAAAACAACCAAAAAAACAAATTAAAAAGTGTTGAAGGAGAAAAAGCTATATCGCAAAAACTATGGAACCAAAAAAGAAATTGGAAAAAATAAAAACTAAAAACTAAAACTAAAAAAGAAATAAATTGGAAAAAATAAAAAATAAAAACCAAAAAAGAAATGAGAAAAAGTTGGAGAAAATCATGAAAACTATGGAACCAAAAAAAAAATTAAAAATTTTTAAAAATAAAAACCAAGAAAAAAATTGAAAATGAAAAAAAGTGAGAAAATTAAACTATGAAAAAAGGATATCCCTCGGCGTACTTTAGATATATTTTTTAAAATACAAATATACTAGTTAACTTAGTACATTTAGAAAAAAATATTTTTCCTTTATATATTTTGGTGAGCTTGTTCAATCCTACACCACCTTAAGGTTTGACCTAGGGCTATACCTTCATCTCTTTTAGGCTATTTCAGATCTAATATATGATTTTATGAACTACTTTCAGATATTCCTAGGGTTTGGATTTATTTTTATTCACACATGGTTTGGGCATCTTACTTTTATTAGGGTTTGGCCACATATGGTGATATGTATAATTGAGCCTACCCTCCCACCCTTGGATAATCCATTATTATGGCTCCTTGTAGGTCACTTTCTTGGGATTATATATTGATATGCTCCCATCTTTTGTAACACATCATCCTTCCATCCTTGATATTCTCTTGACATTTTATACTATGGATGAGGATATATTCTCAATGAAGGTATTTTTCTACTATGTGTTTTCTTTTCCCTCCATTGAGTTGGTTAGTGCCCATACTTTTTTAAGACACACTTCACTTGTCCATAAGTCCCATATTGATCATACTTTACCCATGGCTTGTGATATTGATGAGCATATAACTAGTGACGATTTATCATGTTTTAGTGATGCATTTAGCATGATGGTTGTTGATGATGTTAAACCCTCTTCACCTATGCATGAAATTATTATGCCTTTTGATGATACTTCTCTTATATGTCATGATAGCCCTACATATATAGCCACACATGCTTTTGATGAATTACCTTCTTTTATACATGAAGATGTGATTTATAATAACCACATTTCTACTCTCATGTTAGCCCTACGGGTATTCATAATAGCCTTTCACAGTGATGCCTTACATGATGATGTTATACACCTTGATGTTAGTTCATTAGCTTATCATGTGGTTCACATTGTTACCACATTGTTTTATCCTATGCTACATGATGACATAATGAGCCTTAGTGAAGAACGATTACATGATGATTATGATGGTAGTATAGATGCTTCTTTACATGTTAAATCATTCTTGCTTGCTAATTATGAGTATGCAAATGATATTTTATTCATTGGTGAGTTTAGACTTTGTCTAATTGGTAAAGATTTGCAATGGTTTGATTCCTCTTATTTCTTTACACTTTTTATATGAATTTGGCACATGCTCTCATTGCTTATTTTTAAAACCTAGTGCCTATAAGAATAACATAGACCTAATGATACATTCTCATGATATATTTTTTGATCCTTGTTCTCCCATTGTCCACATGGATTATACATATTCTAAACCTACCTTTCATCCTATGCCATGTTCTCCTAAAGTAGCTAGAGGCCAAGATGTCCTATTGCAACAATTAGTTGTACCTCCTAAACTTACACATATGGTATTAGAACAACTTTTGAAACACTCTCTCATTACCTTATATCTTGTTCAATGACATAAGGCTAAATATTTTTGTACACATGCACATGGATATTCTAAGTATAGAGGCATTGCATTCAAACATAGAAGAATTTATAGAAAAAGGGAAGATAAACATTAAGCATACTCATGAGCCCACAACTCCTTCATTTGATGAAGTTAAACATATGGAAGAAAAACATATGTGTCAAGAGATAGTCTTGTTCCCTATAACAAACCCTATATTTAGGTTACATGACATAAAAGAGAAACCACTTGATACACGTGATGAGTAATGACTTAGTTGATTAGATATTCCCACTTATCCTTCTTGGATCTCACCATATTTTATGCTTTTATTTTTTCCTTGGCTTTATATTTATGTGTCCATGTTCCTAGTTAGCATGTGGATAATGCAAAGACAACTTTAGTGGTGCATGTTGACACAAGTGACTTTGAATATGTGTTGTGCTATTCATGTCACTTCTTCCTTGTGTGTTGTATCATTTCTACTTGGGCCTTTTTTATGCCATGTATGTTGTGATCCCCTTATCTATTCATCCATTTATTGTTGTGCCCCTCATTTTTGCTTTTGATTAGACTGACAGTGTTGTTTTGGAGATAGACTTTATGACTTTCTGTGGATGTTAGATATACTGTTATGTGATTATTTGATGATACCTTATTGTGTTAGATGACTTTGATGATGTTGCTAGAACTGATGGTTCATGCTTATGATATGCTTTCATTTGGATTTGATTGATTATGTGATCAATCTGGCTATGAGTATCATGTGATTTATTTACGAGTGATCCTTGTTTAGTGGATTAGTAATTGAATGTTTTATATTATTTGTTAGACAATTATATGATATGTATAATGTGGTTTATCTGATTGATGTGTTGGTGTGAGGGACAACATAGTATTACTCATGCATGAGTACCCTACTATGCTGTGAATCCCTCTCATGGTGTGTTTGAGGTTATAATTATATGTATTGTTCAACCTTTTGATTTGATGCAGGATGCAGGTACATGACATCGACTCCACCTGGATTATCAGGTCTAAGTGTGTCTTAAACCCAATGGAATAGTGGAATGGAGATAACGATGGGTTCCCTAATTTGGTCACCATCCTTGTAAAGGATGAGTATTTTGTTTTGTGTCTAGTCAGTAGGTCGTCAGATGTGGTTGTTAGGTTTGTTGGTATAGGGTTCCATGGTTGTAAATGTGTCTTTATTTTTGTGATTAATTATTTCATTATAGTAGATAGCAAAAGATCATTTTGTTAAATAAATAGTAATAGTGCTAATAAAATAATAAAAATAATATATTTATATAAGTAGGTGAAAATTTATTTGTGTGAATAAAATAAATTCACTTTTGTTGTTGCAAATTAAGATTAATGAATTTAATTTATTGTGAGTTATCATGAAAAATATTATATTGTAACTTGACATTTATAACTTTATTGCATTTATTATGTTGTCATAAAACTCTTAAATGACAATATATAGTATTTATATAAGATAAAAGGATCTCGAGTGCTCTTGGAAATTTAATGTAATATCTTTTGTGGCATTATGGGGGAATATTGGAGAGAGTGGATGGTTAGGTAATGGAAGAAGAATTTATGGCATTTTCATTATTTTATGTGGGGAGTGCTATTAGTGAAGGACTCACGAGAAAATGGGGCTGCATGTTCATGGGATGTAAGTTTTTTTTCTGGAAGAAGGAATCAGGGGGAGGAAGCCTAGAGAAGAGAATTAGGAGGGAGAAAAGAGGTTATTTGGCGGATCTGGTGCAGGGGGTTCAATTTTTGGGTATGTTCACTAAGTAATTAAATAAATATGACTGAATTTAGATGGAATTTTGATATATGATTCTTTCTGAATATGCATGAAAATCTGTGTGAAATTCTTCCTTTTGATATCATCATGCTTTGATAGATATTCCCACCTTCCTGTCGCTTATTGTTTCGAAGACTTTTTGTAGAGCTTAATCTGGAACATTCATATGAGCAGTGTGTCCTCACCATATTTAATTATTTTTGTAATCAATTTTTCCCTGAGGATGATTCCTCTGGAGTAGTGAGATCATTTCCTTACTCTACAACCAGATTGAAATATTTGTAGATTCTGTGACCTTCTGATAACCTAGCTTATCAACCAATCAAACATTATCAACTAGCTTAAATCTTGAAATCAGATTTGTAAACAATGAATCATCCTTTCGCCATAGCAAGGGATTATGTTAATCTCTTAATTCTTACTTAAGCATTTTGGAGTTGAATCCATGTAACCTGGCTGAAAATCTCATGATGTGTTTTCCTTATCAAATCCATTTTTGTGCAACTCTGCGATTTTGTATTCCATGAGATGTTATTTATTAAGGCTTTAAGACAACAGTTGGCACTCTTCTTCCCTAGTCCTTTTGCATGCGATTAAATTCTATTCACTGTGTGCTCTTTGTGAGAGGCGTATCATTATGATCTGCATTCGTTGTATCCTTTGCCTTGTGAAAGAAATCCATAATCGCGCATTAGTCTTTGTGGTGAAGTTTTTCATCGAATCTTGGATTTTCTCAACTATTACATTTTAGATGTTAACTCTTACTTTCTAAATTTTATGTACCAAAATTGGGATTTTTAACCATTGAATTTTGTGCCATTCAATTCCCTTGTTTTGTGAGTTTTCACTTTCAATACCATCGATATCCTCAATGTTTTCCTAGAAGATGTCTTCACAAAGGGACTAATTCATTTGCTCTTTCTTTGTAATCTTTTTGTCATTCGATGGCTCCCTGGTGGCAACTTGGCAAATAGTCTCAAGACTATTATCCCTTCTCACAACATTCTGCCAGTAGCACCGGCGTCGTGTGGCTTCTCTCAAACCCAAATCACACTCTTAATTTGATCTGTGTATCTCCAAAATCCTTCAGCTTTCCTCAATATTGCGTTTTGATAACGCTGCCTGACAAATGATTACATTCCAATTGTTTTTTTCTTCTCCGTTCCTAAGCCCTATTTTAGGGAAATAATTAGCTTGCAAGGCAAAAATTTGTGCACTCTTGATATTGCCATTGCTTGTTCATTTCCAAGCATTTTCATCAAATCCATTTAGTGATCTCTGCAATCATATTATCATCTCTTTGAGTCATTCTGTCAATCCAAAATAGAAATCATATTTGCTAATTATTTTCTGACGCCTTTGTCACAAATCCATCTTGCAAAATGTTGCATTCATTCCGTCAATGAAGTGTTGGAATTGCTTGAAGATGTATGTGCCTTTGTCCACAAACCATTTATGTCAATCTGCAATTATTGATCATGCCAGACCGAATACCTTGTTGTGCTCTTGCAATTAGCAATCATTGGAAATTTAATTAGCTTTCTCTCCATATAAGTTTGTTATTACCTACGATTATGGAATGCCATGAATGAATTTTAGAAAGGATAATTAGTAGAAAGTTACTATTAGATTCATAATAGGAAAGTTTAATTTAATATTTGTTATTAGAAAGTCCTTAAAGAAAAATAGAAGTCTCTCGTGAATTATAAATATAATTATATCTAATGAAATTCGATGTAAATTATAGTATGAGTTTAAAAAAATGTAAATTTAGATATTAACGTATGTGTTTTATTTTATATAAACATAAGAAATTTGTTTTTTTATATTTGTGTAATAGAGTAAAATGTGTGATCGAATATGAGTTTAAATTAAATATTTAGTTTGGAAACAAAAATTGTGTTTAAGATTGAGTAAGTGAAAATTAAAGTGGATTATATTAAAGTTGTTTTAGTATTGGGATTGGTTATAATTGTTTTACATTGCATTGCATTTGTTAAGTTAGGATGTAGTATTGAGTTTGGGCTATGGCATGTTCTTCTTTTGATTTACTAGAATAATATCCAAGTATTAGAATTTTTCTAGTTGGGATTTCTTTGTGTAAGTAAAGTTTAATTATTGTCCTTATAAGAGTTTATGCAAGCAGTCAAGTTTGAATTCCCGAGGCCTAGGTTGTCTATGTTTTAATTCATGTAATGTTGTTAAGTAATAATGTGTTGTGAGAGTATTATGTGTCTTGTATGAGGATCTTGGTTATCATAAATAAGGGAGAATGTCGTATTGGACCGTGATTTTTAGTTAGTCTCTATGGTTATGATTTGGATGCAAGAGGGGAGATGCCTTGCATTGATTATGTTTACATGTCACTATGATGGTCCTTGTCTGTTTGATAGGGTCTTCTAGATGCAGTTAGGGGAGTGGCTTTCAATGTGGGGCCGGTGCCTTAAGTGGCTGCCAGGGTACCATTGGAAGTTGATAAGCAAGTGATAACTTAATAATTAGCCTAGGAGGGAATGGGTAGTTAATTCATTTAATAAGATAACTTTGGATGCCTCACCCATGCCTGTAGCACTCTATTCGGATAATGATGGAATGAGAAGGCCTGGTTGGCATGATTGACTTCCTTGTCTTCATGAAAGGATAGTCGATTCCGCATGTGTCACCCTATGGGGCTGATGCTTAGAGAGAGGCTGCCAAGATAACCATAGATGGGGGCTGGCGTCTAGAGAGAGACAGCCAAGATAACCCATACTAGGACCATGCGATGACACTCTCCCTATTATAGTCTAGTATCCCCCTTATGTTCCTACTTGATGTTCATGTTGCCTCTAAAAGTATTGTTGAGCCATTTGATTATTATTCCTGAGTCAGTTGGGATTTTTTGTTAGTCATTTATCTGTTTATCTTTTCCATATTGACTGTTGACTTTGTGGGACCTCATTGTTATCTCCTAGCTCAGGGGATGGACCTCAGGGTTCCACATGGTTGGGTGGTTGAGCTCTATTCGATTGGTCTTCTAGCATCGTGGATCGTGTGGCATAGCTCTTCTATTTCTAGTTTGCACCTGTTTCAGAAGACATATTGTTGCAAGTATGGGTTGAACTGGTATTGTCATTGATGTCAACATACTCATGTTGCATTAATGAGAAGGATTAGATGAGCTGTGTGCTGAGGATATTGAGAAAATTAGTCTCAATCAGGAATAGTGAAGAACAATGATAACAACAAGGTAAAAGTCCAATATAGGTTGCGGATCAAAGGATGCGGTTTAAAGGGTTTGTAGATATAAGTCTTGAGTTGGCCCAGTCAAGTTTTTAGGGGTTCGTATGAAGTTTTGAAGAAGTTATGGTTGCTCAAGTAGAACCGGTTCCGACAGGTGTTCAGTGGTGACAGAGTGAGACAAATAGGTCTGGTGAGGTCCGGTAATGCATTATCCCATTCCGCGGATTTGAGGGAGTGTTGAGGACGTCCTTGTGAAGTGTCAAGTAGATTGGTTTGTGGCTTGAAGGTCCGGAAGAACCTATTCCTTTGTGACAGTGATGACAGACTATGTTTTTAAGGTTCTGGATGAAGGAGAGAAGGATTTCAGTAAGTAGAGGAAGTGCAGATGTTCCTGGTGATTCAAGAAAGCTTGTGGAGGTCCTTGGATTATGTTCAGTTCGTGTTGATGGTCCGCATTAGAGTTGGAGCCTGGAATTGAAGAAATACTTCCGGATGAAGGTGTTCTTTCTGTGACTGGACGACCGGATGAATTATACACCTTGCGAATGTTCTTGTGGTTGTTTGCTGACTTAGATGTTTGTTCCTAAATTGATGTCATGTATAAATAAATGATTGTGAAGTCATTTCAAAGGGTTGTTCATGTATAGGAGAATGTGGTAGCAATGAGAAGAGCGAAAAGCAGAGCAGAAGGTTTGGGCTTAAATGGAACTGACTCATGCATGGTGGAGATGCTAAATACCAGTTCAAGTATGTAATACTTATTCTTGATAGATAGTGAGTCTCTTGTAGGCAGTGAGCCTCTTGTGAGCAATGTGCTCGGGCAGTGAGCCCTAATTGGCATGTGCCATTTGTTCTTTCTATTCTTCTAATAGAGAATATTATCTTGGGTTAATCACCCCGTGGTTTTTTCCTTAACCAGGTTTTGCACGTCAAAATCTTGGTGTTACATGTGTTGATGTGTTTCTGCTATTGATTTGTTACATTGTGCTTTCATGATTGATCTTCTATTATGCTGATAATTAACAATGTGGAGTTAAGTACATAAAAGAGAGAAAGTTTTATACAACTGATTCACCCCCCCTCTCAGTTGTGTGCCCTAAATCTAACAATTGGTATCAAAGCCAAGTTCCTCTAAAAGGAGCTTAACCACTTGAGGAGATCTGTCGTCATACAAGAAGGATAGTCCGAAGTTTGATGGAACCAACTTGACTCTTTGGAAAGGTCACATGAAATGTCACTTACAGTGTATGGGATTTGCATACTGGTCCATGGTTACAAAAGCTTAGGTACCTCCACAGGGTGGTCTGACAACCCTAAATGAAATCATAGATACTGAAAATAATTTGCGGACCAAAGAGGCTCTTCTAAGCGCATTATCTGACTCAGAGCTCTCAAATGTTATTGATCTACCAACTGACTTTGAGATTTGGGGGAAACTAGAACTTTTGCATGAAGGAGATCAGTTTGTTAAATGTGCAAGGTTACAAAGTCTAAAAGGGAAATTTGAAAAACTGAAGATGAGAGATGATGAAAATATTACCTCTTTTATGCCAAGAGTGAATGAGCTAGTTTGTGGGATTAGAAATGCAGGTGGAATCCTGAGTGAAGAAGAAATCATTGGCAAAGTTCTTAGATCCCTTCCTGCCTCATAAAATCAAGGCTTTTGCAATCGAAGAATTCAGAGCTCACACAACAGTCACAAGAGATCAATTGGTTGGTAAGCTGGCTGCTTTTGAAATGGCCAAATTTGGAGATGATCCTCCAAAGAATGAATCTGCATTCAAAGCCAGTGCCTCTGTAAAAGGGAAACAAAGGTTTGATCTGGGAGAAAACTCTTCAAGGAACCTATCATGGTATGAAACAACAAGAAAAGACTTGGAAGAAGAAGAAGCTGAAACTGCTCATCTTGAAGTTCTTATTGCAAAAAGACTGCCAAGAGGATTCGGTAAGTATGAAGGGAAATTACCTTTTAAGTGTTTTAACTGCAATAAAATTGGTCATTTTGCCTCAAGATGTCCGGAAATATTTTCAAGACCAAATCCTAACAGACCAAGGTTTCAAAAGAATTGTTACTACGTTCATGAAGAAGATGATAATGAAGGAGTAACAGATGATGAATCAGAGACAGGAAACAAATCCGGTAATGAATGGGTGTTTATTGCCATCAAAGAAAAGGAACAAATATCCTCTGTATCTATCAATCATGAAGTTGAAGAAAAAGCTCTGGCTGCTCAAGTTGAAACAAAGGATGATTGGGTCATTGATAGTGGATGCTCTCACCATATGACAGGTGACAAGAATAAGTTCTTAAATTTGGAAAAGTATGAAGGAGGAATTATAAAGTTTGGAGATAATTCTGCTGGCAGAATCAAAGGTAGAGGAACTATTTCTCTTGATGGAAAGAACAAAACTGGTAATGTACTGTATGTTGAAGGATTAAAGCACAATCTTCTCAGTGTTGGACAGTTGGTGGACAAAGGCTATGATCTCAGATTCAGGAATAGAAAATGCAAGATCTTTGAAAGTTCTAGAACAGAGATTGCATCCGGTACCCAAACAAAAGGTAACATCTTTCACTTGGCTGGTACTAGTAAAAGTTGTTTATTTGTTCAAGTTGATCAGAGTTGGTTATGGCATAGAAGAATGTGTTATGTGAACTTTGATAATATCATCAAGATAAGCAATACTCAGGCTGTAAGAGACCTTCCAAAATTGGTAAAACCTACAAATAGTTTGTGCAAAGAATGTTAGTTGGGAAAACAAAGTTGAATCTCATTCAAAAGCAAGGAACAATCTTCTACCGGATTATTAGACTTGGTTCATACTGACTTATGTGGTCTGGCAAGAATCAGGAGTGTGTAAGGTGATAGATACTTCATGTTGCTAATTGATGACTATTCCCGGATGATGTGGGTAACCTTTCTGAAAGAGAAATCAGAAGCTCTTGAGAAATTCAAAATATTCAAGGCTATGGTGGAAAATGAGACTGGATTAAAATTGAAATGTCTGAGGTCTGATAGAGGTGGAGAATTCACATCCGATGAGTTCATAAACTTTTGTGAGAAACATGGAATAAAGAGACAGTTGTCTACCCCTAGAACTCCATAGCAGAATGGAGTTGTTGAGAGAAAGAACTAGACCATCCAGGAAGCATCCAGGACCATGATGATGGAAGCAAATGTTGCTCAGATCTATTGGAGAGAAGCTGTCAGCACTGCAGTCTACACTCTCAAGCGAGTTCAAATTAGAAACTATACTGGTAAGACTCCTTATGAACTCTGGTTTGGTATTACTCCCACTGTGAGATACTTCAGAGTTTTTGGTAGCAGATGTTTCATTAAAAGGGATGAAGATCTAGGAAAGTTTGATGCTAGAAGTGATGAAGGAATATTCTTGGGTTATTCTACTCAAAGAAAAGCATACCAGTGTTACAACAAGAGATTGAGAAAGATTGTAGAAAGTGTAAATGTGAAGGTTGATGAAGAAATTGAAAGACCCTCAAGAATTCTTGAGCATGATGAAGATGATCAGAATGGTGTTCAGATTCAAGGTATCCAAGCCTCTTCTGAGAAACAAAGTCAAGTTGATCCGGTAAGACAAGAAGAAGAGATAAGTCTCAATGAGACTGATCAAGAGTTAGAAATGCAAGAAACTCCCAAAATTCCAAGGTATGTAACTCTAAACCACTTTGAAGATCAGATCATAGGTGACAAAAGCAAAGGGGTGTAAACAAGGAGGAGAATTGCTCAAAATTCAGATGAGTATTGTCTAATTTCAAAGATTGAACCTAAGACAGTAAATGAAGCCTGCAATGATGAAAACTGGACTAAGGCAATGGAGGAAGAACTGATGCAAATTGAGAAGAATCACACTTGGGATCTTGTTCCCAGACCAAAAAATAAAAATGTGATTGGAACCAAATGGGTCTTCTGGAACAAATTGAATGAAGCCGATGAAGTAATCAGAAATAAGGCCAGATTAGTTTGCAAAGGTTACTCTCAAATAGAAGGAGTAGATTTTGAAGAAACTTTTGCTCCAGTGGTAAGAATTGAAGCAGTCAAATTATTTCTTGCATTTGCTGCCTTCAAGGATTTCAAGGTGTATTAGATGGATGTCAAATCTGCCTTCCTAAATGGTAATTTGGAAGAAGAAGTGTATATTGAGCAACCAGATGGATTTCAATTGTTTGATCATAGTGACATGGTCTGTAAACTGAAAAAGGCACTGTATGGACTGAAGCAAGCCCCAAGAGCATGGTATGAAAGATTGGATAAGCATCTCTTGAAGATTGGTTTCAACAAAGGTACTGCTGACAGTAATTTGTATTTCAAAATTGATCATGAAAACATCTTAATTGTTGAAGTATTTGTTGATGATATCATTTTTGGAGGAAGAGATAGTATGTGTAAAACTTTTGCAAGTCAAATGAAAAGTGAGTTTGAGATGTCAATGCTTGGAGAAATGAATTTCTTTTTGGGTCTACAAATTACTCAAACAAAGAAAGGAATCTTCATTTCTCAGTCAAAATATGTGAAAGAATTGTTGAGAAAATTTGGGATGGAAGACTCAAAGCAAATGAACACTCCAATGGCAACTGGATGCAAGTTGAGCAAAGATGATGACTCTCCCAAGGTTGATCAGACAAAATATAGGTCAATGATTGGAGGACTATTGTATCTCACTCAAACTAGACCAGATATTATGTAGGCTGTTGGTCTTGTTGCTAGATTCCAAGCCGATCCTAGAGAATCTCATGTTATGGAAATCAAGAGGATTTTTAGATATCTAAAGGGGATAGTTGAGTATGGCCTATGGTATCCTAGAGATCATGATTTCTCTCTTCATGCATATACAGATGCAAATTGGGTAGGAGATGTGGATGACCAGAAGAGTCCCAGTGGTGGAGCATTCTTTTTAGGAAAAAGATTGGTTTCTTGGCTAAGCAAGAAATAAGAGGCAATATCTCTGTCTACAACTGAAGCAGAATACATTGCAGTAGTAGGTAGTTGCACTCAAATCTTATGGATGACGTAGATGCTAAGAGACATTATAGTAGAATATGAGGAGCCTATCACAATCTTCTATGATAATTCAAGTGCTATAAGTATATCTAAGAATCCGGTGTTGCATTCAAAGACTAAGCATATATCTATCAAATTTCACTTTCTGAGAGAGCAAGTGAACAAGACTGAAGTCAAATTGGAGTTTGTGTCTTCCAAGGATCAGATTGCAGATATCTTTACTAAACCTCTACCTAAGGAATCTTTTGAGTATCTCAGGGAGAAGTTAGGGGTTATTGCCCCTCCGGTGATAAGCTAAGGTGCACTGATGTGCATTAGTCCGGTGGGTATCACAGTCACATCTTGTGATCCGGATTGATGTTGGGGAGCTGCTACTCAGCGGGAGCAGCAGGTATGATTCTGAAGTGGTGAAGTTGCAAGTATGTGCCCTTTGCCATTGATGTCAAAGGGGGAGAGAAGACATGTGAAAAATAAGTGGTTGTTGATCAAAGGGGGAGCAATACAGGAAGAGAAGAGATGTGAATAGTTGTTGTTGATAGGGGAGCTATGACAGTAAGGAGAAGTTCTTGTCTTGATGGTTTTTCACATAATATGTTGCCATCAATGACAAAGGGGGAGATTGTTGCAAGTATGGGTTGAACCGGTATTGTCATTGATGTCAACATACTCATGTTGCATTAATGAGAATGATTAGATGAGCTGTGTGCTGAGGATATTGAGAAAATTAGTCTCAATCAGGAATAGTGAAGAACAATGATAACAACAAGGTAAAAGTCCAATATAGGTTACGGATCAGAGGATGCGGTTTAAAGGGTTTTTAGATATAAGTCTTGAGTTGCCCCAGTCAAGTTTTTAGGGGTTCGCATGAAGTTCTGAAGAAGTTATGGTCACTCAAGCAGAACTGGTTCCGATAGGTGTTCAATGGTGACAGAGTGAGACAGATAGGTTTGGTGAGGTTCAGTAATGCATTATCCCATTTTGCAGATTTGAGGGAGTGTTGAGGACATCCTTGTGAAGTGTCAAGTAGATTGGTTTGTGGATTGAAGGTCTAGAAGAACCTATTCCTTTGTGACAGTGATGACAAACTGTGTTCTTGAGGTTCCGGATGAAGGAGAGAAGGATTTCAGTAAGTAGAGGAAGTGCGGATGTTCTTGGTGATTCAGGAAAGCTTGTGGAGGTCCTTGGATTATGCTCAGTTCATGTTGATGGTCTGCATTAGAGTTGGAGCCCAGAATTGAAGAAATACTTCCGAATGAAGGTGTTCTTTCTGTGACTGGCTGACAGGATGAATTATACACCTTGCGAATGTTCTTGTGGTTGTTTGCCGACTTAGATGTTTGTTCCTAAATTGACATCGTGTATAAATAAAGGATTGCAAAGTCATTTCAAAGGGGTGTTCATGTATAGGAGAATGTGGTAGCGAGGAGAAGAGCGAAAAGCAGAGCAGAAGGTTTGGGCTTAAATGGAACTGACTCAAGCATGGTGGAGATGCTAAATACTAGTTCAAGTATGTAATACTTATTCTTGATAGACAGTGAGTCTCTTGTAGGCAGTGAGCCTCTTGTGAGCAGTGTGCTCAGGTAGTGAGCCCTAATTGGCATGTGCCATTTGTTCTTTCTATTCTTCTAACAAAGAATATTATCTTGGGTTAATCACCCCGTGGTTTTTCCCTTAACCAGGTTTTCCACGTCAAAATCTTGGTGTTACATGTGTTGATGTGTTTCTGCTATTGATTTGTTACATTGTGCTTTCATGATTGATCTTCTATTATGCTGATAATTAACAATGTGGAGTTAAGTACATAAAAGAGAGAAAGTTTTATACAACTGATTCACCCCCCTCTCAGTTGTGTGCCCTAAATCTAACACATATATTATACTTTACGCATCTAGATTGTGTATCAATGATATTCATTATGTAATCTTGATGTATCCAGAAAGGAAGAGCTTCTATATCTATGTAATTATGTATCATGTACTACTCCGTACTTGTAAACTTTATTGCAAAGGATGATGCATATATCTGTGATGTAACAAAAGTATTTAGTTGACTCTTTAGAAGGGGTTATGTATGTTGTAAACATTGTTTAATCTTAATAATGCAGTTATGTTTCCCTAGAGATGTTAGTTTAGCTAGATAGTTACTTGATGAAATCAGTCTATGTTATATCTTGTTATCATCACTTTTATTTAAATTTTTTTTCTTTTGTCTTTTATTGCATAGTTGAACTTAACTCTCTAGGGTTGCATGACGGGGCATTACATTTATCTTGTGTGTCCATACACATTGGCCCTTTGATCATTCCATAATTTTTGCACCTCCTATTCTCATTTCACCTTCTATACTATGATTTATGGTTTGTTTTCCACTTGGGGGCATTTTCTTACATTGCTCTTATTTTAGTTTTTCCTAATTGCCTACATGCCTTGTTTGACTCCTATGCCATCTTATGTTCTATATTTACAGTGTATTTACTTGTTCCTTGTTTACACACATTTCCATGATCTATCCTACACACTTGAGATGTTTCCAATATGCCATAACTGTTGTGCTTGCTATGCTTACCTTCACTCTGATCTATGATTATTTATCATACGCTTCTTATGACCTCATATTTGTCACTTCAATCTTATCATTTTGTCATGCCTATATGGTACTATGTTTATGATTCTTATCATGTTTTTATGTTGATGATGATTTTCCATGTTGTTTCTAATGAGCCTTATCATGTCTTTATCTTATGCTTATCTCATTTCAATATTTTATCATCCCATGAGATTACATTTTCTTATCATGCTTCTAGAGTTATCTTATCATATCATCCATATTGGAGGGAAATCATCTTTACACAACACCACATTAGCTAATGACACTTATTTGATCATCTTGAGACACTTCTAGATCAAACATGCACCGATTTTCACCTAATTTACCTCTATGACAAGTGCCCCTAACATTTATTACAAAATCAATTGCAACCCTTTGAAAGAAAGTCAATAAGAAAACCACCTTTACATGCACTTTCATGATCACATCCTACCTATACATTCCTACATGCTCATCTATTAAAAAAATTACCTACTTGTGACCATCACACAACACTTATCAAGATACTAAAGGCCACCCTTACCACATCATTTGGGTGGCTATATATCATTTTTGATCTTGCTTAAACCCATAACATTCATTGTACCTCATCACATTATTTTGCCCATGTGGGGGCAATCACTTTTACACATGCTCTCATGGACCACATCTTACACAATTGTGCTTGCATGCCTTACCATGTACTAAGAACCATCTTATCACATTAGGGGCATCAATCCTTCCTTATCTTAGTTTGTGCTCACATGCCTTATCATGTACCAAGAGTCACACTATGGACACCATTGCCATTCCCACACAATCAATTGCATGAGAGAACCTAATATGCCATGCACCTAAAGCTATGTTACCACTAGGAACCTCATATATTTGTTGTACAATTATGTGCTTGGAGCTACATTAGAGGGGCTATACCGTTTCTATATTTACATGTACTTACATGAGTGTATCTAACCACTAGGGCTACCTCACTTTTCTCAATTGTCTATATTGGTGGCAAAGTATGTACCTGGGTGAAAGTTCAAAGTTGTGTCACACTTTTATAAAGGAAACGGCCAACATTGATCTAACTTTTCAACTTGAATCACTATAAAGTGATGTATATGTTTTGAATTTTAAAATAATGTAAACTAATAAAATATAGATTTTTAGTGTATTTTATGTTTGTATTTTTTTTTTTAAATTTAAAAATTATTTAAATGTAGTATTTTATAAAATTGACACTATATTTTAGTTGCTGAGAAAATGCTAAAAAATAAGGTTGAATGGGACATCGCACTTTATATAGTAAATTTCATTTATTTTCCTTCTATATTTTTGTGTATTCATAACTCAAAACTTTAGTGCACATGGATTAATTTTATCCCCAATTTGATAAATATATTTTTTAATAAATCTTGGAAGTTGTGTGTAATGAAAACACAACTATTTTGATGGGATGCTAACTTTTGTCTTCATTATTTATCCGAAATAGAAAAAAAAATATCATTTTGACAAGGAATTTCTCCTCTAGTGCATCATATTTTTTTCATTTTTTTTGATTAAATTTACTATTTTCTCTTGAGAAGACAATCAGAACCATATTTTGGTGCTGATGACCTACTTTTAGTAAAAATAAAAAACAAAATATAAAAACAAATTGAAATGTTTTAAAAATTATATTTTTACAAAGTAGACTTATTAATCTACAAAAGGGTATTTTTAGATTATTTTAAAATGATTATTTGCAAGAGTAGGAGTCATTAGAACCTCAAGTTTTTCAAATTTTGGTAATTGAGCCCCAAAATGATGCTACATATGTTTTTAGTGGATGGTTCCAATTGGAAAAGTTGTGGCCTCGATCTAATTTAGCTAGCATGAATTCACATAGAAAATAAGTTTCTCCAAAATTGATTTTTAGTTGGAAATACTAAAATTTGTTTATGCTGATATTGAAGTTGGCCCAAAGTGTGACACAACTTTAAACTTTTACCCACCTTCATGATTATCTCCAACCCATATGCTTACCATGCTTATCATTTGAGATGTCTTACCTGACTGTCATATGGTGCATTTATGACATTCATTACTTTACATGATTTATGCACTTCGCTTACATTTACTTTTCATGTACTATTTGTCTCTCCAATTCCTTGCATATCTAGTGGATATGTCCAATAGAAGGGGCATATCTTATCGCTAACAATCCCATGTTGAGATTGCAAATAATTACAATTACCTATACAAAGACATATCACTTTGTCTAGATGGATCTTGAACACATGACATAGCTGAACCTGATATTCCATGTCATCCTACAACCACCACCCTAGGTAAAGCATTAACACACCAGTACCTATATAGGTTCCCATGAAGCATGCATGCCGAAGGATGGACAAAAACACAAAGATATCTAGTTGAGTTTGTTACTTTACATGGAACAAAATATCCTTTTAATGTTTAAACATTTACTTTACATGCATGTTTATGAGTGCTCATTTACTTTGAAATACATGTTCATTTAGGATTTACATGCACCTCAAAGTGGGAGTAGAATTTAATGTTAAAATTTGCATACCCATATCAAATCCCATTTAGTTTTAGGCCCATTTTGATGGAATGCCTTAATACAATTACACATCAACAAATGGATCACTCTTGTGCAAAGTTGTGCTCATTCTCTAATCCTTCATCTACCCCCACTTACACATACTTCCATGCATTTGATCTTACTCTATCCATATCCACATGTATTCTTGTATATTCACCATTTATTACACCCATGTCCACATATACTCTCACCTACCACCTCAAAATTTTCTCTTCCTTGTCTTGTCAATCCTACGATGCATGGGACCAACCTCATGCCATGTGGAATTGACCCACAAAATTCAAAATTTTCTGATTCCTACCTAATTTACTTAGGTTATGAGATGAATTGATACATGTTTGTGCAATTAATTTTTCTCTTGGATTTTAAAGCCATTCAATGTGTACTCATTTATATATGGAAATCATTGAAAAATCCTATGCATTGAAGAGAAGAATCTAGGAACACGATGTTTGGAGCACTAAAAGGAATCTAATCTCCATAAAACCATTTAGGACACTTGCATGCTTGATTGTTGTTTTCCAAAATTCACCAAAGCTTGTAAAGCTGGTAAAATAAGGGGTTTACTTAAGAGAATGTGAACCCTTGTGATTTAGCAATTTCCCCAAGGAATTTTTAAATATTGTCAATCCTTAAGCACCACTAGACAACAAAGATTGGAGTGAACTAGATAGCTGAAGTACATGTTTCTTTAGATTAGATCTGTAGGTTATAGATTGAATTCATCAACCCCTAGAATGGCTAGCTTCAAAATCTTCACAAATGGGGGATAGACAACAAGCAAGCACACAAAAGATCTAGGATTCAAATTCTAATGCAAGTAATATTCCTTTTTGTGCACCAATTCAAAATATTCCTATTGAATGCTCCTTTAATGCTCTAGGATTTTGAATTATTCCTTTGTATGATCAGATAATCAATTAATGCACAAATGAATGTCTTTAAATACTAAGGCATAACAATTTGTCACACAAATGTGTACTAAGTTGACTCCCAATGACTATGAGGAAAGAACAAGAGTTAGAAATTTGAATTTTAGGGCAAATTCACATCATGTGAAGTTAATCTAGAGTTGTGAGATTAATGCACATAGAGTACTATGCCTATTTAGAGTTTTAGACAATTAGCACATCAAGGATATCTATTATCTTCTAAGACAACTAAATTGTACATAACATCAAGTTTTATTCTTCATCGTTATTTCCATAGATAAGTGCTCTATTGTTCACATTTAATTTCCTAAATTAGCATTTAAATATTTAGATATTTACCTATGTTGCAAGTATGTGCATTTAGTGTTGTCATTGATGTCAACAAGCTTGTGCTGTCATTGGTCTCAACTGTATGAGCAAGAGATTATTGCAAGAGTGTGAGCAGTTGGTATTGAGTTGATGTTGTCTCTGATAATGAGGAAATGATGAAGATGCTGTTGATATATTTTTGGTGCTTGGTTTCCAAGTGCTTTTGAGAAAATTAGAATAAAAGAGGAAATAGTGTGTTGTAAAGGTGTTTTGGCATACAGAGAGGTGTTCTGTATTTGCTCCACATTTATTCTATGTTGAAGATCTACTCGTGTAGTTTGGATATGTTGATTAGAGCTGTTCAGAGGTGCTACATTCAGACTTTGGCATGTTGGATCATTGTGCAATGGAAGATATGTTTACCAGCGTGTTAACTGTGTATTACAGAGGTGTCTGGGAGAAAGGTTTTTGCTCCGCATTTCTCCATAGAGTGGTTTCAGGTCTTGCAGTTATGGAATTGTGTTTATGAGATTCATATCTACCTTTAGTTGAAGTTGTTCATGGTTTGGTGCTCCGCAAGTTGATTTCTTGAGTTGTAGCATATAACAGAGATGTTTGAATAAACTGGGTGTGTACTTTCTTTAGGTGAAAGTTGTTGCAGAGGAATTTTTTAGATTTCAGGATGTTTGTGGGATGTTCTAAATTGTTTTAAAGCATGGTGTGTGGTTCGCGAGTCATATTTGGTTTTAAGCAAATGTGCACTTAAATGTTTATGGTGTTAACACAGGTTTGACTACACTAATTGTGGATTTGCGTTGATGATTGTGGAAGCATGGCATGGAGTGCATGAATGGATTTAGGTCCAAGCTAAGGTGTGTTGTGGTTAAACTTCATTCCATTCCACCACAAGAATGTTTTGGTGCTGACCTAATTTGAATTTATATGGTGAAGGTGTATTGCCAACCTTGGAGAATATTTTCAAGGTTGAAGATGGAATAAATAAGTGTTGAGTTGTTGAGGTAGAGGTGTGTGTGTATGAGATGTGAATAACAATGTGGTAGAGTGTGAAGTGCAATGCAAGATTTCATGTGTTAGATTACTGGATGTAGTGAGCAAAAGTTGTCTATAATTCTTCAGTATGACTACGATGGTGTTGGTGATGTTGTGGTGGACTTCTCTGTTGCATTGAGATGATTTTCTCATTGTAACATTCTTCTCTATCTTCTTTTTTGTTATGGTTGTGAGCCCTATTGTATATGGTGTTGATATTACTTTATATTGTGAGCTAATCCTCACTGTGATTTTTTCCTTCTTGGGTTTTCCACGTAAATCTAGTGTCTCCTTGTGTATGTTGTTTAGTTTCTGTTATTTTTTTCTATTCTTAATCATCTTAAAAGTTTAAGGGTTAATTGAATTAATGTGGATTTGAATATGTGTAAGGGTTTTGGAATTATAAGTTAAAACTGATTCACCCCCCTCTTAGTTGTCTTGTGCATTCAACAATTGGTATAAGCAAGGTTCCTTGGAAGAAAGCTTAACCACTTGAGGTAGATCTGGGATGGTGCACAAGAAAGATGTTCCCTTGTTTGATGGATTAGACTATGCATTCTAGAAAATAAGGATGGAAGGTTATCTAATTTCTCTTAGATATGAAATCTGGATGTTTGATGAGTCTGCATACACTAAACTTGAAAATGGTCTGAGTACTACTTGTTGATGGTGGTTTTAGCACACAACATAGGTGAAATATAGGTATCTCACCCCTCTTGAAAAAGGTATCCTATCCAAGATAGAACTGCCCCAAGGTTAATACAACTAGGTCTTAGCTTTTCATGGATAACTCAGTGGAATGTACCAGTTGTGCCAACAAGGGGTCTTACATGAAATGCAGGGTTTATGAAATATGACAACAAAATATATTTAGAAACCCTAGGTAGTTCAGATTGTGAAGTCTAAAATTTATCAGCAGATAATCAATGCAATGCTACTCAAACCATAAATCTACCAAATTTTATGTAAATAAAATGCAAAAGGAAAGGGAGAGAGAGAAGGGATAAGAGATCCTATAGATAATTATAGAAATGATCAGAAAATAGATAGACATATTTCCAACAATAAACAAATCCCTGCTTTAACCAGGCAACCCACAATGCCACAGAGATTTTGCAATCTTCTAAGGAAATGCAATGATTTTCAAATTGTAGAGGGTTCATCAAACACTCAATCTTTGGCATAGCTCAATGAAATCACACAATCGAACTCAGCTCATGAAATATATCTAGACTAACCATGCACAATGACATACAATCAGCAATCCATCAATGGTATGGACAAGAAATCTATCAAACATCTGAATGATCAATCCCAAATGCAACTAAATATCAACTAATTTTAGATTGACATGAACCATGAAATCTAAAATGAGACAACATAAAAACATAAATTCTCATCAACATACAAAACTTGCTTTGTATTGACTGAATTTTGGTAGAGTCTCAACAATTCATTATCAAATCTCCTTGACAATGAGAGAAAATGATGGCCTTTTATAGAGAAGGTACCATATCAAGTTTTTCAATGGACGGTGGAGATTAACTCAACACCAATGGTCTAGATTACATGGCATTTAATGAGATACATCAGTTAATTGCATTTTCAGATTTGCATTTGTCCTTTAGGAAAAAGACAAAAAATAGCTTGCAAATACATTGAATTTAGACAAAATGGATACCCATTTGGATATACATGACAAAGAGCCACTTTCCAAGGTGGAAGGAAGTCAAAATAGAGCCATATGACATGTGAAAAGTTGAGTTGATGTGGACTGACATGATTGCTCATGGTGACTGGCTCATCTTGTTGCTTGTCACTTTTAAATTGTCTAATAAGAAAAATGACTTTTCCAATGTGTTGACTGGTTAAGGAGAGTATGTAGCACATTTTTGATGAAGACATATCCAATGGGATGCTTGCTAGATCAATTCTTGATGACTGGATGATTGGGATAGCTGTGAACATGTCATGAATATGGAACTGGATCTATAGGAACAATAGTGATGTAGGTCTGATCTTCTATGTCTTCAAGATCCTGAGACTTGTCTTCATCATCTTGGATGTTATACTGGCCTCTTGCATGTGTAGCACCAATTTGGTTGATAGAGTATCAATTCTACATTTCTGGGTCAAAAAGGTACCTCTGTATGTTCATCCTTCCAAGACGGCTCCAGTTGGTTCCTTTGTCCTCTTAGACCTGCAATTAACAAGGCCAAGTATCAATTTCATCTTAACAAGTAATTTTTCATCCATTTGAATCAACACATGTCCATTTGCAGTCATGGATTACTCCGAAACAACCTAATGTCAATGTTGCTTCCTTATCAACAACTTCGCAAATCTAGTGATTTTCACATACTTTTCTGCATTTTTTTACATTTTCAAGTACCCATTTGGCTAATATGATGATCTAGGAGGTTTTTGTAGCCATTAGGATCCATTTGGGGACTTTTATTTCACATTTTTATAGCCTTTTTTTGTAAAAAGTAGGATTTTGGGGGGGGGACTAACTTTTTAGGTGCAGTAGCATTATTTGTTGTAAAACGTGCCCAAAATCCGAACATAGTTGATAAAAATGTCCATCATGATGTGATAAATAGTTGTGCAATTCAAATTCACCAAGAAAATCTAATTTGCACCTTGAAAAACTCAAATTTTAGGCCAAAATGTCAAAAAGTGATGATTTTGAGGTCTACCGACCTTAGCACTGATTTTGGGGGTCACTGACTAAAGTAGGTGAGGGCACTTTTCAGTGTAGGTCGGAGAAGTTTATTTTTAGCGCAATAGGCTTTTGCACTACTTTTGGGTGCTACTGACCAAAAGTTGGTCAGGATCAAATTTAGCGCAAGTCAATCGGAGCCTGTTTTAGCGTAAACTTTGCTTGGTACCATCGACAGATTTTTTGATGTCTGCCGACTTAGCGATAGTTTGGAAGGAAGTCGGTCGGGGATGATTTTAGCACAGAAGTCGGTAGGAGGCATATTTAGTGCAGAAGTAGGTAGGATGCATTTTAGCGCAGAAGTTGGTAGGAGGCATTTTAGCGCAGAAGTCGGTAGGAGGCATTTTTGGCACCATATTTGAAAATGTCCAAGGTGACAATATATTTCAAAATATATTTAAGTATATGTTTAGATTTTGAAATATACTATCAAGATGTTTGAGATAGGTTCTAGATCCATAGGATTTGATATGCAGATTCTAGATTTTTGAAGTTCCACCAGATTTCAGACTTAGCCATTTTTTAGGGTTTTTATGGTTTTAGACTTAGCCAAATCAGGGCTTCAAGGCTATACATCAGGATGAAAGTATATGAACCCATTAGTGTAATCTTGTGAAATTTGACATGATTTTGCAACTCTAAGACCTGGAAACTAGGAATTTCAACATGACACACCCTGTAATAGCAATTTCAAGGACATTATCCAGTGATAGGATTTTAGAGAAAGTGCAGTAACACCCAACTTCAGCACACAAGGCAACAAATGGCTATCTTTTAAGCATAAGACCACTCAAGACACCTCCAAATCAATTATGAAAGACATCAAATCACTGTAAACATGCCAGATACTCAAGTCTAGAGCAAATCCTTCATTCGAAGCACACATTCAACCTCTCATCATCATAAGTAACAAAGGTTGAGACTCCAAGCCAAAGCAAAAGAGGGGGGTCTCCATTTATCAAAATGGGGCGTGTGTGCAAGGCACACCACTACTAATGAGATCAAGGCTTATGAAAATTATGGTAAAGCAAGGTATGCTATTTTAAGTGGTCTTACTAATTTTGAATTGGTGAAAGTTATGAGTCTAAAAATTGTTAATAAAATTTGGGAAAACTTAAAAAGCATTTATGAAGGAGATGACAAGGTCAAGCAAGCTAAGATGCAGAATCTAAAGATCATGTTTGAGACCATACAAATGTCTGAAGATGAAAACATCACAAGATACTTACAGAAGGTGGATGGAGTTGCCAATAGTATCAAAGGTCTTGGTGGAGAACTGGAAGAAAAAGAAGTGGTAATGAAGGTACTCAGAACTGTTCAAAAAGCTTACAGTCGTAAAGCTTTTGCTGTTGAAGAAATACAAAATCTAGATCAATTTACCAGAGATTAGTTGTTTGGTACTTTAACTACTTTTGAAATGAGAGAATTTGGTACAAGTAGTGCAAAAGTTGAAACTGCTTTTAAGGCTGGTAAATTAGAGAAGACTGTGGAATCAGATCAGGAGGATTTTGATGATATGGAAGCTAACTTTGTGAGAAGAATAAAAAAGGGTACTGGTAAGTACAGTGGTAAGTTGCCTTTCAAGTGTTTCAGTTGTGGTAAGATAGGTCATTATGCTTCAAGATGTCCAGACAAAATTTAGAAAAACAAAAAATAGGGAGAACAAAGGTAAGATGATTAAGAAAATCTATTATGCTATAGAAGATGCAAGTATATCTGATTATGAAGATGATGAGGATAGTGAATGCTTGTTCATAGCTTTAAAAGATGATACTATTTTTGCTAACTTTGAGAGATGTGTGAAGGAAAGGGGTCCAGAAGTAAGTACTAATGCTGAAGACACCTTGATATCTACTTTTCATGCTAGACAGGAAGAGAACTACTGGATCATTGACAGTGGATTCTCTAATCATATGACTGGTGATAAGAGTAAGTTTGTTAAACTTGAAAAATCTGATATAGGACTAGTTAGATTTGGTGGTGATACATCTACCAAGATTTGTGGAAAAGGTTCAATCAGTTTTGATGGAAAACATAACACAAATGATGTTCTTTATGTTAAGGGTCTAAGACATAACCTCTTGAGTGTTGGACAAATGTATAGCAAGGGATACAATCCTATGTTTTAGGATGGTGGCTGTGAGATTAGAAAAGATTCTAGAACTGTGATAGCCGCTAGAAGGAGGATTGATGGAAATGTCTATCAACTCAAAGGTGCTGATGGTTATTGTTTCATGACTCAAATCAGTGAGAGTTGGGTATGGCATAGAAGACTGTGTTACATCAATTCTGATAGCTTAGTGAGAATAAGTTCAATTCAAGCTGTGAGAGATCTGGCAAAGATTACAAAGCCTATCGATGTTGTCTATAAGGAGTGTCATGTTGGAAAGCAAGCAAGAAGAAGTTTTAAAGTCAAAGATCAATGTTTTATCAGACTGTTGGAATTGGTGCATACAAATCTTTGTGGGCCTACTAGAGTAAAGAGTTTTCAAGGTGACAGGTATTTCATGCTACTAATTGATGATTGTTCTAGAATGACATGGGTTACTTTTCTTAAAGAAAAATTAGAAGCCCTAGATAAGTTTAAAGCATTCAAAGCAATGGTGGAGAATGAAATGGATATGAAAATCAAATGTTTGAGGTCTGACAGAGGTGGTGAATTCACCTCCAATGAGTTTAACATTTTTTATGAGAATAATGGAATAAAGAGGCATTTATCTGCCCCTAGGACTCCTTAGCAGAATGGAGTGGTTGAAAGAAAGAATAGGACTGTTCAGGAAGTTGCAAGGACAATGATAAAAGAAATAATTCTACTGAAAGTCTACTAGAGAGAAACAATTCATATTGTTGTTTATATACTGAACAGAGTGCAAACAAGGGCAAACAACACAAAGACTCCTTATGAGTTATGGTATGGAAGGATTCCTACTATCAAATACTTCAGTGTTTGGAAGCAAATGCTACATCAAAAGAGATGAAGAAAACTTGGGAAAGTTTGCTGCAAGATCTGATGAAGGTATCTTTCTTGGATATTCTAATAAAAACAAAGCTTATTGGTGCTACAACAAGAGGCTAAGAAAGATTGTTGAAAGTGCAAATGTCAAGGTTGATGAAGACCTACAGATGAATTCAGAGGTGAATGGATATGAATCAGATGCATTTCCTTGTAGTGAAGGATAAAAAGCTAAAGAAAAGGAAGTACAGTTTGAAGAGGAAGAAGCACTAGAAAAGATTCCTAAAATTCCCAAGTATGTGCGAAAGCATCATTCTAAAGAATAGATCATTGGTGACAAGAGAAAATGTATACTGACAAGAAGGAAAGTTGCTGAAGAATAGGTAAATCTATGTTTACTATCTAAAGTTGAACCTAAAATAGTGATTGAAGCATGCAAGGATGAGTATTGGATCAAGGCTATGGAAGAAGAACTAATGCAAATTGAAAAGAACCAGACTTGGGAACTTGTCCCAAGACCAACAAACAAAAATGTGATTGCAACTAAGTGGGTATACCAGAACAAGCTAAATGAGAATGGAGAAGTGGTAAGAAACAAGGCAAGGCTTGTGTGTAAAGGCTACTCACAAGTAGAAGGAATAGAATTTGGGGAAACATATGCTTCCTTGACAAGAATGGAAGCCATCAAGATGTTTCTGGCTTTTGTAGCACATAAGGATTTCAAAGTATATCAAATGGATATGAAGTCTACTTTCTTAAATGGTGAGTTGGAAGAAGAAGTATACATAGAATAATTGGAAGGATTTCAGTTATCAGATAAACCGGATATGGTTTTTAAACTAAAGAAGGCACTATATGGATTGAAGCAAACTCCCAGAGCTTGGTATGCAAGGTTAGATAGGTATCTGTTACAACTAGGATTCAATAAAGGTACCATAGATATTAATCTTTACTTTAAAGTTGAAAATGATCAAATCCTGATTGTAGTTGTGTTTGTTGATGACATTATTTTTAAGGAAACGAAGCTATGTGTAAGAAATTTGTAGAGGAGATGTAGAAAGAATTTGAAATGTCAATGTTTGGGGAGATGAATTTCTTCCTTGGACTTCAAATCAATCAAATAGATAAAGGTATTTTCATTTCACAATCAAAGTATGTCAAGGAAATGTTGAAGAAGTTTGGAATGGAAGATTCCAAACCAGTATGTACCCCTATGGTTACTGGTTGCAAGATGAGTAAGAATGATGAAACTTCTAAGGCTAATCAGAGTAGACATAGATCAATGATTGGAGGATTGTTATATCTAACTGCTACTAGATCAGATATTATGCATGTAGTTTGTCTTGTGGCTAGATTTCAAGAAGATCCTAGAGAGTCACATGTTGCAGCAGTAAAGAGGATATTCAGATATTCAAAGGGCACTCCAAATCATGGCTTGTGGTATCCAAAAGATACTGAATTTACTCTAAGTGCTTACACAGATGCAGATTGGGCTGGTTGTGTAGATGGCAGGAAAAGTACAAGTGGTGATGCATTCTTTCTTAGATGTAGATTGGTGTCATGGCTATGTGTCATGTCCCCATATCAAAGAACTGTTTAAATTAAAGATTTAGCCATAGTTCATTAATAAATATATATAATATTATATAATATTATCTATAAATATTCTAAATATAAATGACAATTATAATCATTAATATAAATATAAATATTAAAATAGCATATTATTGTTATATAATAATAATATATGATAATAAATATAAATATAAATATTAATTATTATTATGATTATAATATAACAATACATGTTTATAAATATAAATAAATTAATAAATATTATTATAATATATATATTATTATATTATATAAGAATAAACATAAATACAATATTATAAGTTAATTATTATAAATATTATAAAGTCTATCATGACCTGATATTAAGACATTGTTTAAATTAAAGATTTAAACAACATATAAAAGTCGGTGAAATTGCTTTGGTAAAATATATATTTAAGTAAATATATATTATTATTAATACTTATTATCTAATAAATAATAATAATATTATTATATAAAGTGAGAGAAGTAGTTCCTATGAAATAAAATCAATGATCTTATATAAGGAAATCAAATATAAATAAAAGTATGTATGCCACTATTAAGTTGGTTGACATTAGGATCACCTTAATAAATAATAAATTAAAAAAAGACAAACAATATTAAAGCCGCAACCGTTGGAAAGGGTATATCCTTTTACCCACGGTAAACCCTTGGAAATATATAAAAGGGCATAATGGTGTATGATGCAAAAAGGGGAAAAGTATATATTATAAAATATATATACAACAACAACAATATAATAAAAATAATATCAGTCTAGAAAGAAGACTGTAACTATAGGTAAGAAACACAAGGTAAAGCTCAGGTAAGTATCTTTTACATGTCATTTTATAATTATAAAATGTAATTTATATTTAATGTATCTTGTTGTAATATGTAATGGTTCAATAATATGCTGAGTATGGAAGTAGCAAACTTCTAAATGATGAAAATGTTAGTTGATTACATGAGATAAGATTTAAAAATTGTGAAACTTATTTAATGCATTAATTTCATATGAGAAAGTGTGATATATAAGATTGTGTTAACTAAGGATTGAAAGGCAAAAGGCCAATGATATAAAGATTAGTGATTATGTGAAATATATATTATTTATTGATTCATGAGAGCAATTAGAATAATAGAATTAATCCATTAATTCTATCCGAGAGGTGTGATGCATGAGAATGTTCAATTAGCCAACATGGGTATGTTTGTCCCTTGTCTCAGTTGGTGTAAGTGGCACCCCTTGGACAAGCGGATATGGCCCTTGTCTTAGTTGGTGCAATGACACCCCTTAGACAAGTGGAAGTGGCCCTTGTCTTAGTTGGTACAAAAGGTACCCCTTGGACAAGTGGAAGTGGCCTTTGGCTCCAGTTGGTGAAGACGTCACCCCTCGTGCCAAAGGATTATTATATAGTGGCCTTGGTTCCAGTTGGTGAAAAAGTCACCACTCGTACCAAGGAATATCATAGAGGCCTTGACTCCAGTTGGTGAGCATCCACCCCTCGAGTCGAAGGATAGAATAGTGGACCCATGATGGCAATTGGCATGAAACATTCTATCGCATCCTCTCACATGGAATTAATGATTAATGCATGGATACAAATATGATGAATAATGATGAAATTGTGAAATGTATAATGGCAATGCGATTATGAAATTTGAATATTCTTGTATAAGTGGAAATCAAAGAAATATTAGTGTACTAATGTTATCTTTTTACGAGTTGAAATTGTTTGCAAGGTTGCAAAAATTTTGGCTTGCGAGAAGGGGACATTACAGTGGTATCAGAGCAATCATCCTGCCATCCTGTGAATAATAGTTAAATAAAAATAAATAAATACAAATAAAAAAATTAAAAGTAAAAAAAATAAAATAAGAATCAATAAAAATCGTAAGTATGAATTTTATGAATTACCGGAATAATGGTGTTTAATACATTGCTAAAAGCAAAATTAAAAAATTAAAATTTACTTACAAATATGTAATAAGTAATAAATAGCGAGTAAATAAAGAAAAAATAAAAATAAAAATAAAACAACTTTATATATATATATATATAAAGATGTAAGGCCTACTTTTTCATTCCCGTATATTTGACTACTTATTTTACTATTGGTGATACAATTAGATTTATGGGACTGTTGATCCTGAATTTCTAGACTATTAGACTTTATGCTGTATGTGTATTTGTTATGCTTAGCATGTTTACGATGTGTTTAAACCTGAATATTGATTCATTGATGATGTTAGACATATGGTTTATACTATGATGTTATTCGGAAACTATTCATGTGATGTTAGTTAGAAAATTGTTATGTGATTCAATCTTGGGAATGGATGTTTGAAATGCAGAATTTAGAATCTAATTGTAATGTGACTTCCTTGATGCTTCTATGAACTTGTGATGTTGTATGTGAGTGTATGTTTCAATTTGCTTCGGCTATTATATACATGTGGAATTAACATTTCATTTGAGTGCGCAGGTATTTCTAATGAAGCCACAAAAATTCGAAGATTATCCCACACACGGTGTTGTTTTCCCTTGTGAAGCCGATCTAGTTCCAAGAGGAACCAAGATCATCTGTGTATTGCATGATGAATTTTTCGTAATGTTTGCATATGGTGTCCTTTGGGCTAGGTCTACCCTTTTTTAGTTGATTGTATTATGGTGTTGTAAATGTGTAATGTTTATTTGACTCAATTTTTGTTTTATTTTTTTGGGACCCCTTTTTATGTGATTTTCTACATCCTAAGGTGCTAAATTTAGGTTAAACTTGACCCTGGATTGTACTTCTAGGGTCTAGGGGTCATTTGGGCTTGTGTAAACCCGAGGTAAACTTCCATTTGGTCACTTTAATTTCACCTTGAAGTAAAGTGACGAAAATAGAAGCTTGGGAGGGAGAGGATGAGTGGGTCAAACACTCAACCTCTTCCTTTCCTCTTCCCTAGGTTGGAGGAGTCTCCAAGATCCCTCAATTGTGGAGGACTTTACTTCAAGTCTCTCTCACAATTGGTGAGGGTACCTTGGGGTTGTGTGGTCCTTCTTAGGAGGAGAGGATAGGGGCACATGTGGCACCCACTCCCTCTTAAGCTCCACTTTTCTCTCCCACATGTTTTAGAGAGGACAAGTGGAAGAGAGAGAGACTTGGTGGATGGGTGAGTGACATATGTCACCACCCATTCCAAGGGTCTTGCTTGTAGTTTGGAGGAGTAGTGAGGAGGTGACATGTGTCCCCTCCCCATTCCTCAAGGTTCTTGAAAAGAGCCTATTTTAATCCCTCTTGGGGAGAGGGATGGGGTTGTTGATTTTTTGGCAATTTTATTGATTTTGATTATTTTGGGGAAAAAGTTGGAGGAAATTTGGTGGCTCAATTTGGAGGAGTTGGAGGAGCTCTACTCAACCATCTACCAATTGGGCTTTTTAAGGTAGGTTTCAAGGCTAAGGCCTTCCCTTATGTATTTTATTTACTTGTGTGATGCTGCTATGTGTGAGTTTCTATTTTGAGATTTTTACTTCTTGCTGTGGTTAAAAAAAATTGTAAGGGAGTTGTAAGAGCCTCTCCTACTTGGGAGAAGATGCTCAACAAGTGTGGGGTGGGGGAGGAGTGAACCTCTTTGGGGTCATTTCCTTAATTTTGTGGAGTTGTAGCCTTGAGGGCAATATGAGAATATGTGCAATATGTGAAATGGCTTGAGAGCCAAATGGAAGCTTTGTGAAACTATGTTTAAAAGTGTTGGCTTGAGGCCTTGAGAGGTATTTGTATTGGGAAGTTTTAGGAGTGGCACTCTTGAGTTGAGTGTTGTCCACTCCCCTACCCCATTGAACTCATCTTGAGTGAGTTCTTGTGTTGTGTTAGCCATGGGAGTAATTTTGTGTTTGGTTGATGAATGTATTGTTGTGTTGTGGTTTGAGTTCCTAGTGTGAGGATGACCTCCTAGCTCGGGGGTGACTCATGTGTGAGTCAATGGTAGGGAAGAAAGCAAGTTGTTGTGGCTTCTTTCCCCTTTTGTGTTATTGCGGGATATTGGGAACTTTGTGAAGTTGAAGAAAACACCATTATTCTTGGAGTTGTTATCCTATTTCTTTTTAGCTCTTGAGAGAGAGCATGGCCAAGTTAGGATTTTGTGTCATTTGTTAGTTTTCAAAGAGGAGAACATTGTTCTTTCTCTCTTATTGTAAAAGTATATTTTACTTGTGTGTATGATTTATTTACATTTGCAATAGAAATTTTAGTTGTTGATTTCAATGCTATGATTCAACAAAAAAAATAGAGTAATGAAAGGATGATATAGTCTTATTGCCATGTTATTGTATGTCTATTAAAAAATAAACAAATAGGAAAGTTGTTTATTGTTGAGAGTCAAAAAAAAGAAAGTTTTACATTTTCCCTATGAAAAGGAAATTTAGTTGTTTGCTGAAATATTTGAAGTATTTAACTAAATGTATTTATTTTTTTTAATTAAAAAAATAATGAACCAATTCTTTGAAGGGATGTTTATGGGAAATATGTTATTACAAAAAAAAAAGAAGTTCCCTTGCTTTATATAAATTTGATATATATATATATATAAATGGGTTGCTATTTGATTTTAAAAAAGGAAATTTTGTGAGATTTTAAAATGGCAAACAAGAATTGAAATATATGTTATTTCAAGTATATTTATATTTAATGTATTTGCATTTAGGTTTTTTTTAAAAATATTTTGTTAAATAAAAAAAAAGGGAGACTATTGTATTTACAACAGTGTATATATATATATTTCTTTGGTTATATTTTATTTTAAAATAAACTGTGATTTTTTTAAAAATAAGTGGTGTTTTTGTTGTGTATATATATATATATATTATATTAAATGAAACTTATTATAAAAAAAAGCTGTGTAAACAAAAAAAGAAAATAGACTGTGTGTATTTTTTTTTACAATCCGTAATTTATTTGGAAGATACCAAAATGTATGTGGTGAGGGGGGGTTCGAACCCCCCCACCGTCGCCTTTTAGCTAAGTGGGAATGTGGGGAGGGGGCAGAGGCCCCACCCACATCCCACTACCCCTCCCCACACACCCACCTTTCTTTGCCCCCGCGGATCTTCCCTTCCCTCGCGGGCCTCTTCCCTCCATTCGCCGCTGCAGCTCCCTTCGCGGCCTCCGTTCCCCATTGCGCTGCCAGCATAGCGCCCTTTTCCCCGCTCCCACTGTCGTTCCACCTCCCTGCGGCCACCATACAGCCCCAACACCTCACCTTCGCCGCTGCCGGCCTCCACACAGCTCCTCTCTCTTGCCTGCCATAACAAGCATGGGGTTTTAACAAACAGAAAATAAAAATGCCCATTTTAGCATATATATAGCATTCTCACTACTTGGTGTGGCCATGTATGGCCTCCATTAAACCTGCAACAAGAATGAGAGAAGAAAAAAAAGAAGAAAAATAAACAAGAAGAAAAGAAAATGAGAGTTGAAAAATAGGGTTAGGGCTTTTTGCCCTTAAGAAAATTAGTTTTCTATTTGAAGGCCTTTTAGGGCTTTGTAATTTAAAATTGGCCTTATTTTATTTTCCCACTCTTTTAATTATTTTGTTCATTTATTTTATGCTCTGAATTTTATAATGGGGTTTTGAGATAGATAATAAAGTGGGTAATCCTTATTCTTTTTTTGAATGTTATTTTTATTTGTTAGTGGCATGATAATATATAGGTTAGTTTATGATTAGAGGGAGTTTATATTTTATTGATTTTTAATTTGATTTTAGAAAAAAAAAGGATTATTTGTTTCATTTAATTTTTACACAATTTAATAATTTGAGGTGTATTTATTTTAAAAAAGTTGGGTTAATCCTTTAATTATAAAACCAAATTCAACGTGGTTAATATACAACTAAATTGTTATTAATTTAATATTACTTTTTATATCTAGAGCGATTTTATTAATTTAATAAAGACGTCGTTCAAACTAACTTGGAAACCTAGTAAACTATCCAAATGAAGTTAGTATAACATGTTTCCGCGATCTGATCTACCAAGAAATTAGGAATAATGTAAAGAATGCAGTGATAACTCTGATTGATAGAAAATGTGAAGAAGAACAAATTGGTCGAGCTTTGTTGAAAAATGTACATTTATTCTATTTAACTGATCTACCAATTTAACTAGTGTGATGTAGGTAATTTAAAACCAAACCAGTAAACTTTTGATCAAAATTAATTTTATTATAATAAACCCTAATCACGCCTGTGAGGCGTTATGCTGCTGGATTTTTCTAGAATTTAGGGTTTAGCTAGGTTAGTGAAATTTAACCTTGTTTAGGATTCTATTATTGTTTTTTGCCGAGTATCAACATTAGATTTTTGTATTAAAGTATATCCTCTCATGCACTAGGGTTTGGCTTTTGATTTTGACTTCCATCATTCACATAGGTTAATTTAGGGTTTTCGATCATTGATCCTAACCCTATTGGCGACGTTATCTACGTCGCATCCACCCCCTAGTTGGCCTTCATTGTGAATGGTATGCACAAGTGAACGCATTACCCCACATTCAACTATCATGATTACGTCTTATGCATAACGCCACTGAGCATGCTTATGCTTGCGAGGGGGTTTCTAGGGAAGCGTGGTAAGTTTTTTGATATTTCGTGTCATGACCACATGACAAATGTGGACATGACACGTGTGATGCGTGTCATGACCACATGGGAAATGTGGGCATGACACAAGACATCTCTATTTAGTTCTTATAAGTAATATATTTCCCCAAGTTATTTTCATCTATGGGTAACCTACGGGGTCAAAAAAGTAATATATTTCACCTATGGGTAACCTACGGGGTGGAAAAAAAATAAAATTAAACAACTAACCGAAAGTATTTATTGTGTACATAAACCTTAATAAAATATAGTTATAAAATAAATTATTTATAGAATATAGTGCTGAAAATTTAAAAGATAAAACCCTATTTTATAAATTATTATTTTAGGGCACTATATTATTTATGGCACTATAGTTTATTAGCTATATTCATTTGTTACATTTTATAGAGGTTATTTTATATTATTGGTGAGTATAATGTTATTTTATAAAAAAGGAAACCTAATAAAATATAATGTTATAAAATATTACTTTCAGACACTTAATTATAGTTGCTTGAGGACAAGCAATCTTGAGTGGAGAGGGTTGTCATGTCCCTATATCAAAGAACTATTTAAATTAAAGATTTAGCCATAGTCCATTAATAAATATATATAATATTATATGATATTATCTATAAATATTCTAAATATAAATAAAAATTATAATCATTAATATAAATATAAATATTAAAAGAGCATATTATTATTATATAATAACAATATATGATAATAAATATAAATATTAATATTAATTATTATTATGATTATAATATAACAATACATGTTTATAAATATAAATATTAATAAATATTATTATAATATATATTATTATATTGTATAAGAATAAACATAAATACAATATTATAAGTTAATTGTTATAAATATTATAAAATCTATCATGACCCGATATTAAGACATTGTTTAAATTAAAGATTTAAACAACATATAAAAGTCGGTGAAATTGCTTTGGTAAAATATATATTTAAGAAAAATATATTATTATTAATACTTATTATCTAATAAATAATAATATTATTATTATATAAAGTGAGAGAAGTAGTTCCTATGAAATAAAATCAATGATCTTATATAAGACAATCAAATATAAATAAAAGTATGTATGTCGCTGGATCACCTTAATAAATAATAAATAATATGCAGCTGACACCAGGATCACCTTAATAAATAATAAATAAAAAAAAGACAAACATTATTAAAGCCACAACCGTTGGAAAGGGTATATCCTTTTACCCACGGTAAACCCTTGGAAATATATAAAAGGACATAAGGGTGTATGATGGAAAAAGATGAAAAGTATATATTATAAAATATATATACAGCAACAACAATATAATAAAAATAATATCAGTCTAGAAACAAGACTGTAGCGATAGGTAAGAAATACAAGGTAAAGCTCTGGTAAATAAGTATCTTTTACATGTCATTTTATAATTATAAAATGTAATTTATATTCAATGTATCTTGTTGTAATATGTAATGGTTCAATAATATGCTGAGTATGGAAGTAGCAAACTTCTAAATGATGAAAATGTTAGTTGATTACATGAGATAAAATTTAACAATTGTGAAACTTATTTAATGCATTAATTTCATATGAGAAAGTGTGATACATAAGAGTGTGTTAACTAAGGATTGAAAGGCAAAAGGCCAATGATATAAAGATTAGTGATTATGTGAAATATATATTATTTATTGATTCATGAGAGCAATTAGAATAATATAATTAATCCATTAATTCTATCTGAGAGGTGTGATGCATGGGAATGTTCAATTAGCCAACATGGGTATGTTTGTCCCTTGTCTCAGTTGGTGCAAGTGACACCCCTTGGACAAGCGGATATAAGTTCTATTACTGCTGGGAGTAGATTGTAAATATAATTAAAATGATTTAACATGCTATTGCATTTTGATTGAGAAGCAAGGGTGGGTTGGAGTTGGGAGCATGAAGTAAAGGGTCATCAAATATGAATTGTCGATTTTGAAGTATATTTATATCTCATTAATAGAAGAAGATGACCAAGTAATTATATCCTTTGTCATGTGTGTTTGATTGTCCAGACTCTATATAATGTTTTTGCAACATTAATATCTCATGACAACTTGAACTATTTTAAGCTCTATAATTGTCCGTGGTTGGAAAATATGAATAATTCTGTACCTTATTTAAACCAACTAGGTATGAAGATGAACAGGTAACTCCAAATACGAAGACCAATACAGTGACGAAAGAAGCTCTATTCAATTTAATTAAATCTAGAAAGGAAATTGGATCCGTTTGTCTTGAATAAAGACATTCACTAGAAATATCGGGGGCACTTGGTGAATTTTGAAAAAAGAATTGAAATATAGTTCTAACACAAGTGATTAAATTGAAGTAAAGGGAGGTTTTCATATGAAATGAAGGCTTGAATAGGAGAGTGAAGCTGAAAGTTAAAAGCTAAAGTGAATGGATGACAATACACATGATACAGTGGTGAATATGCTTCCATAATCAGTCTTGACATGCTTAGATTTATCCACCCACTTAATAATAATGAGTTATGTCAAAAGTTCCATGTTCAAAGTTAGCAAAAACATTTTAAAGGTTTACTTGGTGGAGTGTTTTTGGGAAATTGAAGATCATCTTAAGATCAAAATGACAAACTTATCAAGTGGCCTTTGGTCTATTGGTGAAATTGAATGGCTCACAAAACCCAAGAGGGTAATGGTGAAAATAGCATACCCATACCGTTGTCCCTTATGTTTTGGGCCCCACAATGACTAGGTTGTCTTTAATGCATTGAGGATACTACAACTTACTTGTTGTTCTCAACCTTAGTTCATCATCATTGAATCAATCCATCTAGGGATATTATTGAAGAGAACTTGACCATCATGATTCAATAGATTCCCTAAAGTTGTTTATAAACACAACCTATCTTGACACAAATTCAAATACCAAAAAATCAAGGTGAATAAATTTTAATCTATAGAGTGTTAGTGTAGATTTTTATTTTCATTTCATTTAGGTGTGTAGATTTTTATTTTCATTTCATTTAGGTGTTATGCATTTTTCCCACTTTTATTTAACTTGATTAGGTTATTAGGAGTGAGTCATTAAGTGAGTTGTCTCCATCTTCCATGGAGTAATTCCCCCTTATTTTAATAATTTGGGAGTTACATTTCCTATTGGTTAGTTTGCCTCCTCACTATTCTATATGCACTCACTAACCTTGCATGTTTTCACATGTCATTATGAGACTTTAGTTTATGCATATTCCTTTGAGTCATTCTTGTCTTGTAATTTTTTTTTTCATGTTGTCTCTCATTTATGGAAGCTCTTTTTTTTTGTTATTTTGGTTCTAGGAGCATTTGTCAAATAGGGTTTATTTAATTATCTTTGCACTAGATCTCATTTATTCTCATTTTACACAAATTTAACATGGTAGAAAAGTCCATTGTGTTTTAGGACAGATCACTTTGTTTTCTATTTTTGAGAGATTTGGAGGGCAAATTAGTGTAAATGTGTTCTCAAAAACTCAATATGCTCTTCTCTTGCATCTTCAAATGATTTGGTGAATCAGAATAGTTTGAAAGAAAAAATCATACTTTGAGGGTTTTGAAAGGAAGCTAGGTGTGCGAAAATCGCTTCCTACACTAATCTAATGAGGAGAGGGTATGAAAATTCAATTTTATCCTAACTATTACAACCATGTTAAACCATTAACATGAGATTGTAGCAAAACACAAGAACTAGAAAATAGACAGAAGAAGAGAGACAAAGATTTACGGTGGGGAAAACCCTTATCGGGTGAAAAACCCCACACTCAGAAACCTGCACAATGTATTAACAAATTTGAAAGAAAGTTTACAATACACTTGCAATGCAAGCTTCAATGGTCCTCGACACTCATGTCTAGGGTCAATCCAGTAGCATAATAGTACCTATAAAACCTATAATACAACTCCCTCTCCAAGCACCTGTTTATATAGAATATACAAGGCAATATTAGACCTTTCTTGGAATGGGCGTCCAAATCGGCCTCATGGCCCAAAACCCACGCCTAAGGACACTTGGTCAACATTGTGGAATGTTCCTGACACTTTTCCACAGCTCCCATCCCAAAGGGGTCGCCTATTTCTAAAATGAGCTATGACAGATGCTCTTACAACACTTACGACCGTCATAGAATCTGTTATAGCGGTTACAACTTACAGCTGTAAGAGAATCTGTCATACACAGGCTATAAATAGCATATTTTCTTACAACATGTCATAGTCCACCTTGGGGTGCCCAAATATGCCTTTTTAAAAGATGCTTCATGACACATGTCTTCACCTGTCTTACAACCTTCTATTTTTGACTCTTACATGTCATAGATCCGTCATAGGAATCCGTCATAACCGTTTCAGTCAAACATTCTCTTACACAACATGGAAGATGTTGACATATGGCAAAATGCTCCTACAACAAAGTGGGAAGCCTATCTCCTCATGTGAGGACAAAATTACAAGTTGTCATAATCCATGTAGGATTGACACATCACCATGCCACATCCCACAATATGACAGTTGGAAGTTACAAATATTTACAACATAGGCAATTAAATAATAAATACAAACATTAATAATGTAAGTAATTTACAAGGTTGAGACACTTTAATTCCCAACATTCTCCCACTTGTCAAACACCTTGTAAGAGCCAATAGAATAACAGGGTTTAACTGCTATAGGCCGAGAGGTCGATAGACTCCGAACACCATCTGAACTTCTCTGTGCTCACTGGCTTCATTAATGCATCTATAACATTATTCAAAGTATCTACTTTCTCCAAATTTACCTTCCCATCCTCTACCATATCTCGCATGAAGTAAAACTAAACATCAATGTGCTTTGTTCTGGCATGGAAAGTTAGATTCTTTGTAAGGCAAATCGCACTCTAACTGTCACAACTGATCATTATCTGACCTGCATCAACACCAATATCTAAACACAATCTCTTAAGCCAAATGGCTTCCTTAAAAGCATGAGTTTCTACCATATACTTAGCTTTTGTTGTGGACAAAGCAACAATAGGTTATCACTTACTCATCCAACTAATAGCACCACCAAATAGTGTAAACACATAAGCACTGGTGGATCTCTTGCTGTCAATGTCACCTGCCCAATCTGAATCCACAAATCCACGAATGTCAACGAAATGCGGAGGTCCTGTAACATTACCATGATAGCAAATTGAATACTCAGAAGTACCCCTCAAATATCTGAACACTCGCTTAATTACATCCTAATGAACCCATCTAGGATTAGCCATAAATTGACTAAGGACTCCCACTGCTTAGGCAATGTCTAGTCTTGTGTAAACCATAGCATACATCAAACTGCCAACAACACTAGCATAAGGTACTCTGCTCATGTTCTCCACCTCACTAGGAGATTTTGGACAATCCTCAACAGATAACTTTGTCCCCAAAGAAACAAGAACACACAATGGTCTACAATTTGCCATGCTGAACCTATCCAACATAGTCTTCACATACTTACTCTGGCTTAACCAAAGTTTTCTGTTAGCTCTGTCTCTTTTGATATCCATTCCTAGAATGTACTTGGCTGCCCCTAAATCTTTTATTTCAAACTGTGCTAACAACTGAGATTTGAAATTAGAAATCATATTCTTACACTTCCCAATGAGAAACATATCATCAACATACAGTGCAACAATGAGAATACGATCACCATCAAATTTAAACTACACATAGTGATCTGATTTTGATCTCACAAATCTAATTGACAACACAAAGGCATCAAACTTCAAGTACCATCTCCTAGGGGATTGCTTCAAACCATACAAAGACTTCTTTAATTTGTAAACCAAATTTTCTTTACCTTTCACCATGTAATGCTCTGGATGTGACATGTAGATTTCTTCCTCCAAATCACCATGAAGGAAAGCTGTCTTCACATCCATCTATTCTACCTCCAAGTCATAAGTTGCTGCGAGAGACATCAGGAATCGAATGGATGTCAACTTTGCAATGGGAGAGAAGATCTCACCATAATCTATACCTTCCACTTGTGAATACCCCTTCGCAACCAATCTAGCCTTATACTTCTCAACATTGCCATCTGTACCAATTTTCTTCTTGAACACCCATTTGCATCCAACAGGTTTCCATCCAAGAGGCAAAGGCACCAAGTCCCAAGTTTGATTCTTTTCCAAAGAAGCCATTTCTTCCTCTATGGCGTCCTTCCAGGAACCTACATCTTTCATATCCAAAGCCTCTGACACAGTTCTAGGTTCATCACTGTTAGTGATTAAAGCATAAGCACAACTAGAATCAAGCAATGTAAAACCAAACCTTTCAGGTTGCTTTCTTATCTGTGTAGACCTCCTCAATGGCTGAGGTTGAGGTTCAACTTCTTCATCTGAGATTTCAGAGCTCCTAGAGATCTCCTCATCATCAGGTCCAACATTGTCTTTTTGTTTAGTCTTCTCAGGGGTAGCAGGAAACTGAACAACATCCTCTTTCTTTACTATTTCTTATGGCTGTAAAACAGTGGAAGAAGGTGTAAGCTCTCTAAAGATGACACTTCTACTATACAACACTTTCTCAGCCATAGGGTCCCAAAGCTTATATCCTTTCACACCGACACCATAGCTAATGAAGATACACTTAACAACCTTGTTCTCCAACTTTGACCGCTTCTCCCTAGGCACATGTGCATATGCCTCACAACCAAAAACATGAAGATGCCTTACTGAAGGCTTTCTACCAGACCACACCTCCATGGGTGTCTTTCCAACAATAGCTAATGTAGGAGATCTATTTACCAGATAACAAGCAGTGGCAATAGATTTAGTTCAAAACTTTTGTTCTAGACCAGTTCCACTAAGCATACTCCTAGCCTTCTCCATCAGTGTCCTGTTCATCCTCTCTATAACTCCATTTTGCTGTGGGATGTATGGAGTTGTCTTGTGTCTTTCAATCGCAAGTTCCTTGCAATATTTATTGAATTATGTAGAACAAAACTCACAACTTTTGTCAATTCTCAAACATTTAATCTTTTTACCAGTCTAATTTTTAGCAAAGGCCCTAAACTCCTTAAACTTGCTATAGACTTCAGATTTGCTTATGAGAAAATAAATCCGTGTCCTTCTACTGTAATCATCTATAAAAGATACAAAATATACAAACTTTGATAACAAAGGAACATTAATAGGACCAAACACATCATAATGAATAAGGTCCAAAACACCAGAAGACTTATGAGAACTCGAGTAAAACTGAACACAGTTTTGTTTTCAATAAATGCAATGTTCGCAAAAGTCAAACTCAAGATTATAATCATCTAACCCCTCAACGAGGTTCTTATTTTTCAGGGTACGTAGACCCTTCTCACCAATGTGGCCAAATCTCTTATGCCATAACATTGTCTTTTTAGCAGGAAGTTTAACTTCCAATGCACGATTACAACCATCAAGACTAGAAACAATAGATTTCTTCACTGCTCGTATAGATGGTGGGGATAAGGTGACTGCTACCCTCTTCCTTGAGTCAGAAGAACTATTGCATTATGAAATGCATGCCTCCAGCTGAAACAAAGTACCTCTTCTAGTACCCTTAGCAAGCACCATAGCTCCTCTAGTCATCTTGCATCCTTCTTTCGAAAAGACAACCTGCACACCTGCATCATTAAAACTACTTACATAAAGTAGGTTTCGTGCTAAGCCTGGGATGTGCATAACCCCAGAGATCCCCTTCACTCGACCATCAGAGAATCAGATAGAGACTCTTCCACGACCAACAATCTTCAGATGAGAGTCATCACCCAGATACACCTTTCCACCATCGAACTCCTCATACTTAGTGAACCAGTCTCGATGCGAGGTCATGTGGAATGATGCACTAGATTTAATTAGCCACACATCATCAGATGCACGGGTTGCCAGGGATGCGATGAAAGCATCACCGTCATCTTGTGACTTGTCAGAATTTGAATCAGGAGCTTTCTTCTTCTTCTTCTTTTTCTTCTTCTCCTTGCATTTCTTTAGGAAATGGCCAGTTTTGCCATAGTTCCAACAAAGAGCCTTGGACTTTCCAGGAGATTTAGATCTCCCACGGGATTTGGATCTACCCTTCTCAGCTTTCTTGTCCTTCTTATTTCCTTTCTCCTTGGGTCTTCCACAAACTGCAAGGGCCTCTTTGGCTACCTCAGAAGACTTTCTTTACATCTCTTTAGACAACAATGAAGAAACCACTTCTTCCATTTTGAATGTGGATGTGGTGCTTCCAATAGCCATGACAAGATGATCCCATGAGTCCGACAGAGAACAAAGCAGGGTCATACACCAATCCTCCTCCTCCATCTTCACACCAATAGATGTCAATTATGCAACCAACATGTTAAAGGTATTCATATGTTCAGTGATGGATCCTCCATCCTCCATTCGAAAAGAATACAACTTCTTTCTCAGGAAAAGTGTATTAACTAGGGAAATCCATATGCTCTTCTCTTGCATCTTCAAATGATTTGGAGAATTAGAATAGTTTGAAAGAAAAAATCATACTTTGAGGGTTTCATCTTAATTTTTTAGGATTTTGGGAGTGAGTTAATTTTTGGTGATCCATGTAACATTTTTGGCTACACCATTACATCCAAAAGACTTGAGAAGGTTACTTTAGGCTTTCGTTTCACTCAAATAGGAAATCAAGAAGCTAAGCTACCATTTGAGTATTTCATGTGTTTGTTTTTCTTGGGTTTGGTAGGTGGCATGATTTTCAAGGCATCTTGGCCAAAATCTAAGTGCACCATTGCAATTGGTGACATAGAAAACCCTAAAATTGACTATATTTATCAAAATCGAAGTTCATGGACTAGAGGGGTGTTGTTTTTGTCTTGACACTATTCATGAATACAGACTCTATGACAATACAACTATACATTGTGCACAAGTCCTTTGGTAGCAACTCTAAGTTTGGTGACAAATTTGGCAATTCTACTATATTTGATAAGATTTTATTATTTAGCTATATCTCCAGACTTACTCTTTCACATTAAGTCTCTAAATACACTTAATGAGATTTAGAATATATTGCCAAACTTGTTTGGGCAATAGGATGCAATAAGAGGTCATCTCTTGGAGATTGAGCACATTTTCTTAACCCTTGTAACTTTGACACTAGTTAGGACTTCACACAATTGAAATCTTTGAGATTGCATTTGAAACAATGTGAGATTGAGAAATAAGACTCTCAATTGATTCTTATTATTATCTCTAAACTTAGTCCATATTACTTTGTTTTTGTTTCTACCTTTCATACCACTAAGGGTGCCCTTGGAGACACATTCACTATGCCATCTCTTAATGATTTTGCTACCACACTCATCAGGGAGCAAGATAAGCTCATTCAAATATGTACTATGAAATCTCATAATTCACATGCCTTGATTGCATATGAATGCACAAAAGAACATAAGTCGTATAGCACTAGAGAAAAGAAACATAAAAAGGACAAGAAGGAGAACACAAAGAAAAATGATGAAAAATAATCCACTACTTCTAAAGTAGCATATGAGACCTCTTCAAAAGGAGAAAAACAAAAGAAAGAGGTCAAATGTTCATATTGTAAGAGAGATGGTCATCATGATCATAAATGTATGAAGAAACAAATTAATCATTTGACACATATTCTTGAGAGCAATAACATCAATGTTCCTAATTTAGTCAAATAGAGTTCATCCAATGAGGGGTTGTCTAAAACAAAAGACAACAATAAGGAGGAAAGAAAAGGCAATGCCCTTGTAGTAATTGCATCTCCACCTTCCACTTGGATAATTACTCTAGTGCTTCACACCAGATGGTTGCATCATAGGATAATTCCACATCTTTAGAGCCTTGTTCCATGTTATTGATGTGTGATGACACTCCTACCAAGGTATGTGGGAGAGGATCTATTGATGTGGTTGATGGGATATTTCATGATGTTCTTTTTGTACCCCCATAGTCAACCAATTTCCTTTCATTTTACTAGATCACTCATTGATTGCAACAAATGGGTTAATTTCACTCCCAATTCAATGGTTACCCAAGAGGTGCACAATGGTTCTAAAGTGGCAATTAGAAGAGTTGATCACCATTCTTAGTTGTATGTTTTTCCTCACTTTGTTATTGATTCTGCTTTGACCACAATTCTCATTCATTCTGATGAGGTGAGTAAGTGTGGCATGAGCAGTTTGGGCATTTGAACTACCATTTTTTACAATAGCTAAGTTGGCAAGGCATGGTTACAAGTTTGCCTCATATATGCTTTTCTAACAATGTTTTATAGGGCCGCATCCTAGGTAAACATCCCAAAGAGAAGTTCGACAAGAGAAAAAATGGAAGGCTACTCAGATACTAGAGTTGATTCACAATGATTTATCTAGTCCATTTTTGCATCCTTCATTCAACAAGACTAGATAAATCTTGACCTGAATTAATAACTTTTCCAAGTATACATGGGTCTACTTCCTTTGACATAAGGTTGAGGTATTTGAGCATTTTTAGGACTTCAAATCACTTGTGGAGAAACAAATAAGGAAATTCATTAGGGTTCTACTTTCTGATAATAGTGGTGAGTATGTTAACCATCATTTTGAGCAATTTAATATTTCAAAATAGATTGATTTGTAGCATACAATTCCATATAGTCCTCAAAAAATGGGTGTGGTAGAGTGTAAGAATAGATCTTTGAAGGAAATGGCTAATTGTATGATTCACTTTAGATCTCTTGCACCATAGTTCTAGGCAGATGCAATAAAATATGCAAGTTAGACACAAAATTGTGTTCCTCAAAAAGCCTTGAAGGGATTCACTCCTTTTAAATCTTGGAGTGGTAACAAACCATAGTGAAATATTTCAAGGTTTTTGGTTCTCCAACATGGACCCATATTATGGCAAAGAACATAAGGCTATGGATCCATAGAGTAGGCATTGTATCCTTGTGGGTTATCCTGATAGTGTTAAGAGATATTAGTTTCTCCATCCTATTACACGAGTCACTTATTAAGATGAGTGTTTGCTTTGAGGAGAGCTCTGTGTTCTACTCTTGACACTTCTTCACCATATAAATTCACATTAGATTCACTTGACATTGATGACAATAATTCTAAGGATTTAAATCCACCTAGGCATAGTTCTGATGATGAACATTATATGTACATAAGTACTTCATCAAATTACACATTTGTTGGAACCCATCTTTCACCCACCTACGCTATGACTAAAGGGGAGTAAGTGTAGGTATTTATTTTCATTTCATTTAAGTGTTATGTATTTTTCCTACACTTTTAGTTAACTTTCTTAGGTTATTAAGAGTGGGTTTTAAAGTGAGTTGTCATCATCGTCCATAGAATAAACCCCTATTATAGGCATTTGGGAGTTACATTTCCTATTGGTTGGTTTATCTCCTTGCTATTCTATATGTACGGTCCATTCACCTTGCATATTTTCACATGTCCTTGTGAGTCTTTGGTTTATGCATATTACTTTGATTCAATCTTGTCTTGTAAACTTTTTTAATGTTATCTCTCATTTATGAAAGCTCTCTCTCTTTTGTTATTTTGGTTATAGGATCATTAGGCTAGATCAATAGTCTTAGGATTCATTAGACATCCTTGAGTGTAAATATCATCTCACCAAGCAACAAACAAAAAATGTTGGTATCTAAGTCCCATCTCCCCACAAGAGCTATAAGCGTCCATACACCATATCCAAATGTGAACATGTTGGAAATATTGTCATTAATGTCAAAGGCACGAAGTCATAAGTAATTTCATTGATGTAAAGGGTGGCCCATTACAATAAGAAGTTAACTATTATGCATCCATATTGGAGAGCAAAGCAATTAAGAGGTTATCCATTATACGTTACCATTGCATGTTTAAATTAAAGACTTAAGTGTTATGGACCAACTTAGAGAATGAGCGCCAAAAAGGGAAAGATTTAAATTTAATTTGAAATCCTCTTAACATGGATGACCTCCTAATATGGGCTGACTTCTTGCAAATTACATGGTCAACCTTATTGTTAATATTCTTCTAAAGCTGTTCGACTTAATGGATAAAGCACCCTATATTTATAGATATGAGGAGGAGCGATACAACATAGAAGTAATGTGCAACAATTAAGATATATGCAAGAGGTGTGATCTATACTAATGGTGTGCTCTATATGCTAGAAGACAAAACTTAAAAAGGCAACAATTTACATTAGTTATTATTTACCAAGTGGTGCAATTTGTTTGTAAAGAACAACAACATACAAAAGACACGTCCATTCATCAAAGGCATGTCCATTGAAGAGGTATAAGAGGTAAATGATTTGAATGTTTTAAAGCAAGAAATCAATGAATATTTTCTGAGTAAAAGAGCAGATCTAGACATCAAAAATATGAAGTCTGTATTAGATAAATTTTGAAGAATATATACAGCCATGTATAAAAGATAAGTGTAGATATGTGTGAAAATTAAGAGAAGATTTGTGAGGAAAACATTGATATATTAGTGATCAAATTGAAGGAAGACATTAACAAAGTTTGGATCAGATTTGTGAAAGATATAGTGCATGGTAGTGATCAGATTTAGAAGGAAGATTATGCATGACTGTGATCAAATTTGTGAGAGAAGATTATTGTGTGGATTGTGATCAGATTTGGAAGAAGGATATTATGTGAGTTGTAATCAGATTTGTGAGAGGAAGATCCTATGAAGAAGCATACTATATCAGCCATTGAAGGATTAATGGGTTGGAGCCTATCAAATAGAGGTTGGAGCCTCTTGTTGGGTTGGAGCTTATTTTGTGTGGGGGTTGGAGCCTCCAATAGGTTGGTGCCTATAGTTTTGTCAAGTGGAGATTGGTGTCTCTTGTGAGTTGGTGCTCATAGAAGAAGAATTGTAAGAGGAGTGAGTTGGTGCTCACAGAAGAAGAATTGTAAGAGGAGTGTGTTAGTGCTCACAGAAGAAGCTTGATCAATATATATAAGCAATATTTTTCCATGGTTTTCTCCCGCAAGGGTTTCCACGTAAATTATGTGTTCTCATTGTGTTCTTAATTGCTAGATCTTGCATATGTGTAGTTGATGTGATTGATTGAGTTTGGAAAAGTAAAAGTTTGTATTATACTGATTCACCCCACTCTTAGTATAGCCATGTGCTCATCAGAACATTCCTCATATACCTAAGACTAACTCTATCAACTATTCATGTATTGGCTAGTTTAAGATCTAGATCCTAAAGACCACTCTCTAACCCTAATTATCTCACCCTACATCACAAATCAATAGTAAAATAATTATCAATATCATACAAGATTATCTAAACATAAAATGCCAAAATTAGTACATAAATTGAAAAGCTAAGCATTTTGGTTCAAATATATGTATTTCAACAAATTCCATAGATCATATTTATGAGTATTAGTTCAAATCCATGTGGATGGTATTAGGTCCATAGATTTCAAATGAAATAAAGAAAATTTACTACAGTTTTGTACTTTTCTAATCATTTTTTCAAATTTGAAAAAAATCTAAAAAATGAAAAACCAGACACTTACCATTTACAAGGGGTCATTGGCAGCAATATGCACGTACTCTATCAATGCATGTATGGAAGTGACCTTTGTGGTGCATCATCATGATAGGGTCAAAGCTCTCTCTCTAGGGGTGAATGTGCAAGTGCAATGTCTCTTTCAACTTTTGCCCTTCTATATATAGGTAGGGTCAATTGACCTCTATGATAAATTTTACCCTAATCACACGCACACTTGACACAAGATGATCTTACTCGTGAGGATTGATATTATTGCTAATGAAATGAGATGTGTACATATTTTATGATGAGTTATATGATGATGCATTTATTGTGGCCTCTTATTTTACTAAGATAATATTTATGATTCACATGATTACAATAAACACTATATTTGCAAATTAACTTCGCATGCACCATATTCGTTGCTATATTTGTCACTTTAGGTGACCACATCACTCAATTATACCATGTACTTTGATTCTCGCATCATTACATGAGTTGAGCCCATAAATTTGTCCATGCCATGGAATCACAATCAACAACAAAGAATTTTTTTGATCCAGGCTGAAAACGAAAGACTAGAATTTTTTTTCTACATGCATACAATGGAGTGAGATTGAACAGTCATCAGCTGCCCTAGTTGAGGAGGATAATAGAAAGGTACTATCAGAGGGGCCCAATGTCATTATTCCAAACTAGTTCCTTGAAGGGTTAGGTGATGAATTTTTATGTGGAGTCATGGATGGAAATAATGATGTTACTAGACTTAAAGTGGATGTAGATGACCCCAATAACATAGAAAAGGGTACAGATGACACTTTATTTTCTTTTCCTCTTGAATCTGAAGTTTTTACCTTTGATATCGATGAGGTAAACCCAAGGGTAGAAAATATTCTTAAAGAGACCGAAAAAGAATTTTCAAATCATGCTTCGGATATGGAATCTTTTATCTTTGATGATTCCAAGATTGATGACATTATTTCAATTCTTGATAAAGTTGAAAAAGAGTTTGAAAATCTAGTTAGTATAGATGAAATGGAATCATCAAATCTTTGTACAACATCATCTATGTAGCTTGAATATTCACTATTTAAATTCCCTTATAAAGAGCATGCTTATTAACTAACATGGTTTGCAGATTTGGTTCAATAAATGAAGTATATGCATGTGAAAATGGAAATGAGAAATTTGACAGTCTCATGATCAAGCCTGGTGAAGGTATGGACAAATTGCACTCTCAATCCGTTTGTGCTCTCAGTGATGATTTTATTTGCACAAATTATGAAGTTTCTATTTTTAGATTTGATCCTATGATTGTAGAATATGAGATTCAAAAAACACAATCAGTAGTAAACCGCCCAGAGGTTGATTCAGTTTTCAATCTACAGGAAGAATGTTTAATTTCTAAATCTTTCTTTCCACATTCAAAAGAAGTCTTTGAAGTTATAATCAAGGTTGGGCCAAAATATTTTGTCCATGCTGCATGTAATGATTTTGGAGAAACAAACTTTGTTTTGGAGGTCTTTGATGTTGAACGGTTATTTGGGCATAATTGTGTGTTTCAAAAGCTTATGCAGTCTTTTAATCAGAGCTTCAATATTTCAGTAGTCACTGAGTGACATTTGTTTTTAGTTTTATCAGATGACCACAATCCTTTATTTCAGAAAGGATCATATTTCTCCCAGCCTGTGGATGGTTTCACTTAAGCAAGCTGGAACACTTCTTGAGGTAGGATTTTCCTGCCTTGTACATAGTTGGCTGGCAATTTTGGTGTGTGTTTTGTTTTCCTGATTTTTGGCTTGCTTGTTTTGGCTTGTGCCCTGCTCCCCTCCACCCCTTTGCAAAGCAATGCCCCATTATTCTTTGACTCTGTCACTGTGAGGACTACCCCTTTTTACTTCTATTCTTGTGACTACTTACATTACTGTTTACTGATACTTTTATATTTATGGGACAGTAGTTCCCAGATTTTCCAACTATTAAACTTTATTATGATAAAGGAAAAACTAATTGGGTGATGTTTGGATAACGTTTACATTTCAGAAAAGTTAATTATGTGATGATGGAAAAAAAATTGTAATATGAGTTCATTTATGCTATTTAGAACTATGTCATGGTAATGCATGTTTTTAAGTTGCTTCGGCTATGATGATTATATGTGAAACTGATCTTGTAATTGAGTGTGCAGGATTTACTAATCAAACCACAGATACTGGAGATCATACCGCACCTTTTTTGTTGTTATCCCTTGTTAAGCCGATCTAGTTCCACGAGGAACCAAGATCAACTTTGTGTTTGATGTGGTGTTGTATTGTGGTCTTTCATAAGGTCGAATGGGTTAGGTCTACCCTCTTGTAACACTGAATTATGATTTGTGTTGTAAAAAAAAATTGAATTTAAATTTCTTTTCTTTTATTTAAATTTTTGAGGCCTTTTCTTGTGTTTTAACCTGACCCTGGGTGTTCTGAATAGGTTAAAGTTGACCTTGGGTTATACCCCATGGGTCCAGGGTCCCATTTGGCATGGGTAATCCTTGGGTAACCTCCATATGGTCATCTTAACTTCACACTGAAGTTAAGTGACGAAATTTGGAGGTATGGGAGGGACAGGATGGGTTGTACCAACACCCAAACCCATCCCTCTTCAATCCCCAAGGTAAGAGATGACTACAAACCCATCAATTATAGAGGAATTGACTTGAAGTCACCCTCACCATTAGTGAGATTCCCCATGAGTTGTGTGGTCATCCATAATGAAGGAAGGAAGAAGAGGCATGGGTCACCTGTCTTTTCCTCCTTTAACTCCTTTTATTTCTCCCATGCGTAAGAGAAATGACATGAGGTAAGGGATAAGGAGGACTTTAGGAATGGGTGAGTGACATAAGCCAACACTCATCCCTTGGGACACAATAGTAGTTTGGGGAAGAGTGGGGAGGTGACAAGTGTCACCTCCCCATTCCTCTAAACTGAGAGAATTTGGGTTATTTGAATCCCATTTTGGGATGGGGAGAGAGTTAGTTGAATTTTGGAGAGTTTTATTTTATTTTTTTAAAAAATTTTGCTTTGGAGAGGGAAAGGGAGAGGGAGTTTGGTGGCTTAGGTTGGAGGAGATCTCAGTGGAGCTCTACATCAGTTTCATCCTTGAAGGGCTTTGTAAGGTTAGTTTTATAATCTTTCTTTTGTATTTCTTAGTGTTGTATGAAAAGTGTGTGAAAGTTATGTAATTGCTTGTGATGTAAATGTTGTTATTGTGGGAAATGTTGTTGAGTTGTTAACAGAGCTTCTCCCACTTGGGAGAAATGCTCATCAAGTGTGGGGTAGGGGAGGAGTGATCCTCCTCGGGTGCATACCTGGTTCTTTTGGGATGTTGAAAGCCTTGATGGTATGTGAGTGTGACTTTTAAAAAAAATATTATGTCATTTGGCTTGAGAGTCCAAATATGAACTCTTTGGAGAATTTGTATCAAATTAGGCTTAAGGCCAAGAGAAATTGTGTTGGTTATATTATCTGTAAGGGTGACACTCTGGAGTCGAGTGTGTCCACTCTCCTACCCCTTGTGAAGCTCACTGTAGTTGAGTTTTTGTATTGTGTAATTTATCCACGGGAGTTTGTGTGTTTTGAGTTTGTTGTCGTTCTCTGTTGTGAAGTGGATTGCTTGAGTTACCCAGGTGTGTGTATGATCTCCCTAGCTCGGGGGTGACCCTCTTGCAGGTCTACGGTAGGGAGGAGAGCTAGATGAGTGGTGTTTTCTTCTTTGTGTTTTAGATATGCAAGTTTCCTCTTGAAGCTTATTGATGGAATTGGAGGAGTTTCGTAATTAGGGAGAATGTATCTCATCCTTACTATAAGGAGAGTATGGTTCATTGAGCTTCATCCTGTTTAAGTTCAGTGTGGAGGGATTTTCTCCCTCTGAAGTTGTAAGAATTATTGTCTGGGGAAAGAGAGAAATTCTTCCCTTCAGTATTGTTTGTAATGGATGAATTTTCAGTTATTTTATACCTGGTGAAACTAATTGTTAAGTAATGAAATTTGTATTGGTTTAGACAAAGAAGAATAAAGTTATCTCTTGTATTGAAATTTGTTATCGATTTAGACAAAGGTGAAAAATTTTATCTATAGTATTGTTTGGAGGAAATTATGAATTTAGTTAATGTTTAGATATTGTAATTCTAACTAGTTGTGAGCCAATGTAAATTTTAACTACTCTTTCCATTCTCTATTTTATGCTAATATGCATTAAATTGAAATTAGCAAGTTAGATTGAATAGAAGAAAAAAAAAATTGATTTTACTATACCCCTTGTTTAACACTATTTGTATGAAGTCTAATTTCAGAATTTGCATATATATATTCATAAAATTGTAAACAGAAATTGAATAAAGTTATATTTCATTCTCTGCATTTAAAATTTCAATTCTTAAATGAACGGTGGTTGTAAATGGCATTTAGATAGCATTATAGATTGTTCTTTATATTTGAAATTTTCAAATATTATATGAAACTGTGATTACCAGATAAAATAGCTTTATTTTTAATTTCTCTGTATGTATAAATTTCCTATTTAATAGATGAACTGTGAAAGAAATATGTCTGAGAGTAGTTGTGGGATATATATATACATATATACATAGATATATATATATACACACATATATATATATACATAGATATATATTTAAGTGTAATTAGAGATGTTATTAAAATAGTATAAAGAAATTTTCATTAGAAATAAACATGCATTATTCATAGTTTGATCGCTGTGTATACAACACATTAAAAATTGGTGGAGTGGTGGTGGGAAGGGATGAACCTTCCCACCACCATCGTCGAATCTTTTGGGTGTGGGGGCTCCGCCCCTCCCCACACCCCCCGTGAAGGAACACAACGCCGCGGCCTCAAAACTGCGGACTCCCACGAAACCCCACCACCGTAACTCCTTCCACCATGAGCGACACCTCCCCTGCGCCCGGCTCCCCGTGGGTTCCCTGTCCGCCGCCCCTGTGCGGCCTTACCACTCGATCCACCTCCTGTGACTATGTCCGCGGCCTCCAACATGGCTTCTGCCACCAAAATCTGCCATCTCACACCTTGCGACCCTCTTCTCCCTGCGTGGTATCTCTGGCCGACCCACCTCCAATGCCGCCGCCGCCATGTTTATAACCTGCAAAACCAAAACCCATTCAATGATATTAGGGTTGCACAATGGAACAAAAGGATACATGGCTTTTAAGCTATAGCCTATATTTTATAAGAGATTGATATTTAAAAAATAATAATAATAATTAAAAAAATGATAGTAATAAAATTTAAATAAATAAATAAAATAAACTAACAATAGAGATTAAGATTAGAGATTGTTTTATATAGATACAAATATACCTATATTTATATATATAGCTATATAACAATTATTGTGAACACTATTGTTATATTTATATATAAATTAATTCATTGTCAAAATTTTAAAGAAGGACTTATAGTAGGATGATTTTAAACAACTTTACGGGAAAATATAATTATAATTAAAAAAAGAAAAAGGGGCATAAGTATAGACATATATTCTATTAAGGAAGAGTTTCTCGGAAGTTTCAACCATCAACGCAATTTAATAATCAAGAAAATGAAGAGGAAAATTATGCGTCTCCCTTTTAAAAAGAACACTAGAAATAAACGTAAAGAAGCCATCACAGACATTCCATGTGTGGCCAGTTTATACTCAACTGTAGTTAGTAAACGTCCAATTGAGAAAATCAAAGAGAGAGAAAGAAGAAGAAAAACTAACATTGGAAAACATAGAGGAGAAAATGCGCGGCATTTCCAAACTAGGCTAAGAGAACTAAGTGGATTTACCCTTCCGATAATCCTGCTTAGGAACAAGATGATTGTACAATTAATACAAACGTAGAGGTGAATCCTAGAGCGGAGAAAACTCAGAGACGGAGTCTAGTGAAGTAGTAAACCAGTTTATGTAATCTGGTCCATCCGGGAATTAGGATTAAAGTAATTTAAAAATACAATGATAACTCTGATTGATGAAGAATATGAAGTAGAGATAGGATAAACATAAAGAAAACTTAGAAACCAAAAGAGAGAGAGACCAAAATATAAACAAAATAGATTTCAGAGAAATAGTTAAGGTGAACACAATAGAAATACAATCAAAATTAAGATCCAGAGAAATGGAAGAGAGGGCAAATGAATGACCTTGTTGAGAATACTAAGTCCGAAGGAGGAGTATATTTCAGGAAACGAGAAATGATACAGATAATCATGCTTTGTTAAAAAATGACCAAATAGGAAAATCAAGTGAAAATTCATTATGATTAAGGCATCGTGGGAAGTTGTTAACTATCAAGGAACCCCGTAATAAGTGTATTGTTTAATGATTCCCACTCATGCCGTGAGGCGTTATGCTGCCGGAATCTTCCAAGATTTAAGGTTAGGAACCTTGATAATTACAAACCTTGTAGTGACGTTAACGGTGTCGTGGAGACCCCCTTGTTGGACCGCTTGCGTCTAGGTGAACGCAATTGTACTTAGTACCCCGCTGACAACTGTAGTGTTATCGCCTTGAGCGTACACCACCGAGCATGCTTACGCATGCGAGGGGGTTTCTAGGGAAGCGTGGGAAAATTTTTGATATTTCGTGTCATAACCACATGGCAGATGTGGATATGACATGTGTGATGCGTGTTGTGACCACATGGAAAATGTGGGCATGACAGTCACGCAATGGATCAACATCAGTCCACGCTTGAGTTCTGGGTCCCTTGCTTTATCCTTCACAGTCCTCATCCCCAATCAGAGCCTGTTGTTGCCCCAAATTTTGAACTCAAAATTTTTGTGCATTCTCTTACATGCCCTTGAGCTTGCTAAAAGTGAAAACAATTAATTTTTAAAATTTTTTATGAGCTGGTTTAAAATCCTCTTATGGGCATGATCTTGACCCTATTTCACCCAATTTGGCCAACCCTCATGCCCAAATGCTTTACCAATTGTAAAATTTTTAGCTTCACATTTTTACTCCCGTGACTCGTAAACTGAGTCAAAATATGACACCCTGGTTGCTGGGGGTTAAAAGTGTTTTGGGTTTTTCTTGGGAAGCTCCAATATTCATGCTATCTAAATTTCGTGAAAAATAGAGCTATTCCGTAGAAGATATGAGGGTTTTTATTTTTCAACCGAGGCATAATTTTAGGTGAATAAATAAAGGCATTGTTATCATTCCACATTTTCTGATTAGTCCTAGGGAGCATAAATATTGTGAGACACAAAATGTTTTCTTTCCCCAAAGTTTGAAAATTAATTAGGGGAGGAGATTCATAAGATCAATATAAAGTTCGTGGGGACTCTATTAAAGCTATTTTTGTCATGGAGATTTTGAAAGAGGACTTTGTTGGATACATGTTGTCAGGAGTCTAATGGCTTTTTGAAACAAGTTCGATAGTTCCAATAAAGTGTCTAATGCCAGACCTTTATAAACTTCTAGTTCAAAGAGTTATAAAGAGGTCGGAGTGTCGGAAGTTTTGTGAACTCCTGAACTCCTCATGTCAAAAGTTCAAAAGTTCAAGGAAAGATCAACTTCCTGACTTCACATACTCTGCCAGCCATTCTTCCAGTCCACGGCCTGTGGAACTTCTTAAGACGTAAATATTCAACTTGAAACTACTCACGACTTGTTGATCATTTGGTAAATATCAAGGACAGTGGATCATGGAACTTACCTGCAATATGTCAAGAATATAGTCGATCCCAAAGGTCTAGGATATTGCTACATAGTTTTTCTTGCTCTGTTGTATGAGAACGACGTCTATTGAAGCCTCGCCCATGAAAGATTCAACTTACAGCTTCCTTCACTACATACTGAGGATGGCAGAAGAGTTGTATCAAAAAAAGGGTTGCAGATATTGCCGGTCCGTTGAGGAAGTTTTAGAAACTTACAAGTAAATGCAATTGGCCCGAGTAAAACCAAATTCTACGCTCTTTCTGAACATCCTCCCTACCTGTGCCTTTGAACAACTAATGGACTTTCCCATATGTCAACTGCCTAATAGACATCTTATGCAAAATGAAGAAGTATGGACAGATCGTAAACTATTAGACAAAGTGTCTCAAAGAAATGTGGTCTCATCGAACACAAAGATGATAGAATACATGTGAGAAGGTTTGTTGAGTTGTTTGTTAAAAACTTTCAAGCAAAATTCTCTGGTAGACATGTACGCAAATGGAAGATGCAGAGATAGTGCACTAGGCTATTTGGTAATCTACCCCAGTGGAGGTCATCGTAGAGAACGCCATGATTGTTGATGCACATAAATGTGGGTTGCGGCCATTCAAGATGAACAAAATGTTTTCATCATTTTTAATGCAATGAATACAGGATATGTGCGAAATGGATCTGCATAAGATGGATTCATTGAAAAAGCTTAAGACTTGCAAGAGGGTAGGATGCCACCAGCTTAAGGTATTTTAGTTTGAGTATTGAAGAGGAGTCTGACTGTGATGGATAAAGTGTTACTTTCCATACCATATGACCATGTCATGCCATACCACTACTCCTATTCTAAGTATTGGTGTGGATTTGCATTTTATTTGCTACACTTGTGATGCCAAGCGGAGTATATGAATTAGATGAAAGGAGATCATATCCTACGGAACCTGGGGCTGAAGAATGTTGATAACAGGATAGTCTTATTGGATGTGAAAGTTAGAGTTGTCTGGAGAAAGCACAGGTTATGGAATAATAATCCTAAATGCAGTAACACTAGAAATAGTAAAGAAGCTTTATGGTATCTCTAAAATATGAAGAGGTCAAGAATGAGCATAAGAGGAAATGTAGAGCTTTTGGGAGAACAAGGCAGAGTTTTACTCTTGATAATGCATTTTTATGTGAATGGAAATGTTAGTTCTACTGCAGAAGCAAATATTTTAAGTAATCCAGGAGCTGTTGATTTTGTCTTTACTAGTGGAACAGATATCATGACTATTGGAATTAATGTTGCACATCAATTTGTCATGGCATAAAAGGACCTTGAGGATCTTACCTGTTTCAAAATGATTAGGGATCCCACTATATTTGACAAGAGGAAAAATAAATGGAGGGGAATAAATAATGTGAGATGTCACTGGGGAAAAGGGAAAAACTAATCATTTCAAGAAACAGTTATTAAGGAGGCAATTATGAAAGGGGAAAGATATAAATTTCACCTTTCTCATTGTAATCGGGACATCTTATTCTACATATTTGGGGGACGGAGGAGCAGTTCAGTTTTCCCTCTTTACAATTTTATTGTTTAGGGTGTTGAGTCTGTGAACTCTCATATTGACATTGGAGGAATAAAGAGAGCATTTCTGAGTCTTTGAATGTATTAATGTTGTCTTTTGATTACAATAAACTATGTTTCTTTGTAATTATTCTTCATTGTCATTTCTTTTATAATGGACTATATATGTGTTTTTCTAGGCTTTGAATTCAGTGAAACTCATTTGTTGAAAGGCATCTGCTGTTCTTTCTTTTCCTGGAAATCATTGGTGAGTGTGTGATGAGTAAACCTTGAGTTATTTGTCTGCATTCACTCTTTTCTGTTCAAACATGCACATCTATCTCATAGTGATGGATAGATGTTAATATACCTTTCCTGCTTTCTAGTCAAAAGCACATCCAGTTTTCATTCATTGCAGATTATTTGAAGGTAGCCGCGCCTTGTAAAATAAGCAAAGAGCACTTGCAATTATTCATTGCAAGTGTCTCAACTGTTGGTTCATTTGTCATTCTTGTGGGCGAAGAGTACAAATTAGAAGCGACAAATCTGTTAACCAACATTATGTATGGAGATTAGAAGAGATAGAGAGAACACAAATATTTGGTTGGGTGAAATTAAGTATGTGAACTTTGTACTGTATGTTTCAAAATTAATGATAGTAAACCATTAAGTGTTCCTATTTATGTAAGAATTAAACTTTTAGTTGAGAAGAATTATACAACAACCATAAATATGGAGGATATGTGTCATGTTACTTATAATATCAAAATTGGATGTATGCTATGGTCTACACTAAACTAGACGTTTCCAAGGAACTGGGAGTCTTGAACCAATTTATTGCTAATCCTAGATCTGAGATCATTGGAGTGTAGTTAAGAGGGTCTTAAAAAAATTGTAGAGTACCTCTAAGTACTCTATTTATTCTCATGATAATTCTATAGGGTACCAACACTTAGTGGACATTCGAACATTTAGATTGGATAGGAGATGTCAACAATATAGAAGATCCACCAATGGATATATGTTTAGTTTATTTAGTGTTTCTATTAGTTGGTTGAATAAGAAAAAATCTATGGTCACTTTGTCCACTATAGAGGTTGAATACATGGAAGGTACTCATGCTTGTAATGACCCCATCTCACTTAAGATATTGTGTTTAGATATGGATTGTGTTAGGGAGCTATTAAAGTTCTTTGTGATAGTTAGAGTGTCATATGTCTAACAAAAAATGTAACCTTCATGTAAGGATGAAGCACATATATGTATGTAATTACCATTTTATTTGTGACATGATAGAGGATAGAAGGGTGATGCTAGATAAAATTAACACTTTATAGAATGTTGTAGATGCATTGATGAATCTAGTCATCACAAATAAATTTAAGTGGTGCAATAAGTGTATGAGCCTCTTGGGCCATAGTAGATAATTAACAATGTTTGTATTCACTTTAGTCTTTCAAGATTTTAACAATTGGGAGAATTTTAGGAAAGGTGTTCCAAAGTTGCATCATAATGTTGAAAACACAAATGCTCAATTTTAAAGCTATATAACACAAAATGCAAGTTTTGGTCTATAAAGGTTGAATTTGACCCCAAAAACTATTGAAATGAGCCTTAATTAGAGCAATCTAATTGCAACAACATGGAGCTCTTTCAAACCTTTAATTTAAAAAAATTGGGCTCAATCATGTTCTTGGATTAAAAGTTTGGCCTCTAGAAATTAGGCCCCCATATAAAACATGTAAGAGCATCTATGACACAAATGAGAGTTGTAAGAGGGAGTTACTCTTGTTGACCAAACTATGACACATGTTATGACATGCCATAAGCTATCTTTGAATGGAGATAATGGATCCAAAATGGAGTGACTACGTTGGTGAGTGGATTATGATGAGCTTATGACATGTAAGGAATATATTACTCTTAGCCTGGAACTTGTCTAGGATTTGGGTGTTAGATTTTTACTCAAGATTTGGGCACCACATTGTGGTAGGTTTTAATTCATAGTTTCCTAATTATGATTTGAGGATTTCATGTATTTCTTAATCTATATATTGGATAAATGAGATGGAGGTTTCATAGTGAGTTTTGTAGGTACTATTTTTCTACCAGAATTGCTCCAAATCTCTTGTTAGTGATACTTCTATAAAGGCTTAGACTCTATAAGTGTATTGTAACTGTTGATCACCAAATAATACATTGATTTTCTCTAGAGTGTGGGGTTTTTCTCTTGAAAGGGTTTTCCACTTGTAAATCATAGTGTTATGGTATATTGCTTTTGTATTTATTTCCTTGTAACTACATGATCAATTTAATTTTTATGCATATGTCCTTTATAGATCAGTGTACAAAGTGTGTTCTACTCCTCTGCTTCCTTTCAGATTGGAAGTCTTGATTTTCTTGGATTCATTAATTGAATCATTATGTTGAATTTTGATTCCTCAATCTTCGGGTGGGGTGTCATTATTTTATTGTGGATATTATTTATCTATTCTCTTAATGTCTTCCCATTGAATTGGTTTCTACCATTCATCTTTTTCCTTGTCTTAAATTCACTCTAATTTTATGTATCATCTCTTTCAAATAATTTTTTATTTTGGGCCTCTTGTTGTCTTTGACACTCCACCTAACCATATTCATTAACGAATGTGTTCCTGAATTATCTCTTATAATGCTATCCACCTTTGGTTCTACTTATACCTTATATACTTTCTCTATGTCCATATGCCACTCATTACTTTCTAGGATTTATTCCCCCATTGATGCTTCACACATTCCTCTATATTTTTCTACCTCCTAGAAAAATTATAGTATTCTTTATAATTCTATACATATCAATCAATATATATTTTCTTGGTTGCAAATCTTTTCATAACCTTGTTTCGTCCTTGTTGCTCACTCCTAACCACTTTCCATTTTCTATGATTTTAATTTATACACATGGGTATATTAAAATATAATGAACATTTAGTAGACATTGGATATGTTTATAGAGGAGAAAACTATATATATTTATATTTTTTCTTTATTTATATTTTAATATGACATTTTATTTGGATCTATTTGATGTATGATTCCAACATAAAATTTATTTTTATAGCATATTTATTGATTTTAAGATTGAACTCGACATTTTGATATATAAAATATTCTTTTGTATACAACTTCCTTAACCCAATTTCCAACAGTTTTTCCATGTTTGATTGAAATGCCCTACAATTTTGTCCATTGAACTAGATCTCAAACATGGTTTTTTCCCCATCAATCTTTTTTCTAAAATTAAAATTCTCACTTTATAAAGCTAACAATCACATAATCAGATCATCATCGATTGTTCTAGGCACAATAAACATGAATTGTGCATCTAGGGTTGTGTATATAAATATATCATCTTAGGACACTTTAAAAAGAAAACCCACATTGAAAAAGTATTAAAAGAACAAAAAACATTTCTCCTTTTGCAAGAATTAGTCATTAGTCATCATATGCCTCATTTGCTAACATTGGAAATCAACAATAATTAACATTTAAATTATCAAAGTACACCACAAAGGCATCTTTGAACAAACTCACTCATCTTCTTACATTAGGGCTCATTTGATGATTAGCTTAGCAACATCCATTTCCATACTTACACTGGTTTCATGTCACCACTCTTTATCTCTCTGTTATTATTAACTCAATCTCAAGGGCCTAACTAAGGTTTAAGTAAGTTGCACACTTCAATCTTGGCACAACAAGCTTCCAAAAACCCTACTTAGCAACACACTATTTTTCTTAATTAGATATACCAAATGGGAACTTTCTATCGGTAATGAATATATGTTTTTGAAGAGGACACATCTATGCTGTTAAGATAGAATCTTGTTTCCTGGACTAGATCGTGAAAATGTTGTATCCCAAGCTTTGAATTTCACAAGTCTCAATCGTCTCAACTTGCTAATCCAAAATCTAATATTAGTTCTCAATTTATAGGTGTTTGTCACACCATTACATTAATTAAAATTAACATCATATTTCTAAATAAACCCTAATTCCTCTTAATTTTAATTTAATATATGCGTCCCCTATGGACTTGACTTTACCATTCTATTCGTAGTGGTCAGTGCAAGTCAAGTTCAGCCTTCGTGACAGAGTCATCTACTGGTGGCAGACAGAGTGAGACTTCATGGCTAACAAAGTCATCTTCTGATGGCAGACAAAGTGAGAGTTCATGGCTGATAGTCTCTCTTTAAGTTCAAGTCCTGCCTTTCTATTTGGATCGGTTAGTGTTGCTTTATTAGGGATGAGGATCCATACATTATTCTTAGAAGAAGTTAAAGCAGGTGCGACATCTACGAGCTTTCTTTCCTTTTCTTCGGTGAAAGCCCAATTCACATTTCTCTTCCCCTTCATTACCTTTTAGTAGATGCCACTATAGTCCAATAATTAGGAAGGGGTCCCATCTAGAGGACCTATTTTGTGGTCCCATGAAACCTAAAAAAATTTGCTACAACACAAATTAGAATCTTTTCCTCCAAAATAGGAGCAACTATTTTTTAGGTGGTTGATTTTGAGTTGGTGCATTTGAGGTGGGGCTGAAACTTTCCTTCACCAACTTAGGGATTTTTTTACTAGTTTTTAGATTCTATTTTGGATGTAAAATTTTTTATCTGATGATTTTTAATCTTTTTATTTATAGGTCCTAAAAAATCTTTGTTAAATCAATTAGCATTAAACTAAAAACCTCATGAGACCACCAACTTCAATGAATTTCAAAGTTTAAAGTTTTAAGCCTACGTACAACTACAAAATTCATGGGACCGTTTGTTTTAAAATTCTCCTAAAAATTTTCATCAACACCGCTGAGATAATTTAGGAAGCCCTCGTCCATGGGACTGCTTCCTTAGTGAAGTTTAAATTTTTCCACTCGAGCTTGGAAATTGGAACCTGCCTAGAAATTGGAAATCTCTTATCTCGTAGCCCTAGCGTAGGGCTTTTCCAATTTTAATTCTCCTCATCTACTACCATGTTGAAGGACTAGTCTATATTTTTTTACGTCAAAGCAGGCCTGGAATTTGACGGTCACCCCTACTTGTCATAAAAAAAAATATGACAGTTATATCATTTAACTACCTTTCAATTAACGGTTTAAAAAATAAATAAATTGTCAAATAAAAATAGGCAGCCTTAGACTATACCAAACTGCTAGATAAGAGGACACTAGGGTTCAAATACACTTGACTTTGCTCTTGATTTCTTGGGATGCTGTAGAAAATTGTATATAAAGTAGCTAGGTAGTATGAATGATGAAGTAATTAGTTCATCTTTTAAGCATTTTATTTGCCAGGTTTTCTTTTCATGGATGTGCTGTGCAACCTAGTAAATAATTAGAAAGGCTAAAATGTGGTTGATTCAATTTTTTTATTTCATAAAATTAACATGAAGTCATGAAGCTTATTAGTGTATTTTTTATAACATTGAGTTTTTTAATTCTATAATTGCAACAAATGAGATCTAAAAAAATGTATGATGGTAGAATATTTTACTTTATTCTAGCAAATCTATACAAGTAACAATAATATAAACACTTTAATACAATTTCTACATCCACTTGCAAATTTTCATTTAAACTGTATTTCAAAAATATAGCAATGAGTTTTTGGCCATACCTTAAGAGCAGCTCTTGAAGTCTGAGAAAACTTTCAATTTCCACACTATGCTTAGGTGGACTTGGCAAATTGAATAACAATGGAGGAAGTAATTTACAACTCTTCTTAATCTTTGTAATTGTAATTTGTAAAGTTATCCTTATTCCATATATAATAAACAATGAATTAAAAATAATAAACTTTTTCTTTGTAGTTTTTTTCTAAATTAGAAATTAGAAATAAACTATAAAGCAAAGATTTTTTTCTAAATTAATTTTTAAAAATAAAAAACAATATAAAGATTTGTTTCTAAATTGAATTTATTGAAGATAAACATTTAATTTAATATATAATATTTTAATTTAATATATATTCAAGATAAAGTTGGTAAACATTGTAAAAGAAAATATTATTTATATTTATATAACAAAAAATGATATATATTATAATGAGATTACTATATTATATTTTTTAATAATAAAATTTTAAGTTTTCCTAATAATTTAAGGAGTCATATATAGGGCTATATAAAAATTTAGCAATTTAAGGTATACAGTCCAATAAATTTTAGAGTTGTAAAATACGGTCTAAGATGGCAAAAACGGTTAGATATACTATCAAATTCTAGGCCTGCGTTGAAGGCATTCCCTCAATGAAGTGGACGACCTGACTTCATAGATCGACAGTCTCCGTTTGCTAAGTACAATGTAAGAGGATTCAAATTTCATTGACCGTTCAATTTCACGGGATATTTTTCATTCGTTGTTTTTGTAGGTCATTTGATTTTCTGTTCGCGTTCATTTCATGTGGTCAAACACTTAAATTGATTTGAAAAACATCTTCGAGGGAGGTACTTTATTTCCCCCCCCTATCATTCGCCATGTGGTCATGTATGTAACGTGTCTGATAAGTTTCAGCTGCACAAGTACTAAGCTCAGTTACCACCATCACATTATTATTGCGTGTTTGATCGATTTTTAGTGATTTCAATTTTTAATTGAGAAATCCTTATTATTATTGACGTAATTATTATTATTTTTGTTCGAGTAAACATTAAGAAGGGATCTCTAACCCAACAACTAGATATAGTGAAAATATTCTCCAGCCCCACAAATAGATATATGTAACACCAAAAGGGCTTCTAAGTCCATAGTAAGATACATATAAAACATTTTATTAAAAAAATGCTAATTACATATACCTCAATTTATTATTGCACAATTTATCAAAAAATATTAAAATAAAAAACTTAAAATTAAAAGAAGATATACAAATTTTTTAAAAAGATAAAATATATACTTATTAAAATTATAAAATATTAAGATAAAAATTATATCAATATAAGTAAGCTATTTTAAAAATAAAATAAAATAAAACTAATAAAGTAAGTAATATAATTAGATTAACTTAAGAAATTAGTTTAGAAACTCTAGTATACAAATACATATTATTAAATTGATAAAGAAGGTGAAAATATTTAGTTTAATTTGTGGTAGGAAGATGTTTTTTAAATTGTATAGGACATGTCATTTTTCATTGAATATGCATTAAGTTACAAAGTGTTTGTTGGATTGACTCCCTCGCGATTTGCCTTGTGTATCTTATTTCTCACTTTTCTTGTTTCCACCTTTTTCTCACCTTTGATATTCTTAAATTACACTATGCCATTATTTTCTTGTTACCCATACTTGCTTTGCTTTAATTTCACATACAACCTTGTGACTATGTAGATACTATTTTGATTATATGTTTTTGAATGTTGATACCCTTTGAGGTCAGGTCCTCCTAAGGCCCATATAACCTCTCACCCTTCTAATGTTTATACGTGTCAATTCTTCATTAAGAAATTATTAAATTATTTTTATAATAATATTATATTATAAAATTACATTTGTCAATAGATTAAGTTTGATTCGTAGTTCAATAATTAGATAGAGGTTTTTAATTTGTTTATTATTTTTACTTCTTTCAAAACTTCTATTTCAAATCTTTTGCTTCATTAATTATGTCAAAAGATTATTATAGGAAAATACAAATTAGAAATATAAAAACATAGACAGTTTCTTTTTCTTCATCGTAGGAGGATTTCTCCATAGAGCTCTCTTAGGAACCCTTTGTTCTTTTCAATATGAGTTCAAAAACTTACTGCATATGAAAGTTCACTCCTCTTAAAACTAAAAGAGAGAGATATACTATCTGTATTGAAACTCACTCAAAACTCCATTCATTATCCAACCCAAAAATATGTTATATGTATATATTTTAGTATAATATTATATTATTAAACTATATATGTAGATTAAATATACTATATTTTTAATATTTATAGATATTTATTATTTAGTTATATATGTTTTATATATGAAATAATAATTTAATAATTATATAATATTATTAAATATATTTGATATAAATTTTTTTTGTTAAGTAAAACATGGTTTAGGTCTAGGAACCATCAAAACACTAGAGTAGGGTACTCTAAAAAGTCTACTTATATATTGTTGACGAGTTATCAACAGTATGCTATCTGTTATCTATTGAAAAAAACTTCTATACTATCTAATATCAACTTCTACTAATGTGCCATATTGTTGTCTATAGGTCTAGATACGAAACAAAGTATCAAGGCATACCAGGGGCCGGGGCAAATTACACAGGCCCCACACTCCCTTATCATCATTATAATTTTTTAAACCATCTTTGCATTCTAATTTATCCATCCTCTCATTTGCATTCTCTTCCTTGGACTTGTCCTCCTCATCACAACACTCTAAAAAATCTTGAATCGCCTCCACAGGGAGTACCACCTGCATCTTTTTTTCTATTTCTTCCACTACGAGTTGTAAACAAACCCACCACTTTCTTATCCCATGTAAGTGAGCCATTATGTAGTCATGGAATGCATCCACTTGATCCACAACATCACCTAAATAATCATGCATTATATAGAAGCATGTCACCGTCGACATCATCATTGCACAAGATAGAGATTGAGCACCATCGAAGGCATTCCACCGTCTCTTGGTATGGCCATGGTTCAATAGAAATCTAGCCATAGCCATGCAGAGCCCCATCTTTGGCTTCCCATCCAAGTCTTTAGTCATCCCCTAGACCCAAATCATCTAGTGCCTCAAGCTGGGGCTCTTAAATTCCTTGTCAACAAAATCCAAAAAATCTACCACCGCTTCTTCCTTTGAGACCCTCCTCTTCCTCTTCTTTGTCGAGGATGACCATGTCCTCCTTGTTTCTATTAGTGTAGGTTTTTATTTCCTAGTTGGGTTTATTATTTTCCCGTTATTCCTAGGTTTTTCCTACACCTTTTATTAATCTTTCTTAGGTTCATAAAGCATGTTTAATTAGGTGAGTGGATTATGAGGTGTCACCTTCCTACAAGTGAGCATCCATTAGCTATCTTGGGAAGATACTTTACTATCTTTAGTTTGATAGATGATTGCTTCCCGTTGGTTGGTGATGCCACCTCCATCCTCTCTCTTTTCTATATAAACATGCTACCTAGCTTGTATTAGGCATATTTTGCTTTTGCATCCTCATAATTCTATTTTGATTCTAGCATTTGCATTACTCTCGTGGAGACTAACTCTATGTTACATTGTTTTGATCTTGTATCATTTGCTTTCACAGTTTAATATCTATTCGTTTGCACTAGTTTTCTGGGTTATTAATCTTTTCAGATTCTAATATGGTATTAGAGCTAGTTTTCTAGTGCATAATAGATTGTAATTTCCTTATTTGAGAGATTTAGGGGGGAATAATAAGTTTTATTGTAGGTTTTCCAAAAAACCTAGTATGTTCTTCTCTTGCATCTTCAGATGATCTAGAGAATCAAAAAAGTTTGATGTTTAGAAACATTTTAACCTTTGGGTTTTACATATGTCTTTTGTGAGATCTAGGTAATTGCAGTATTTTTTGTTATACTGGTAGTATTTTTGGCTATTCCAATGCATCCAAGAGGCTTGAGAAAGTCAGATTTGGCTTTTGTTTCACCAAAATCAGAGATCGTTTGACACGATTGCAGAACAGGGGTTTCGTGCTCAGATCTGAAATTCAACTTTCATTTGGAGCATTTTCAGCGCAAAAGGACCTTGCCATTGCGTCCAAGAGGCTTTGTAGGTGAATTTTGAAATACAATTTGCTTAGTTTCGCTGCTAGGAGATAAAAAGGCAAAACAAAAATTTCAGAGGCCATTTCTGGCCTCATAACACAATTTTCAAGGTGCAAATTTTGTAAATTTTAAAAAAACTTATTAAAAAAAAATTAAAAGTGCTCAAAGTGCTTTATCTAAGTGCATCAAGCGTTGTATTAAAGGGATTTATCCCTTATTATAGGTATCAACCCTTTAAGGGACCGAGCCCCCTTTAAATAGGGGAGCGACCCATTTAGGGGTCTGCAAACCCCTTCATTGGGGGTATCAGAGTGGCCTTTAGCCCCCAACCCTTAGTTAAGCCCTTTGCGGCTTTAAAATATCACTCAGCCTTTAATCCTGCGCTTTATTAGGAGTTCAGCCTTCAATGGCCCCTTTTCATTTTTTAATTTTAAAATCTTCTTGCCTCGATCTACATGCTAGTGATTTGATCCCAGTGCCAATTTTGGCTCCAACACTAGCAGTTTTCTAAACTTAGTCATAGCTAATTTTTGACTAGGAGTACTCTATATTTAGTCTCTGCTAACAACACTTGGCAATTTTCTATTTTTGGCGGACCGCTAAACTTGGCGGCATTTTTGCCAAACTTGGTAGCAGGAGATTTTTTTGCAAACAAACCCCTCTCCGTTGGAGTTTTCATTTTTGAAGGAAAACATTTGAGGCCCCATTCTGGGTCATTTTGGCTCCGTTTCCTAAGCAATTTTTTTAAATTTTATTTTGGCTATTTTTCCATGCTCTTCATAGTGGTGCAAATGATTCTTGATTTTGATGCATGGTTTTTTTAGAAATTGTAGATTCTTTTAGGTGACACTGCATAATTCTTGTTTTGGGAGCTTTGAAGGCTCATAACATTTGTTGGTTATTTTCCCAAACTAGGTGCTTGCTCCCAGTTATCCCTACAAAGTAACCATCATTGATCGACAGGATTCCTGGGCCAGGGGCCAACAGTACAAAAGATAGACTCTATAAATATCTCCTCTTCTTCCTAAGGCTCTGCAGAAACCCAGGGGGTATTCCCTATTCAACATCCAAAAGATATGTCTCTGAACATTATTGGGATGCTGACACAAAGCAGATAAATCCTCTATTATGCAGACCAAAACTGTGAGATAAGTGCAAAGGGGCTAGCCTTGGGCCTAAATTTAGTTGTAGACAGAAAATTTTGGCCCTAAAACTACTTCTAAAGTCCTAATGGTTTGGATTTGAAGTTTAGAGTTTCGTTTTTAGTATTTGGATGCAAAACTAGGATCTTGGGCTGTATCCTCAATACAAGACTGGATCGGTGCCTATCCAGGGCTCGGAGTCAATAGACATATATATGTGAATGTTTACCATAGACTTAAGACAATAATCAGATTTCAAGGGGATTTTGTAGTGTCTGCCTTACAGACAATACCTAAGACAAAGTATTCAGTTACTTCTGCTTACAAACATCCTTACTACAATATATTTTTCCTAACACTTTACCCCAAAACATTTAATCTACTCCTTGAGCAGAAGTAAAAGATTAAGCATTCAATATAGTAAACCCATATTCTAGAATCACAAACACCCCTTAGCTATTTAGATTCAGAAGAAGAACACATTCAGTTTGGAGACAAGTAACAAAATACATGCTATAAAGCATTACTCATTTAAATTAACATGAAACTGATGATTTCTATGCATAAGACATTCAACATACAACTCATAAACTCACAAAATACCCAGAATAGAGCCACCAATGAAGTTGTATATCATTACAGCACCAAAAAATTGTCCAGTTTTCAACCAACCCCCAAAAAGAGTGACACAGTTAGCCCTTTATAACAAGACTATGTACTTAGCAAAATTTTTCAAGGCAAAAGTCAAAATCTTGCTGGATACATTGTGCCAAAAATGGCGCCCAAAATATTAAATGTAGCAAGTAGACAGGAAGGAAAAATAGGTGAGCTTGGGAGATGCGCCACCGCTCACAGACCTTTCATCATAAAACTGGTAGTGGGCCATTCAACCATCGACCCATGCCTTTGTATGTCGCCATTAATGGTTCAACCACCCGCAACTTCTCTTGGAAATTGCAGCAGCGCGTCCATGGATTTTTCACACTCAAAACATATCTGAGGAAGCAAAGAAGACCAACTCTGCAACTTTAAAACCTGGCCGTTGATTTTGGTTCCATTGCTGAGATCATTGGTGCCGAAAAACATCAAAAATTTGCCAACCAGTGATATCGTGCCATGTAGGCACCTTGATCCTCTATCGCTGACCTTTTCTCCTTTTATTTTGCTATTTCTGCCCCTTGTATATACAAGAACGAATGCATATACAATCGCCGCTGTTCACCTTCCAAGATCTTTGTATATACAAAATGCATATACATGCAATAGCTCCTGGGCACGTGGCAGCTCATGATTCATCCTCCATCATTGTGCATTTGATCTCCATCGGCCATCAGAATGACCCAAGAAAGGTCGGTCGATGCATATGGTCTTGGCGGTAATCTCTTTGTATATCAGCTTTTACACATGCATACAATTGCTTATCATACAAGGTGGACCCCAAATGTTCATGAGGCAGATTGGAGACTTACTCGGGTCCGGCTTGTACCTCTCCCCCTTTGTATATTTGCGATATACAACACACATATACATACAAGCCGTGGACTTTAAATCACTATGCATCAGAATGAACCTCCTTTTGAAGTCTGACTTGTATCCCTTTCATTGCACATCGGCTTGTATATCAGCATATACAAGCGCTTTATACAACCCACGGACCTCAAATTATTATTAAAACAAAATGAAGATTGAATGAGGCCTGAGTTGCATGTTAGGAATGTGTATTTGATTGTATATCTAAATATACAACTACAACTATACAACTTTGCAACTTGCCTTGCATGTGTCGTTTTGTATATCGCCGCCGATGCATCTTTCCATCATACAATTCACCCCTGCGTACAAACAAGGAATCTTTTTTGGAATATTCCACCTTTGTATTGTTGTTTCATTGTATGTCTGTCTTGTACATAGCCATTGTATACTTGGACATACAACAAAACATATACAAGAAAACCTGATATACATCTGGAGAATCTTCCTGGAATCTGCAACAGATTCCACCAATGTATATGTATCTTTTTGAGCCCGATATGCATTTGGAAATGCATACAATTGCAGAATATTCCCAAGAATCTGCAAAAGATTCCCCCATTGTATATGCACTTGTTATGCATTGAAAAATGCATACAACTTATTTTTTTCATGATTTTTTGGAAGCTAAAATGTATTTTTGGGTTGCCAACATACAAATACACTTGCACATACAAGAACTTAGCATTTTTCTTTTTTGAGCGCGATAGGAAAAAGTGGTGAAACATTGCATGGGGGCCGGTCAACCTATGAACACTAAAGCATGAGGATGAAAGTTAATCAACTGGGAAACCACTATAGGAGGTCAACATCAAAATAGAAAATACAATGCAAGACCCTATGACTCAGAAAATTTAGGGTTTGAATGAGAAAACCTGCAAATGTCCAAGCTTAAAACCCTAAACATAAATGAGTACCAACAACGTTCACATATGACCTTAGATTGAGGTGCTTTTTTTGAAAGTGCATGATTTTTTAAGTAGATTGTAGTGGTGTTCTCAGTTTAAGTTAATTCTATTCTAGTATTGTACTTTTAACATACACCCAATTTGTGAGGATTTTGTAATGCATTGAGATCAAGACCACTAAGTATTTCTTTCTAGTGGTAGTTGTAAACACACTAATTATAAAGTGACAAATGATCTTTGCTTGGGGGTTTCTTTGATTGAGTGAAAAGTGGGGTTGTCTTGTGTGTGTTCTCTTCTTTTTAGCATTTCTTTTCAGCATTTCTTCATCATGGATCAAACAACAGTACCCATATTAACACCCTACAACTACTTTAAGTGGAAATCACATATGACAATCCACTTTTAAGGAAAGTTGGATTACATAGGATAATAATGGGACTTGAAACTGAACCTGGTAAAGATGAATATAAGCCTAAGTGGTTTAAAAAATGTGATGGGGCCTATGAAACATTGTGTTTGTTTGTTTCTCCTATTTTTCTCTTTCAAATTGAGTCTTTGAATTCACCAAATGAAATCTGGACAAAGCTAGAAACACTATTTGGCACACAAGATTGAATGAGGGGTCACATGTTGGAAAATGAACTAATTAGTTTAAGTCTAGGCAACTTCAACATAATTCAAGATTTTTTCATAAAATTGAAATCACTAAGGCTGCAATTACAACAATGTGGAATTGGATGAACAACTAATTCTTAGTATTCTCTCTAAGGTAAGTTCAGAATATTTGGTATTTGTTTCTACCTTCTATGCTACTAAGGGTGCACTTGGGACATAGATCACTATGCCATCTTTGGATGACTTTGCTATCTCTTACACAAGGGAGAAGGATAAGCTAATCCAGATGGGCACTCTAAAATCCTCCAAGTCACATGTCCTAGCTACCAATCAAGGCACAAAAGAATAGAAAGGAAAAAGTAGTAATAATTAGAATAAGAAACAAAATAATAGCAAGGAGAAGAAGGATCAGATACCATTTCCTAAACAAAAGAAACTAATGAGACACAATATTCTGAAGGTGACAAGCCTAAGAAAGAGAAGGTCCAATGTACCTATTCTAAAAGACCTGGTCATGTGATGAACATAAGTGTTTAAAGAAACAAATTGATCACTTGACACACATTCTTGAAAAGAATAATATCAGTGTTCCCAATTCTATCAAATAGAATTCAAATGAGGGGTCTAACAAGGCAAAAGAAAACAACAAGGGGAAAGGAAAGGGCAAGGCCCTTGTAGTAGTTGCTTCACAACAATCCACTTGGGTTCTTGATTCAGGTGCTTTGTACCACATGGCTTCATCTAGGGACAAACTTACATCTTTGGAGCCATGTACTATGCCTTCTATTTTGATGGGTGATGACACTCCAATTGAGGTGCATGGGAGAGGGTCTGATGATGTGGGGATGGCGCATTCCATAATGTTCTATGTGTGTCCTCATTATCAACTAATCTCCTATCAGTATATCATATCACTTACATAGGTTCAGGCAAGTGGCTTGAGTTCACTCCTGATTCAGTGAAGATTTGTGAGTTACACAGTGGTTCTACAGTTGCAGTTGGGAGAGCAGATCATTGGTGATGACTCTATCTATTTTCTCACGTTGTTCCTGATCCTCCTTCAACTATTTTACTCACTCATTCTGATGATGAGAGTAAGTTATGACATGAGCAATTTGTCCATCTTAACTTCCACTATTTCCAACAGCTCAACCAGTAGAGCATGGTCACAGGGTTACCTTCAGTTCAGTTTTCAGGTGGTGTTTGCCAAGGTTGCATTCTTGGTAAGCATCCTAAGGTAAATTTTGAGAAAGGTAAGGCATGGAGAGCTTCACAAATACTGGAGTTAGTTCACAGTGATTTGGATGGACCATTTCTTTTTCCATCCTTCAACAAAGCTAGATAAGCTCTAGCCTTCATTGATGACTTTTCTTGCTATACTTGGGTGTATTTTTTCAAACAAAAGTCTGAGGTATTTGATCACTTTTAGGACTTCAAGAATTTTGTAGAGAAGCAATCAAGGAAAGCCATCAAAGTTTTGTGCACTAACAATGGTGGTGAATATGTCAACCATCATTTTGAGAGGTTTTGCACTTTAGAGGGGATTGATTTGCAGCATTCAGTTCCATACAATCCTCAGTAGAACGGTGTTGCAGAATGGAAGAATAGCTCCTTGAAGGAAATGGTGAATTGCATGATTCACTCCAGATCTCTTGCACTATAGCATTGGGTAGAGGCCATTAATTGTGCTTGTCATATCTAGAACCATGTTCCTCATTGATCCTTGAAGGGAGCCACTCCTTTTGAAGCTTGGAGCAATCACAAACCATCAATTAAGCACTTTTGAGTTTTTGGTTCTCATGCATGGGCCCACATTCCTATAGACAAACATAAGGCCTTGAATCCATAGAGAAGGCCTTACATATTTATTGGCTATTCTAATGGTGTGAAGGGTTATCCTTTTCTCCACCCTACTACACACAAGTTATTTATTGATAGGAGTGTTCAGTTTGAGGAGGGCTCTTTGAGCTAAACTCTCATCACTTCTCCACCTCCTTCTACTTTGACATTGGAGTCACTTCAACTACATGACAGATCTTCTGATGAGTCAGATTCACCTAAGCATATTCTTGATGATGAGGAGTCTTCTACATCCACTTCTAATGCTAAGAGCAATTCAAAGGAATGGCCTCCTTCCTCTCGTAGTCATAATTTAGAGGGTGATGATTCTCCTCCACATTCTCTGACTTCTGGTCCACTTTGGGTTAGGCAGACCTTACAGTCTGTAGGCAATTGGGTTGGGGATCCATCAGACACTAGGAAAACTCATTCACAATTCTAGGATGCTTCACATGTCTTCATTGCACTACCTTTGACCCAAGTGGGATACAACTATGTAGGAGTATAGGTCCTTAATGAGGAACCACACTTAGGATCTTGTCCCTCTTCCTAAGGGAAGAAAACTTGTTTGATGTAAGTGGATCTATCGGACAAAATTTTCAATAGATGGGTTAGTTGATAAGCATAAGGCTCGCCTAGTCGCCAAAGGATTCTCCCAGGTTTCTGGAATTGACTACTTTGAAACTTTTATGGCAGTTGCCAGAATGAACTCCATTCGACTTGTTCTTTCCATTTTTGCAGCCAATCATTGGGAAGTAGAATAGATGGATGTGAAGAGTGCTTTTCTTCATGGTAATCTTCAGGAGGAGATCTACATGGATCAGCCATAGGGTTTTGTTTAGGATTCTTTACTTGTGTGCCACCTTTAGAAGTCTCTCTATGGCCTCAAATAGGCTCCTTAGACCTAGTATGCCAAGATGGACTCCTTCCTTTTGACAGTGTTAGCACTTATTTTGACCTGGGGTTGATTTGTCATGATCAGGAGGTTTCTTCATCTGAAGCCTTCATCTTCTTGCCCAATTTTTCTAAGTGTTGGACCTCCTCAGCGTTTTTCAGCTGCAGCATCATATTTTTCTGAGGGGGAGGTCGTCATCATCATCTTGTCTTCGATGATGATCTTCATCAGCATGTTCTTCGTCGACTTGTTTTTCTCATCGTCATCATCATTTTTCAACTGTCGGGTGATGTTTGGATATCATCCTGATGATACTGGTGAGCTACAGTGCGCCCTCAGTTGCTTGCGGGGGTGATTTTTCAAGTATCCGGTGATCTTCTGAATATCACCTTGCTCAAACATGATGACGATGTTGCCCCGATATCTTGAAGGGGTTATTCTCTAAGTTGTCGACCTGACTTGTTTTTTCCTAAGGGTCGTCATCATCATGATATTTCCAGTTATCATCCTGCTGCTTGCGGAGGTCATCATATTTTCTGCCTTCATGATATTTCGCCGGGGTGATATTTCTATCATCGGGTGATCTTGGTTATGATCATCCTGATGATGTTGTTGAAGAGTTCTAAGTGCGACCCGATATTCACTAGGGTCATCATATTTTGAACGTCAGGATGATCTTAGTCAATATCATCCTGATGATGTTGTATCACTTCTTGTTCGATTGTTTTGTCATCCTGATGGTGCTGACGTCATCCGTATATCAGGGTGATATTTTTCTTTCTGCCTATCTGCATCATGATATTCCGAAGGAAGGGGTGATATTTTCATATCACCCGGATATATGTTTGCTCGAGCATCATGATGATGCTGATATCAAGGAGATATCCGCCTGCCGGCTTCGCGCATTATCTACTGGGGGTGATCTTTTCAAGCAGCATCATCATATTCAGTTATCGCCCCGATCTTATAGTGGAGCTATAGTGCAACCTGATATTTGAACATCAGGAGGATATTTCCAAATATCCGGTTGTTTTCCGAATATCATGATGATGTTGATATGATGATGACGTCATCAAGATCCGGGGGTCATATTTCTAACACTGATCATCTTAAAGAGACCTCCTGATATTTGCAAACATGATGATGACGTCATCCGGATATGAGGAGGTGCGCAGTAGGCAGATATGATGATGACGTCAGCAGGATATGATGATGACGTCATCAGGATGTTCATCGGCCAGACTTTTGGAATAAGCTCAGCAGGAGGATGTTCCTCCGATGGATCAGGTTGTGCCGATTATCATGAAGGTTATATTTCAAATATCATGATGACGTCAGGGTGATATTTCGAACAACAGGATATCATGCTGCTGGAGGATGATGATGATGAGGTCTATACTAGTGTTGTCAGGAGCAAAAGCACCGACATGATACATGCTCATGACCTAGTATATAAAGTGTTATTGAGGTCATCGCGGGGTGCATGTGGGATATTGTTATCCTGCATTTTCAAACATCATGATGATGAATCTCGGCGGGAAATGCTTGCGATAGTCTGTATGATGTTCTTCCCAAGGCCGCGGGTTGGTGCGCCATTAATGGCGATTGTTGCAGAGGTATGGGCGATGGCGTGGGTCGATCTTGTACCCGACTGAGGGTGTACATCAGCGGACAGGGGCGCAGGGCTCGAGAAATCTTCCTGTCTCCTCTCCTACCTGCTGCATTCAAGTTTGGGCGCCAATCCGGTTGTGTTTGAGCGCCATTTTCCTGATACTGTGTATCTCGCAAAATTTTGGTCAACCATGTAATTAATTGCTGAGCACCTACCTGGCTGTTATAAGCAGGTGGTCTTGCTCGTTTGAAAGGTTGTTGAAAGTTGATGATTTTGGCTCTGTAATGCATAACAAGCTGATCTGGTTGCTCTGTACAGCATATCTGTGAGTTTATGTATCTCTTGTTGTTTGTTTTTGGCATGAACCCATTGATTTCATGATTAAACTTATATGAGAAATGCTGTTTGGCATGTGTTGTGTTAATTCTGTCTCCAGTATTGCATGTATTCTTCTTCTGAATCTGGATGTTTGGTAATGTTTAGATTCTAGAGCATAGAATTCCTATGTTGACTGTCTGATCTTTTAACTTCTACTCAAGGGGTAGATTAAACTGTTTTCAGGTTGAACATTGGGAGGGATATACTGCAGTAGGGATACCATAAGTAGAGATAACCTAACACTTTGTATTGGGAGATGCTTGTAAGGCAGGTATCACACATATCCCCTTGAAATCCAGTTTTAGTTGTTCATGCTGATCATTCACAGGTGTATGTCTACTGACTCCAGGCCCTGGATAGGCACCAATCATGCTTTGTTTTGTGTTATAACCATATCCAGCTTTGCATCCACACTTAAACTCCAAAGCAAAATCTAAAACCACCATTAGGACATTAGAGTTAGTTTTAGGAACCTCAGTCCTCTGTCTACAACTGCAAATAGGCCCAAAGCTAGCCCCTTTGCCCTTATCTTTCAGTTTTGGTCTACTTACAGGAGGACTATCTGCTTTCTGTCAGCATCCCAGCCTTGTATGCATATCCTCATGGATGTTGAGTAGGGAATACCCCCCTAGGTCTTGCAGAGCCTGAAGAAGAAGAGGAGATAAAATATAGAGTCTATCTCCTATACTGTTGACCCCCTGGCCCAGAGATCCTGTTGATCACTGATGGCTACCTTGTAGGGAAATATGGGAATAAGCATCCAGTCTGGGAAAAAGTCAACAGAAATTGGCGACTCAGCTGGGGAATGAGAAGTAAAAGTACTATCTAATCATCTCCAGTGATATATATGTGACCCATCTGAGTCAGCAACAGTAATCTACTCTGCTGGGGAACCTTGTGAAAGAACCCTGGTTTTCAGAAGAAAATAGTTCCTAGAAATAGGTGGCGACTCCGAAGTAATCTCCCAACCGGTCAAAGTGAAATTTATATGCAGGGGAGAAGATCCCAACAAAATCCTCTATTTGAAGAGTTACCATTAACAAAAAGAATGATGTATAGAAGAAAGGGAACTGTCTCAGCTAGTCATGAGAGCTCCCCCAGAAAAAGTGATGAGGTACAAGATAACCCTAGGCCATCAGGACAGCATGCGCCTTATTTTTCAAGTGCAGAAGCTGATATCCAAGGTGCATATGAGAGGCAACAGGGTGGTAGTATGAGAATGAGGTCAGAGGTGTTCCAAGAACGCCCTTTTCTAGACCCAAGTGAGAGGTTTGAAGAGGCAGAGTCTCTAAGGGATGATGAAGATGATGACCCAAATGGCGTGAGACCATCTACCTCCAGACCCAAGGATGAACAGTTGGCTGAAGAAATCAAAAGTCTAAGAGCAGAACTAGAATACCTACAAGCCATGAAAATCAGAGATGATATACAGCAGAAAGTGCAAGCCTTGAGAACTGCCCAAAATAATTCAGTTCCTACCCTAGAGAATGCAAATATGCAAAGACATCAGCAAAGATATGAAATGCATCATCAGCATCATGATGACAGACAAAATGTGAATGATGCTAGGATACCACTGAATCATGCAGGAAACCAGAATGCAAATAGAAATATTAATATTAATCAGCCAAACAGACAGCCTATGCAGCTAGATAGATTCAGGCAGCTGGTGTTTGATGGTATTCCTGGGTATCCTAACCCCATTGACAAGCATCTGAGGCTGCAAGTGCCTAAGTTTTCAGGAAACAACACAGTGTCAGGAGAAGATCATCTAAAGGCCTTTCAAAATGTCATGGATAATTTTGAGGTTGAGCATGAGGATGTTTTCATGAAGTCATTCATGCAATCCTTAATAGATGAAGCAAGAGAATGGTACAGGAATCTGCCTGACCGGAGCATATCATCATGGGATGATTTTAAGAGGATGTTCAAGGAGCAATATGGTGATAAAACTGACCCTAGCTTCTTTGTAAATGAGTTCACCAGTATCACCAAAGGGTCAAATGAGCAGGTTGCAGAGTTTAATGCAAGATTTACTAAAGTGTTGAACAAATTGCCACATCATATGAGGCCAAATGAACCAATGTGCATAATTTTGTACATCAATGCCTTTGATGCAAAGACTGCATATGGACTAAGAGATAAAGGTCCTGCCACTCTCAGGGATGCTTTCAGAATTGCAGTAAATATTGAAAACAATAGGAAAGCATCAGGCAAGACAAATAGAAGGGATGATGTAAAAATTCTGCAAAATCCAAATAAGCCTCAGAACACTCAAGGTAGTACATCTGCTCCTGAAGATAAGATAGACAAACTGGCAAATGTTGTTAAGGACCTGAGCTATAGATTGGCTAGAAATGAAAAAGGGATGGGTCCTGATAGGCAAGTCTATCAAAGGCAGGAAAAGAGGCCATCCTTACATGATATGCCTTATAACACCAATTGGCATGATGGTAAGCCTGTATTTCCACGTAACAACGCAAATCAGAGGGCTCAGCATGCCAAGGAAACTCCTGATCCCCTGAAGAAGACTATAAATATTGCTGATGATGCTCCGTGGTGTATAATCTGTCAGATGCCACATTCACAGTCACAGTGCATGATTGCCCAATCTTTGTATGATAATGCTACATCTTGTAATGAGTGCAATGAGCCACATCATGTGCAGGATGATGATGTTAACATGATGTCCATAGGCAATGGATACACTCTGTATGATGCTGATGAGAAGACAGATCATCAACTTCAGGCCTGCCAACAGTCCCCATATGATGAAGATGACGAAGATCACTATGTGTATGCTCAGAACTCACACAATTTTCTGAGTAACCTACAACGACCTTCTGATGAGGAAATTAGAGCCTTCACAGCTGCAGCAGTTGCTCAGGTCAAAAGCAACTACAATCTCAGAGGTAAAAATCAGGTTGGCAGCCCACATCAGCCAGAAGATACTTCTGCAGGTCAGCTGGTGCATGGTCATAGAGGAACTGAACCACAAAAAAGGCAGTGGGTAAATAATAAACAGAACTTTAGATACAGAACAGGTCATGATTTTCAAGGACCAGAAAACAAAACCCCTCAGGCTGAAGATCAAAGTAGAGGTTCCCAAGACAAGAATGATGATCAGGGAACTATGAAAATGAAAACTAAATCAGCTCAGGATAAAAGCAAGATTGTGGAGCAAGCTACAACTGTTGTACAAAACTATGCTCCATTTGATATAGCCCAGATCCTCTCTCAGGTAAAGGTCTCTGTTCCACTTATGGAACTCATGAAAGTGGAAGAGATCAAGAATAGGACAATATCCCTGATCTCAGGGGTACCTTTTCAAGCTAGACAAAATGATCAGACCCAGGGTGAGAAACAGGTCATGTGCAATGAAGAAGATGAGACTCCTGAAGTCTATTTAGGAATGACCATGACAAAGTGTCCTTCACAGGTGGAACCATTTTATGTTTCCCTAGTTGTAAATGGTAAAATAATTAGAAATTGTATGCTTGACTCTGGAGCATCCACAAATGTCATGCCTTTGGCTATCATGCAACAAACTGGATTAAAGATTGACAAGGCATGTGGAAAGTGTTATGCTATGGATGCCAGAGAGGTACCAGTTATTGGAATCATGAAGGATGTAGATTTCAAACTGGCAGCATTCCCTGAAAAAAGATACAAAATGAATATAACAGTGGTTGACATCAAGCCACAATATGGTATGCTGTTGTCAAGAAGATGGGCAGCACTAATTGGTGGAAGTATGCAGCTGGACCTATCATATGCCATGATTCCAATGAATGGCAGGGATGTCAAGCTAATTAGAGAGCAAAGATCATCAGAGACAGTGGAAGACCGAGAAGCAAATGAACAGGTATGCTTTGTGGACACTGACTGTGATAACTTCAAGGTTGTCTCAGATGATGCAGAAGACAAAAAGAAAAATGTCTGCATTGAAGAGCTGGATCAGCAGGGGTTATGGACCATGTTTTTTGATGGAGCTTGTGCAAAAGAAGGCTCTGGAGCTGGAGTTGTTTTCCTGTCTCCAACTGGTAAGCTCCTCAAATCCTCTTTCTTGCTGAGGTTTGATTGCACAAACAATATTGCAGAATATGAGGCTTTACTCTTAGGCCTGAATATTGCTCTCAAACATGGAATTAAGATGTTAAGAGTATTTGGGGATTCTGAGCTGATTGTATCCCAAATCAGAAATAAGTATGCTGCAAAAAATAAGAGATTGAAACAGTACAAGCATGCTGTTTGGGATACTATTGAACTTTTTGATGCATTTTCAATTGGCTGGGTAGAAAGGTCAAAAAATGTTACGGCTGATTTCTTAGCCAATGTTGCAATAAGGCCAGATGACATCACTCTGTCAGGTGTCACAGATGTAGAGGTTAAAATTAGGCCTGCCATACCAGAAAATATATGCAGTTGGCAAGTTTTTAATGATGATAGGGATTTGCTGAAATTTTTGCACTGCATAGATGAGTATGAGAATCAACAGATTGATTTCCAAGCTTTTGTAGAAACTGTAGATGGAAAAGAGACTCTTGTAGGGAAAGAGATCATTCAGTTGAAGACTAACAAGATCCCTAGAGGGTTAGTGGCTTTGGAAAGAGCCTTTGACAGTAGAGACAAAATGGTCACAAAGACATCCCCCACTAATAAGGAGGATTTAGAAGAAATAAATTTGGGGACATCTCAGACCCCTCAGAAGGTATATATTGGCAAGCAGCTCAAACCACACATAAGAAGTATGCTGATTGCATTGCTAAAAAAGTATAAACATGTTTTTGCTTGGTCATATGAGGACCTAAAAGCTTATAGAGAAGACTTATTCCAGCATGAGATCCCATTGAAGCCTGAAGCTAAGCCATTTAGACAGAGGCAAAGGCCTATAAATCCTACCTTAGCTCCTAAGATGCAAGAAGAACTCAAAAGGCTCAGGGAGGCTGGAATAATTGTGCCAATCAGACATTCAACTTGGGTGTCTAACCTTGTCCCAGTCAGGAAAAAGAATGGTGATATTAGGCTGTGTGTTGATTTCAGGAACTTGAATGTATCCTCTTTGAAGGATAACTATCCACTGCCTAATATGGAGGCTATGTTGCAGAGAGTGACTGGTTGTGAACTCCTATCCATGATGGATGGATTTTCAGGATATAATCAGGTAAAGGTGAAAGAATCAGAACAGTATAAGACTGCCTTTACCACTCCATGGGGAACATATGTGTATGTTAGAATGCCATTTGGACTAACAAACGCAGGTGCTACATTTCAAAGAGCAATGGATGTTGCTTTTGCAGGGCTGATTGATTCAATCCTGGCAGTATATCAGGATGACCTGACTGCCTACTCAAAGAAAGAGGAGCAGCATTGTATGCATCTGGAGCAGATCTTCATAAGAGCACTAGAATATGGTATTTCCTTAAACCCAAAGAAGTGTGCCTTTGGAGTAGTTGAAGGAAAACTTCTGGGACACATTGTTTCCAAGGATGGAGTCAGGATAGATCCAGAGAGAGTGGCAGCTATTGACAGGATTCAAATGCCAAAACCTGTGAAAGGAGTTCAGTCCTTCTTTGGACAGATAAACTTTGTTAGAAGATTTGTTCCCAACTTTGCAGAAATCACAAGGAACATCTCCAAGATGATGAAGAAGGATGCAACTGTCAACTGGGAAAGGGAAGCAACAGAATCATTTCAGAATATCAAAGAGGCAATAAAGATGGCCCCTGTTCTTAAATCTCCTGATTTTTCTAGGCCATTCCAAGTGTTCTCATTTGCTTCCTTTCATACTGTTGCTGCATGTTTGTTGCAGAAAAATGAAGATGGTTTTGAACAGCCCATCGCTTTCTTCAGTATGTCCCCGCAGGCCTCTGAGTTGAAGTATGATATTATGGAAAAGCAGGCATATGCACTTGTTAGAGCCATCAAAAGTTTCAGACCATACTTGGTAGGGTCATATATAGTTGCATATGTACCTCATGCTGCAGTTAAAGACATATTCACTCAGCAGGAGGTGACTGGAAGAAGGTGCAGATGGATAAACAAACTGCAGGAATTCAACATAGACATACAAGTTACTAAGTTGATAAGGGGACAAGGATTAGCCAAGATGATGGCACAATCAAACTTGGAAGCTTGCCAAGTTAATGCAGTCCAAGATGAGAATGTAAGTGTATCAGGATCTGAATGGTACAAGGATATTGTCTATTATTTGCAAAATCTGAATTGTCCTTCCCATTTCAGTGACAATCAAAAGAGGACTTGAAGCTACATGCAATCAGATATGTTGTTGTTCAAGGTGAGCTGTACTGGAAAAATCCTGATGGTGTGCTGCTGAGATGTGTGGATGAGAACATGGCTAACAATATTTTGATTGACATGCATAAAGGATTGTGTGGTGGCCATTATACTGCCCAAACAACAGCTCATAAAATTCTCAGGGCAGGATATTGGTGGCCCACTCTCTTTTCAGATGCACAAAAGTTAGTAAGGAAGTGTGACCCTTGCCAGAGATTCTCAGGAAAGCTGAAATATAATGGTGCTTTACCCCTCAGAACTATACCTGTGGATGCTCCATTCCAGCAATGGGGAATTGACTTCATAGGGGAAATTGCAGACAAATCAAGTGGGGGACACAGTTGGATTTTGGTGGCAACTGACTACTTTACCAAATGGATTGAGGCCATTCCAACTAAAAGAGCTACAAGTAAGGTGGTGACAGACTTCATACTAGAGAACATCATCATCAGGTTTGGAGTACCACTTAAGATTATCACTGATAATGCTATGTGCTTCAGATCAGGTGAGTTTGTTGATTTTTGCAACAGGTATGGGATAAACCTGTCATATACATCACCATATCACCCACAAGGAAATGGTCAAGCAGAATCAAGCAATAAGAGCATCATGAAAATTGTCAAGAGGATACTGGACAAGAACAAGAGAGCTTGGGACTCAAAGTTGAATTTAGCAGTATGGGCTGACAGAGTGACGGTGAAAAGGGCTATTGGGAAGTCACCTTTTGAGCTAGTGTATGGTGCATCAGCTAGACTGCCCATAAATAATCTCCTACCAGTTTATAGATTCATTCAGGAAAATGATGAGGACATTGAAGATCCCATGACAGAAAGAGTGAATCAGCTGGTTGCATTGGATGAAGACAGAAGGAGAGCCCACCAGATCAATCTCAAAAGACAACAGGATATGAAATATCAGTTTGACAGGAGAGCTACAAAAAGGAAGTTTGAAGTCAATGATCTGGTGCTTATTTGGAATGCTAAAGATCAGGAAAAGGGTAAACATGGTAAATTTCAACCCTTATGGATGGGCCCATATCAGGTTTGCAATACTCATGGGGAGGATTCTTATTTCCTCCAGGCCCTAGATGGTGAAATTCTGGAATTGCCTGTGCATGGCCAATTCCTTAAATTCTATTTTGCATGAATATCTGGTTGCTGTGCACACTTGTAAAAATTTGTATGTAGTGTAAATGCCTTGTACAGCTCGCGTTTTTTGGCTTTTTGTCAGGTCTGCCCGGAGATCTGGTTCTCGCTGCAGGTTTTCACCTGCACGTCCCCATTCGGAGCCACTGTTAGCACTTATTTTGACCTGGGGTTGATTTGTCATGATCAGGAGGTTTCTTCATCTGAAGCCTTCATCTTCTTGCCCAATTTTTCTAAGTGTTGGACCTCCTCAGCGTTTTTCAGCTGCAGCATCATATTTTTCTGAGGGGGAGGTCGTCATCATCATCTTGTCTTCGATGATGATCTTCATCAGCATGTTCTTCGTCGACTTGTTTTTCTCATCGTCATCATCATTTTTCAACTGTCGGGTGATGTTTGGATATCATCCTGATGATACTGGTGAGCTACAGTGCGCCCTCAGTTGCTTGCGGGGGTGATTTTTCAAGTATCCGGTGATCTTCCGAATATCACCTTGCTCAAACATGATGACGATGTTGCCCCGATATCTTGAAGGGGTTATTCTCTAAGTTGTCGACCTGACTTGTTTTTTCCTAAGGGTCGTCATCATCATGATATTTCCAGTTATCATCCTGCTGCTTGCGGAGGTCATCATATTTTCTGCCTTCATGATATTTCGCCGGGGTGATATTTCTATCATCGGGTGATCTTGGTTATGATCATCCTAATGATGTTGTTGAAGAGTTCTAAGTGCGACCCGATATTCACTAGGGTCATCATATTTTGAACGTCAGGATGATCTTAGTCAATATCATCCTGATGATGTTGTATCACTTCTTGTTCGATTGTTTTGTCATCCTGATGGTGCTGACGTCATCCGTATATCAGGGTGATATTTTTCTTTCTGCCTATCTGCATCATGATATTCCGAAGGAAGGGGTGATATTTTCATATCACCCGGATATATGTTTGCTCGAGCATCATGATGATGCTGATATCAAGGAGATATCCGCCTGCCGGCTTCGCGCATGATCTACTGGGGGTGATCTTTTCAAGCAGCATCATCATATTCAGTTATCGCCCCGATCTTATAGTGGAGCTACAGTGCAACCTGATATTTGAACATCAGGAGGATATTTCCAAATATCCGGTTGTTTTCCGAATATCATGATGATGTTGATATGATGATGACGTCATCAAGATCCGGGGGTCATATTTCTAACACTGATCATCTTAAAGAGACCTCCTGATATTTGCAAACATGATGATGACGTCATCCGGATATGAGGAGGTGCGCAGTAGGCAGATATGATGATGACGTCAGCAGGATATGATGATGACGTCATCAGGATGTTCATCGGCCAGACTTTTGGAATAAGCTCAGCAGGAGGATGTTCCTCCGATGGATCAGGTTGTGCCGATTATCATGAAGGTTATATTTCAAATATCATGATGACGTCAGGGTGATATTTCGAACAACAGGATATCATGCTGCTGGAGGATGATGATGATGAGGTCTATACTAGTGTTGTCAGGAGCAAAAGCACCGACATGATACATGCTCATGACCTAGTATATAAAGTGTTATTGAGGTCATCGCGGGGTGCATGTGGGATATTGTTATCCTGCATTTTCAAACATCATGATGATGAATCTCGGCGGGAAATGCTTGCGATAGTCTGTATGATGTTCTTCCCAAGGCCGCGGGTTGGTGCGCCATTAATGGCGATTGTTGCAGAGGTATGGGCGATGGCGTGGGTCGATCTTGTACCCGACTGAGGGTGTACATCAGCGGACAGGGGCGCAGGGCTCGAGAAATCTTCCTGTCTCCTCTCCTACCTGCTGCATTCAAGTTTGGGCGCCAATCCGGTTGTGTTTGAGCGCCATTTTCCTGATACTGTGTATCTGGCGAAATTTTGGTCAACCATGTAATTAATTGCTGAGCACCTACCTGGCTGTTATAAGCAGGTGGTCTTGCTCGTTTGAAAGGTTGTTGAAAGTTGATGATTTTGGCTCTGTAATGCATAACAAGCTGATCTGGTTGCTCTGTACAGCATATCTGTGAGTTTATGTATCTCTTGTTGTTTGTTTTTGGCATGAACCCACTGATTTCATGATTAAACTTATATGAGAAATGCTGTTTGGCATGTGTTGTGTTAATTCTGTCTCCAGTATTGCATGTATTCTTCTTCTGAATCTGGATGTTTGGTAATGTTTAGATTCTAGAGCATAGAATTCCTATGTTGACTGTCTGATCTTTTAACTTCTACTCAAGGGGTAGATTAAACTGTTTTCAGGTTGAACATTGGGAGGGATATACTGCAGTAGGGATACCATAAGTAGAGATAACCTAACACTTTGTATTGGGAGATGCTTGTAAGGCAGGTATCACACATATCCCCTTGAAATCCAGTTTTAGTTGTTCATGCTGATCATTCACAGGTGTATGTCTACTGACTCCAGGCCCTAGATAGGCACCAATCATGCTTTGTTTTGTGTTATAACCATATCCAGCTTTGCATCCACACTTAAACTCCAAAGCAAAATCTAAAACCACCATTAGGACATTAGAGTTAGTTTTAGGAACCTCAGTCCTCTGTCTACAACTGCAAATAGGCCCAAAGCTAGCCCCTTTGCCCTTATCTTTCAGTTTTGGTCTACTTACAGGAGGACTATCTGCTTTCTGTCAGCATCCCAGCCTTGTATGCATATCCTCATGGATGTTGAGTAGGGAATACCCCCCTAGGTCTTGCAGAGCCTGAAGAAGAAGAGGAGATAAAATATAGAGTCTATCTCCTATACTGTTGACCCCCTGACCCAGAGATCCTGTTGATCACTGATGGCTACCTTGTAGGGAAATCTGGGAATAAGCATCCAGTCTGGGAAAAAGTCAACAGAAATTGGCGACTCAGCTGGGGAATGAGAAGTAAAAGTACTATCTAATCATCTCCAGTGATATATATGTGACCCATCTGAGTCAGCAACAGTAATCTACTCTGCTGGGGAACCTTGTGAAAGAACCCTGGTTTTCAGAAGAAAACAGTTCCTAGAAATAGGTGGCGACTCCGAAGTAATCTCCCAACCGGTCAAAGTGAAATTTATATGCAGGGGAGAAGATCCCAACAAAATCCTCTATTTGAAGAGTTACCATTAACAAAAAGAATGATGTATAGAAGAAAGGGAACTGTCTCAGCTAGTCATGAGAGCTCCCCCAGAAAAAGTGATGAGGTACAAGATAACCCTAGGCCATCAGGACAGCATGCGCCTTATTTTTCAAGTGCAGAAGCTGATATCCAAGGTGCATATGAGAGGCAACAGGGTGGTAGTATGAGAATGAGGTCAGAGGTGTTCCAAGAACGCCCTTTTCTAGACCCAAGTGAGAGGTTTGAAGAGGCAGAGTCTCTAAGGGATGATGAAGATGATGACCCAAATGGCATGAGACCATCTACCTCCAGACCCAAGGATGAACAGTTGGCTGAAGAAATCAAAAGTCTAAGAGCAGAACTAGAATACCTACAAGCCATGAAAATCAGAGATGATATACAGCAGAAAGTGCAAGCCTTGAGAACTGCCCAAAATAATTCAGTTCCTACCCTAGAGAATGCAAATATGCAAAGACATCAGCAAAGATATGAAATGCATCATCAGCATCATGATGACAGACAAAATGTGAATGATGCTAGGATACCACTGAATCATGCAAGAAACCAGAATGCAAACAGAAATGTTAATATTAATCAGCCAAACAGACAGCCTATGCAGCTAGATAGATTCAGGCAGCTGGTGTTTGATGGTATTCCTGGGTATCCTAACCCCATTGACAAGCATCTGAGGCTGCAAGTGCCTAAGTTTTCAGGAAACAACACAGTGTCAGGAGAAGATCATCTAAAGGCCTTTCAAAATGTCATGGATAATTTTGAGGTTGAGCATGAGGATGTTTTCATGAAGTCATTCATGCAATCCTTAATAGATGAAGCAAGAGAATGGTACAGGAATCTGCCTGACCGGAGCATATCATCATGGGATGATTTTAAGAGGATGTTCAAGGAGCAATATGGTGATAAAACTGACCCTAGCTTCTTTGTAAATGAGTTCACCAGTATCACCAAAGGGTCAAATGAGCAGGTTGCAGAGTTTAATGCAAGATTTACTAAAGTGTTGAACAAATTGCCACATCATATGAGGCCAAATGAACCAATGTGCATAATTTTGTACATCAATGCCTTTGATGCAAAGACTGCATATGGACTAAGAGATAAAGGTCCTGCCACTCTCAGGGATGCTTTCAGAATTGCAGTAAATATTGAAAACAATAGGAAAGCATCAGGCAAGACAAATAGAAGGGATGATGTAAAAATTCTGCAAAATCCAAATAAGCCTCAGAACACTCAAGGTAGTACATCTGCTCCTGAAGATAAGATAGACAAACTGGTATGCAAATTTCACTTTTGCAATTTGATAACTTTGCATATAAGGGTATAACTTATTGTTTGGTGGCCATTCAAAGCTTTAAATTACAAACATTCTATCCTTTGAGTCTCTCTTTAAAGCTGCATCCCTAATAATTATCACAGATAAGCACATCAGTACTATTGTGGCTAGCATTGCTCTAATACTAATCACATTGATGCACATATCCAATGTCTGGTTACTGTCCAACTGGTACATTTTGTAAGACTCGTGAAAGGGATTCTCATAGCCACCAATAGAAAATTCTTCTTTTCCCTACATGGCTATGGGGTTTATCATGCAAATGCTACTTACTCCAATATTCAACAAACTACAACTCACAATTTCAATTCCTCTTAAGTAGTGTGCTCATATAAACAAGTTGTCTCTAATGTTTAAAGCTGACAACAAATAGTTTGGGAAAATCTAATCCCCAATCACTGAGGAAACCTAGTAAATTATTGTTCTATTACTGATTTTGACTTTGAGATGGTGAGGTTCAGGGCTCAGAACTGTGTTGCTGTGTGACACTCAAGCTAGCAACCATGGACTGTCAACAAAAAAAGAGGCATTACCCAAAAAAAGTGCAATAGGTGAACAAACGCATCTTAATGCTCAGAGTTGTGGATAGTTTCAGGCCAACGTAGGAAGCTGAAACAGTCAAACGTATGTAATATTCCTAAATGACATTTTCTAAGAAAAATCTCTTATAATAAAGATAAAGTAAAACTGATCTCAACACATCATTAACCCCTCAAAAATAAAAAAATTGAACTTATAGTGTCTAAGTCAAAAACAACTCTGGTTTCTAGCAGAAATAGATTTAGCATCAGTTAAACTGTATGCAGATCAGTCAAATACCTGCTATCATCAAACTCACAGCCCCGTAACCAAATAGAAATAGAAGTTACACAAAACTTTTGAAAGAGTTTATGTAACAGAAGGATAAGACATATCATGAACACGGGTTTAGTGTTTCCCACTGAAATCAATAAGCCACAAGTCTAAAGATGTTAATGAATGTACCTGAAGTGGAAGTTGTCTGTAAGAAGTCATGCCACCAGTCTGATTCATCATTTTGTTGTCTATCTGAAGAGGCTTCTACATACCCATCTGCTTCCTTCTACGACTTGGTATGTGTTCAGACCATGGCATCTAACTTTGTGGTTTGTTTGCATGTTTCCATACAGGTCTAGAGAATGAAGAATGTTATCACTGCGCTCAACAAAGGGTCCTCAATTGCAAATGGGTGCAAGGTGTGTGTTTAAATAGATCATATAAGAATACAGACTTAAGAGTATTAGCAGCAATTCTGCTTTTTGCTTTGGATTTCCCTAAATGTTACACGCTTGGTGCTCATCTCTCAAACATCTACGTAGAGGTGGGCATGAGTGAAGTGGTTTAATTGGTAGGCAAGCTTGAAGACTGAGATCTGGTGCACCAACTGTTAAATTGATGCCTCATAGAGGTAATCTTTTGGAACACATAGGCAAGGTGTATGCACTATATGACAGCCATCCCTAAAGAGACATTATTTCAAGAATTTCAAGGATTGCAGGGCATGCACAAGATGGATTCGTTGGAAAGACTCTAGGAATAATCAAGCACCGGTAATCAGTAGGTAAAAAGATAGACCCACAACCTTTGCTGACATCCATTCCAGCATGCACCAAAATGGGCACTTGGACAAGGTATGGGCATCCGCCTCAGGTAAACATGCAGTCAAGAGGAAGTATGAACAATTGTGCCAGGGGATGCTTTCACATGTAAGAAACTTTTACAGATTAAGCTTAAAACTAGCTGCATAATCAAACTTACATGAAATAACAAAACAAGCAACCATACCCAACTTTCTTCTTTGAATTCTTCTCATTCCTTCTTCGTTTTCAGCTCTTGCCACCTCCAGAGAAGTCCTCCCCAGGCATGTGTTGATTTTTTCAGTAAGAGACTGTGGTCTAGCCTCTAATTTCTCTTCTTTTTTTTCTATCAAAAAGGTAGACCCCCCGAGTATGGATCCTGAACATTATATGCAATGCAGCTCAGCAGCAATCACGTGGAAAAGGCAATAAATTCAGGCCTTCATCACTCCCTCACCCCCAAAAGCAAGTACTAAAATTAGTCTCTTATTCCAAGGAAGCAATAATTTCTAAGATTCCCCCACAAAATAATAAATTCTCTTGAGACACTATCTTACAACTTGTTATTTAAGCCATTTACAAAAAGACAATCATTACTTTATGATTTTGCCTATTTTAGTATTTACTTAATATACATTTTATGACAACTCAAGGATAAATAAATTTATTTATTTTTCTTTTTTTTTTGTTGCCACTAAACAAATCATTACTTGTCTATATATTATTATTATAACAATGAGCTCACAAGACCCAAAACTTAAGCTACGACTATGATTAAACAAAACATAATCAAACAATCACGACTTACGCTACCCAATGCCAACAAAACCCAACGGCCAAGCCTGAACAACACATGACCACAACAAAGGTGACTGACAAACATGTCCAACTGACCTTACTGACAGGACAAAGGAATGAAAACTCATCCTCTTCGAGGATGGCAACGAGCTGAGGGAAACCTTATGTTCACTCCATTCAACAGTTTTCCATTGGTTAAGGCACGCTCACATCTGTCGATTCAGGTGGAGTCGATGCCTGATACCTGTTCACTCAAACATGCCAATTAGAATACACATAATAGTCGAAGCACTGGAAAGGATCTCTAACATTCGTATCTCATTCCGTATGTCCATACGTTCAATGGTACAATGTCACCCTTTCCACCTATCCTAATCACATGCTAGTGCATCATATGACGGTATCATCAACATATCAATATGCATTTTTCTTACCGAAGCTCATGTTCCCTCTTTATCTTCAGATTCCTTTGTCAGACCACCTACACAACCCAGGTGAAAATGGAGGGGCACTACAATAGCTAAACTAGCACATCATAAAGAAGGTACCATGCATATGAAGAATGAAGAAGCAAATAAGGAGAAACATAGCCATCATTGCATGTTTAATGTCTTGAGTTGGTTTCTGTTGTTGCTTTCCCATCCTTGCTCTCGATCTTCAAGAAAGCCTGCAGTGATTATGAAAATTTGTTAGAGCTCCGGTATGAGTCTCTCTATGTGCCTATCAACATAAATGTAATACATTGTTTATTATGTACTAAATCAGATATATGCAAGAGAGCATGAAAAATGAAGCATCACAGGAGCATTGAGCTTCATTGTTTTAGATCTAACATGTTTGTTTGTTGTGCAGGCATAGGTGAAATCATGTTGCTGATCTGAAGCATCATGTAGCATGTGGTGCAAAGTGGGCTCCCACAAGGGTTGAGCCTAGCATGCTTCCCTTGAATATTAAGAGGGGATTGATAGTAGTGCTCAAATAGAACATGTTCAACTGAAGGAGTGTCACAACAAGTGAGAGCATGAGCTTCAAGCTCATTGCCCATTCATGATTATCAGTTCAAGTGTTATGAAATGAAAACCATAATTGAGCATTGAGCTCATCCAAGGCATCTCAATAATGTATGAAACTGAGTAAGGGCATTATTAACATCATGATGTTATTACATCTACTAGTTGTCTTATTATCATGTATTGTCATATGTATGCATTCAAGGTACTCAGGAGCAGTTCATAATGAGTTGAGTTCATAATCATATGCTTATAGAGACATGCTACCAAAGTCCTTGATAAGTCTTTAAATACTGTTGTCAATAGTAAGACAATGAGTAGAAAGGAAGATCTAGTGTTTATAGAACAATAGTCATTATATTGGAACAATAGAAGTATCAACAATACAAAAGGTAGCCATTGATGCCATTAAGTATCATAGACTAATTCCAAAGAAATATCATTACAAGGCAAGTTAATATCAGCTAAGAAATTCCATCATGATACCTCTATTAAATGAAGATACAATCATAGGTTACAGGTATAGCTATTTCCTTGAGGGTCAACCATTTTAAAATCAAGCACCATTGTGCCATATAGACAATACAAGTGATACAGGTTGGCTTACAACCAAGACTACATAGAGAGAAGTACAGAGTTCACACAGGATGCATTGAAAGGACTAAGTTTGAACATCCTTGTACATTTATCATCATAAAGAAATCTTGTCAAGTAAATAAATAACCTACAGTAGGCATGTGAATAAAGGTACAGTGCATGGAATGAAACAACCTTAGATTGCTTACAAGCCATAACAGTAAGAAATACAATGTTCACAAGAAAAATTAGATGAAGTAGTCTCCAAACATGCACTGCAATGTTCACAAGTGATAATGCAGATACATCAAAAGAAAGTAGTCACCATTGTCAACTATGAAGTTTTAGAACATTCAACACTTCTGTGTTTTGGTTACCAATGTATTGCAGTCTCAATCATACTTCTGGTAAGGTTTCAATTTGCATAGAGTGGGGCAGAAATGAGTGTGTTATCATAGGATGCTGACGAGAAGCATCTACCAGCTGCATAATGATTAAATAACTTATTCAGGTCCTCATCAATGAAGGGACAACATTATTTGATTGAGGTAGATTTCATGGTGCTTGAATGATGACAAAAGTTGCAAAAGTACAGCCATAACATTGAAGAGCTCCATCTCAGAGATATCTATAAAAGGAAAAGTATACAGAATAAAACCCCATCTTGATATAAGCAATGAACCTTCAGCCATGGTCTAATGCAATACTCAAAATGAAAGGAGGTATTCATTTCATAAATCTTGCATTATTTTATCATTAATCAAGATCTCTTTACACAGAAAAGATAGAATGCAAGCAAAAATTGTGTTATGAGTTTCATGGCCACGGCCAGAGAATACATTTTTCTTCATAAATATCAAAACCCATATCAATCTGCCTAGAGAAAAGATAGATGTAGAGGAAATGGAGAGTTTTCAAGCTTATGCAGGCTTGAAAGAATATTTTGAAGTGGGAAAACATACAATGTATGGTCGTGACCCATAAAATATGTAGAGGTCCACAATGCCATCAAGATCTATTCTTTAAGTAGAGAACAAGTGAAGTGTATATAGAATGATTTAAACCCTCAGAAAAATACAATAGACAAGGTGCCTAAAGTACTAGTGGCTGAGTCATGATCAGAAGATAACAAAGATTAATATGTATCATATTGAGTGAAATAGAGGACATACAACCACGACCTTGCATAAGGAAACTTTCAGAGTTCGAATCGAGCATTATGCTAGTAGAAAAGGAAGATATTACAAAGTTTGAAAGGGGAAAAGCTTACCCATATTACTGTGTAGAAAGAAAGCTTGAAACCATAGAGGAAAAGCTTCAAGAAAAGATCTAGCGATGACCTCAAATACAGGATCTAAATATCAACAAAGAGAAACCAGAGGTGAAATGTATCAGAAGAAAGTCATGAATGCAACTAAGGTGGCCAAATAATGCTTCAAAATACAAAACAACGCCATATTCTTGACAAAGAATAACTTACCTTGTATTTTCTATGGAAAACTCCATGAAAATCCCTTCAGAAATGGCAGGAAGATGGAGGATTTCGATCCAAACCCTAGCTCTCATGGTGGCCAGAGGCATAGCCTCTTTTCATCGAAAAGGTCAAATGAAAATGGGCCCAAAAAGTTAGGGCATTCAAGTGTTTTGTCTTAGGGTTTCATAATGCCCTAGTTCGATGGTGATATTTTATCACATTGAATTAATTTTCAAAGTCTTGGCTAATACCCTCGGGGTATTATGTCCCCTTTGCACATATTGATGCCTAGGCTTTATGCCTTAAGATCTTAAGATCCCTTTTGCCATATTTGAAAGTAAGTCCACAACAACGACAACATTGCCTTAGAAGATCTTTGCAAACCTATTGGAGGATAGGCCCTACGCCTTATATTTTTTTATCAAAAAATTTAATGGTGCCTTCACATTTTTATGATTTTATAGAAAATCAAATGCTTTGTAAAGTATCATATCAAGCCAAATTAGTAAAATTAAATTGCAAATATTGTAATGCATTAATTAAAGAAATGTTTTATAAATTGCTTTTAAATAATTGCTATTTTAATGCAGTTAAAGCAAGTAGATATAAGGAGATTCTTCTTTTTTTTGGATTTACTTTCTTCTGGGCAAAAGGATGCTTTTATTGATCAGGTAAAGCCTAATTTTGAGGAAATTTTGGTGGGACCACTTGGGATAGCATTTTGGCATCTTTTCTCTTTAGTTTGGAGGCAGTTCAGTGCTTTTTTTGGTAGCTTTTTATTGGAGCTCGAAAATGGAAAAAGGATGGCTATTTTAGGAAGATTTCTTAGCTTTTTCCTTGGGAGATTTTTGGAGGCATATATAGGAGAAAAAACTTAGTTTTTTCTCAGTTCAGAATATTGTTTCTTCCTCTCTTGTTCACCTGCAGAGAGTTTGTAAACACTTTTGTACTCAAATTCTCAGTTTGATATACTCCTTTCAGTTCAATAAAAACAACAAACCATTTCTATCTCAATTCTCGTCTCATTTTGTAGTAATAGTTAGATGTTATCATTTAGATTCTATCTTTTGGATCCTTTTTATGTCCTATTATTACAAGTGTGGGTGCAGAAAGTTCATATGATGTAGGTTGCATGTTGTGTTTGATTTTAAACCTTCATACAAATCAATTTTGTGTCATATGCACATGTGAGATTATGAAAGTTATCATTTTGAGAAGCTATTTGTGAGTGAGATCATTGGAATAAGTTAAAAATCTGGTAAAATATCACCTGTTAGAGTTTAGAATTTCATTTTTAGTCAACCTTCTATTCTTTTCCCTCAGAAATTCTTTTAGATTAGGTGAAGTTACCAAGAGAACCGGCTCACTCTGGAGGTTCACTCCAAGTTTTAGGCAACCCACAGGCTTAGGAGTGTTCCCATGTGTCAATAAATAGCTAAGTTGATAGCTTAGCATTTGGGTGCATACTTTGTTAATAACAAGAGGTTTGCCTCAGTCAAGCCCTGGAGAGACATTCAAGCCTTTTGAACACCGTTTTCAGATAAGAGTGTGTATCCCTGTGGGATAAAGGCAAAATCCAAATGATAAATGCTAGAAAACACAATAGATGTCACCTTGAAGTGTAGATCTCATGGAAGAAAGATGCTCTTTCATACCATGAGGAGATGGAGTCAAATCTACAACAAACAAACATAATAACAACACAATACTGCTCTATAACACAATGAAATCCTTGAATCACTTTAGCATAAGATCACAAGTTCACAATGTCCATCTAGTTTGCAAATGAAGTCGTAAACATGCTTATATAACTGACACTTAAAATTAGGGCCTGACCCAAAATAGGGCAAGACTAAGGCACGAGCGCCTAAGTCCTCCCCACCTATTTTAGGCATGAGTCATCTCAATAGCACCCCTTAGGTCCTATTTGTCACAAGACTTTAGGGTTTTCTCATCGAGATTCAAAATTAACACACAAGATGCTTTAAATGCAATCTAAGGACCTGAGAGCTAAACCTGAAGAGGGAAAAGCCCTCAAGGGGACATTTTCTGACATAACATATATTAATTGTATATAAAATTTATATTATACTTATATTTATAATTAAATAATATATTTTATATAATACAAATTATTAAATAAAAATATAATATTATATGTTTAAAATTACTATTTAAATTAATTTATAACAAATCTAACAACTTAACTTTCTCAATCTTAATTGTCAAGGTTTTGGCCATCACTTTTGGTTTTCAAATTTTATTCAAATCCTCATGAATTATCCCACAACAAAAATAGAAAGAAACATGAGATCTTATCTCTCACACACACACACTCTATCTCTCTTTCTCTATCCCCCCCCCCTCTCTCTCTATTTTTGTCAAAGTACCATTTCATGAGGCTCCAATGGAGGTAGATGATTTGGACTAGCCCATACCAAGCTCCACTTTTTACATTAGAGAGAGAGAGAGATTTTATATTACATGAGGGGTGTCAAAATTAGTCCATGGTTTTGTTGAAATGACAAGTGGTTTATAGGATGGAATTTTTTTTATAAATATAACACTTGGCATATTGTTTTGATATCATTTGGATTGTATTCTAGGGATTTGTAGGCTTTTAGTTTAGTTCTAATTATCAACATGCTACTAAAGTGTTAACACATGAGTTTCTCAATCTATTGTAAGATTATTTTAAAGGAATATATTAAGGTTTACTTTTGGTGAGTGGGTTTCTTACTCAAAAGGGCTTTCACAAGTATATATGTCATCTTATCTTGTCTATCTCCTTCACTTATTAGTCTATGTTTAATTAAGGTTATGTGTTTTAGATCAACAAATTTTATTACTTTATGTTGCTCCTAATTAAGGAATAAGCATTGTAAAACCAACATTTCATATCAAAGCTTTGTTTGGATTGATCCCATGAAGGGAGGGATTGTTGTGGGATAATTCACATGGATTTGAAATAACATTTGAAAATCATAAGTCATGACCATCACCTTGATAATTGAGATTGAAAAGTTCAATTACAAGTAAAACTTTGAGTGGAGAAAGATCAGTCGATCATAATCATTATTGCACTCAATTTTCTACCATCAGCAATGGATCAAGATGAATGTTTTAGTTCAAAAAATTGCTAAGATTTAATAAGATAAAATTATTATTATTTTTTTAAAAAGGTAATGCGCTTGGTAAACTTTTTAACGTGACCGGCGACGCTGGTGCGACACGCCCTCCGGCTCCACGCGAATGCTTTTTGCCTGGAGCAATGAACCGGTGAGGCCACAACTAGGGGACCTCATCCCCTAAGAAGAACACTTCAAACCTGCGAGCTCCTTGGCCCAGCGAAGGCGTAAAGCCTTGCAAGCTCGTTGGCCCAGCGGGGGTTTGAACTCTGGTGGCCACCACTACATCCTGAGCGACTTAACCACCAAACCATGCCATCATCGGCGTAATAAGATAAAATTATTGCATTCTTTTATGAAATTTGATTTTTTGTACATAATTGTCTTTCAATATAGCAACTACTTCAAAGATAATTCAAACAAGTTTGAGCTACGTAAGCTTTACTTCAACATACCAAGTCCCCTATTTCAATCAATGCTAACACAACTCCCCAATTGTAGGATCAAGATTAAGGCTTTCCTTTTGGATTAAATAACTAGCATGTAATATAAAAGGTTTTTATTTTTTTCCATTTGAGAGTAAAAATTTAAAAAAAGGTAAATGAAGGCTTCGAATCTATCTGATTGTTGATCCTTACCAAGGTTCAGTTTGGAATGGTTCATCATTATAGAAGTGCAACCCAAGGTAACGTTGATCTCATGCCCCCATTTTTTACTCTAAACTTGTCTTAAGGCTTTCCTTTTGGATTAAATAACTAGCATGTAATCTAAAAGGTTTTTATTTTTTTCCATTTAGAGAGTAAATAATTTTAAAAAGGTAAATGAAGGCTTCGAATCTATCTGATTGTTGATCCTTACCAGGGTTCAGTTTGGAATGGTTCATCATTATAGAAGTGCAACCCAAGGTAACGTTGATCTCATGCCCCCATTTTTTACTCTAAACTTGTCTTAGGGCTTTCCTTTTGGATTAAATAACTAGCATGTAATATAAAAGGTTTTTATTTTTTCCCATTTAGAGAGTAAAAATTTAAAAAAAGTAAATGAAGGCTTCGAATCTATCTAATTGTTGATCCTTACCAGGGTTCAGTTTGTAATGGTTCATCATTATAGAAGTGCAACCCAAGGTAACGTTGATCTCATGCCCCCATTTTTTACTCTAAACTTGTCTTCATAAATATTTGAAATAGAGATAGTTGTCTCATTCTCGTTGCTTGTTCTATTAATTTAAGACTTGAAACATTACTTTGATTTTGACATCAATAAATATTAGGTGACTAGATCCGTTATAAAAGCACTGCACATTGGGGATAATTTCTATTTCCTTCCCTTATTTATCTGTAGTTCTGATATTCCAATGCCATGCCATTTATTTAGACTTCTAATATTTTATTTCCTTTTAGGTGTAAGTGATATGCCTCTGAGAATTGAAAATAATTAGCACTCCTAATTTTATTTATCATAACTATTTAATAAATGGTAGTAGAGAAATCCAAAAGGACCACTCAATGACGCCTTTGTATATGAGTGACGAGAAGAAAATGAAATTCAAGGAACTAAATTATGACTAGTTTGTAAGTGATTTCAAGATGGATGAATATGTAGATAATTTAGACTAATCCTTTTCAAGATGGACAAATCTGTAAACAAATTCTTGCAACAGGAAACCATGGTTAGCATGACTATATAGACTCATAACCCTAGGATTGTAATTGTTAGCATCCAAGCTTGTAACTAGTAGAAAGATAGAGAGGGGGGAAAGAGAGGTAGATAGATATAGAGGGATAGAGAGAGAGAGAGAAAGAGATAGATAAGGAGATAGAGATAGCTAGAGAGAGAGAGAGAAGTGGGGAGAGAAAAGGGAGGAGAGATACAAAGAAATAGAGAGCTAGAGAGGGGGAGAGAGTGAGGAAAGAGAGGAAGCAAAAAAGAGAAAGAGAGATAGAGGAAGAGAAAAGATGAAGAGAGAGATAGAGAGATAAAGAAATATATATGAAATTAAATTGTTATATGATAACTATAATATTAATCTTATTATCCAATTATCTAACCCTTAACCAATTTTCTACATAGAATCAAAATAATAATAATGTCCATAGTTATAGAGATAATGATCTAGAGAGATAGAGGAAGAGAGGAAGAGAGAAAGAGAGAAGCAGAGAAATATATATATATAGAGAGACAAAGGGGTAAAGAGAGAGGGAGAGATAGACAAAGAGAGATAAAGAGAGTGACAAATATATAGAGATAAATATAACATGCTTATATACATTTTTTATTTCACAAAATACAAATTTTGGGACATTGATATTTTTAAAATACATGTTTTTCCTTCTCTATAGGTATTTGTCAGTTTTCTACTAGGGTTGTTCCTTAGATGGCTTTTACAAAAAATAGTGTTTCATTCCCATATCATCTGCAACTTCAAACAAATCAAAAGTTTTTCCCTTTAAATTTAACATTTATAGACAATTAGGAATTCTCAATCTACAATTATAGCATGTCTAACTATAATTTTAATCCATTTGAGCTCTAAACTATGAAAATGTGTGAAATTATAAACGTAACGAGAATACATGATGTAGTTATCATGTGACGTCCCATGAGAGGATATATGATGGTAGGCTAGATGACAAATAAACATGACATAGGTGGTGGCCATGCTTATATTTGCAAGAGAATTCATATTAAATGTAGGTGTCAAGATGTGAAATATGAGGCTTGTGATAAACAAACATATATGATTCAAATAATATGCATAGGTGATGAATAATCAAATGCAAGTGAACCTAAGTGCAATGCATGGACAAGAATCTAGAAAGGAGATGCATGCAAATAGAGACTACATGTGTATGAGGAAAAATTGATTAAATCTAAACTAATAAAACCAAAAACCAATCACATAAAGCGAACCAATCTAAGTAAAAACCATTACCATAAAATCAAAGACAAATGAAAGCTCTTACCAAAATTTGTATTTGTTCCCTTTGGAGATGTGTGGATTGCTCAATGAAGTTGTGAAACCATAGCTGCAACAAGTAAGTAGTGTGCTCAAGAGATCAATGTTAAGAGATCGTAAGGTTGCTCAATCAAATCGTGGTATGGTCAAAGCACTATTAAGTATGCCTGAGAATAAGATCAAAGAGAGAGAGAGAGTCAATGACGGAGATGAGGGGGGTTTATATAGGTTTCAACGAAGATTGATCAACAGTCCAGATAATTCAGAAGAATCAATGGAGGAGAACAGTTGAGGAACGTGCAACGAATGAGAAGAAGACAAGTGTCTTGCTTTCTTTTGCATGAGAGGAGTTATCAAGAATAGAAGAATGAGTTAAAGCATTTAACAGAATGTAATGATCAGTTAAGTGATTTAAAACAAGAAGAAGAGATTTGCATGAGAATAAGAAGATATTTTGCTTTATTAAATATTAGAAATATTTAATTGCATGAGCAAGAAAGCTTGAGTTATTTTAGAGATAACTCAATTTAGAAGAAAAAGTAATTTAAATAAATAATTGATTTATTTAAATTTAGAGAAGATATTATTGGAAGAAGTAATTAAATAATTAGAATTATTTAATTTAGAAGATTTGAAAAGCAAATTAAATAAATAAATTTATTTAATTTGTTGTGCGTGATTTTGAAAGAATAAATTTGATTTAATTAAATAATTCAGAATTATTTAATTGTAGATAAGAGGGAATTTGTTGAATTAATTAAATAATGGGATATATTTAATTAATGTGGATGTGAATTTTGGAAGGTGACAATGATCTAATTAAATAATTAAAATTATTTAATTATGGAAGAATAATAGACCTGAATTTAATTTAATTAATTAAATAAAGAAGATTTATTTAATTAATGTCGCAATTTTGTGATTTAGAAGAATTTGGTGAAATTAATTAAATAATTAGATTATTTAATTAATGTGTGAAATGCAAGTGATTTGATAAATTACGAAAAGCAAGTGGTGCGGCGACTTGGTCATTTTAGGGTGTCTACATTTTGCCCCTCTTTGATGCAATGCAGTTTACAGCGTTGCTTCAAAGAAATCGATAGTTGAAGATGCGATACAATTTTTTGATGCCCCAGTGTAGGTAGTTGCCCCAGTGTAGTTAGTGTAGGGTACCCCCTCGAGAGGAAAGACATGGAAGCGACAGAAGAACTGTGTTGACACTTGACTAGAAGATTTTGTTGGAGACAGACGAGGTTGGGTTGATGATAGATAGAAGAAAGGAGATAGAAGAGAACATGAGAGAAAGACTGTTGATCGATCCTTGCTGGAAAACTATATAAGGCCATGGAAAAATGGATGGTGTAAATGGATGAGCTTTTTGCAATGGTTTCACATTTGTTTATAAAGAGCAATCCTTATTTTTGATATAGCACGTGGATAGTTTGCCACCAAGGTATAAAAGACCAAGGTGCAGTAATATCCGAGTGCGTGGATGTTGACTCTGCAAGCAAGCGGATTGAACTTAGATCCCTTTAGACATAATATGACCTTGTTGGAACATGTGAATAAGCCATAGTCTTGAACATAAAATAAACTTCAATACATGTAAATGCAAGAAGAATTATTAATATGTAAGATGTTAGGTTGTAACACACACAAGATAAATAGAATGCTAAGAAAGATGCTAAAGATCATTCCTCAAACACGGCACACAAAAAAAATAATGACTATGCCCCCAATCCGTACTGCATCGCAACATACCAAGATTATAGATAAATCAAGGTAGCCTTGAATATGTAATGGATAAAGGAACAAAAGATAAACCATAACACAAATTGACTGACTTTCAAAGTAAACATACAGCCAACATATTCTCTTGCCAAAGAGGTTGCTCAGGATAGATTGAATAGGAAAGATAACAGCCTTATCGTAGGAAATCTGTGTCCGTTAAAGGGTGCTATCTATTTAAAAAGATAATGTCTTGCTGCAGGAAATGCCACATGTCGTAGGAGACGCGTGTGTTGGTCTCGACAATGGAACATTGCGCAGAAGATAAGCTTGCTGATCTAGGGCTTTGGTTAAGCGGGACTTAGCTGATGTTGGCAATCAGTATGCAGGACAATAGACAACTCTGGAAGGAAGTTGCTTTGCTTCAGGTTTGTTAAGGACCTTTGCTTTGAAAGGATGCACTGGCTTGCTGCTTGAGTTAGTCAAGTCGAGGCGAATGGATTTTGAAAAATAGAAGACTAGAAAGGTGACACTGCAATGGATTGGGGTGGGTGAAGAATGATGGATCGTGTGTGCCTGAGTACTGGATACATCCTTCGTATTCCAGACTACCTACATACCCTGTATCCACAGGATCAAGGCACATTACGATGAAAGATGAAAAGTGATAAATATGTAGTTCTGGATAGAGTGATGAAATGGGTCAAGGTGGAAGGGGGAGATCTTATGTACCTGAGTACTGGAAACTTCCTTCGTATTCCAGACTGCCTACATACCCATATCCATGGGATCAAGGTACCTTAAGATTGAGAAGAGAAGATATGTAGTTCTGGTTGATGTGATGATGTGGGAAAAGCGTTGAGAAGATAATATCCTTATCGTAGGAGTGATGTGTCTGTTAAAGGGTGTTATCTGCAGAAAGGAGAATGATTGAAGAGCGGCAAACCACAAACAAGGATCCATTCCTAGACCTAAGTTAAGGAAAGAGTTGCCCCCGTTCTGGTAGAGGAATTTGTATGGATGACTGACGAAGAAGACCTAGAAAGTTGTGACCTAGGACTAGACAGTGTAAACTGTTGACACAGATCAAGATGTGGGATGACGACGAGGGACATTGACAAATTTCCAAGCTATACTAGATAGGGAGATGGAAATGCAAACAAAGTCAATGATTTTATTATGGATGGATGGATGAAGCATGTTGTTGAACTGGACATGGAGTGAACAAGACTCGATAGACGATGGATGCTGACTCTACACATAGCGCCTGTTTGCCAGGTTTTCACTATGGTACTTATCCAAGGCGCCTGTTTACCAGGTTTTCACCAGATGATGGTTTTTTTTTGTGTTTTTTTTAAATTTATTTTATTTTATTTTATTTATTTATTTTTGTAATACTCTGAGGATCAGGCATAGAACTTTTTGAGATGAACACTGTTAAGTGGCTCATCCAAAGGAATGCCGTCAGGTGTAGCTAAAGTATAAGCTCCTGATCCATATGTTGCTGTGATAATAAAGGAACCTAACCAGTTAGGCTCAAACTTGCCCTTTGTAACGCCCGCCTTGTACACCTCAAAGAAATACACATTTATGCTACATGAAACAGGAACATTTTTTTTTTTAAATGTTTAAGATAACAAATAATGTTAACATAACTAACTACGACATATTCTCTAAGGATACAAGGCTGCATTACTTTACAAACCAACTAACATAATTTAACATTCATCAGTAACTGATCTAAATCAAATGCATAATTGAATAACTGATTCATATTCATTACATATCATCAAATAATACAATCTACATGATCAAATACATAACTGAAATGCTTTCATTACACATAAGTACATCATGACATCCTTACATTGCCATTTTCAGAATACTTCAGAATGACTTACATTATGAATGTCCTGTCACACAAATCTGGTACAAGGTTATACACATACATCTCCATCAATTGGTACAAGTACAATTGTCTAAAAACTGAGCTACATCTTTTCTGCACAAGAACTTAACAAAGAATAACCAATGGATAAGGAAGCTCTTCCACCCGACCATGTGGAACCCTAAGGTCCAACCCCCGAGCTAGGAGTTAACATGAAGTCCCAAACAATAACAGTCAGGTAGACAAGACTAAACATGAACAAAGGACGACCAAACGCCAATACAACACATGGCAATAACAACACAACACAACTTGACTTAACTTCCAGAGGCGAAACATAACATAAGTGGAGAAACCAAACAAGGAATGCTAGGTTGTAGTAGGGAGAGTGTCATCGCACGGTCCTAGCATGGGTTATCCTGACAGCCTCTCACTAGGCGCCGGCCCCCATCTATGGTTATCCTGACAGCCTCTCACTAGGCGCCGGCCCCATAGGGTGACACATGCGGAATCGACCTTCCTTTCATGAGGACAAGGAAGTCAATCATGCCAACCAGGCCTTCTCTACCCATCCTTAGTCTATACAAGTACTACAGGCCATGGGAGAGGAATCCATTAATCTTGTTTAGTGTGAAATCTACCCTTAACCCCCTAGTTCATTTTAGGTTATCACTTGATTAATCTACTTTCAACGGGTTATCCTGACTGCCACTTTGGGCGCCGGCCCCACGTTGAAAGCCACCCTCCTTCCTAACACCTAGTAAACCTTAACCATCATACAAGGCATTATAGCAATACACATACATGTTCATTGCAAGGCATAAACCCTCTTGCATTACAAACAGAATCATAACACCATTTGCTATCCATCGCCTATAGCATTACAACATTTTACACTTTTACAGATACCAGGTCTCTCCAAACAACAATTACAACAAAACGGATACAAGATAATCACAGCTGGTTAAATATCTCATCCAGAGAATATTATATCACAAAACACATAATCATCTTAGTCAATACTCCATTATACTTCATACTAAATTTGAATCACATAATCGTTATAACATCACAAATACAAAAACATCCATCCACACTATGACAAACTAAGCCTCTGGAATTTCGAGTATGACCACTCTCAATTTGACTCTTTAAGACAATAGAAATACTTAACTCACACAGTACAATTCAGATTCTAGAAATTAAACACTAAAATTCCTTCTTGGCTCATCATAAATAACTTTGTAATGAAATCAACAATTGATTACATTATCTCTTTAAATCAAACTAATTGATTTCACAATAAATACAACAATTATACTGATACATTAAATTATTTAAATATTCTACATTTGCTTCTAAAGATAGATTATAAAATACAAGTATAACAAATTTTACCCTGATTAACTTACCTTCCCAACGTTGGATTAAGTACTAAAATAATACCTTATAACTATACGACAATACAACGTGGACAAAGGTCCTACCATCAACAATGAACATCAATGTTTTTGTTTTCTTCTAAGTTCTACCCTAATATGGTCCTTCAGATATTCTTGACCTCAATCAGATAACAGTTAACTATGCTTGGATTTCTTTGTCATAACGATGTCTCTGAAATGTTTTAATCAAAGATAATTTAAATCTGTCTAAGAAGAAGATCGGGACTGGTCATTCTCACACCGTCAAAACTTGATAAACGTATCAACTATGTCCGTTCCCAAGGCATTACAGTTTTCTGGTAAATGCTTCCAAGAAAAATTGAAGTCACAACTCTTAAAAAGAGAACAACTCCTAAATGAGATCAAATGGACTTAAGCAAACTCCTTGAGCCTAGTATTTTAAAATTAATCGTCTTAGATATTTAAGATTCAAAAGAGGTCATTCTAATACTAGTTTGATTTATCTTACTACAACTCAGCCAGACCTATGTTTTGCAATGATTTGTTTTCTCAATTCATGTCCAAGCCGCAAAAACATTGACAAACTGCAAAACAAATATGTCAAAGGAACCCTTTACTTGGGCATCTATACCAGCAATCTGCAGACTTCATGCTATCCAGATATACTAATTCCAATTGGGCTGGATCAGTTGATGCTAGAAAGTCTACAATAGGCTATGTGTTTACTTTTGGATCCGGAGTTATTTCTTGGCAAAACAAGTTGCAACATTTAATTGCTTTATCTAACACTAAAGTGGAATATAAGGCAATCATCAATACAGGCTATGGGGCATTAAGGTTACGGAGAATGTTGGTCAATCTTCAACTTGACCAAACAACACTGACATCACTTTTTTTGCAACAATTAAAATGTGCTCAAGATGGTGAAGGATCCAATCTATTATACCAGAACCAAACATATTCGAGTTCATCACCATTACATTTACAAGATGGTCAATAGTGAAGACATTTGTCTTTATCACTATCCTACAGAGGAGCAGGTTGCTGATATCATTACTAAACCACTTGGCAGAGATAAATTTGTCAAACTTAGAGAGAAACTTGGCATTGTAGCTAGTTTGGTCATAAAGGGGGGTAATAGATAAATTATAGAGCATATAGAATATTTAAGGTTGTTTTTAAAAAAAAAAAAACTAAACTAGGTGGGTTGTTCCATCTACGCTCATATTGTTATTTCTCATTATATGTTGTCTGTTCCACAGATATTAGGTTTCTTATTCTATGACCGGCTTATTTAAAGCTGCAGAATGTAGAGAAGGTATCCGGGTTATGTTCAAATTCTTATTAAAAAAAAAGATAAGACATGCTGGGTGAGGGATTGTCATGATAATGACCTGTGTTCAAGCCCCTTCAAACATGCTGCCAGTACATAAATGTGGGCCACACCTGAACTAAGCTAGGTGCAAAAATTTGAACAAAATTTCAAATGGTTCTTTCGGAAGGCTTCTTCTGCTAGGGGTGTTGGAAGCACCATCACAACCGGTGTCATTTTCTCAAGCAACATTTGCGATAACAGTGACCCACTTGTGTCCATCTTCACTGAAGAAATATCCTCCAACCACTCAATTTTCAAGTTATGTCACTCACGAATTTTAGCAATCTACTCAACTTTGATAGTTGCCGGTGCTGCCAACACCTAAAGTTTCAATTACTCAACATTATGCAAAAATTCTGCACCGCAGAAATGGTAAGCAATGCAGTTGTGCAGAACGGGCAAAATTTGCCAACATCATCAAATACTATGTCGTACTACGCGTTTTAGGCAAAGAATTCCCGAGATCAGCAAATAAGGGTTCAAGAAATTTAATTCAGGCCCAGCTTTTTCTGATCTCACCTTTAGTTTTAGTGCCAATGATAAAGAGCAGAACAATTTACAAACCATGGCGGATATCTTAGATTTGGGCAACTGAAATTTCTTAAACACAGTAAGCTAATTTAGTGTTCTCATAGAGTTAAACTCAGAAAGTTATTTGAAACAATGATTTTGGATAAAACGAAGGAACGGTAAAGATGATCCGTATAATTTATGTTTCGCTCAACTATAACAACCCCTTTCCTCAACGCCTATGCCGATGTGGGCAGGTTGGATGCCAAACCCAACTCCTAGTATTGAGCGGATTCTATACATGGATCTGCACTGGGCTTCATCAATTTTGTTATGAAATAAAGATAGCTCTGAGTTCTGCATTTATTAACCATATTTAGTAGCCCAGGGACATTACAGCTAGTGCTGCTAGGTGATGAAAAATTAATGTACACAAAGGAGTAAATCAAAGGCAGACAGATCAATTGTGGCACCACAGTTCCCTTCAAAATTGGACCTTCTATTATTAATTTTCATTAGAACTTCTCCAACTTTATATCACACACTTCATCAGCAATAGATTTTCTACAGCTCCCTTTCCGTGAGCTACATTTTTGTGCTGCTTTCAGAATCCCCAGATTTTTCATCATTGTTTTCAGACATTTATCTATGGGATAGTTGCCCCCAACCTTTTTCAAAACCTTGATAGCAGCTAACGTTTTCTCCACACCTTCAACTCTGTCACTGATAACTAGTGGCAACTCAGGGATAGACTCGATCATGCGACCTCTCATATTACAATATGTAGCACCACTACCAAAAGTTCTAAAGATAAGGATCAGTTTTACAACTTTACGGTTTACAGCTCAGAGACAACTACCCACTACACTATTGTATGCAGTTCTGAGTTCCCATAAGCACTGTCGAGCCCTCTACCATTGAGTCACCAGTCCCTTGCAGGTTCAGGGTTTGGCAAAGGGCGAATTGAAGAAGAACACAACCACCTAGTTCTAAAAACCATTTAGGAAAGCATGGGCCACCTAAGATTCAAACCTAAGACCATCAATATGAAATGTTGAAGCTCCTTGGATTATCGCAGAAGTTCAAGTAACCACCCTACATTGCTGTAGTAACATTGAGTCTCTAAATAAAACCTTAGCTTAATCGCAAGTACTGTATCAATCTTACTACTCAGCACCCATCTTGAATGGTCCAATCCGTAGAACCAGGTGATCGCGTACTGCAGTCTGGTAAACGGGGAAAAAGCTGGTAGAATGAGATGAGATGAGGCATGTGGGAGTGTAAACACCTCACATGTAATCATTATGAATGAGACAGGGCTGAGAGAATCCAAAATGGCGACAGGATACCAAAGGTGTCATATCAGACTCTTTTTTTTTTTTATGACAAAGTAAAAAGAAAGTATATGTGACAGTAGTCCAGATTTTAAGAGCATATATTATAGGAAGCAAAATGGGCCCTCCCGTACAGTCCTTGCAGCGCCCTCTCCCATACAATGTCTCATACAGCTGTTACCCCAGTTATTTCAAACTTTAGAAATATTAGATTTAGAGTGGAGTGTTACTGTGTATGGGCTCGCATATGAGGAGGAATTGAGTAATAACATCACACTCTCGAAAATAGACATTTGCAGAAATGACAGAATGTTTAAGCAGAAAACTATTTGACCAAAGAAATCCGTCTGCAATTAAAGAAGCAATCAACCCAACTTGCTCAGATTTAGAGAAAAAGAAACAGCGAAAGAAGTCAAGCATTCAAAGGAACCTGGTTGCGATGTCGAATCGAGGAAGCTGTTCCAACTGCTGCAAACCAAGCTTCTCTCCAGTCTTCTTCTCTCTTCTTCTACCTGCAATGCCCCCCTTTTGCTTCAACAAGCCTTTTCTTTTATAACACAGCCCCTTCCTTCTTCCAAGGGACTCGGCACGCGATCCCGTGCATCTCCCTCTTCTACTAATATTTTTATTTAATTTAATAATCCCAAAGAAGTTCTTTATTTATTTTATTGTATTTCTTTTTTTAAATGAAAACACATAATTCCCGACAACACTTAATGACTTTATAGCCGACCAAGCATATTTTATTTAATAAAGTTATAATATTACAACTATCTATAATAGTACAACTATATATTAATTTATTTTATTAATTTAGTTGTAAATCACTAATTACAACATAACTTACAACTATTTTATTTATTTAAATATTTATTGTAAATAATATTATATTAAATAATACAAAACCTCTTACAACTTTATTTAACAACAACACTTCTAATAAAATAATAATTTATTTATAATGATAATCGACAACTAACGACATTATGCTCATTTATCGACATTATACTTTCCGTAGTATGATTCTAATTAAAGCACAATGACACCTTACACATTCAGACACTTTCTAACCTAGTTAGACTCCAAGGTGCTATATTACTTGTCCGCAAATCATGATCGAATGACAGAGAATGACCAAGAGGATAAACTGACAACCAGACCACACTGACATGGGACCTCACGTTAACTCCAACAACTAATCCATTGGCAAAGGCACGCTCAGACCTGTAATCGGGTGGAGTCGATGCTTAGTACCTGCATTCCTGCAACAACGCACGGTTAAACATTCAAGATATATATCCACATACAGTCCTATAGTGAATGGAAATCGCAGTGGTGTAGGGTACTCGAAAGCGAGTAATACAACACTGTTCCATTCACGTTTATGTATAAATAATTAACTACGTTGAACATGGTATCTGATATTAATCAACAACGTTAAACATTCAATCCAATATCGCAATTAACATCAAAACATCTGTAACATCTAGTTTATTTATCAAATTCTAAAACATAAAATGATAAAATCCAACATCAACAACTATTATCATAACAATCAGGTTCACAAAGAAGTAACAAGATAACAAGAGATCCATCATCTACAGTGTAGGACACTATAAAGTTTAAGCAAACATCAATCTGATGGACGACGAGATGAGGGGCACTACACCCTTCTTCTCTCGATCTGCTTGATTTCTCTAATTTTCTTTTAGTATAAGATCACCAACTTGAAACCGTCTTTCTTTGATCTTTTTGTTGTAATTACGCCAGAGGCAGTTTTGATAGACATGGAGGTGATTAAGCACTGCAAGGCACCTCTCATCTAGTAGCTCTAGCTCAGCTAATCTGGAAGTGTGATACTCGTCTCCGCCGATCAGGTCCTGCATGGATATTCTGAGGGATGGGATCTCGACCTCTATAGGTAGGATGGCTTCAGAGCCATAGACCAAGGCATATGGTGTGGCACCAGTGGGTGTTCTGATACTAGTGCGGTAGGCCCATAGGGTGGGATTGAGTTGTAAGTGCCAATCATGACTAGCTTCATTAACTATTTTCTTGAGTATTTTGAGAATGGTTTTATTGGAAGCCTCAGCTTGGCTGTTACTCTGCGGATAGTAGGGAATTGAGAAGTGATGTTGGATATTGTATTGTATGCACAAGGCATGGACATCCTGATTCTTGAATGGTCTCCCATTATCAGTGACTATGGCTTGGGGAATACCATACCGGCAAATGAGGTAGTTAAGGATAAACTTGGCTATTTGCTTGCCAGTGATATAGGTCATGGGAATGGCTTCTACCCACTTCGTAAAGTACTCAGTGGCGGTAATGATGAACTTGTGGCCATTGGAAGAGGAGGGGTGGATTTGTCCTACGAGGTCGAGACCCCATTGAGAAAAAGGCCATGGAGTAGTCATAGGCTATAATTCATGAGCTGGTGTGTGAATCAAATCTCCATGTTGCTAGCATTGTAGACACTTCTTAGCAAACTATGCAGCATCTTACTCTATTGTAGGCCAGTAATAACCTATTCTGCGTATCTTCTTAGCGAGATTAGGACCGGTAGAATGTGTGCCATAGACACCTTCGTGTATGTCTCGTAGGGTAGCTTCGGCTTCTTCCGCGTTAAGACATCGTAAGAGGATACCATCAAGACTCTGGTGATATAGTGTATCACCCAGAATGGTGTAACAGGAGGATCGACGAATGAAGGTTTTGCATTGGGTGGATGATAGGTCAGGGGGAAAGGTATTGTGTTTAAGGTATTCATAGATATCTTCATACCATGGGGAATTGGGACCAACAAGTTCGCAGATGATTTCAGTAACAGGAACATCGACGGCTGGTATCAACAACTGCTCAATCAAGAATTCACATTTCTGTGTATTAGCAGGCATGTCAATCAGTGACCCTACAGAAGCCATAGAATCGCAGCTTTGTTATGCTCTCTTGGAATTTGCTCAAATGTGATGCTAGAGAAATGTGGTTTGTAGGCATCCACTAGTTGCTTGTAGGGGACCAACTTTTCATCTTTTGTTTGGTACTCATCTGTGACTTGGCGAATGACTAGTTGTGAGTCTCCATATACTTGTAATTCTGTGATGTCCCATTGAACTGCTGTATTGAGACCGATGAGGAGTGCTTCATACTCGGCTATGTTGTTGGTGCAAGGGAATGCAAGCCAATATGACTTTGGAATATAGTCATTTTGAGGTGTGATGAATAAGATGCCGGCCCCTGATCCATGCTGTGTGTAGGAACCATCAAAATACAACTTCCACATTATTGAGTTGGAAAGAGTGAATAGATTCTCATCTGGAAAGTCTACTACCATAGGGTGTGTATCTATCATAGGTGCCTCTGCTAGTTGATCTGCTAGGGCTTGTCCTTTGATTGCTTTGTGATCTGTATACTCAATGTTGAACTCACTAAGGATCATGACCCATTTAGCTAGTCTGCCTGTAAGAGCTGCTTTTGCTAGTAGATACTTCAAGGGATCAATTTTGGCTATCAGATTTGTGTGTTGGTTCAACATGTAATGCCGCAACTTTTGGGAGGTGAACACTACTGCTAAACAAGCTCTTTCCATCAGTGAATAATTCAATTCATATCCCACCAATGTTCCACTAATATAATAAATTGCATGCTCTTTTCCTGTTTCATCATTTTGTGCTAGAAGGGCCCCTAGGGCCGAATTTGTAGTGGAGATGTATAATATCAAAGGTTTGTTCGCAACTGGTGGAACTAATATAGGAGGTGTAGCTAGATACTCTTTAAGTTGATCAAATGTTGCCTGACACTTTTCGTCCCATCGAAATGAGACATCCTTTCGGAGCAAGTGTTGAAATGGTTAACATTTATCTGCTAGCTGTGAGATGAAACGCCTGATGGATTGCAACCTTCCCTGAAGGCTCCTTAATGCTTTAAGGTTCTTTGGTGGAGGCATCTCCACTATAGCTTTTACTTTTGCTGGATCTACTTTGATGCCTCTACAAGATACAATATATCCCAACAGCTTTCCTGATGTTACGCCAAAGACACACTTCTTTGGATTGAGTCTTACTTGGTATTTCTCGAGCCTATCAAAGATCTATCCTAGAACTTGTATGTGATCTGCCCTAGAAGATTTAGCTAGTATGTCATCCACATAGTCCTCCATGATATGATGAAAGAGATCGTGGAATATCACTATCATTGCTCTCTGATAGGTTGCTCCTGCATTCTTTAGACCAAACGGCATGACACACCAACAATAATTACCCCACAGACAAGTGAAGGTTGTTTTATGTTGATCTTCCTCTGCTATCCTTATCTAATTGTAGCCAGAGAATCCGTCCATGAGAGAAAGCATCTCGTGACCTGCTGTCAAGTCTACTATAATGTCAATGTTCGGTAGTGGAAAGTCATCTTTGGGACATGCTTTGTTGAGATCTCTAAAATCATTACACATGTGGATGCACCCATTGGGTTTAGACACAAGTACAATATTTGATACCCAGTCTGAATAGTCAATAGGTCGTATGAACTTTGCATCTAATAATTTCTGTATTTCCACTTTTACCAAGAGAGCTATCTGTGGGTGCATCTTTCTCAACTTCTGTTTGACTGGTTTCACTTTGGGATCAACTGTGAGATAATGAACTACTAGCTTAGGGTCCAGCCCTGGCATATCAGCATAGGTCCATGCAAAGTTGATGGTTCTCTGTAAGAAGAATGTGTTAAGATTCCTGTGCTCTGCTTCAGATAATGATGCTGCTAAGAATGTGGTCTTTGGATTTTGTTCTGTGCCAAGGATTATCTCTGTAGAATCTTCCACTAGGAGAGCTGACTTCTCTTGATACGTAGATGGTAGGGGAAGGACAAATCCTCCATCCTCAGGTGCCATAGTTAGGTTTTCACCTTTGGATGCGTCCTTTGTTTTTACTATTTTGTAATCAGGAGGTGCCACAGTATGGTTTTCACCTAGAGATCTATCATTATTTTTACTTTTGCGACTGGAGGATTTGGCATTCTCACCAAAATAAGTCATTGGCTCTAGTTCCATTACAAAACCTACTTTATGATCACCCAGGGGGATACCATCTTGGAGTCCCATGAACTCAGCTAAAGCTTCATCATTCTGAAATACATCTATAACAGGGGACCCTTGTTGGTCCCAATCGATAAGTTTAGGGTAGACAAGTGTTACGTTCTAGGTGCTGGTGGTGGAAGTTAAGGATACGGAGGATAGCGTAAAAATGGAGGATTCTGCGAATAGGTTGGTCATATGGAGGGAAGAATCGTCGATGATATCCTCTATAGATGTCAAACCGGTAGGAAAAGTGTCAGCTACCTCGTCGAGGATATACTCGATGTCCAAGGCGTGTGGTACCTTCTTACCAAATCCTAATCCCTTCTTGTCTAGCTTCTTTGTCACGACAATGGGTTCCATAGTTCCTTGATTATGTTTCCCAAGGCCACCTTTGCTTTTATAGCCCATGTTTTTTACTATCCTTAAGCCATTGCCATATTGCTTAACTGGTATTGTGACCGGTTCTTTCTCCTTATAGAGCCAAGAAGAAATATCCTCAATAGTTTCCTCTTCCAATAAGCGTCCCTATTGGAATTGGGTTAGAAACATTGGGGGAGGAATAGCTGCTTTTTTAGTTACTTTGGCAATGGGTGGTTGGCTGTACGATTTTGGAGATAAAGGCATCCGCCCTACACAACAAGATTTTGAGATATCATAAGTGCCAAAGCCTATATCCCAGATGCAAGCTGTGATTACAGGCAGAGGATTGGGTTCACTTGTAGAGGCTGGAGTCAACGTTGCAGGGTCAACATATAGCGGGGACTCAAGGGCTTTTTCATTGTTAGGCACCTAGTTGTGATTCTTATAACTACCTTGCAAGACATGACAGAATTCAAAAGGATTGGGGTCTCCTGAGATAGTTATCTCCGTACCATTGAATGGGAACTTGAGAGACTGATGGTACGTGGAGGGAATAGATTTCATTGCATGGATCCACGGGTGGCCTAGGATAATGTTGTAAGGCAACTCGATATCAAGGACTTGACATCAAGTTTCAAGCATGACAGGGCCCAGTTGGATAGGCAAGTGGATAACACCTTCTGAGCGGCGCTCAGCATCATCATACCCCTTGATTATAATACTATGATCAGCGTTGACATGATCCTCAGAGTATCCCAATTGCTTAAGTAACTTTGAAGAACAGATGTTGAGACCAGCACCACCATCTATGAGTATACGTTTGATTTTGCGCTTATGGATGAGAACCTCAATATGAAGGGCATCATTGTGACAAGGATCATGAGATGGGAGGTCCTTTTCAGAGAAGACCACGTTGTAAGGCAAAGCAATGTTACCTACTATAGCTTGGAAATCGGTGACTGCTATGTTGTTAGGAACCGAAGACTCTTGGAGGGCTTTTTCTAGCACTACTCTATGTGTAGGTGATGACCGTAGCAGGTCCAAGATAGAGATCTGTGCTGGCATTTTCCCTAGATGTTTGAAAAGATTATAATCAAATTGAGCTGGAAGACTGGGTGTGGGACCACGAATGGTGACACGACCATGACGCGTTGTAACAACACAATCCGTAGAGTTGCCTTTGATTGTGAGGGTAGACACTCGACTCTCTTCAAAATGACCGACAATGGAATCAAAGGAAGTGGAAGCATGATTGATACCTTTACCTCTATCCTGAGGAGGAGGTGGACCATGATGAGGGAATGGTTCCTTGTACATGTCGAGGTCTTTGTTCGTGTGTTGCACCGGTGGTTCATTCTCAAAAGTGATTTGGTTGCCGTCGATGAGATTTTGGATTAGGTGCTTGAGTTTCATGCATGATGCAGTTCTGTGCCCTTTGCTCCTATGGAACTCACAATATTCATTGTCTCTGTAACGTGCAGTTTTGTAAACAGGTTCTCCATATGGGGGAGCATTAGGTAAGGTGATGAGCCCTTTCTGCAAAATTTGCTGTAGGACCGACTCAATAGGCACTCCCAAGGGAGTGAATTGACGTTACGGCGGGTAATCTTGTTGAGGTCGCTCATGTTGTCGTTGTTGTTGATTTTGATATGGTTGCCGTTGTTGTTGCTGTTGTTGAGGTGGAGCTTGACTTGGTTTGGAGAGTTGTAGCGGTGTTTGCAACATTTGGACATGTTTAGAATCGACCACCCCATCATTGACCATGTTTTTGTTTTTGTTCCAATATTTGGGTTTATCATTCGTCTGTTGATGAGGAGCATTGTCTTTCGTTTCTTTGGAGATTTTGACCACACCCTTAGCAATGAGGGCTTTCTCAATATTGATTCCTTTGTATGTGATTTCGTCGAAGGTTGTAGCACTGAGAATTTGCAAGTGGAAACCTAACTCTTGGTTGAGGTTCTACACAAATATGCTAACAAGCTGTTTCTCAGGAATCTTGAAAGGGAATTTGCTAGCCATTTGTCTCCATCGTTGAAGGAAAGAAATGAACGTTTCACCATTTTTCTGTTTATTGTTGCATAGATCGGTCATGGAAATCTCATGCTCTGCGTTGTAAGAAAAGTGGGTGGCAAACTTCTCTGCTAGCTCATTGAAAGACTTGATTCCCGTGGGTAAGTGAGAGAACCATTCTATAGCTTGACCTCCGAGACTACGAGGAAATAGATGCATACGATATGTGTCGTTATGTGAGACCTCGAAGCAAGCAAGATAGAATTCCCTAAGATGGTCTTTTGGGTCACCTTTTCCTTTGTATTTATCAAACTTAGGAATAGTAAAATTTTGAGGAAAAGGGATCATTGGTAATGACCGATCAAAAGGATAAGGACACACTTCCTCTAAAGAGAAGGTCTTCTTGGTGTGGCCAAACGTAAGATCAGATAGCTGTTGTTGAACTTTCACGATTTTTAGCTCCATCGTTGTGGGAGGGGTTGGTAACATCTCCTGTTGTCCTAGAAGTGGTTGGTATTGCCCATATGGAAGATTATAGTGTAAGCCATGCACACTGGTGTTATAAGGGTCGTAAGATTGGTTGGGGTCGTACGCATTATATGTTGGATTGAGATTGGGTTGGAATTGGATGTTTTGATTTGGAAGTGGTGGAGGTGGCGCTAGGTAAGAATGTTGGCTTTGTGATGGTTGAAGAAAAGAATTGGGTGGAGGAAAGCTAAAGTGCGTGTGATTAGGTCATGATGGCGGCATATAGCTTTGGGAAACTTAATGTTGGGAATGTTGAGAGTGGCTAGGCAATGTGTGAAAGAATTTTAGCAAGGACGAATGTAGCGGAGGAGGGACATAGGTAGAAGTGATTTGTGACGGTTGAGGTGGCTTGATGACAAGCATAGAAGAATGTTGTGGTTGGGATTGCATGACTCTAATTGGTTGAGAGACATGAAGGTTTGATGATATAGGAGGTGGTATTTGTTGAGACCCTTGTTGCATGGCTACATAGTTGTTCCTTGGATTGTAGTTTGGTGGGAAACCTATTCGTGATGGGGTAACCAAGATTCCACTTGCAATTGGGGTGGACACTTTAGGAGGTGGTTGCATATTCAATCGAGCTAAGGTGGCTTGCTTAGCTAACTCTGCTTGACATTGGAGAGTTTCCTGTTGGTTTTTGTAGATCTCCATAGGAGTTAGAAGCGGTGATACGACCCTCTCTTCTATTGGGTTTTGATAAAGGGGGTTCCTATACTACGAGCTCTGTTCAGGTAAGGGCGTGGTCACAGTTGACATGGTTTGCACCGCTTGTATGGTGTCTTGGGTGTTGTTGTTCTCCTTGAGAGTGGATAAATCAAAATCTTGGGGTAACTTGGCGCCTTGCTCTGCAAGCAAGCGAAAGAAATGATCTTGGTTCTCACTAAGGATTTTGTCAAAGGCAGCCATGATTCTAGGCTCTTATATGATTTCATCAAGATCTTGCCCATCTTCTTGAGAGGATTGACCTATTTCAAAGTGTCGCTCTTCTTGAGATGGGGCTAGATCTGCAGTATAACCTTGTGGCACAAAATCCTGAGGCAGGCCTATAGTATAGTGAGGAATGCTTACCAAAGGGGCCCTTTCCTCCTGAGATGGGAGTTGCTCAATAGTATATCCTTGTGGCACAAAATTTAGAGGCAAGCTGGTGGTATAGTGAGGTGTGTTTACCAAAGGACCCTACCCTCTTGAGGATTGCTTAGTTGGTCAATGTGCGGCATGTTCGGAGAGCTTATTGGTTTTGCCGTGGGTGTACTAGGAGTAACCTTGGGAGTAATGTTGAGATGACCGGATTGCGGTGTGTGAGGAGGCGATTTGTGCTTCCTAGGGCCAACTTGCTTGGACTTCATAGTTTGCTGGAGCCTAGTGGTTACCATGGAATACACTAGGACAAAAGGTAATGCTGGGATTCTGTGAGGTGCTTTGAGAAAAAGACAAACTCTGATGCACAATGTACTGGACCAAAGGTGCTATATTGTTTGACCAGAGGTGAAGGATTGTGCAACCAAAAGCGTGCTACTGTGATACCAAAGACGATGGACTGAGCTACCAGAGGCGAGTTACTGCTATGCCAAAGGTGAGCTAAGGTTACCAAAAGTGAGCTACTTTACCACCAAGGGCGAGCTATTGTAATACCAAGGGCGCTGAAGTAGTGTCTGATGCAAAAAATTTCTGTTTCTGATTGGATTTGGTTGTTTTGGCAAGAGAAAACACAACAAACAATGTTGGCAAAAACAAGGGACTGACACAATAGATAGTGTATGTTTGAGGCTCACAAAAAAGCCCAATGTTTCCACAGGTATAAGACAATTGCAATCAATAACAAGCACTTTTTATCCCTAGAGACAAGGTTTCATTGCAGTAGATCAGCTCACAGCTTAATAGTCCATCGATAAAAATATCATTCCATAAAGGTGTCAGATATTTTGTATCTTTGCGAGAGACGATAGGTAGGGATATCTCACCCTCCCCTTGGAAAGCTCAAGTAGGTCACAAGAGCTTTATGGCCAAGGGAATACTATCTCTTTTCAAGGGAGCCAATGGTGAGTATCTTAAGGGCTTAAATCGATTCCCCTTGCACTGATGATTACCACAATGTTCGGAGGTAGGTCGGGTAGTCTCTATCTAGAATGGTTCTTAGTGACTTTGAGGGACCAACGCCTTACGAGCAATGTGACAAGCTACTAAAAGCTTTAACCAATCCTACTAAGAGTATCAAACACTTTGCTCAATGTGAAAATTATTTCCACAAAGAGCTAGTACACCTCTTTTCAGTTTGGCACCACAAGGTAAGGCTGACGTCGGTTAGGACTTGGCTTTTGCCTTATCCCTCTTATATAGTGGTTCAAAGGAAAACTTCGCTTAGGGTCGTCCCTTTTGGATGAAGCACAATCCAAAAGTAGGCCCTTCTAAAGGAAGTACTGAAATGTAAGAGCAAGCACGTCAAACAAAGGTTCAATTGTCCCGTTATAAGAAAAATAAGGTGCAACTAAATTAGGCACACACACGTTTGTAGTTGTCAATTGTCCCTTATGAAATTGAAGTGTTTGGCATTCATGTCCATTGTCCCTTAGAAAATTGAGGTGTTTTCGCATACATGTCCATTGTCCCTTAAGAAAAGCAGTATGTTCCTAAGACTTAAATTGCCGAAATGATTTTCTTCAATTATCTTTTAAGAAGGCAATGTGTTTCTAAGACTTAGTGAGATAAATCAAGCTTTCTTCAACGCTCGTCCTGCATGAACATGTTAAAAACACCTATTTGCTCTATGTGAGTGATAAGAAGCTACAATAAGTCAGTTAGTTCCACAAAAATTCACAAGTTTAGCAAAAATAAATCAATTTGACCAGAAGCGAGTTACTGCTATACCGAAAGCGACTTACTGTGATGACAAATGCGCTGCATTGTGTTTCCAAATGCAATGTGATGCAGACCAGAAGCGCAGCATAAAATCCATAAGCATTGTTCTGTTCTGCCGAGAGCGCTGTCCAATATAGCCAAAAGCGCTGCCCTGTCTTAGATCAAAAAAAGTTAGGTTTTTGCCAAAATAACTGGACTTGAATAAGATTTCATGATTGATCCCCTATTCTGAGAAGTAATATCTTGTTAGATCTATATCCTGTAAGCAACCAAACTTGAAAAAGGTGTTGTAAATAGATGGGTTAACACAAATGCTAAAAATACCCCTAAATAAGTCAGCTTAGGAAGTATCAAAAGATAGTTTGACGGACAAATACAACAACTTGTCAGACAAATCAATAGATATGCAATGAATTAAAACCCTGTGAACACCAAACGAAGTCAAAAAACCTAATTAGCCAAAAGCGCTTAACAATACTACCAGGAGCGCCGTTCTACATTACCAGAAGCGCTTCTCTATGTTACCAGAAGCGCTGTATAATCGCCGAAAGCGCTGCACTGTGCCTCCAGAAGTGCTGTACGATACCTCCAAAATCAATTTTCTATGTAGTTTGCATTGTACCGTACTGTAACTTTAAAAAAAATCAATTTCTCAAAGAAAAAGAGGGATTAGTGGGTCGTACCGGGCGTGCCAAAATGTGTATGAGAAAAAATCAATTAAATCTAAACTAATAAAACCAAAAACCAATCACATAAAGTGAACCAATCTAAGTAAAATCCATTATCATAAAATCAAAGACAAATGAAAGCTCTTACCAAAATTTGTATTTGTTCCCTTTGGAGATGTGTGGATTGCTCAATGAAGTTGCGAAACCATAGCTGCAACAAACAAGTAGTGTGCTCAAGAGATCAATGTTAAGAGATCGTAAGGTTGCTCAATCAAATCATGGTATGCTCAAAGCACTGTTAAGTATGCCTGAGAATAAGATTGAAGAGAGAGAGAGTCAATGAAGGAGATGAGGGGGGTTTATATAGGTTTCAACGAAGATCAATCAACAGTCCAGATAATTCAAAAAAATCAATGGAGGAGAACAGTTGAGTAACGTGCAACGAATGAGAAGAAGACAAGTGTCTTGCTTTCTTTTGCATGAGAGGAGTTATCAAGAATAGAAGAATGAGTTAAAGCATTTAACAGAATGTAATGATCAGTTGAGTGATTTAAAACAAGAAGAAGAGATTTGCATGAGAATAAGAAGATATTTTGCTTTATTAAATATTAGAAATATTTAATTGCATGAGCAAGAAAGCTTGAGTTATTTTAGAGATAACTCAATTTAGAAGAAAAAGCAATTTAAATAAATAATTGATTTATTTAAATTTAGAGAAGATATTATTGGAAGAAGTAATTAAATAATTAGAATTATTTAATTTAGAAGATTTGAAAAGAAAATTAAATAAATAAATTTATTTAATTTGTTGTGCATGATTTTGAAAGAATAAATTTGATTTAATTAAATAATTCAGAATTATTTAATTGTAGATAAGAGGGAATTTGTTGAATTAATTAAATAATGAGATATATTTAATTAATGTGGATGTGAATTTTGGAAGGTGACAATGATCTAATTAAATAATTAAAATTATTTAATTATGGAAGAATAATAGAGGAATTTGATTTAATTAATTAAATAACGAGGATTTATTTAATTAATGTTGCAATTTTGTGATTTAGAAGAATTTGGTGAAATTAATTAAATAATTAGATTATTTAATTAATGTGTGAAATGCAGGTGATTTGACAGATTACGAAAAGCAAGTGGTGCGGCGACTTGGTCATTTTAGGGTGTCTACACTACACACAAAACATGGAAGCACACACATTTGAAGTAGCTACTAAGAAAAACATAGGGATCTTGAAATCTATTAAGATTATGCAAATTATATTGTGACACTCAAGAAAACAAAAAATGACATGGGCCATAGGGATTCAAGACAATCATCATTCATTTAAAGACATAGCAATTGAACTTCCACAACTCTTCAACGTACCCATTGTACACCAAGGTGTGATTGCTATTTATTGTTTATATTGAAGGGAGTTCATATGTGTAGTAGTAGAATTACAGATCAGACATCATGATGAGGTATTGCTAGTCTAATTTTAATAATTATGAGGTAAGAAATGCTAATAATTAAGTTAATTATTTTAATATTTTTTTAATAAACTATGATTATAAGAGAGAAGATGATGTAGAAGATGCCAATGGATGGTATGTCCATGTGCTTTTTAATATTTATTATAAACAATATTCAAAGGTAGGGCTTAAATTTGATGGTTGTATGGTCGTATTTGACTATTTTTGTTGTAAAATACAACCAAAATTTTAGGAAGATTGTATCACATGAAAGGGTAGATTTTAGATAGAATGTCAAATTTTTTATAGAGTTATTTTGATATATGTATTTAGTTTATATATATTACAAAAAAAAAAATTTAGTATTTAAAGGGCAAGTTTGAGTAGATAACTGTCATGAAAATTTTGCTTGATAGGCAGGGTCGACTGTTAATTTTAAGCACTGCCCAAAGGTGTTATAAAATGGCTAGTGGGCACAAATATTTATCACCTTATAGCCAAGCATTACACATGTTTATGTTTTCTATAAATTATTCATGTACTACTTGGTTAATTAGGCCATTTGATAATACCTTTAGGTGCTACGAGTTTTTAAGAATTTCACAAGCATGATGATTGAAGAGATTTTTTATGATCACATAAGAAAAAAGAAACTTCAAAAGTAAATTATATTTATTAACACTCATGATCATTTCCAAAGATACTCATTACTAATACAAACATGTACACTTCTTGAATGCCATCGATTATTTAGTGTTTATTATCACTGTAACATCAAAAATTGCATACCCTTGCATTTTCATGCTATATTTGGTGTGTGCTTCCCTTGTGTATTTTTGAGTTTATTTTTGTTTCATTTTAGCCTTTTATGCTTAATTTCAGGAAAATTCATTTTAATGCTTTGTGCTTCTCTTAGTTCAGAGATGCTTCATAAAACCAAGAAGTGAAATCACTCAAACATTAGTGCTTAGTGTGGCCATCCACGTGCTGCGCTAGCATCCCACAAATGTGAAACAATAAGTGATCTATTTTTGGGATGCATTGAGCATCTCCTGTGGTTGAAGAGATTTTGCAACGCCTCTTCAACTTCAAACGACTCTTTCCTACCTTGCATGTCAATCTTCTTCCCTCTCAATCTCAATTTTTGAACGAGTCTTTACTCTCTCACTCTCTCCTTTGGTTATCCTTTGATTTCTAGAAATATTTCTAAAGATTAGTCTCTTGTGGGTCTCACCATGGAATCTATTGAAGACTTTAATGCTCTCTTGAGTTGCAACATCATATTTTCTAGCTCTGTGAAGTTTTTGTTTGCAACTTGATCATTGTGAAGGCTCTCTTCTAGGGATTTGAAATTGTTTACATTCAATTTTTTCCCGTCAAGGAGCTACAACCTCCTCCATTGCCATTTGAGCTAGTAATATTGTTTTAGTTTTGAGAATAAGCTTTCATTCAAAGATTTTCATTATACAATGATATTCATTTGTAAATTCATGTTGTAGACCTCCATTATATTTCTCTTTCATGCACTAAGGTATTCTTCACCATAGACCAGGGAAGGTACTTCTACTTTTCCACTTGTTTGTCACTGTTGGTTAAATTTCTTAGACACACTAAGAAGTAAGAGCACACACACTCCTTTTTCATATTTCTCTTTGTTGCTCATGGAGGTTGAAAGACCAAAGCAGGGGCTTGACCTGAAGGCAAGCTCCTTAGCAACCCAAACAATTTTTCCCTTGTTCTTAGCAATAGGTATTGTGATGGAGGATATTCAACCGCACAAAGGTTTTTATAATATCTCTCTCCTTCTCTTGTTAATATTTCATTTCATTAAATTTTACTAGAATATTTATATCATTTTCATTTATGGTTATTTCTTGGTACTTTAATTTCATTTTCTTTGCTTGATTCTGTAAACTGGAAGACTTCCTATGTTGAACAGTTGAGTTTTCTATACTGGTTGGATACTAGTGCCACGCGTAGGCATCCCCATGGTGAACTATCATTCAAGCCAGTGAGCTCTGTTCTCTAGTGCTAGGTTCCTCTATGACTTTTATTTCCTATTTTTTGAAATTCTAAAATTGTATCTATAGTAGCATATTTCAAGTATTCTTTTAGTTTTTCTCTTTCTTTCAAGTAATTAGTTTAGTTCATTTTCATCTCTCTCTTAGTACAAAGTGGGTCTGTTGGTCTGTTAGTCTCTCTAAATAGTAGATAACAGAGAACTAGATAGGTCCCTAGTGTAGTTTTAGTGGAAAGCTCCCTTGGTTATTATATTTAAATCAAGGTGTAACTTTTCCTCTATGTTTTGGTGAACCCATTGCATTTAAGCATTTAAGCACTTCTCAAATGCTTAAACAAAACAAAAATCTCTTCTTTCATCACATTGCACTGTGTGTTGTGAAGCTAAAACTTTGTTTATGAGCTTCACAACCTAGTCCTCAAATTCCTAATACATTATTCATAGAAGTTTGAGACATCTTTCTATAATGGAACATTATGGAACTCCTAGCACTCTTATTCAATCAACTCCAAATTTCACTCACTCTTCTTATGATCATAATATCACAATTCTTCCCTCTCTTTCTTCATTAATGACTATTCCAATGACTAGTTACCATGACACTGAGGCAACTTTCGATCATGAGGCCACCTTAGGCAGTGTCCCACCGAAGCAGATTCATGAGCTAGACCATCATTTGCTAGATTTCTAGGATAATATATAGAATGCAGACTTACCTAAGACTACTATTCCTCTAGTCAATGCTCTTCGAGTGATGCTAATTGGCCACCCTCATGGTCTTGATATTACCCATATGATTCATAACAATACTCCACCATTGGCAAGATATTGCCTAGGACCTCAAAAATATCACTCAAACATAACTGGCACTCAACATTTTGTTCCTATGTTGATATCAAGTAAATAAGTTTTCACATCTTCACAAATGGCTACTAGTACCTCATAGCTTGGTAGTGTGGGTGCTAGTTTGTTTAGAGGCACTGTGAACCCCATTAACCAATATGGGTTTGTTTTTCCCTTGAGGCCCTTGCAGTTTACTTTTCCCACTAGTGTCCTCAGAGCCTCCTAGTAGCTATCTCTTTCCCTTGCTTCCACTCCTCCTCCTATGCCTACGTACACTACTAACCCTATTATCAACCAACTTTTCAAAACATTGGTTCTCTCCAATAGTAGCAGCTAGCTTCACTCTCCACTTCATTAATGCAATGGGTGGGTGCAAAATGACAGGGGGCCAAAAAGTGGCCAAAATTCTTAAAACTTTTTAAAAAGCCATAACGCGAGCGCATTATTGTTTTCTTTGCATTTTTTTCTTTTTTGCAAAAGTTTGCCCAATATTTGTCAAGTTTGAGGTTGTTTATTGAATGTTTTATGTTCAAGTTTGTTAAGTATGTTTGATGTATGTATGTTTGTATATATATTTGTATTTATGTATGTATGTATGCCAAATTGTATGTATGCTTGTATGTATGTATGTATGCCTATATGTATGAATGTATGTATGCATGCTTGTATGTATGTATGTATGTATGCTTGTATGTATGTATGTATGTATGTAAGGGTTCTGGGTTTAGGGTATATAAGGACCTGAGCCCGTATAGTTTTTAGGGTTGAGGGTTGAGGTTTTTGGGTTTAGGGTTTAAGGTATAGGGTCGAGGGTTGAGGGATTAGGGTTGAAGGCTTAAGCGATGAGGGTTGAGGCTTTAGGGATGAGGGTTAAGGGATTAAGGTTTAAGGTATAGTGTCAAGGGTAGAGGGTTTAGGGATAGGGTTTAGGGTTTAAGGTTTAAGGGTTGAGGGATTAGGGTTTAAGGTATAGTGTCGAGGGTTGAACCCTAATCCCTCAACCCTCGACACTATACCTTAAACCCTAAACCCTAACCCCTCAACCCTAAACCCTAAACCCTAAACCTTATCACTTAACCCTAAACCCTAAACCCTATCCCTAAAGCCTCAACCTTCAACCCTTAAACCTTAAATACTAAACCCTATCCCTAAACCATCAACCCTTAAACCTTAAACCCTAAACCCTATCCCTAAACCCTCTACCCTTGACACTATACCTTAAACCCTAATCCCTTAACCCTAAACGCTAAACCCTATCCCTAAAGCCTCAACCCTCAACTCTTAAAGCTCAAACCCTAAACCCTATCCCTAAATCCTCTACCCTCAACACTATACCTTAAACCCTAATCCCTTAACCCTCAACCCTAAATCCTCAACCCTTAACCCTTAAACCTTCAACCCTAAACCCTCTCCCTAAACCCTCTACCCTTGACACTATGCCTTAAACCCTAATCCCTCAACCCTTAAACCATTAATCCATCAAACCTTAAACCCTAAACTCTCAACCCCTAGATACACTTAAACCTTAAACCCTAATCCCTCAACCCTCAACCCTAATTTTGATTTTATTTTATTGCTTCAACATCATTGTTGTTTTCCCCATTAGAAACCAATTCATTCAGCAACTTTTTGCCCATTTGTTGACTTGAACTGCATACTCTGTTAGAAGAAGGGCATCTTTTATTTGTATCAATGTTGGTATTCATAAGTTGGAGAGCATTGATATTTTTCACACACCCTATTCTTTGAAATATCTTAACCTTAAAATATGACTTGGATATGTACTTGAACACAACAAAATCTCTAATCTCCAACCCATGATGATTCACAAAATTTTCCCAACCCTGCCTAAATTCTAGTTCATTTATTGTATACCCTCAACCCTAATCCCTCATCCCTAAACCCTAAATGTTGTCCCTATTCCTAAACCCTCAACTCTCAACATTAAACCCTAATCTGTCAACCCTAAACCCTAATCCCTCAACCCTAAACCCTATCCCTAAACCCAACAAAACTACTTTGCCTTATGTTAGGTTGTTTTAGACAAAATATTACAATCCTCATGAAGATCTTTTCTTGTATATAATTTTCTCCTTTTATATTTGGCCTGTCTTTTACCTCCTAGAAATTCTTTCAAAAGGATCCCTATTTTAAATTTTGGTCTATATGAACTCTAAACATAACTCTATGTTTCTTGTTGTCCATCTACTCAAAGATGCAAACGTCTCCTTGATATTATTATGGCGTACAAAATATGCCCACCCCGCACTTAGGGCAAGCATATTGTTATGAAATAGGCAAAGAATCTCCCATTGTTTCCTAGCTTTATCCACAAGAACTACTAAACTTTTTTCTCTTGGTAATTGTAGAGGACATTCACCTATTTTTGGCAACTCCTGCATTCCCAAACCATTACAAAAACTAAGTTATTTTAACCCAATAAATAGTTGATTGCATTGATTAAATACTCTACTATTAAAGCTTAACATTCACACAAATGCAGATGTTCATATTATAGAAGACTGCATTATATTAGACTATTAGAGATCCCTAAGAAAAATGTAATAACAAAATTGCTTTGCCTTATGTTAGCTTACAATTATTTACCCAATAAGAATAGAAGGCAGAGAATTTGATCTTACTAGTATGCATGGTCGTTTACATTCTGTGACTTCATTTTCATTGAATAAAAAGGTAAATATCTGATTTGAAAGGTGGGGCAAAGTTCACTGTCATGTGCTTTTCTGGATGATAGGGTCCATAATGTCCAGGGTTCTTCAAAGAAAGGCTTGTAACATAATTAAGTTTTTGTTATACCAATCCTCCAGGTAAAGATACAAATCAAATGCCTACTTTGAAAGTTGAAATAAATTAAATTAGACTTAGAATTTTGATTTTCTTCCATTGCTTCAACAACATCATTGTTTTCTTCATCAGAAACCAATTCAATCAGCAACTTGTTGCCCATTGGTTGACTTGAACTACATCCTCTGTTAGAAGAAGAGCATTTTTTTATCTATATCAATGTTGGTATTCATAAGCTGAAGAGCATTGATATTTTTCACACACCCTTTTCTTTGAAATATCTTAACCTTAAAATATGACTTGGATATGTACTTGAACACAATGAAATCTCCAATCTCCAGCCCATGATGATTCACAAAATTTTCCCAACCCTGCCTAAATTCTAGTTTATTTATGGTACCCCCTAATTGTACACCCCACTCCTGCCCACCTAGGCCTTGCAACACTGTATGTTTGTATGTTTTGTCTATAAACTTTGAAACAAATGCAGGAGGAATGCTCTGCCATAAACACATTACACAATTAGATTTTACAAGTTCTTAATAGTGTAAAGGAAATTAAAGAATGAAAAATAATGTATAGAGTTACCAGTTTTTGTGTAAAGTCTCCAAGCATAACTTTGAAGAAGGAGGCACGCCCATTAAACCAATTCAATCAGCAACTTGTTGCCCATTGGTTGACTTGAACTACATCCTTTGTTAGAAGAAGGGCATCTTTTATCTGTATCAATGTTGGTATTCATAAGCTAAAGAGCATTGATGTTTTTCACACACCATGTTCTTTGAAATATCTTAACCTTAAAATATGACTTGGATATGTACTTGAACATGTAATAAAATCTCCAATCTCCAACCCATGATGATTCACAAAATTTTCCCAACCCTGCCTAAATTCTAGTTTATTTATGGTACCCCCTAATTGCACATCCCACTCTTGCCCACCTAGGCCTTGCAACACCATATGTTCGTCTGTGTTGTCTATAAACTGTGAAACAAATGCAGGAGGAATGAGCTGCCATAAACACATTACACAATTAGATTTTACAAGTTCTTAACAGTGTAAAGGAAATAAAAGAATGAAAAATAATTTATAGAGTTACCAGTTTTTGTGTAAAGTCTCCAAGCATAACTTTGAAGAAGGAGGCATGCCCATTAAACTAATTCAATCAACAACTTGCTACCCATTGGTTGACTGAACTGCATCCTTTGTTAGAAGAAGGGCATCTTTTATCTGTATCAATGTTGGTATTCATAAGCTGAAGAACATTGATGTTTTTCACACACCACATTCTTTGAAATATCTTAACCTTAAAATATGACTTGGATATGTACTTGAACATGTAACAAAATCTCTAATCTCTAGCCCATGATGAGTTGACTTGAACTGCATCCTCTGTTAGAAGAAGGGCATCTTTTATTTGTATCAATGTTGGTATTCATAAGCTGAAGAGCATTGATGTTTTTCACACACCATGTTCTTTAAAATATCTTAACCTTAAAATATGACTTGGATATGTACTTAAACATGTAACAAAATCTCCAATCTCCAGCCCATGATGAGTTGACTTGTACTGCATCCTCTGTTAGAAGAAGGGCATCTTTTATCTGTATCAATGTTGGTATTCATAAGCTGAAGAGCATTGATGTTTTTCACACACCCTATTCTTTGAAATATCTTAACCTTAAAATATGACTTGGATATGTACTTGAACACAACAAAATCTCCAATCTCTAGCCCATGATGATTCACAAAATTTTCCCAACCTTGTCTAAATTTCAGTTTATTTATGGTACCCCCTAATTACACATCCCACTCCTGCCCACTTGGGCCTTGCAACACCATATGTTCATCTGTGTTGTCTATAAACTATGAAACAAATGCATGAGGAATGTGCTGCCATAAACACATTACATAATTAGATTTTACAAGTTCTTAACAGTGTACAGGAAATAAAAGAATGAAAAATAATGTATAGAGTTACTAGTTTTTGTGTAAAGTCTCCAAGCATAACTTTGAAGAAGGAGGCATGCCCATTAAACCAACTCATTCAACAACTTGTTGCCCATCAGTTGACTTGAACTGCATGCTCTATTAGAAGAAGGGCATCTTTTATATGTATCAATGTTGATAATCATAAGCCAAAGAGCATTGATGTTTTTCACACACCCTGTTCTTTGAAATATCTTAACCTTAAATTATGACTTAGATATGTACTTGAACACAACAAAATCTCTAATCTCCAGCCCATGATGATTCACAAAATTTTTCCAACCCTACCTAAATTCTAGTTCATTTATGGTACCCCTTAATTGTACATCCCTAAACCCTAAACCCTAATCCCTAATTATAATTTATGGTACCCTAATCTCTAAACCCTAAACCCTAATCCCTTATCCCTAAACCATAAACCCTATCCCTAAATCCTCAACCCTTAACACTTAAACCTTAAATCCTAAACCCTATCCCTAAACCCTCAACCCTCAACACTATACCTTAAACCCTAATCCCTCAACCCTAAACTTTCAACCCTAAACCCTATCCCTAATCCCTCTACCCTCAACACTCTACCTTAACTCTAATCCCTCGACCCTCAACCCTAAACACTATCCCTAAAGCCTCAACCCTAAACCCTAATCCCTCAAGGTCCTAAACTCTAAATCATATCCCTAAACCCTCAACCTTAAACCCTCAACCCTTATCCACCCCTCTCCTCCCCTATCTGCCTCACCCCCATCTCTACCCTCCTCTACCCTCGACACTATACATACATACATACATACATACATACATATAGGCATACATACATACATACATACATACATACATGATTAATAACATTGAACATAAAAAAATCAAGGGGGTCATATCACGAGTGTGTTATAATGCGTTCGCGAGTGCGTTATAACGCGCTCGCATTATAATGCGCTCGCGTTATGTCAAACATGACAAACATTGAGCAAACTTTTGCGAAAAAGGAAAAAATGCAAAACAGAACATAACGCGCTCGCGTTATGTTTTGCTTTGGGAATCCCAAGCCTTAGGCTTGGGATTTGCTTTGGATTTCCAACCCAAAGGCTTGGAGTGCCTTCCCAATGTCCAAAGATGTGTTTTTACATATTCTACAGGATTTCACATAATTTCGTTCGTGCTAACCCTCAGATTTGCACATGTTTCAAGGTCAAACAAATTGAACACCTGGGTAATGTTAGGCTTTCTCTTAGCTATTTAACGATGTAATTTTTTTCACATTTTGACAATGCTAAGCCTTTCATCTTTAATTTCTTTTGTGTGTGTCCATTTTTGGGCAAAAACCACTGTTTGGTCTTTTTTTCATTGTAAATTAACCATTCATTGAAATTTCAAAAAAATTACATATTTAGAAACTAGAATCCATTCTACACATATTAAAAAAAAATGATTTTCAATTAGTTTTCAAAATTTATAGGGGTAGCACAGCCAAAATTCTATTTTTTAGGATGTGTCCACTTTGAAAATTAGTAAAAAATTATTAGAAAAATTGGGCATAAACTACATGTTGTTAGCTAATTTTTCACTGAAGTGATTTTAAAAATACCAAAAAATGTTGACCTTTTGAGGGAGCCACAAAACATGCTATGTTATGTTTTTTTGACAGAAACAACACCAATTTCTGTGGCTCCCTCTTTTGAACCCCTTAATCTATACCATTTTCAAAAAAAAAAATAGTAGTTTAGAAAGTAGACTCGGAGCACTATGAACATTGTTTTGGTTGTATCTCCAAATTTTGAGTGTAACTATGCTCAATTTCTCATCCAAGGCCAGCATTTCCTGATTTTAGAAAAAAAGTGGCCACTTAAGACACCTTTTTGGCCCCCCATCTTTTTGCACTTGCCCCAATCACTTGTTCTCGCCTATTGTAGGCATGGTATTCTTTTAATTTCTATTATTTCTATCCCCTTCTCTCAAGGCTTTGAGGCACCTAGGTTTGAAAAGTATTTCGGCAAAGGAGACCCCCAGACACATGTATCTACCTTCACTACCTTGTGCAGTGATTTCATTTTTTAGGATGCTTTGCTAGCAAAGTTATTCCCATAGTCACTAAAAGACACCACATTGGATTGGTTTTGCTCACTTCTTGATCATTCTATTCTATCTTTGAAACAGATGGTAAATCAATTTTTAAAGCACTTCCAGCCAACATTGGGTTGCAAGTCACTTTTACTAACCTCATCCACTATCACTAGGGAGCCAATGAAAAAGTCACTAATTTCTTTTGTCATTATCAGTCACAGTTCTTAAAAATTCCTTAGTTTATTGATGTCCTTGGTGTTGTTTTGGGTGTGTGTGGAACCCATGTTCAATCTTGTGTGGATTACCTTGGTGTCGTGTTTGAGACCTTTGTTGTGTGTGAGTTTGGCCATGTTAGAAGTGTGTCCTTGATCTTCTCGCTCTGTAGCTCAAGGGTTGCCTAGAGTGGCATAAACATATATTGCACTTGACAATGACAATATGGTAGGGATGCGGGTAACATTCCCTATTGATCCCCTTTCTAAATATCTCGTAGGAATTGGATAGTTTCCTTGTTCATTGTTTACTTTTTGATCATGTTGTATCCCATGCCTATTGGAGCACCTTGGAGGTGATTCATTAATGTTGTATTATGATTCTTTGTGTAATTTAATTATTGGAGTGTGATCCTTTCATGTTTTGGAAGTATCCTCCATCATGTAATCGTAATATGATTTTATTTGGTTGGAAAACATGCCTTCTTTTGGAAGGAATTTGTCATGTTGTGAAAGCTATTTTAGGTGTAGAAATGATTAAATTGGCATGTTCAAGCCATCTTTTATAGATGATGTTACTGCTCTATGTTATGTTTATGAGTTGGATTGTAATGTGCACATTTTATGGTTGAGATATCTATCATTGTATTTGGTCCATATCAATGTTGGTGTCGAATGAGCATGGAATTCTATATGGTATTTCTCATATTTTACATGAATGTTAGTACAAATTAGGAGATGCATTTTATCTATATTTGAATTGTGTTCTTGCTTGAGATGGTTAGTTAGCATGTTGATTCATGGTTAGTAATTAGACACTACTTGTTTAGATCCATGTTGGGTGCTTTCTCCTTGCAAGGATTCATGATTGATCCTCATTTTTGCTTGTCAGTCATTTGTCATCACTTCTTGCCTTGTTGGCCATTTGTCGATGTCAAGTTGTTCGTTTCAAGTAGAGAAATGTGTGTCCCTGTTTCCACCTTCTCTCTTGTCCTTTTAGTTCTATTGTGTGGTGGTTTTTGTGCTTTAGTGTGCAATTGTGACATGTGAGTGTTACAATTGCATCACAAAAAAGTTTTTCATCATTTTTTTGTCCATTAATGTCCTAGTGTAAAAGTTGGGGCATTACAGGTATCCATATGTACAAAAAGTGAGATTGAGAAGATAGTTCAAGAGATGAGCTAGAGATAGGTATTGTCATGCATAGTCAGAGTGCTAACACCTCTCCTATGGTAATGGTGTGCAAGAAGGATGAAACTTGAAGGATGTGTCTTGATTACAGAGAGCTCAACAAGTGCACCATAAAAGATAAGTTTTCTATTCTAGTAATTGATGATTTGTTAGATGAGATTAATGGTGTTGTTTATTTTATAAAACTTGATCTTCATTTTAGTTATCATCAAACTAGAATTAGAGATGAGGATGCACATAAGACAACTTTTTGAACCCATGAGGGTCACTATGAATTTTTGGTAATGCCTTTTGGTCTCAAAAATTCACCATAGACTTTTTGAAGTTTGATGAACTCTATATTTAGGCCATTTCTACATAAATTTGTTTTGGTATTTTTTGATAACATTTTAATATATAGTAAAACCTGGGAGGAACATTTGTAACATGTACATCAAGTTTTGGACATTCTTGAACAACATCAATTGTATGCTAAGCCATCCAAGTGTGTGTTTGGAGTCAAAGAAGTGGAGTATCTTGGTCATATTGTGTCTCATGAGGGAGTCAATGTGGACCATCATAAGATTAGAGCTATTATAGTCTTCTCTTGTGTAATTTATTTCATTACACACAATGTCATGAAAATGCCATATATAGTGTATACAAGATGTCATGAATTATACAATGAATGTATAAACAAAGTCATATTAGCATACAATGATATACATCAGTAAAACAAAAATATATTTATACAAAGCTATATAAACATACAACAAAATTTCATAACATAGAAAGTCCTATGGAGTGTTGTGAAATAGTCGACAACCCTTTCTTTGTCATGAAGATGGAGAAGTAATTGATAACTCATGCTCTCTAATTTGTCGACTAGACCTCCTCTCATAAAATTTTAGGATCTCCGCCTATTAATACAATTAAACAATATACACATTAATATATAAAACATGAAATATACAATAACATAAGTTAATAATCACTTATCACAAGTTGGTAATCCTTCTCAATCATCTACTGCCTTTGGTCATCCATAGTTACATGATCTGGAGTTGTGACCTCTTGTGAGAAGCATGAAGAAGTAAACTAGACTAAAGATTAATATCATTTATTTACATTAAATGATGTGAGAAAAATAAGAAATATAGAGTGACATTTAAATGACTAGCTCATACCTCATTCAAAAGCATTGAAGATACAGTAGTTGCAATAATGCCCACCATTGTTGTGTCATGGATATCAAGAGGAGTTTGAATTGATGCCATCAACTGAAAATAGAACAACGTTATTTGACCAAAATCTACATAACATTATTTATATACACAATGATTAAAAATAGTAAAATTTACCTTAGTGAAACTTGATATATGACTACCCCAACAACTCCTCATGATGTTGGAGGTCCAACATCCACCTATTCATCATCAAACTATCTTTTTAAGATTACCATTGATATATGACAAAACACTTTACATGTAGTATATTTACTATTTTATTACAAATTGCATACTTATGGACTCGACATGGCCTAGTAACCTTGCATTGAATGACCGACAGATGTAGGATAAGTACTTTGACCCTAAATTTTCATAATACATACAATTCTTTACATTAATTTTCATTCATAATAGATTATATAGTTAACTATAGATTTCAAAAGGAAATATAATAAATTGCATAGTTCCTTATTGAAAATTACCTATCCATCAATGCCAGGGGTCCTATCTAGCAACTTGAATAAATTATTACTATATTATCTAATATGGATGTGTCCTAGTCCTGGCCCTGTGTGGAATACTCCTGAAACTATGCAGTATCCTCTCCAATGTATGTATCACCGGCATCCTTGAACCCATAATCACAAAGAGCTCCACATGCACGATAAATGTGTGTTGACTGTCGATGCCTACTAGGCTCACCCTCATCAACCTATGAAAGAGGCCTACTATTTTGCAGTAAGGTCTTCATGAGGGAACTGATAGAATGTAGGGTCTCCACCTAAATGCTCTCATTCACAATGGAATGGACTGTGACATGCTAAATAGATTGCTTGGCTAGGGGTCTCACTAGGTGGTGCTAGGCATGACGTGCCCCCTCCCTATCCTGTGCAAAGCCTTTGCTCTGCCTTGGAAATTGTGTATATCAAAATAATTTGCAATGTCATTGAAGACAAACTTGCAAAAGAGTTTCCTCAAGAAATATTGGGGCACCTCATTATTGTTGCATGGGGGATGGTAAAAAACCATCCACCACCTATCCCAAAAATTATCCACTATTCCTTGGGGTTGGCACCAATGGATAGGGAATCTTTTGCAACTTCCATGCATGGGCTAATTGGTTCTTAGATCAATAAATAATGCACATAAATTGGATTTCAATATTTTTTATCTTTAACTTGTTTATATGATAATTTTGTAAAATAAAATTGTCATGCATTCTCCATATGATTTAACCATGTGTTAATTTGGCCAATAATGGAATCTATGTGAGAAATGATAGACTCCAAGGATGTCGCAAGGGCTCTTTGATGTGCACTCATTACATTGGAATTTTTTTAATATTTCAATCAATATTTCAAGTTCTTTTTTGTTTTCTTCAATTTACCCTAATATGTTGGTTTGTGTCTCATGAGGATGTCGCAAAATCGATAGAGAAGTTTGTGGAGGGTTAGTTTGTGCCTTCTCTTTAACAAGAATTTCATCACACACTCGGTTCAGTGAATCAAGGTTTGGAGGCATTAGGGGGTTCATTTGCTGGAAATTTTAAAAAATGAATCAAAACAATTAAAAAATAAATACATTTCATATTCAAATCATTAAAAACATTGAAATCTTACCTCATTGAGCTTGCAGATGTTGTGGTGGCATGGTGTTAGTGATGAATTTCCTTCAGTAGGCACAAAAAAGTGGTTTATGTTGGTATGTGGCGACTGATCATGCAAGTCTTGTACACTAGTTATGTATCCTCGCCAGGGTTTGGGGGCGACAACCATCAAAATTTTGTTTTCCCTCTTTTTTGCACGATCAGAGTCGGTTGTTAATTTTTGTTAACTGACAAAAGAAAAATGACATTGCAAACCCTAATTCTAGAAGCTTCCAAAAAGTTTGTTATAAGTAGCTGGGATGTATGTTACGGTGATGTATTCGCTAGATTGTAGTCTGTTTTGCACTGGATAATAACATCATTGGATGGTTGAGTTTCTATGGATATAGCCCATATTGGGTGAACCACGTTAAATTTCTATGTTGATCTCTTTTGTGTTATTCCTCATTGTTATATTTGGGTTATTTAATTTGCATATAATTGTTAGTGTTTATTGCTTTGATCTACCTGAACCCTAACAGTTTGGCCACTTTCTGGTCCCCCATCTTTATGCACACACCTGTAATATGATTTAATTACTTTAATTTAGAGTTGTGATAGACTATGTGATATAATTAGAAACTTCAATTAAGGGGACTAAAATTATTTAGTTGCTTTGGATAGTCGATAGGTAGTTATCTATTGTATTGATCATGACTTTTGAACTATACTTTAGAATTGTTTAATTTTAGATTTGTTGGAAGCGGAATAATGAAATTTGAATTGGGCCATTCTCAGAATTTGTCTTGAATCAAATCTATGCTCTTTGATTTGAACCATTTCTCATAGATTTAAATTTCTTTTGCAGAAATGAATATGATCATTAACCTATGAAAATCCTTACAACTGTTAGATGTTGTGATGATGTTGCCCCTGTATTTTTTAATTGTATAAAGAAAAGATACAGTTTTCTACTGAGACTAAGAATATATAAGGAAAAGGTGAAGCTTTATATTGTTCATTGTATTATACAGGTTGTCTGCTGAGATTTAGAAGAGATATTCTACATGATTATTTGTGAAGATAGAAGATTTTTTTGGCAAGATAATGATAATTTGTGAAGATAAGGACAATCTACATAATAATTTGTGTTGTGTGTATTTGGTTATTTGCTATTGATGACTGAATATATCATTACCTGCTCTATTACTTGTGCAAGTACTACCACAGTTTGTTTCATTGCAGGAGTGCATATTTTTGCTAGCAGTGATTATTCTGCATCGCCAATACCCTAAAGGCTTTCCTTAAACTATTGAGTTGTTCTATGACCCAGTGTACTGTCCCTATCTCAGGAATTTTTTTGTCCAAGACTAGACTTCTCACAACCTGCTCTTCCATTTTACCACTGTATTATTAGTTTTAGATTAAAACATCAATTTTTGATGAAAAGGCCATATATTTAAACCAATGGTAAAAACGTAGAGTCAGGATCCTCAAAATAATATGGGCAGAATGTGTAATGACCTTTAGCTAAAATATTCATATAAAATGCTTAGACTTAGAATAATGTAATGAAAATCAATCCAAGCATTCATACAAAATACTTAGATCTGAGAATCTGAAATGTCCATATAAAATAAATAGATTTGCACATTTAAGCTAGTTGTAACAGAGTATTTCATTTAAATGATTACATAGATCTGTTGCTATACATGTTTGTTGATAATCAAGTCTTCAATGATCACAACAATATTCTGAAAATGACCAAACTGCTAAAATATCCAAATGTTCATTGTAGTCCTCTAGTTTGAAGTGCTGATGCAACCTCTGTATGAAGTTGCCTTCATGAATCCATAGAGGTTTTGTCCTTAGAACTCCAAAAACCCAATGGGGTTCGTCTACTGATCTCTAGAACCTAAGGATTTTTATCCTTAGATCTCATAGTTAAACACAAGTACTCAAACTAGGGCTATAGTTTGATAGAAATGCTAAAAGTTACCTCAAACTGATGAAGTTGCTCACCTTATATAGAGGTTTGATACCTAGTGTGGGCCCACATGTGCTAAGGTCCATTTGAAAGTTTTTTGCCATTTTATCATATTCAAAATTGGGCCCATCAATGGTGTCTCTGGTCGGCCATGTTGATTGTTGAAGCTCCTTTTTCAAACTGTGTGGGTTCAGGAAAAGGAATGCTAGAAGACAAGGGTTTGGAGAAATGCATAATTGGAGGATGCATAGGCAAGTGCGATTGGGGAATCAAGAGTCAATATGTTACTATGAAATATCCCCATTTGGTATATCATCATTATGTGCCCACCTTAAATTAGTCTTCCCCATGCACATGCCCCTTTTCTACAAAAACAAAGTCTATAAAGCATGCCTTTTGGTTTTGAGTGCATCCTCACAAGCTATGGAAATCTCTTTTCTCCTCTCTTCTTGCCCTCATCTCATAGGCTTGGTCTTAGACAGCTACTCTCCTTGGCACTTCTCCATCCCTTTGACATTCTTTCCCATATCTGCAGGGATGTTATTAGCCGATAGGCTTTTATATGTGAGCATTATAGTGCTCGTAGACTCCCTTTTCTCCTCTCTTCTTGCCCTCATCTCATAGGCTTGGTCTTAGAAAGCTACTCTCCTTGGCACTTCTCCATCCCTTTGACATTCTTTCCCATATTTGCAAGGATGTTATTAGCTGATAGGCTTTTATATGTGAGCATTATAGTGCTTAGAATTGTCTTATGCTGTGAAAAAAAAATTGACGCCGGGAAATTTTCTAAACTCGTCGGTTGTTCCTATCTGCGTATTCCTTGAACCTCCTATGGGTGCAAGTGCTAGTTATCAACTTTTTATGTAAACTTTGATGTTTAGCTCTTTTCTTTAACAGTATTTTCCCCCTTCAGATTGAAATCCAAATGGTAAGTGCCAACTTGTCTCTCGAGCTTGCAAATCTGTCAATAGTTCATCTTCAATAATTACATACTAACATTAATCTAGAAAGGAAAAGATAGTACTTCTAACTTTAGCTGCAAGCTAATGCTAAATGATAAGGACTGGTTACATCATGTAGTCTTATGTACAGTTCATGCAGGCTGTGGGTTCTTGTTTCAGGGAGAAGACTCAGGTTTATTGAGGATATATCAGTCAATGTTGCTAGGGAGTGGGATGTGGATGGTCACATCATTGGCCATGCACAAGAAACTTATTTTTTTGTTGCTGCTATGTTGAGATCTAAGATCTATTGTACTCATTTTTTCCTTGCTACCATTTGCCATTGTTGGTCCTTTCTCCACTTAGTTGCTTATTTGGACGAAGGTTGCCTTACTCATTTTTAGACTCGATATGGAAAACATGGAGAACTTGAAATTCTTTTAGCTGAAAGGTCTAATTATGTTAATCTTTATTGTTGTTAACAACTGCTCTCTATTTCCTTTGTTTGGTTGGAAATGCTTTGTCTTTTTGGGCAACAATGTTTAACATTCTTAGATAGTTGAAAGGTTTGCTAGAAGGAATTTTCATTGGTTGTAGGTTATTGTTGTATTACTATCCTACAATCGTGTCTTTTATTAGTTTGTAATTGCAACTTTGGTTGTGACTTGCCACTTGTAATTTTTTTTATTTGTTTTAATTCAATTGAAAAAAAATTGAACTTTTTGGTAGGAGTTCTCTATCTCATGGGTTAAATTAAAATAATCTCCTCCTTCCATTACTTGTTGGATAAGTGTTATATATTTTCCATTTTCAATAGTTGGGATGGGATCAATCTGCAAGTTGACTATTTTTTTAATCCAGGATATTTTTTGGAAATCTTTCTGGGTGTTATTTTTTCTCCTATAATTGCCATTCATGTTTTAAAGCACTCATGTTTATCTTTTGCATGATTTCATGGAATGTGTAAAACCACTTTTGATATGCCTTTTTATATTTGGACATGTTTAAGGGTGAAATAAGAGAGATTTATTATTATATTGGAGAACAGTTGAGTTTTTTACTTGAAAGGTTCTCCCTAGGTGAAAATATTGTGTATTTTCTTTGCTTTTCAATATTATATTTTTTATTTCATATTAAATATGCACTACTTCGATTATATAGATTTATTGGGATTCTTTTTCTCTACATATGGTATTAGGGCTTGGTTTGAGATTTGTTTGAAGGCTTAGGGTTTCTTTTGCCTATGATAAATTTTGTATGGAGTAGGAGTTGTGCACATGAGGATCTGTGTGTGAAACAGAATGAAAAGAAGCATAAGGATAGAGATAGAAAAATTTAATGGAAAGAATTTTGAGTTATGGAAGCTAAAGATGGAGGATTTTCTTGTTGATAGAGAACAATGGATTGTTCCATCATCAACAAAGTCATCTAGTATGAAGGATGAAGATAGGTTGATTATTGATAGGAAGGCAAGGAGTTCAATTAGATTGTAGCTATCAAATTTAGTTTTTCTAAATGTATCAATAGAAGCCACAATAAAAAGAGATATGGGATAAATTGGGTGCTTTGTATCAAGGAAAGTCTCTAGAAAATAAAAAATTTCTTTAGAAGAAGTTGTATTCATAGAGAATGAATGATGGTGAATATGTGGCTAAACATATAAACACCTTCAATACTGTGGTAAGTAAATTATTTTCTCTTGAAATTAAAATAGATGATAAAGAGAAGTGTATCACTTTGCTTTGTTCTTTACCTAACTCCTATGATAATTTAGTAATGCAAATCACTATTACTACATCTGAATTAAAGAGTGGGCATGTAGTTACATCCTTGTTATCAGTAGAAATTAGGAAAAAATCATCAAAAGATTATAAATTGAAGGATGTCTTGTTGTAAGAGGTCATTCCTATGAAAGAAATAAAAAGAATTTAGGAGATGAAAAGTCAAGAGATGAGATCAAAATCTACAAGTAAATCTAATGCTCTAGATAAAAGTCAAGGAAAGTGTTGGAACTGTGGTAAAATATGACACTATAAGAGGGGTTGCATATCTAAAAAGGTTGATAAGGGCAAGTCATCTGAAGATGCCTCTTCTACAAAATCGAAGACGTCAACTAAAAATTTAGGGGATGTTTTTTGGTTACTGCAAACTCATATGAACACCATGACAGGTGGCTAATAAATTCAAGTGCCTCTTTCCATATGACTCCTCATAAGGAGCGGTTCACTAAATATGACAAAATAAATGGAGGTGAAGTATTCCTTGGAGATTATTCGACATGTAAGATTATAGGTCAAGGAAAAGTGAAGTTGAGGTTGAAAGATGGAAGAATTAAAACCCTTCCTAACATTTTGTAATTTCCAGGCTTGGCAAGAAATCTAATTTCAATAAAAAATTGAATGATGTAGGTGTGTAGGTGGTATTCAACAAGAATAGATACAAAATGATTTGTGGTGCTATGGTATTTGCAAAAGGAGTGCATTTATGGATGTTGTTTAAACTTGAGGTGAGCACTATAATTGGTAGATGTAATACCTCTAATGTTTTTGAAGTAAATAATATTGTAGATCAAGATCCTAGGCACTTCCTATTAGAAAGATAATGTTGTGGTATTAGTAAATGGGGCATATTAGAGAGAAAGGTCTTCAAGATTTAAAAACCAAAGGTATGGCTGAAGCAATTTCTGATTGCCCTTTAGACTTTGATTTTTGTGAACTATGTATCTGGAAAGCAAAGTAATGTGAAGTTTCCTAGTAATTCTACAAGATTAGAAGGAATTTTACATTTAGTGCATAGTGATGTATTTGGACCATCAAAAGTTCCATCACTTAAAAACTCTATTTGCTATGCTAATTTTATAAATGACTTCTAAAGAAAGCCCTAGGTGTATTTTCTACAAAATAAATTAGAAGTTTTCAATAAATTTAAAGAGTTTAAGGCTCTTATAGAACATTAGATAGAACATAAAATCAAGGTTTTGAGAAGTGATAATGGTGGAGAATATTACTCAAATGCATTCCAACAATTCTGAAAGCAATGTGGAATAAAAAGGTAGAAGACCACTCGGGCTATATACCACAACAAAATGGAGTTGTTGATAAAATGAATAGAAATTCAATGGATAATGCTTGAAGCATGCTTAGTTGTGCAGGTTTGAATAGGAAATTTAGGGAAAAAGTAGTAGCAACTGCTTGTTATCTTATCATTAGGTCACCCACCTCAACATTGTTAGATAAAACTCCACAAGAAGCACAATGTACTAGTAAGAAACCCTCACTCAAATATTTAAGGGTTTTTGGTTGTAATTATTATATATGCATATTCCCAAATAAAGGACTAAGCTAATTGTAAATCAAAAAAATGTATTTTTATGGGATATAGTAATTGTATTAAAGGATATAATATTTGGAACCTATAAACATAGAAAATGGAATACAATCATAATGTAATTTTTAAAGAATGATAGAGGGCTCCAAAATAGTAAAAACAACCAAAGAAAGAACTTGGAAGAGTTTTAGTGAATATGAACAAATAAATGGAGGTGAAATATTCCTAGGAGATGATTCGACACATAAGATTAAAGTTTAAGAAAAAGTGAAACTGAGGTTGAAAGATGGAAGAATTAAAACCCTTCTTGATTTTCTACACATTCCAAGTTTGGCAAGAAATCTAATTTCAGTAAGAAAAATGAAGATGTAGGTGCGTAGGTGGTGTCCAATAAGAATAAATGCAAAATTATTTGTGGTGCTATGGTATTTATAAAAGGAGTTCATTTACAAATGTTGTTTAAACTTGAGGCAAGCACTATAAGTGGTAAATGTAATGCCTTTGATGTTTTTTGAGTAAATAATATTGTAGATCAAGATCCTACACTTCCTATAGAAAATATAATGTTGTAGCATTAGCAAATGAGGCATATTGGAGAGAAAGGTAGTCAAGATTTAAAAACCAAAGGTTTGGTTGAAGCAATTTTTGATTGCCCTTTAAAATTTGATTTTTGTGAACACTATGTATTTGGAAAGTAAACTAATGTGAAGTTCTCTAGTAGTGCTACAGTTTTATATTTAATGCATAGTGATGTTTTTGAACCAACAAAAGTTTCATCACTTGGAAATTCTATTAACTATGTTAGTTTTATAAATGGCTTCTCAAGAAATCTCTAGGTGTATTTTCTACAAAATAAATTAAAAAAATTCAATAAATTTAAAGAGTTTAAGGCTCTAGTAAAAATTAGATAGAAAAGAAAATCAAAATTTTGAGAATCGATAATGGTGGATAATATTGCTTAAATACATTCCAACAATTCTACAAGCAATGTGGAGTAGAAAGGTAGAAGAACACTCCTTATACACCATAGCAGAATAGAGTTGTTGACAAAATGAATAGAATTTTGATGGATATGGCTCAAAGTATGATTAGTTGTGTAGGTTTAGATAGTAAATTATGGGCAAGATTAGTAACAACTGCTTGTTATCTTATCAATAGGTCACCGACCTCAACATTGTTAGATAAAATTCCATTGGAAGCATGGACTGGTATTAAACCTTCACTCAAACATTTAAGGGTTTTTGGTTGTAATTCTTATATGCATAGTCCCAAAAAAGGACTAGGATAAATTATAAATAAATAAAGTGTAAATATTCATGGGATATAGCATTGGTATCAAAGGATATAAGCTTTGGAATCTAGAAAAATAGAAAATGGAATATAATCATGTAATGTAAATTTCAAAGAGGGATAGAGGGCTCCAAAATAGAAAAAACAACCAAAGAATGAACTTGGGAGAGTTTATGTGGAAGTGGAAGAGGGAAGATCTATGTATGAATTAGAAACAACTACACAAAATGAATCAAAGAACAAGTTAGTAGAGGAGAATGTGGAACTTGGAAATGCAAAATTAGAGGATACAAATTTAGAGGATGCAGAACCAAAATTTTAAACTTTGAGGAGATCTATTATAGAACTATTTACCCAAAAAAATGAAGAGAAAATAATTATTATATGGGTAAAATGTATTTAAGAGTGAATGTAAATTCTAAAATATTATTATATTGGGTAAAGAAGTGACAATAAAAATGATGTAAATATTTGTAAATCCTGAGAGTGAAGAAAGAAATAACTTTTTTTTCTATTTTTTGTAAGTAGAAACATAAAATCAAATGTCACATATAAAACATTTCATTAAAAGCGTAATAATGCCTATTTGTTATGAATGGGTATGTTGGTTGGATAACTAAACATAAAAGATTATAAAAGTGTACTTTTGGTTGATATGGGAGGAGAAATTTTCTAGGCTATTTTGATCAAGATCAAGAAGTGGGAATAGGAGAGGGTGTACAAAGTATGTCTAACTTGGGGTACAGAGTACACCCAAGATGGTCCCAGCCAAGGCTTGTAGTGCATAGGCACGTGCTGTGTTTTTACATAGGTGCCTCCTAAAGTGTGCCACAACTTAGAAATCTTGGATTAATTTAGCTAGAAAATAGAGCAACCCACTCACCAAAAAAAGATGTGTATCTAAAATCTTGATGAAAATAAATTTTTATTATTCTTCACGATATCTTATATTATTTTTAAAATATTTATGTTTATGTATTGATGCATATTTTTTTAATCAATCTTAATTAAAGTATACATAATTGTGTGGAATTATTGAGATATATCTATGAATTAAAAATTACTCATTGTATTTTCTTTTTGAAATCACTTAAAGGGTAAAAGGCTCATTATAAGATCAAATCGGGTAAGAAGAAAAGTAGAAAGGTATAGAGATTCTAATTTTTATTATGCATCCCTTTTATCAGCTTTATCTATTACTGATGATGACTCCAAGATTGTTAAGGAAGCACTTAAATCAAATGAAAAAGTGGTTTGAGAGGAGACCATAAAGGAATAAATAGAGTCATTCTATAAAAATTAGATTTGGGACTTGGTTAAATTACCCCTAGAAGAAAACCAATTGGTTGTAAATGGTTATTTAAAAGAAGTATAATTTAGAAGGAAAAATAGAGAAGTATAAGGCTTTATTAGTAGCAAAGGGATTCTCTCAAGTAGAGGGAATTGACTTTGGAGAATTTTTTCTCCTCTTGTAAAACTAACTTTAATTATACTTTTGTTAGCAATTTGTTGCTTTTGATCTAGAAATTGAATGTATATGGATGTAAAGACAACATTTCTACACAGTGAGCTTGAGGAAGAAATTTATATGGCACAACCATAATGTTATAAGGTGAAAGGTAAAGTGGATTTCGTGTGTAAGTTGAAGAAGTCTCTTTACAATTTGAAGCAATCACCAAGGATATGAAATAAAAAAATTGATAGGTTTGTTATGGGACTTGGGCTAGAACATCACGAAGCTAATATATGTCTGTATTTCAAATAGAAAGGTAAAAATTACTTTATCGTAGTGTTATATGTAGGTGACATGTTACCAATGGGTAATAATATGACAATGATCAATTAGTTAAGTCTCAATTATCTTCATAGTTTGACATGAAAGAACTTGAGGTTGCAAAATTTATTTGGACATGGAAATAAAAGGGATCATGCAAACAAAAAAATTTGGTTACATCAAAAGAAATATGTTGCAATGGTTTTTTAGAGATTTAGGATGCAAGACAATAAATTTGGGAGTAATCCATTTCCTATTACTAAAAAAACATTTGTTGAAGTGTCCTAAAATAGAAGAAGAAATTGAGGAAATGTGTCAGATTCCTTATGCTAGTGTTTTTTTGGTAGCCTCATGTATGCAATGGATTGTACTAGACTTGACATTGCACATGCAATCCAAAAGTTGTGAGTTGATATATGCCCAAACTTGGTAAAGAATATTAGACTTCTATGAAAAGGATTTTTAGATATTTATGTGGTACCTCATATAATTAGCTTTTGTTGCTAAGGAAGAGAAGAAAATAATACTATAAATTTGCAAGGATTTGTGGATTCTGATTGGATTGGAGATGTTGACTATTGAAGATCTACTAGTTGATATGTATTTAGTCCTTTTAGATGAGTAGTAAGCTTGATGATAAAATACATGTAGTGGTTACATTATCTACAATAGAGGTATATTACATGGTAGGTACTCATGCATGTAATGAAGCAGTGTAGCTACAAAGATTGTGTTTGATAGTTGGTTTGGTATAGAAGATGGTAAGGATTCATAGTGATAGTCAAAGTGCAATATATTTGGCCAAGAATCTTTCTTATCATGCCCAATCAAATCATATTGGAGTATAGTACCATTTTGTGAGAGAAATGGTTGAAAGTAAATGATTATTGCTAGAAAAAGGATACAAAAAATATGTTGCTAATTCATTGACAAAAGTTGTTAGTACTAAGAAATTTTCTTGGTGTAGGAAATAAATGGGCATGGTTGCCCTCAGCGATTGATATTTTAAGACTATTGCTCTTATGAAAAGTATCCAACGAGTGGGGGAATGTTGGATAAGTTTTGTATACCTTCCATGTTTAATAGTTGGGATGTGATCAATGTTGCAAGTTAAAAATGCGATAGCATTGTTTGAAAAGAAAATTGGGTGTTATTTGGGGTTTCTTCTATTTATTCCTATGTTTTAATGCACTCGTGTTTATCTTTTGCATGATGTCATATAATGTCTACAATTGCTTTTGTTGTGCCTATTTATATTTGCACATATTTAAGGGTGAAGTACGAGAGATTCATTATATATTGGAGAATGGTTGAGTTTTTGTATTTGGAAAAAAATATTATGCTAGTTTTTCACTGGAAAGGGTTTTATAGGAGAAAATATTACATATTGTTTTTGTTTTCCATTTTTTGCTTAGGTTGTATATGCACTTGTATTGTACACGTTTATTAGGCTTATTTTTCTCTGTATTACTAACTCATGAATTTTATGCTAACAACTATTGGATGTTGTGATAAGGAAAAAGAAAGTAAGAGTATATTGAGAGAATAAAGGATCTCATCCCTTTATATTTTTCACCTCTACATTTTTCATTGTATAAAGAAAAGATATAGTTTTCTACTGAGATTAATAAGATTCTAGCTTTATATTATTCATTATATAAAGAAAGTATATAGGTATTCTACAAAGATTTAGAAGATAGAGAAATTCATGATAATTTGTGAAGACAGAAGAATATTTTGACAAGATTAGCAAAACTTTATAAAAATAAAGAGAATAATTTGTGTTGTGTGGATTTAGTTATTGTTGATGATGAATAAAAATATTGTTGTTATGTTTCCCATTTGCCTAGTCTATTACTTGTGGAGATACTACCATATAGTTTGTTTTATTGTAGGAGTGTATATTTTTGCAATAGTTATAATTTTGTACCACCTATTTTAGGTTAAAGTTATTTTCCATACAAAACATGCCTAGGGCCATCAAATATATATGTATGGTCATTATATATATATATATATATATATATTAGGTATGATTGGTCAAAATAAAAGTTAAAATATTGTTTGCTTCCAAATAAATGCAAGCCACCATAGCTAAAAGCATTGTTGTCCATGAAGCACAATTATTTATGTTTAATTCAAATTTACATGGAATTATTTATAACTAAAATTGAAACAACAAACTTAAATAAACAACCACATAGAACCACCCTATTATAAACATAATTCTTTAAAATATGGGAACCCAATATCATTTTTTATTTAAAGTATTATGCATTTAAATTCTAATTATTTTTAAATATAAATTTTATAATATTTGTTTCAAATTTATTTCTCTTTTTGAAGGACTTTTTCCCATAGATGACACGCTGGACCAAAGTGACTTACGTTGCCTGTCAGATACTTGAAGATCATATTTTTTCCAGACAATTAGACATTCTAATTCCATGAACATACTCTATATTTTGTGAAATGGACGTCACTACATTCATTTCTTTCTTGTTTGTTGGCTGCCACTAACTTGGCCAGTGGTCATGTGCAGCTTCGAAGCTCAGCTAGTAAAGAAGATCATAACTTGTAGAGATAAACACATTCTGAATGCTGCTCAGATCTCATCCGAATGCATTCACGAGATGAGCGGATTAGAGAGAAGTAGTGGCACGCCTTCCTCAGACCATCCCCAATTCCCGGTTACAAAATGCTCTCCAAAAAAGTAGTGGAGGCATGCAAGGGGCATCCTCTCTCCCTGGAAGTCATTTGAGCCTTCTTGTATGATAAGCAGATTGACAGAGACATTGAATGCTGGAATGAAACTCTTGACAACATTGCAGTCAACAGAGACATTTTAAAAACACTCCAAATCAGTTATAGTGGTCTTAGTGTTGAGGAAAAAGAAATATTTTTGGACATTGCTTGCTTTTTTATTGGGGAAGACGCAATTAGTCCCATTGTTTTCTGGAAATCCATGTAGAAGAAGGTGCACACTGCTATCATTAATCTTTCAATGAAACTGCTGATAAAGGTAGACGAGAAAGGTGCATTTGATATGCATGACCTTGTGCGAGATATTACTGAGGAAGGGCATACCCGACAATGGCAGTCAAGCGGCTTATTCAAATATATTACTGATATCTCTCACCTTCGTCTCTCTAAAGATGACTCGCTTAAATTTTTTAGGACAGGTAATCTTCGCTATCTTCATTTGGAGCATATGGATGATATCGGAGACAGTCTTCCTCCGAGTTTGAGATGGCTAAGGGTGGACTCTTGTTCCTTTTCAATTCCGGTGATTATAAAGAAGATATTTAACTCTGTTCTGGATCGCAGATCGCAATTGAGGGTCCTGGACTTGACTGACTGCAGATCCTTACAAAACCTCTCTGACACCATTTTTTGCTTATCAAATTTGCAGTCCTTGAAATTGTCTAGATTTCAGATGTTGAAACGTCTCCCTGACACCATTGGCTACCTCTCACAACTGCTATCCTTGAACTTGACTTATTGTGAAAACTTAAGTCACCTTCCTGACACCATTGGAAACTTGTCACAGCTGGAGTACTTGAACTTAACTTGCTGTTATATCTTAACTAGCCTTCCTCACAGCATTGGCAACCTATCACAGCTCAAGCACTTAAGTCTGAGCTGGTGCGAAAATTTGCAGAGCCTTCCAGGAACCATTGGCAACTTGTCAAAGCTGGAAAGGTTGGATATGCTGAGTTGTTATCATGCATGGCAGTCAATTCCTTATGCCATTTTGATCCGGCCAAAACTCCGCCTTTTAGGATTACCTCCCGGGGTGGAGGAGTGGCGAAGGACTCTAATAAAGGATCAAAGTCTAATGGAGAATCAAGATCAAATGGAGCAGCGGACTACTCTAGAGTCTAGTGGAGCTTCTAGCAAAGCAATGGAGGAATTTAGGACAGTCTTAGCCAGTGAATGTCGTAAGTAAATGCTCTATATTCACTTCGATTCTGAATACTAACAGTCGGTTCATTATAGCCTAATAATTTCATAGATTGAATTTTTGTTTTTCTGTATTTGTATGAAATTGTAAAACAATGCACTGCCTGCAAAAATTCCGAATTAAAACAAGTATTGTGGCACTATTGTTTCAGCTTCATACAAATAGTAGATGATAAGTATATACCTATTGTAATATCAATATCAATATGAATAATGGAGCTTACATTTAAATCTGTACGCCAATTTTCGTATGCAGTCTTAAGCATCACCTAGACTTTAAAGTTCTTTTACAAATGGTAATTATAATAAGGTAACACGCATTTTCTTTTTTTTTTAAATCAGGGAAAATAGAGTCCTACTACGAGGAGTGTCGATGACAACCTGAGCAACCTCAATCAGCAGTATGTCCCCAAGTTACCAGACAGCAACCTCAATCAGCACGATGTCAGCAACCTTATTCAGCTAGGTAGCAAAGAAATTCAATCAGCAAGATGTGCAAAGAGCAGGCACCAGTGTTGGAATATCTGATCTGCAGTCTTTTAAAATTGAACTTGTATCGTTCCCACTTGCTCCCGGATCACTCCTCTTGTATAGTTTTATACATACAATACGTCCAGATATAATACTATATCAATTTAATGTACTGCCATATCTTGATGAAGTTCTCTAATGGCGTTGTTAGCAAAGTTGGATATCACATCGTTCTGTCAAAAAAATATATATATAGAGAAGGTTTGATTTCCAATGATGCCTTCAAATCTACAGTTTGCTCGGATATTTCGGGAGAATGTAATTCACATCTTAAACAGGTCACTCACTATCAAATCTGCAGCAGAATATTGCAGATTGCAGCAGCAACCGTGTATGCACAGAGATGGGGCAAAACATTGTTAAATGAACAACAAACAGAAACAGAACAGCAGCTCAGCATCAAGTTTGTATGAAGTTTTGGATGTAAATTTTGAAATGAAAATATTAATATAAATGCCTGTTTGTTTTAAAATCTACTTTCTCTCTCTTTCTATTTTGTGTTTTGTTTTTCTTGCTCTGCCCATCACTGTTGTAGCAGTCTGGGCAGCCCCACTGCAAACAACCAGGAGTACAGGTACAGGTAGCAGAAGTTTCGATGACAAAGATGCCCCATGGAGAGGACGAGCAGAAGTAACCCAAGTTTTCAACACAAAAATTACCCACTCTTGAACAGTCAATAAACATCACAAAGTAAATCAAGTATCGACCTCAAGTTGACCAGCACATCCCACACTTACGGTGGGCGCTCAAACCAACTAAACTGATCCTCAAAGGTAACACACAATTTTTATTTTTATTTTTATATTTATAAAGTTTGGTAGCAAATTAGCAATTGTATAATACTAATTCATTACCATAAGTGTTTTTATGATAGTGGGGCCCACAAGCTAGTGTCTTCGAGGAGAGAGTCCAAGACAAGTCTGATTCGAAAAATATTCAAGTGGGGAAGACAAGTTAATGTCCTCTCACTCCTTGCTTTGCTTTACCATTTAAAACTTGTTTGGTTGCAAAGTTAATCCCAAAACTATATAGTTGAGTTTGTATTTTTCTACTTCACTTGGAATTGGGAAACATATTTAATCAAAATCAATTCACTTCTATATCAGAGTAAACCTTGCAAGGAAAAATAGTCTTAAGTTTAATTTATGCTATTTAATAATAAATATACATAACTAACAATTAATTTAGATTAATTAATTAAGTGTACATATATGTATTATGAAATTAAGTGTTAAAAGTATGGAAAATAAATAAGGTAGATAAGGGTACTTACCTTTATGACCAAATCATAAATGAGTTTGATGTAAATAATGAATTTTAAATTGTTGTTGAACTAGGAGATGTTGACTCTTTGTCAATTTGATGTCTTGGATCTTGTCTTAAACCTCTAATTTTTCTAGGCTTAAGTTTGTGCACTTGGTCCTTTTCTTTGTTTGCAGATTGCCACTATGATGTGCATATCTAATTTCACTTAGTGTGCCTATACTTTCTAACCTATTGAATTCAGCCATGTTTACTTTATCTTCTACTCTACTCTTAGAACTAGTGATATTCATAAAAACCTTTAAGGGATTGTCATTATGTTGCTAGCGAACATGTTCTCCTAGGTCAACCCTAAGAAAATTTAGGCAAAGGATTGAAGACAACAAGAAAGCACCCTAGGATGTTTGTTCTATGTAGATTATGATTCCTATTAAGTACACCAAACTAAAGTATTTCTATATTAATTTCTTCTTAAATGCTTCTAGGATGAGAGAAGAGGATCAAATGTGAGAAGATGCAAAATGTATACAAATAATACTTTTAAATACTAGTGCGTAACATGAAATTATACAAATGTGAGTTTAGTCGGCTCACAATGACTAGTAGAATGGGCAGGAGTCGACTATATTTGAATTTGAATTTTTAAACTTAGTCAAAGGTCAAACTATAGGTGCAAGGTCAATCCCACGTTCACATAAATCACCTAGGACATGGAAACAATCAAATAGATAGGTGGTTGATAGATGTATTAGGATAGGTGCATAAATGGGCATAATTAATGCATGGTCTAGGTGAATCTATCAAAATGTGTCTACATGTGGATAAGGTTAATAGGATAATGTGTGATATTAACTTTGCAATTTATGTATTTTGTATGTGTCTCCAACACTCTTGGAGTGGGTACTTGGACACCCATGATGTGTTGAGGAATAACATTTTATTATTATTCATTGAAGAATCATGAATATTGTTGTAATAACATTACTATGGAGGTTACAATTGGTAGGCAACAAAGGGAGTTATAATTGTCATCCTTGCATGCAAATTGCCTCTCTCTCCTAGGAATTAGGGAGCAACTTTTGTGACTTGATGAAGGGGGTAAATCATAAAACACACAATAACAGAAATTGCACACAAAAAATAGAATGATATTTTATTAATATGGGCAATACATTAGATTACAGAAGCTCAAATACAATTAGATGATGAATCCCCTACAGGCGGCAACACATTATAGCTCCCTCTCTCAAGACTCTAGAATCTTCAGCCTTCTGTAACCCCAAATCAACTAGGGTTTCTATTTTCCCGCTCTTTTCTTGACTCTACACCTTCCCCCTTAACTCTACTACCCAAGGGTTCCAAAAAATAGTCATATATAGCCCTTTTTGGTGGCCACCATCTTAATTTCGAAATTTGCATCTCCCTCCAAAAATAGGTCAACTTCGCGGGGCCATAACTTTCGATCCGACCGTTGGATTTTCAATTATAATACCTTTCTGGAAAGCTATCGAAAAGATGATGGTGCGCAAGTAGTACCAAAAAGTAGACTGCTTGGGTTTCCCACCAAATTTCAAGCCCATCCAGAGCCTCTAAGTGCCTCAAATTTGACTTTGAATATTTCAATAGGATTTTTGGAATTTGAAATTTTAATCTCACAAATGACAAATGATATTGAAGTGTTTTCTTCACCATTAGCTTCAATTCACCATTCTAGAGGTTTGTATAAGATTTTGTATCTAATCGTGCACAAATGCAAACTTACTAAAAATAGTAACCCTGCCAAATTTAACCCTTATTGAAAAGAAACAACATTTTTTTTTGGTTGATGCAAGATTACTCTTACACCCTGGATGCTCCTGCATCAGAGTGGGGCATCTTGTTATGATGGGCATGGTCCACATAAGTCAATGGCTTCATGTTGGAGTGCTAGCCTTGGGAGTGGTGCCTACTAGTAGTTATGGAGTCAAAGATTGTTTATGTAATTGATATCTATCTTGAGTGCTTGTGTAAATACACTATGGGGGCATGGGTCTTGCCTTGGACCACTGTTTAGGGAAACCCTTCATGGTTTTTCTCTTCCATTTTCTCTATAAATTGGAGGCATGAGTGCTACACCCCTAATCCTATAGTGTGTATATGGTTATTGTTAGAGGAAAATGTGAACAATAGCATTAACAACTAAATATCCAATAACTCAATGAAATTGATACAAATACAATAAACAAAGATATTACCTTTGTAGATTGATTTACCTCGTTGCTTCCATTGTTGCCTATCTCGTATGGATCTTGTGTATGATTTGAGCTCTCAGAAGTGTGTACTTCCTTGTTGTTGAAGATGACATCAGGAGAATGGTTGTGATTGGAATGTGCAAGGAAGACTAAACTACAAATGTAATTCTAATGTGGATGGATGATGGATAATGTAGACATGATTGGATGATTGTGAATGATAATGCGATTATGCAAATGCAAATGAGAATACTTTGCCAAAGGCACGCTAGTAGGATTCCTGCAGAGTAAGATTGCTAAAGCTTGAGATATGAAAATGAGGGAATGAGGGTTCCTTTTATAGGCTCAAGAGAGACCAAATCTAAGTGTCAATAGATCCATGAATGGAGGAATTACCTGTGAGGTGTACGGTTGAGAAAGCTTGAGGGAATGTGTGTCAATCAAAAGAGGACAAGTGTCCAAGCTCTTTTCATGAGTTATGGGAGTTAACAGAATAGATTGAAGAGTTAACAGAATTGACTAATTAGTTAACTTATTTGATTGATGAGTTAACTAATTTGACTGGAGGATAAATAGGACATGTGGGTGAGGGGATATTATCTAATTAAATATTAAAATATTTAATTATGTGTGCAACATGGTGAGGTGGAAAGGTGATGTAAATTTATGAAATTAGGACTTTGGGATAGAGGAATTTTAGGACTAATTAAATAATTTAGAATTATTTAATTAGATGAGACTATAGAAGAATTAGGGAATTTAATTAAATAAATTAATTTTATTTAATTATTGGAGGAATATGAATCATTTAAATAAATTAGAATATTTATTTAATTGATAGAAGAATGAGCATAAAATAAATATTAAAATATTGATTTAGTTCGACTTAGCCATTTTTAGGTGTATACAGTTATGAGTAGTCGGCTTGTGGCTACCTTAACTCTTATTTAAGTTATATAATCATTAATATAGTCTTATATAGGCACTTAGGTCATCCTGAGTGGCATCCATGGCATAAGTATGGTATAAATAGGAGGCAAAAGTTAGTTATTATTATCATATTGAGTATTGTGTTCTTATTGAAGACTATTAGAGGTATCCCCCTCGAAGTGGATTAAGAGGTTGCCCCCTTGAAGTGGCATATTATTATCAAGTATTTGCTACATATTTTCTATTATATTCTTATATTGTGCAAGTTGTTTCATTACAAGTGGTATCAGAACATGATCTTGACACCGTGAAGGCAAGAAATAAGGCAAAAAAAATTGATTTTGGAGGTCATTTTGTGAAGCACATATCTCTCTCATTTTGGAGAATATTTTCAATATTTTTAAAGGGTTTTTCAAGGTCACATTTGAACTGCTACAATCCCATATTTTAGAGCAATTGGAGTAGAGTTGAGTGAGTTAATGTAGAATTAGGGTTTCTACCAGTTTTTCTTATGAAGCACATATCTCTCTAATTTTGGTCAATAGTTTCAATAATTTTAAAGGGTTTCTCAATAACATATTGAAGTAACTACAGTACAAATTTTAGAGTAATTGGATCAGAATTAAGTGAGAAATTGGTGAAGAGAAAGGAGAAGGAGAAGGAGAAAAGGAGCAAAAGGAGGAGAAAGAAAAGAAAGAGAAGAAGAAGAGGAAAAGGAAGGAGAAGTCAAACCCATAACATCTTTCCATGCATTATCACTACTTGGAGTATTTCAAAAAGCATTATTTCCTACAAAAGTTCCTAATCAAGCTATTCAACCAATGTTAAGGTACCATCTACCATTCCTAACCTCTTCCTTGAAGGTGCACCAAATGTTTAGAGAAATGGACTTGAACACATTCATTGCCATCAAGAGCTATATACAGAGGGAAGACACATCTTGGAGCTGAAGTTAATTTTCCAAACATGCATGAAGAAGCCAGTGATAACTTTAAGAAATCCCCCCCTAAAAATACATGTAAAATCCTAGTGAATCTTTCATTATTTTGGAAAAAAAAATATTAGGGAGGAGGTCTAGGAGAATGAGTAGGAGGGTCAGGATTAGTATGAGAGGTGTAACAAGGTTTGGCATGTGATGGACATGAAGGGAATTATCAAGGCCCTAATAGGATGTAGGTTGTCATAGACACCTGAAATTGCCCTGTCACCGTTTCAGCTCTAATCACTTCATCACCCGCTATTTCTTCTATAATTAATGGAACAACTCATATTTAGAGGATTAATTATCTGATTTCCCTTCCACCATTAATTAAATTATTTTTTATGATTTAATTAATAAAATCACTACTATTCAATTAATTAATCTTCCTCTATAGTCCAACCTTAGATAATAAATGCAAATATTTATTTACCTAAGCCCATCTCATCCATCCAAAAATTAGATAAATTCAAATATTTATTTAATTCTCTATTTTGTGCACTTTTTGTTAGTTGACCAAATCACATCATCAACCATCATTAATCATTTGCACATGCCTAGATATGATTAATCAAGGCAATATATGCGCAAATTACTAAAGGGGCCTACACATGTCATTTAGCATGTACACAATGGGTACTTGGAAATGCACGTCCTTCAAAAAATCTACTTTTCCTCTCTCACCATCCACTTCCCCCAAGGTAAATCTCCACGCTTGATTCTCCTTGAATATTGGGAGCCCCTTTGGCTACCATCCCAATAACACTTGGGGGCCCTTCACATGCCTCCAATCCTCTCAAGCTTAATGTGATCCCTTGATATCTCAAGGCAATCCTATCCCTCCATCCATCCTCCAAAAAATCTATAAATTAGACCCAAATAATGACACTTGGGGGCCCTTCACATTCCTCCAATCCTCTCAAGCTCAATGTGATCCCTTGATATCTCAAGGCAATCCTATCCCTCCATCCATCCTCCAAAAAATCTATAAATTGGACCTCCCATAGGCTATTTTTACAACTCACTTGAATGCAAAGTTATTGTAGGTGTGAAAACTTGACATCCCGATTCTCCCCACAATGTATACTTAGACACATCCGCACATGCTTGTGTGCAACAAGGAGGATTTGGGTGGGAATTATTGTGTATTTTCATCCTTGTTTAAAAATTTCTTAGTCTAGTCTTGAGGAGGCTTATAATTGTGAATAGAGCCTACAACTAATTTAGTTTAATTTGCTCTTTTATGGTTTACTTTCATATATACACAGTTGTAAACAAGGTGTTAGGAAGGGTGGATGGAAACAATGAGATTTTTGGAAAGAATGTGGTCTTTTCATATCTATAACACTTGTAAAGATTACATAAAGTGTCATATCATGTATAGGGAGGCCCCTTATGCTTAATAATGTAAGAATTGGTGGAAAAGTTCCTAAGTTCGGAGAGAGGCCAATACTCATGGGAGGGGATCTTAGTTATTTGTTACCATGGATGAACTTTAGGCACTTGTGAATTACTAAGGGAACAACTTGTGAAATGTTGACCCAAGGACAACCAAGAGAACACTGAACTGATCAAAAATTGGTATGACATGGTAGTGGATATCAAGACTTTTAGGGCCAAGGTGCTAGGTTTATTTAATTGACTGAAATCATTTCCTCCATCAATGCTACTAAATTCCCTCATCATCTTCGTCCTGATCACAATATGCACATCTACCCTAGCCCTTCATCATCCTCAATTATTGGATTGGATCATAACATACACCTCTACTTGAACCAAATATGTGTGCAGTGTTTGGGCTTCCTTGTAATATCTACAATAGTTTTTGGAGGCTCGCAGAAATTTCCACAATCATTTTTCTCTCTCCAAGTCCTTATTTTCTCTAGTTTCCATTGCGTTTTTGTATTTACCTTTCTTTCCCATTAGGTTTTTACATAATTGAACCAATTTCATCCATTTTCCTTCTCCCTTCACCCCTTTCCATCCCTAATCCATTTCCCATCCACCTTGTCATCCATTTGGTTCCTCCCCTTGTCTTTTTCCATCACCTAGATCCTTGTTTCCATTTCCCCATCCAATTAGGTTTTTTTGTTTACGTGCTTCAATTTACATACTTTCATAGCTTAGATCTAATTTTCATATTTACCATTATCATATCATGTCCACCATCTTTGTTCATCTGTGAGGGGACTGACTAAGGAAACCTCTGATTTAACCATTTTTTGCAGGGTTCCCTTTATTAATCCATACTTCCAATTCATTTATGGAGCAATATATGTTTATCCGATAGAGGTGAAAAAGCGAAAAGTTCTCAAGATCACATCATGGAGGTTCTCTTCAAATTTTAGCTAATTCCAAACTAAGGATTAGGCCTCCCCATGTCAAGCTTGCCACTTTGGGTGCACTAGATTTTCCTAACCAGCTTTCGTCTTGCATTAGATAGATTCCAGATTTCATGGGTAGCGTATGTTAGTTGTTCATACTCAACTTTAGTGGGACTAGGAGTTAGTTTTTATAAGATGAATTCCTTTCAAAAATATCACTCTTTTTCTATCTTTTGTGTTGTTAGATTGGTAGTATATTTTCTATTCTTCCACCCTTCCCGTCCCTAAATCTTGCACTTTACCTCCACCTCACATTATTTCACCCTTTATAAACACCACTTCTCCACCTCTGTCCTTCACTTTCACTTCTCCTTGCTTTGACCAAGACCCTCTAGATCTAGACATCAATATTGGGCTACTCTTTCTTCTTCTACCACTACCTCATGTATTTCATATTCTAATGAGCCTATCTTTTCCATCACACCGAGTTCTATACCAATAGACCATTCACATCATACTTCAACATCGTTTATTCTCATTTATTGGACCCCATGCCACATTTATCTCACGAGGACAACCACACCCATTCATGTACATGTTCTATATCTTGTCCACCCCTGTCCTCCACTACTCTTTTTCATCTTCTACTACACATGATACTTGATCTCATCATTCTCCTATCAAGATCATTGTGTGTACCCATGATTTTGTACTTGTTGTCAATCAGGATTGTGCCACTAGTCAAATCAAGCTTGACTATCCTATTGAAACATGGAAACCATCTCAGACTGTGGGTGATCTATTTTGAGAGGGAATCTCCAAAGCAAGCTAGTTCTCCTTATGATTTTCCTAATCTAATGACTTGCATGGAAAAGGGATAGAGAGATGCACTTAAAAATGTGAAACTAAACTATAATAACTAATTTGAATGAATTTTTTTCACTCATAAACAACTTTTTACACTTAAACTTTCACAACCCCACCTCTGAGATTTGATCCTAAGTAATTTGCAAAGAGGTTTGAGTTGAACACAGATTACAACTAGGACCAAAAGTAAACCTTACAGCAAGAGAAACAACAAAGGACATGAAACTGCCACAATGAAATATCAAATCGAACTGCAAAAGAAGAGAAAATAGGTGGAATAAGAAAGTTTGTTGTATTAAACTAGGAGTGCAATGCCAAATGAAAAATCTAAGCCAACTGCCTATAAACAACTCTGCCTGTGAACAAGAGAGAAGAAATTGGTATCAACTCACTAAGAAAAACTAAGCTTTTCTCCTATAAATGCCTCCAAGAGATCTCCTCAAAAGAAAGTTGAAAAAACTCCTAAAAATAGAGGTAGAAATCCATTTTTGAGCTTCAGAAAAAGCTGCCAAAAATAGCATCAAACTGCCTCTAAACTAAAGAATAAAATTGTCAAACTGTCCCCTTAAGTGGCCCCACCAAATCTGCTTCAAAATTAGGCCCTATCTGCTCAAAAAAACTCCCTTTTTGTCCTTATCTAACCAATTTTGCCCAAGGAAAAATAAAAAGACAAACTTCTTCTTTCTAATTGCTTTAACAATTGTTTTAAATGCAATTTATAAAGTATTGCTTTAAAACATTACTTTACAATAATGCAATTTTAATACATATCTCAGTTTGATTTGGTCCTGATTTTGCAAATAAAAATACAAGGCCTATTTATTGATTTTGCCAAGTATATTTAGTTACAATATTTGATTCTATAAAAATCATAAAATATCAAGGGTATTATAAGGCAAAAATAAAAGCCTTTGAGGGCTTATCTCTTATGTGATCTGTCTCGAATCCTATAAGCATATTGACCTATTTCATATCCCAAATGAAAGGTTTGCATATTGTTCCAAAGCATGAACTTCACCTATATCTCCAAGGGGCTAAGGTATATATCATGTCATCATGATGATCAAACATGTTTGAAGCATCAAATATTAGAGGGAGCTAATGAGGCTCGACCTCTCCTTATGCTATAGAACCTAAGCATCAGACTATGAACTCTTAACACCATGAAGGCATTAACTTGTGCCTCAAAAATAAAAATGAATGTGACAAAAATGTACCGATCGGTCGAACTAGGGTAATGAAATCCTAAAGCACAAAATTCTTTTGCCCTAGTTTTTTGGTTATTTGCACTCTTTTGACTTTTGATAGAGTTTGCTCTGCATCAGCCACCAATATCAAACCCTCTACTATTAAGTTGACTCTCTGAAAAATTCTTACAAAAAAGAAGAAGGTAAGACATTATTTGTCATAGATTTAGACATTTTCCATCATTTGAGGCGTCATCAGGCCTTATAAGTCGTGGCTTTGGTTGTATCACTGATGCATTCATTATATTTGGTTCTCTGTATTTACCCTTTGCCATGAGATGCCATGAATGGCTGGGGCGAGCTCAGTCTGAGAGCAAATGAAGGCAAAAGAAAGGGAGAAACCCTCGACCCCTGCAAATTAGTGAAGGTAAGTCTTCTAAAAGTTTGCACTCTAGATACACCCTCTGGCTGCATCATTTCTTTTTCCCTGAGACAAATCATTTAGACACTAAGAGGCTGCGACTGGATAAGCAAATGGTCCTTCCATTCATTTTTGTTTTGTAACAACATCTCTGTTATTTGCATATCCTACATGGGGCTACCATGGCCATATCTTTTACTTTCTACATCTGATAGAATGGAACTAAAAAAGAAACACCTCTTTGTCCTGTAGCTAAACTCACTCAAACGTAGAATAGAATAGTATTGATTCTTTGATGAGAAAGATGTATACTCAGTCTAGACTGTAACTATGCATTCATACAATATACTTCTTCTTATGAGGTTGCGGCCATTGTAGCAAATCGATAGCTTTCTTTGTTTTTTTCCACTGTCTATTTTCACATAATGCAAAAGAACAAGCCCTATGCTGGCCACAAACTCTAAAGCTTTATGATGCATTTAAAGGGAAGGAACTTGAATCCATTCCTCTGCAACATGTTCACCGTATTTCCTTTTGAAAGACCACTCCAAAATTGCAACAAATAAAGCTTTGTTAAACGAATGCAGCCACGATCTTGGGTGTCTGATTTGATTGTTTATGAGTCGTGGTTGGTCTTGAATGGCTGCAAAGACACATATTTTCTTTCAAATCTGTAGCTTTCTTGCATATAGCAATTAAGTTTTGAACTTTGGGAACAAGAAAACGTATTGAAATCTTTTCTTTTTAGAGGATTGGTTTATGAGGCCATGGATAAAATATTCTGGGTCTGCACTTTCTCCATCCTATGCACCGGAGGCTTGAAATTTATATGAATTCACCCATCTCTGGGTATCTCACACCCTCATTTCTATTATACAAGACAGAATGGTTTAGAGAATTCCATATAGTAAGTTTATTTGCCATCTCTTGTAGTTATGAATTCAAAACTTTTATTTTCATTCGATTTTGCAATTTTCCTTGTCATCAGAAGATATCGCTGCTCCATTTGAACTTTGAGTAGGCTGCAGCTCTCCTTCACTGTATATGCTTACATACATACCATGTTCAATGATGATGCTTGATGTTCCAAAACTATCGTTATGGCACATCTTGAGTTAAGAAATCTTCTTCTAGAAAGTTCATAAATGTTCCATTATTCCTTGATGTAGCAGAAGGATCTTGCTCACATGAACATGAGCCATATGTTTAATGGGGTTGAAATTATGAGAAAGAAAAAACCCTTTTGTGTAAATGTCTTTTGTGTTCCAATGGTTGAGTAATGCATTTGGAATCTTCATTTGATGTGTTCATTGTATTTGATGTCTTCACATGCTATGATAGCTCTATTCCACACTGTAACAGCTGTATTCATTGATAGAATGAGAAGAGTTGAACACATATTAGTCTCTGATAAGACCAGGTTGAACTATGACATGGCATTTTTACTATTCTTCAGTACATGACCATTTCATTTGCTCTTATAGTATCTCCTTATTGTTGTTCCATCTAAAGACAAAGTTATGGTGTGCCTTGAACGTGGTTGTTTGTTGCTTTAACTTAGCACAGTTTATGCATTTGTATAAGTTTCACATGATGACCTATCTGTACTCACTGTCTTTATTTCACTGGCTGGCATGTACAATGTGTATATGCATTTTATGGTACTTCATAGCATTGCATGCATTCTCGGGATGTAGTTGATGTAGCATTAGCTGGCCATGACTGGAATATTATATGTTGTGAAATCAAGCTAGAGTTTTTGTTACTTAAGCCTTGGTACATGACACAAACTCTTTCCTTCCTGATAGCAACTTGGATAGTAATCACCATAACTTATCACTCTTCAGCTGTCCCATTGCTGCTCCATACATGTACTAGTTATATTTTCCAATCCTTCCTGCATGCAACTTTATGGTTGCACTTTGTCATGAATAAGCACCTCTTAGTTTAAAATGGTGTTTGACTGTCTAGTTCACTGATGACTAATTTGACAGTCATGATGATGGCTGATTTGATCTTCTTTTGCATTCCATGTCACCGATGGCATCATGAGCTATTTTTACCACTATTGTCTCTGATTGGCTGTCCACATTGTATGGGTGAAAGCATAATTCATTCATAACTGAAAATGATAATTGGTTGTCCTATTCTACTTGCTTCAATGAAAGATTTTCCTTTGATAGCTTAATAGCAAGAAGTTGTAACAGACATCATGCATGAATATGACATTATTGAATGAGCTCAATGCTCAGTTGTGACTCTCAACTTCTTGAAAGTCATAAATGGGTAGTGAGCTCAAAGCTCTCACATGCAGTAGTAGATTATGTCTTGCCTTTCATATGTTTATTTGTATCCCATCCCCTCTTAGGAACCAGGGGTAGCATGCCGAGCTTGACCCTTGTGGGAGCCCATTTAACACCACATGTTGAAATGTATCTAAAACAACAACATAATTTCACCTATTCCTGCACATGAAACAAACATATTAGTTTAAAAAACAATGATACTCGATGATTGTTTCTTTTTCAATTTCTCATGCATATGGATGATGTTTATTTGATCAATGCACTATAATCAAAGTATTATGCCTCTTCTGATGGATAAAGGATTTTCATAACCGGAGCTTCTAACAGGACCCTTCCCACATTTTTTAGGTACATGTTGAGATCAGGAGCAGGACAGGAGGCTACTCTAAAGATCGACAAAATAAGGCAATGATGGCTATGTCTTTCCTTTCTCATTCATTAGATGCATAGTATTTTATTTATATATGCATGTGTTCAACTATAACCCACAGCTTGTGTGGGACATCTGATATGTCATCATTTCTTTCAATGCAATGCTTATTCCTTTATGTTTTTCAACTTGTAAATGAATAACCATTGTGATGAATGAAATACTTATCTCACTTGACTGTTCTGTAAAGCAATGATTGATCTAAAACTTTTCCTTCTTTCTTGAACAACTAAACTACATTTAACATTGAAACATAATAACTATGCAACTAACTCATAAATCAAACCTCACTCAAAATGATAATGTTCCATCTGCTTAGCCAATTTTTGAGATGTGGTAAAAAATGGTAACAGTACCATTGACTCACATGCAACCTATTATCCCTACACCTATAGCGGTCCAAGGTCTACCTTCTCTTCCACCATATGGTTGTCCTTCTCATATTCCTACATCTATGTCGGGATCTTTCCAATACATCTCCTTTAAATAATGAATCCCTTTGTAAAGATCTTCATCGTATCTCTATTCATCTTAACACTCTGCTAGACAAAATCACATCTATCTTCTAATCTATTTCTTTGGGTAGAATGGACATAATTTTTCCCACAATTAAGCTTCCATTACCACCTGCTATTCACGTAAATTATCCTTTTACTCATCATTGCAAGTTATCATAACAATAACATCAAATGAACCTTCATTGATGATGGATAATGCTTTAATGTTTGTACCACCTAATCCTTGACCAAGATCCATGTTGACCCCACTTCATTAGATATGACAAAACATTCTATTAGTGGCTTTGGCAATGTTCGTCGAGATTCATGCAGAACTTTCACTCTTCCTATCCTTGTTGGTCACATCAGCCTTGACACATTATTGCATGATATGCAAGGACATTTATCATTTGGCATTCACTTAGCTAGACCTTGGATCCATGCCATGTAAGCCATGCCCTTTACCCTTCATCAATCACCTAGACTTATTCATCGGGGTAGAGTTTGGACTATCTTATTTCATTTCCATCCCTTGCAACATCATATCCCACGACTGTCACTCTTCACCTTAAATGCTTGATCCAATTATTATGCCCTGCATTTAACCACACCCATCTTTTGATAGATTGGGACCCCCTCTTTTGTCGTTTTGTCATTTTCGTGCATGTGTTGGTCTCTTGATGGTCGTAGCATCATCTTTCATGTCTCTTATTTTGCTAAGGGGTCATTTGTTTTGCTTTAAAACTTGTGTTTTAAGCCTTCTCTTTGAGGCTCAAGAGTTCTTTCTCTTCTGGGTTCCCGAGTTCCCAGGCCCATTTTGGTCCCTGGGACTTAGTACAAAAAGTCCAATTGGACCTCAGACCTTAATCGAGTTTTTGGTCTCACGGCTTCCGAGGTCCATTGGACTTTTTGGTCCCTTTCCTTGTTTTCCTCTTGCTCCCGACGAGTCTCGTCATGGTCGCGGGGCCTAGTCGGTTTTCTGACCTCTATGCGCAGTATCAAAAATCCATTTTTGTCCCATGCCCCTACCCCAATAATCGCATTAATGGTAGTTAGAGTGTCATACTGTGTGAGGTATTTAAGGCCTTTTAAATACTTTTTCCCCCATTTTGGCATTGTGATTTCTCTCTCCTACCTCCTTACACCTCTGCAAGAACATTTCATCATTTAGCTCCAATTTAATCTCAAATTTGAAGACAAATTGAAGTGGTGGTATGTGCACATGTGAGAGTTTGAGGTGGTTTTCCTGCTTTCTCTTTGCATCCTCCATTTTTCTTTTCCTTCTCGTTTCCACGCACACTAGGTAGGGTTTGAACATTCCCATTTTGGTTGTGTCGTTTTGTTCCTTTTTGTTGTCATTTTGTTCTCTATTTTTTGTTGTTTGTTTTGTTTTTATTTTTGTTTTAGTGTAGGGTTTTGATGTTAATAAGGGTTTTAATGTTGTTAGTTTAGTTTTATTTATGCATTTCTAACTTTCTTAAGGTTAGCAATAGGATTAGAGGTAGTTAATAAATGGACCCATTAAAAATCAATTCAGATTCCTTTGGTAACATTGAAAACCTCATTCAAACTCGATCAAGATCCCTTTTTGGCCTCGAGCCCTATTTTAATGAAACTGTTATATTTTAATGAAACTATTAGATTTTCGTTCAATACAGTGGGTCCAATTGGGACCATAGGTCCCAATTGACCCATCGACCTTAGCTTGTCAAAAAGTGCCAAAACTATTTTTTCTCTTACTCCCTGCCAAGCTATAAAGAGAAACAAAGTTTAGGGGTTACTTTTGGGACTTCGGGTCCTGGAAGGTTTTTCGACCCCAAAAGGGCATTAGGTCCCAAAACCTTCTTTCGAACCACTCTCCGCAGCTCCAAATTCACTAAGGAATTAAGGTCCTTTCGGGGCTTCGGGCATCGGAAGGCCTTTTGGACTTATCCCACCAAGAAACTGCAAAAGGGACGAAACTGCTTTTCCGCCTCGCACCCGACAGACACTCAAGAAAATCATCGAGACTTAGGTCCTTTCGGGACCTCAGGCCCCGAAAGGTCTGTTGACCTTAAAGACTGTTGGAAGTGCGAAAATCCATTTTTTGCCCCGCCAACTATTAGTAGAGCCATTTCGAGACTTCGGGCCTGCGGAGCATTTTCAGCCCAAAGGTAAAAATCTAAGAAAATTAAAAAGTTCCAAGTGTCAAGTTTCTCTCGCCACCCTACGACCTGCCAGTAAAACACTTTTAACATAGTATCCTTGTCATGATTTTAGGCTCGAGGCAACTTTTTGACCCCTTCAATAGTTTTAGCCCAAATATTTAATTTCCTCCGTTTTTCTTGGACCCGTTTGGGACGATCGACCCGTAGTCTGAATTTGGACCATGGTCCAAATTTCCAACCTGGTTCTGCGAACCTTTGAAAGCATAAAAACCCTTCAAATGCTTAAAATTAAGTGTTTTCGAAGTATTTTCTAGTCTTTTTATATATCCCTTTTTCCCCTCCAGGTTAGATAAATGTTTGAGGAAGAGACATATACCCATCAAAGTGAGGAAACGCTTTCTAATTCCAAGTCCTTAGAAGAGATTGAGCAAGAGATAGACAAAGTAGAAGTAGGTGAGGTAGGGTCATCGTAATCATCTAAGAAATAGACCAAACAGAAAAAGAAGAAGGAACTGACTGTCCCAATGAAATATCAATTTCTGGGAGTTCCAAAGGATTCTAACTTCAAGAATGGACTTATGAATATCACGGATACCGAATTAGGTCACATAGACCTAGGAGTGTTTATACATGACACATTTGGGGATAATGTCACCCCAAGGGCCAAGAAGATTACTCAACCAAGATTAGGTCACATAGCCAACTTTCCACCAACAGTTCAATGCCCTAAGATGATTCTTACTTTTGCCCACCATTATAACTCGAAGGAGAGAAAATGCTTTGATTCTAGTGGGAATGTCCTGTTGGATATCACACCTAAAATGATCACAATGGTCTTTGATTTACCAGTATATCCACAGGATAGTTTATTGACAATTGCTGAAGCAACAAGTTATTACAATCACGATGTTATTGGAAACAAGGGATATCTAAACCAACATTGGTTGGCGAAGAAGAAGAAATTTGCTTCCAAGGTACCTGACAAATTGAAAAGAGCATATTTTTAAGGAGAGATCTCTGATGTGATTACTTTGTTAAGCAGAGCTTTCGGGAGAGAGGAATCCAGAACATATGAAACATGGATGTTTCAATTCATTTTTTGCACTATCAAAGGAGAAATTAAGTTGGATTCGGATAAAATTGTGTTAGATAATATACGTATGCTCAACTTATGTTAGTAGTACAAGTGAAGAAATTCTAAATTACATCATACATTATTTGGTTAGCTGCAAGAGTGGGAAATTTCCTTGGTTTGACAATAGTGGGAATCAGAGAGGAGGCTCTAGGACAAAGAAAAATTTGGGAATTTTATCCCTAGCTAGAGCTCAAGGAAGCAGAAAAACATTTCAAGAGAGTGAATGATGCATTTTTATATGCCATTATTTTACAGTTGACTGGTATTCTTGATTGATGGATGTCTAAAAAGGCAATGGACCTCATTAAGCCATGGGGACAATGGTTTATTCAATTCCCCAAGTCCACATATATCAGAATAGCGGGCTTTAAGAGGGCCCCATTTTTGCTCCTGAGGCATTGCAGTGACAAAATCATTCTGATGGAGTTTTCACGCTAGATTAATGAGGTTCATCTAAAACTATCTAGTAAACATAAATCCAAGGTAAAGTATCCTTTTGTGTTGGGATTTTATGAATGTCCATCTATTGTAACCATAAAAACAACAGCTGAAGAGATAAATACTCTAAATTTAAAAGTATATGAGCCTAGGGAAGACTTCGACCCTCTCGGCAAATTGAATTAGTTGTTTCCAACAAAGGACTTCAAACACAGGCATTCTTTGGAGGACTTTTGGGCAAATTTCCAAGATGACTTAAAAGTGAGGAAGAAGCAATATAACCAACTAACAGCTTTTCAATTGAGAGAGTTTGGGCTGAGAAATGACATATCGAAGAAGTTTTCCGATGATGGTATAGTTTTGGATCTTATGTACCAATTAGACTCTCTTGATAAGAAGGGGTTTGACCCCATTAATTGGTCAGAGAAAGAAGAGCATTCTATTAGGGAATTCATCTCTTATGTTATCAAAAGGAGTATGTCTTGGTTGAATCTGAGATTACGCAATTTTGTGCCACCAAATCCACAAACAAGGAAGCGAGGCAAGGAACAAGCTTCATCCTCTGAATCACCAGCTATGAAAAGACAAAAGGTGCAAGGGAAGCCTCCCAAGACAACAAAGAGTGGTATTTATATTGAGGCTACTTCCCCTGAGGATGTGTTTAAAGTTGTTAAAGAAAAGTTTTCTGAGTCCTCTATGATGTATAAGGAAGGAGTTGCAAGGATAACATCTGGTATTAGAGTCAAGCCAATTGCATAGGTTATTCCTCCAAGAGATACTATTGGGCAACACCCAGGCGAAAGAGAATAGGGTGTGGAGACTAAGATGTCACAAACAACATTTAGAACAATAGTGTTTCCTTCAACAACAGCTAGGAAATAGCCTGAAATAGAGCAGGTGGAACAGGTCCAACAACAAAATCTAGATGAAGAGTTGCCAGAGAAAGAGCCTGTTGTAGAGGAATCGGCTGAAGGTAGTAGAGTCCTCAACATGAAGAGGAGGAAAAATAAGAAGAAGGAAATGATAAAAATCAAGATGTGTCTGAAAATGTTCCCATTTGAGGAGGATTTTGGAGAACACATGTTGACCTCGGAAGAACAACAGGAAATAATTGATGCCACATGGAAAGGAGATAGGGTTGATTCTGCTAAACAAGATGAGTCTTCAAAGACTTATGAAGAACAACCACATGAAGAGCATTAATAGGAGACTAAGAAAGATGATCTAGTTGATGAGCAACAACAATAGCAAATAACACAGGATCAACCTGATCAGACACTACATGCACCAACTGCATCATCATGGCTTAATCTTGATTTGGGGAAAAGGCAACAAGTTCTCATTCAGTCTTTAAACTTTTAGGAAATGATTGCAAAAATTGAGAAGGAAAAGCCTAGGAAAAAGGCTAGGACTTTGTCGGCTATCCGTACCAATGATAAATGGGAAAGAATTGTAGAAATCGTTACCCCGATAGCTGAAAAAGATGACCAAGAACTACAGGCTAAAGATTATCACATCACGATTGTGAATTTGGGGAAGTAGACCCATGTAGAAGAACTTGCTTCATTTGATTCTGCATATACAACTACTAAATCAAGAATAGAGAAGGATAAACACACCAAAGATAATTTGAAAGTGCAATTAAATCAAATGAAAACATTTGTCAAAGGTCTTATAACACCCATTTTTGAGCAGCCAACATCAATAGACTGCCAGTACTCATGACAAAACAGGAGGTTGATGCTCTACAAATGATGAAAGCAAAATCATCGGTAATGGACAAATGGGTGGTTAAGTTTCTGGATGAGGCCTTTAGTATTTTTGATAAATATTTTCCTTTTTATGAAGAGTCATGCAGATTAGAAAAGGAGATAGATGATTTTGTCGAGGATCATAAGAAAGAGGAGCCTAAGTTAGAGCAAATTTTGAGAACTTTAAAGCAGATTGGTAAGCTCACTCAGGAGGAGCAAATTGAGGCAGATATTTTGCATGATGAAGAACCCGATTTTGTTGATGTGTATAAAGCTTACATAATATAAAATTGAGTAGTTGGCTAAGTATTGCCCCTATTACTTACATTGAGTTAAGACATTTTTTAGTATATTGCTATTTTTGAGACTTTTGTCAAAGCGATTGTGGGTCCAGATATGTACTCTCATGACAAATATAGACTGGAACTGCTGGATAAACTGAAGGAAAACAAAATTGGATATACAAAACTCCAGGTTTGGATGAGAATATGATAGACAGATTTATGGAGTCCAAAGCACATTTTAAGATGGCTTTGGTAGACATAAGCAATATGGAAAGACTTTCAAGTTTAGATATGGATGGTTGGATGGCCTGGACAAGGATGGGGTGGATGGACTTCTTTCCAATTTTGTTGAATACAAGAAGGCTCGAGCTTCTACAAGAGCATCCAGCTCCCACTAAGTTTACTTTTTGGACGTAGTTAATTTTTGGTGTCTCAATATATTGTAAATCCACTTTTGTAAAAAGGGACTCATTGTTTTATAAAGTGGGCCCTACGGGATATCTCTCTTTTTCTTTTTTATATTATTGAGTTGAAAAGTCAACTTGGAATTAAACAAGCAAAGACAATGCTTTTTGAGTTGCATGGATATGGTTATAAAAACAAGGACAAAAGGTATTACATGTAGTTTAAAACTGCTGTAATTATTATTTTGAAGTGCTTATAAAAGGGAAGGACTCATTTTGTTCAAGGGTCTGAAAGTTGAAGAATTAGGTTGTCAGTCCATACTTAGATTTTTAAGCTTTTTTAGCAGTTACCAATTTTTATAGCATTTTAGAATAGAGAAGGTGGTTCTTTCAGGAAACAGATTCATATTTCTGGTACTTGTGTTGGATTTATTTTCTTGTATTGAAGTTCAAAGAAGTTAATACAAGATGGTTGTCAATTTCGTGGGATCAATCATCGTGTTTCTGGTGTAGTGCATTGACCTTATTCTTTACGTCCATATTTATTCAAGAAATTCTAAAAATTTTGCTTTGAAGTTCTGAATTCTATTTTTGATTTGCATATGATTAAATATAGTAGTCAAAAAATATAATTCCAATCATACTTATTGAGGAATCCTTCGACTATTGCACTGTAATATGAATTATTGGGTTTTGTAAAACTAATTTGAATATTGTGGTTAATGAATTTCTTGGTTGGGTGTGTTGATATAAAGTTTAAAATACAAAGTGTTGTGTCATTTACTTCTTGTTTCCCTTACAATCTATTGATCTTTATTTCAAAGCAATGATAAGTAGATTAATTCACACTCAGTTTGAATAATTAATTGAATAATCAAGACCCCTTGTGAACCGTCCATATTCACCTTGTGCTTGCGCAACATAGTTGTGACCCAACTCCCGAGACCTTGGGGATCATTGATTCTCTTTTGGATCAGTTGTCCTTTCAGGAGAGGCAAGTTGAATCTCACCTTGCCTGTGTTGCATGCATGTGTTAAACATACCATCAACACTAGTCAATCCTCCTCCTTTGAACACTTTCCTCATTTACCTTCCCATTGTTATTACCTTCTCGTGTCTCCATTTCCTCCTCTCCCTTCATTGCTTCCTCCTCTCTTTCCTAAGTTCTACCCACTCGTTAGTGATAACTCTAAGAAAAGGCCCCTCAATTTTTTTTATAAAATCCTCGTGAATCTTGGCTAAGGGCATTGATTTTCATGGAGAATCTATCATTTTTTGAAAAAAAATATTAATTTTCATTGAGAATTTAGGCACATTACTTGAGATTTGTATAAAATCTTGACGGATCCTAATGAATACTAGCTAAAGGAATTAATTACCATGGTAGATCCTTCCTCTAAAAACTAATATCTTCATCAACATGGTGCCCCCATATATTCATTTATTTTTTCCTAATGCTAAAGTGAAGGCTCGAAGGTAGAAACCACTGATGGGGACAAGGGGAAACACCACCTTGTGAGGGCCAGGGGGCACAAGTCAGTAACATGTTAGAACACATGCATACTGAACATTTTCAAACTCTCCCACCATAAAATATAAGACACTAAATATTAATGAATCTACACTTCATGTTGCACTATTGATCGAATGGTTGCGATTTAATTCCACAAGTTTATAAGAACGCGTGTCACGAAAAACCATTTTCTTTGCCTGAAATTTATTCTGGTATGTCAACCAAAATCTAATCTTATAGCCTAGAATAGATTCTGGGCAGTGGAAACAATTTTTGATGGATGTGCTTATAACTCATAGAATCAAATCACAATCATCCACTAATATCTAGTCGCACGAGACCCAAATTAATTTTAGGGAAGAGTAATTAGCTTTTATGAAATATGGTTATAAACTTACAGAATCAAATGACAACTATTAGCTCATAGTGGAAATCAATGGTGGGAAATGAATGCCCTATTCCTTCACACATTCAACCCACACAGATGTCTTACTATCTATAGGGGCCTCACTAGTTCATGATGCATATAGGCCCATGGGGGTCAATAGAAAGTCTAAGTTTCATTGTCAATAGAATATAGTTCACATCCATTACAAGAGCTATAGATGCTCCTACTCACTATTTGCACACAAAAGGAGTAGAAAGCTTAAGATCGTAATCATCTTAGCTGGAGACCACCGAACATAAGAGTCATTGCAAGCATTATATATTTATCAAATATATGTCACAGATTGCAAACAAGATCTGAATTTATTATCCATGCAAACTTTAAAAATGATATTGATACATGAACCCTGTATTGCATGAATTATCTGTAATCATTAGATTTGCGGCCTTATATGGTCTGGATTTTAGAGTCCATGATAGCAAAGGAGTGAAATAGTCACGTTCATCGTTGAATGGTCTTGATGTTTCCATACCTATTTATATACAATTTCTAGGTGTAAAATCTTGCCAAATGTCAATTTCAAAGTGAATATGGCCCCAAAAGCAAGCGAGAATTTAATAATAATGACAATATGGCCCACAAAATAAGTGGGAATGTAATATTAAAGGAAAATATGATTAAGGCTTGTAATTTGGTATTATAAACTTCTTGCAATTAGGCTCCAATAATGCACCATTTATTGTGGAGAAATAATTTGATTTTAAAGTTTAATGAAATAATGCTTATACGATTTAACCAGCACTAAACTAAATTTTTATAAAAACGGTGATTTAGTCCCCTTTATAGGTTGTCCTATTCAACAAAAATGGTGGCCCTAATTTAAACTATTGGCCATTTGGAAAATATTTTCCACAATAAAAAAATTGAATTACCATTCATCCTCATCCACGACATCCACTTTTGATTCCTCACATGCCTTTACCCAATAGCATTCCCCCTCTCACCGATGGCATCCGCCTAGAGCCACAAGACCTGCAAACCCCTAAACCCATTTAGGAGAGACTCAACCCCCTTCCTCTCATCATCCTCTTTCTTCCGATCCTTCTACTTCCTCCACTTCCAGCTTCATTCTACCCTTATTGTTGATCCCACCCTTTCTCCTCCTCAGGCTATGCTCATAGATAATACTTTAGTGGCCCTCCTTAAGGCCCTCGCTAGTGACTCTCCTTCACAACTGTTTTCATCTCCTAATCTTCCTGTGACTCATTCTCCTCATCCTCCATGTTTACTTAATGTTGTTCCATATCCACCTCCTACCATGTTTGACTCCATCACTCATGTTCCACCTCTCATATCCACCCTCACTCCACAACTGGCGTAAACGACTTCAATGATACTTTGTTCTCTAATGATGACCTAGCAGATGACAAGCCTGCATCGAGTGGTGCTTAGGTGCCTAATTTTTCACTCTCTTACCTTATTTTAACCTATAGCTTGTCTTTTTGTGCTTATTGTCCTCTATCTATGCATGCACGAGATATCATGCCATCGAGCTCTTGAGGGAAGTGTTTAATGTTGTGTCTTTGTGCTTGTTGTCCTCTATCTACGTGCATGAGATATTTATACCACCACTCTTCGGGAGGTAGCATTTTCATCCTTGTTTAAAACTTTCTTAGTCTAATCTCGAGGAGGCTTATAATTGTGAATAGAGCCTACGACTAATTTAGTTTAATTTGCTCTTTTATGGTTCACTTTTGTATGTACACAATTGTAAACAAGGTGTTAGGAAGGGTGGATGGAAACAACGAGATTTTTGGAAAGAATGTGGGTCTTTTCATATCTATAACACTTGTAAAGATTACATAAAGTGTCGTGTCATGTATAGGGAGGCCCCTCATGCTTAATAATGTAAGAATTGGTGGCAAAGTTCCTAAGTTTGGAGAGAGGTCGATACTCATGAGAGGGGATCTTAGTTACTCGTTATCATGGATAAACTTTAGGCACTTGTGAATTACTAAGGGAACAACTTGTGAAATGTTGACCCGAGGACAACCCAAGAGAACACTGAATTGATCAAAAATTGGTATGACATGGTAGAGGATATCAAGACTTTTAGGGCCAAGGTGTTAGGTTTATTTAATTGACTGAAATCATTTCCTCCATCAATGCTACTAAATTCCCTCATCATCTTCATCCTGATCACAATATGCACATCTACCCTAGCCCTTCATCATCCTCAATTATTGGATTGGATCATAACATACACCTCTACTTGCACCAAATATGTGTGCATTGTTTGGGCTTCCTTGTAAATATCTACAATAGTTTTGGAGGCTCGTGAAAATTTCCACAATCATTTTTCTCTCTCCAGGTCCTTATTTTCTCTAGTTTCCATTGTATTTTTGCATTTACCTTTATTCGTCCTAATCATGTTAAGAACGCGTGTCATGAAAAACCATTTTCTTTGGTTGAAATTTATTCTGGTATGTTGACCAAAATCTAATCTTATAGCCTAGAATATAGATTCTGGGCAGTGCAAACAATTTTGGATGGATGTGCTTATAACTCGTAGAATCAAATCACAGTCATCCACTAATATCTAGTCATGAGACCCAAATTAATTTTAGGGAAGAGTAAATAGCTTTTATGACATATGGTTATAAACTTACAAAATCAAATGACAACTGTTAGCTCATAGTGGAAATCAATGGTGGGAAATGAATGCCCTATTCCTTCACACATTCAAACCACACAAATGCCCTGCTATCTATAGGGGCCTCACCATGGGAGTCAATAGAAAGTCTAAGTTTCATTGTCAATAGAATTTAGGTCACATCCATTACAAGAGTTATAGATGCTCCTACTCACTATTTGCACACAAAAGGAGTAGAAAGCTTAAGATCGTAATCATCTCAACTAGGGACCACCGAACATAAGAGCCATTACAAGCATTATATATTTAGCAAATATATGTCACAGATTGCAAATAAGATCTCCATTTATTACCCATGCAAAATTTAAAAATGATATTGATACATGAACCATGTGTTACCTGTATTGTTTGTAATCATTAGATTTCAGGCCTTATATGCCCTAGATTTTAGAGGCCATGGTAGCAAAGGAGTGAAATAGTCGCGTTAATCGTTGAATGGTCTTGTTGTTTCCAGACCTATTTATGTATAATTTCTAGGTGGAAAATCTTGCCAAATGACAAATTCGAAGTGAATATGGCCCCAAAAGCAAGTGAGAATTTAATAGTGATGACAATATGGCCCACAAAATAAGTGGGAATGTAATATTAAAGGAAAATATGATTAAGGCTTGTAATTTGATATTATAAACTTCTCTCAATTAGGCTCCAATAATGCACCATTTATTGTGGAGAAATAATTTGATTTTAAAGTTTAATGAAATAATGCTTAGGCAATTTAACCAGCACTAAACTATTTTTTTGTAAAAACAGTGATTTAGTCCCCTTTATAGGTTGTCCTATTCAAAAAAAATGGTGGCCCTAATTTAAACTATTGGCCATTTGGAAAATATTTTCCATAATAAAAAAATTGAATTGCCACTCATCATCATCCATGACATCCACTTTTGATTCCTCACATGCCTTTAACCAATATCATTCCCCCCCTCGCCGATGACATCCGCTTAGAGCCACAAGACAAACAAACCCCTAAACCCATTTAGGAGAGACTCAACCCTCTTCCTCTCACCATCCTCTTTCTTCCCATCCTTCTACTTCCTCCACTTCCACCTTTGTTCTTCCCTTATTATTGATCCCACCCTTTCTCCTCTTCAGGCTATGCTCATAGACAATACTTTAGTGCCCCTCCTTAAGGCCCTAGCTAGTGAGTCTCCTTCGCAACCGCTTTCATCTCCTAATCTTCCTATGAATCATTCTCCTCATCCTCCATGTTTACTTAATGTTGTTCCACATCCACCTCCTACCATGTTTGATTCCATCCCTCGTGTTCCAACTCTCATGTTCCACCTTCACTCCACAACTGACATAAACAATTTCATTGATACTTTGTTCTCTAATGATGACCTAGAGCATGACAAGACTACATCAAGTGGTGCTTAGGTGCCTAATGTTTCACTCTCTTACCTTATTTTAACCTATATCTTGTCTTTTTGTGCTTATTGTCCTCTATCTATGCATGCACGAGATATCATGCCATCACTCTTGAGGGAAGTGTTTTATGTTGTGTCTTTGTGCTTGTTGTCCTCTATCTATGTGCATGAGATATTTTATACCACCACTCTTGGGGAGGTAGCATTTGATGTTGTGTCTTTGTGCCTGATGCCCCCTACCCTTGTATGAGTTATTATGGCCCCACTCTTGGGGAGGCAGCACTCAATGTTGTGTTGTGATTTGCTTGCCTTTTCTTTTGATTCCTCTTCTTCCTTTCCTTTTATTTTCTTCTATTTCCTCTTGATGGTGTCTATCCTTCATGTGCATTTCGTCTTTATGTTGTTTCTTCTCGTCTTTTTTCATTCTTCCTTTCTCAACGTGGGGATGATGCCAAGTATTTGGGACTCCGCACCCATTTTGTTGTTGACCCAATTTGAACTTTCCTTCTTTCTTTTGCCTTTTCTTTCTTTGCTAACATGTCAATAGACGACGAGCCATAATTTATTATTATATATAATATGAGGATCAATACTCTATCCACGTGGGTTCATGTCACGTCCAATCAAGATTATTGTATCCTTTCTTGGTTTGCATTTAATTCACAAATAACGACAAGTTACAAAATGACCAAAAAATATTAAATACTATTTGTCAATAATTAATTTTGATAGTTTGATAATATTAACAACAATATTACAGATCATAATTTACTCTCATAAATAAATACAATCAAACTAAAATTAAAAAAATGAAACTAACAATCACAATAACACTACTTTCGCAAGCCACTCTTTAAAAAGACTGGGAGCTCACAACGAACATAAGATTTCACAATTGGTTAAATGAATTTGTTGGTAGACAAAGATCATAAATAAAGGGGTATGTGCAGGGTCATCGCGGGCTAAATAGTGGCAATAGGAAAAAAATCACATTTTTACTTAGCCAAATTCGCGTCTTGGCAAAGTTTGATTTTGAAACGGATATCTGTTTTGGTTTGGATACCAAACCAAAATGGATATCTGTTTCTAGAAATACAAAACGGATATCCATTTTGGATTTCATGCCCCTAAATTGCTTTACACAATTCTTCATATGATTTGATTCATGATATACATGGTTTGAGAAGGATACACATGATATACCCACTCTAAACCCTAAACCGTAAACCTCTAAACCATTAACCCCTAAACCTCAAAACTAGTGGAATGTCTTCCTTTGAAACCAGTGGAATGTTCTCAACATACAAATGCAATATACACATAAAATGCATATTCGCATACATTTGCGATATACACAAGAAATGTTCTTCAACATACATAAGCGATATATACATGAATTGTAGACTTGATATACATTAGCGATATACACACGAGATATATCTTCTCATACATTTGCAGTATACACATGAAATGCATATTCAGTCACATGTTCCATCTATACTTAGGTTCTGTCACTGAATATGCATACTCATGTTCTATCACTGAATATGCATTTCATGTGTATACTGCAAATGTATTAGAAGATACGTCTCGTGTGTATATCGTTAACATATGTCGGGTATACAATTCATGTACATATTGCTTATGTATGTTGAAGAACATTTCCTTAGTGTATATTGCAAATGTATGCAAGTATGCATTTTATGTGTATACTACATTTGTATGTCGAGAACATTTCATGTGTATATCGCAATTGTATGTGAGTATATTTCATGTGTATACTACAATTGTATGTCAAGTTTGTATGTTGCAAATGTATGTATTGAAGATACATTGAAAATGTGCATTTCGAATGATACAAGGAGTGACTGGCAGAAACAGTAGAAAGAACCGACATAGCAAGTCAAGTTATGTATATGCGAAGTTGTAGTTATGCATTTCGACGTGAGATGGGAGATCAAAAGACTAGTTTAAAGTTGGGCCGACAAATATATGTCACAGCAAAATGTTCAAAGGAGTCAAAAGTGGAGTGATCGAAGCATCGGTATAAGAATTTCTAAGTCAGCTGATAGTGTTTATCTTGCCGATAGGAAGAATGTATATGATTTGATGTTATTTGGGACTTTAAGAAGGTTTCTTAAAGTTGATTAGCTTTAATCTATTTGAACTGTGGGTTTTGATGGGTATTTCACCGTGTTTTGAGAGCTTCCACTGTGTGCTCTCCATCAGACCAATAGGGAGATATAGAGGAGTCTGAGGGGAGAGATAGGGAGATAAAGAGTGAGCGACATGGCAAGAGACATAGCGAGAGAGATTGAGAGGTAGAAGGACAAAGGTGATAGGGAGATAGGGGAGAGATAGGGAGATAGTGGTTTATGGTTACTTGGGTTTAGCGTTTAGGGGTTTGGAGTTTAGGGTTTCTCAAGTTTAGGGGTTAGGGGTTAGGGTTTAGGGGCATTATAATTTAGGGTTTAGGATTTATTGTTTAGAGGTTAGGGGTTAGGTTTAGAGGTTTAGGGTTTTGGATTTAAGGTTTATAGAGAGAGAGGAATGATAGGGAGATACAAAGGAGTCTGAGGGGAGAGATAGGGAGATAAAGAGTGAGGGACATGGCTAGAGACATAGGGAGAGAGATTGAGAGGTAGAGGGACAAAGGTGGTAGGGAGATAGGGAGAGATATGGAGATAGTGGTTTAGGGTTACTTGGGTTTAGGGTTTAGGGGTTTGGGGTTTAGGGTTTAGGGTTTAGAGGTTTAGGGTTTCTCAGGTTTAGGGGTTAGGGGTTAGGTTTAGAGGTTTAGGGTTTTGGATTTAGGGTTTATAGAGAGAGGAATGATAGGGAGATAGAGAGAGGAGACCAAGGAGAGAGATAAGGAGATAGAGAGTGAGGCACATGGCCAGGGACATAGGGAGAGAGATCAAGAGAGGTAGAGGGATGATAGAGATAGGGAGATAGGGGAGAGATAGGGAGATATAGGTTTAGAGTTGATTGGATTTAGGGTGTACCTGGGTTTAGGGTTTCTCAGTTTTGGAGATAGCTAGATAGAAAGAGAGAGGAGACAGATAGGGAGAGATAGAGGTGACAAAGGGGAGAGATAGGGAGATAAAGAGTGAGCGAGATATCCAAAGAAATAGGGAGAAGGATTGAGAGGTAGAGGGATGATAGAGATAGGGAGCTAAGGGAGAGATAGGAGATAGGGTTTAGGGTTGCTCACGTTTAGGGTTTAGGGTTTAGGGGTTAGGGGTTAGGGGTTAAGGTTTAGGGGCATTATTTAGGGTTTAGGGTTTATGGTTTAGGGGTTAAGGTTTAGAGGTTTAGGGTTTAGTGTTTAGAGAGAGAGGACCAATAGGGAGATATAGAGTGAGGGACATGGCCAAAGCATAGGGAGAGAGATTGAGAGGTAGAGGAATGATAGTGATAGGGAGATAGTGAGATAGGGAGATAGAGAGATAGAGGTTTAGGGTTTCTTGGGTTTAGTGTTTAGGATTTAGGGGTTTATGGTTTCTCAAGTTTAGGGTTTAGGGGTTAGGAAATAGAGGTTAGGGGTTAGGGTTTAGGTTTAATCATGCGTTAATACAGGTTGTGGAGTGAGAAAGGGGTGGTATGGGTATGGTTGAATGGAGTAATGAGGTGATTTAATTAGTGATGACCTAGGTGAAGTGATGGGTAAGGTGTCTTATGTGGGATTGCTAGAAAGTGTGATTGGTAATGGTGGGGATAGCTAAATGTCATCTTCTAAGGGTTCAAAGGTGAGGAAAGTGTAAGATGGGGATATGAGATAATCCATGGTTTAATTATTATTCAAGGGAGTGTCCTTATATAATGATTATCAACGATGGTTTCAATAGGGGGAATGGAGTCTATGAATGTAGGTGTGGGAATGTGAGCTATAACATTGGGATTATAGTATTAGATGAATAATGGAAAGTACCTGGGCACCTGTCTAGTGATGGAAGGAGTCTCATGATCAAATGATGTTTGGGGAAGGGCTTTTATTAGGAAAGTAAGGATTTGGGTGATGGTCTAGGGTTTAGTGGAGAAGAATTTATGGAAAATTTGGAGGTCATTAAAATTAATATCCCTCCACCTCTATATCCCTAGATCTCTCCCTTATCTCCCTCTCTATCATCCTTCCACAGGTCTCAATCTCTATCCCTATCTCTCTAGACATCTCACTCACTCTCTATCTCCCTATCTCTCCCTTTGTCTCCTCTATCTCTCCCAATCTATCTCCTCTCTCTCTCTACCTATATCTATCTCTCCCTATCTCTTGCCTCTCTCTCCCCTATCATTCCTCTATCTCCCTATCTCTCTGGACATATCTCTAACTCTCAATCTCCCTATCTCTCCCCTTTGTCTCCTCTATATCTTCCTATCTGTCTCCTCTCTATCTCTATGTACCTAGCCATCTCTCCCAATCTCTCTATCTCTTGCCTCTCTCCCCTCTGTCTTTCCCTCTCCCTTATGATGAAGAAAATGGAAACAAGAAAACTAGGACTCCCTTTCTTAGGTTTAGGGTTTGGTGCTTAAGGGAATTATTTAGGGTTTATGGTTTAGGGGTTAGGGTTTAGGATTTGGGGGAATTATTTATGGTTACTTGGGTTTAGGGTTTAGGGACATTATTTAGGGTTTATGGTTGCATGTCAAAAGCAGTCTCTCTCTAAATCCGTAAACCCTAAATAATGGCCCTAATCCCTAACCCCTAACCCGTATCTACCTCTCTCTTGTATCTACCTCTCTATAGATATCTCCCTCTCTCTATCTTGCTCTCTCTATCGACATCAATCCAATGATGTTGAGGATGTGCTAAATTGATTTGTCACCTTTAGAAAATAAATGACATCAATCCAATGATTGTCTTGAAATTTGAATAGGTGTAGAAAAATGAGAGGTCGATCTCGAGTGTCACAAGTTTGATCTCAATTGTTGACACAAACATCATCTAATATGTAAGTTAAACATGAAATGATTTGTTAGAATTTACACCAAAACTACTTGCTTTTACAATTTTTTATGACAATTATCTATTCAAAAGTGCCTTTGAAATACTATGAGATACCTTAGTATAAGTAAATCATATAAAAATCAAATATATATATCATCATAATCCTATATAAATTTTGATAGTTTGTCCAAAATATCTCCTTTCATATGATACAGTCTTTCTAAAATTTGGATTGTATTTTATAGCTAAAATGCCTAAATACTAAAATGCTAAAATGCTAAAATACTAAAATAAAAAACAATGAAAACAATTGAGAAAAAGAAAATGGATATCCATTTTGAAAAACATAAAAAGCAAAAAAGACACTGCATTTTTGCAAACCCACGGCTTGCAAGATGCAGTGTCATCTTTGAAGAATGTATATCAGAGGTGAAGAACGGATATCCAATCCAAAAAGGTAAGATCTTTCGCATTTTTTTGTTTGTTTTGTATATTCAAGCAATTTTTTTGGTTTTTTATGCTAAGTGGGTATGTTTTATATTTTAATTAGGTAAAATGGATGCACAAAATGAAAACCCAAACCCTCCACCACCAAACCCTCCCTCTCCAACAATAGAAGAGAATATTCAAAGAAATATTGATCATATAAGTAGGATCATAGAAATGTATCGCCGCCACCCTCGATTGTCTACAATGACATCAAATTTAGAGGGAATCATTAATCATGTTCAAACCTTGTCAACCCAACATGAATCATTTAGGCAATGGTGAGAAGCCAAGAAGGCCGAATATGCTAACAGTTTGTCATATGATGAAGTCAAAGAATTAGAGATTACAAAAACTATGTTAGCCCAACACTTTGTCAATCGTAAAACCGGATTGCATGTCGATGTCCGTAAGCCCAAGTTTTCAATCAAATGGTTTATTCATGAGGGCATTAGTCAGAACTTTTGGGATCGTTGGTGGATGGTTTTTGATAAATCACCCAACAATAATTTAGATGTACCTTTGTATTTCCTTCGTAAACTCTATGCAGAGTTCGTCATGGGTCAACATGTTAATTATTTTGATTTTAGAGAGTTTCAAGGAGTGGGCAAGGGAATGCCTCAAGATAGACCTGGGGCAATTAGACAAGTACAAGGTCCCTATATTCCCCCTCCTGATGTCCCTTCTCCACCCCTAATGCAGCACCCAGACGTTGTTGCAAATGCAACACAACAGGGCCTTAGTGCCATACATTCTTTGACCGAGATTTGATTTTACAGACATCTCAGTTTGCACAAGCACATGATGAAGGCAATGATATTGGATCACCTGGTTCTACTAGACCATCGTCGTCCACACATGTATGTGTGCCCCATCATTGCATTTCTTGCAATCATTTATGCTTAAGTCCTATTATGGAGAGTAGTGAGCCACCGTTGAACACATCAGAGTACGATCTCCATTCACGAGATGAGGCAATGGGGTCCAGAACTCAAGCTGAGGGGTCAAGGACAAGAATAGAAGCTACCGGATCAGTGAACCATAGAGAAGGAGAAATGCATGAGCAATCTTTTATGCAGGTAAAATTTAAAGTTAAATTTTATGGTCTATTCCATTTGAATATATAAATAAATTTATTAGTACTAATGTATCTAAGTGGGATAACAGTTGATGACAGAGGAGTTGACAGAAGTTCATCATGGAACTTTGTCTACCATCCAATTTGGCTTGGACTTACCGGTATAATTTGTTCTATACATCAACTTTGTTTTATGTATTTATTTCTTTGTGAGTAATTATATATTAATTTATATCTTGATGTTAATTTTATTTTATAGTCAATCGAAAATGTGAATGATGTGGCATCTTTGCCAATAGTCTTTTCTCAAACTCCTGATCGACCCAAGGGACTATCATTTGCAGAATGACTTTCTCAACACCAACAAAGGGTGGAGATAATTTGATTGAATTGTACTTTAATTGATAATTTAGAAAACTTAAATATTTGATTATAGTCATTTAGAGTCTTACATTATTGTCATTTTGATAATTCAGAGTCCTTCTCAATTGATGTAGGAGGCCTCGATGGTGGTATGTGCTTGTTTTCTAGTAGATAAGTTTTTGTGTAGTGCACTCTAGATTGTTTGTGTGTAACACATCTAACCTTTTTAAATGTATGCATTTCCAATTTTGTTTAATTATTATATATTAATTTATTTCAATGTTACTTTGCTTTTATATAGTCTCTTGAGAATGTGAGTGATGTGCCACCTTTGCCATCATGCTTCACTAGGACACCTGATCGTCTTAAGAGAAAATCATTTGCAGAACGATTGTCTGAACAACAACATAGAGTCGAGGTAATTGAATTGAATTTTTCTAAATAATTGATAGTTTATCTAGCGGTCTTATAATTGATTGTAGTGATTTAGATGTATTTTAATAAATGAAAGTTCTTAATTGTAGTAGATAAGAATCTATTTACTAAATTTAACTTATTTTTATTTACCATTAAAGAGATTAATCAAATTTGTGTTTTGACTTGTTAATGCAGGAAACTTTGCCTCCATCAATTACTAGACATTTTGGTACAAAGAGGACACTTTTCCACAATCCATCACAGATTGAGGGTCAAGTGGACTTGTAGTATTTGATGTAGTTATTTGGCATGTAGATTGTATATAAATTTTGAGACATGGCATATGCCACATTTTGTAAAAAATGTTTTGAGTTGGCATATTTGCCAAATTTTTGTATATGTCTACCATTATGGACTAGATTTTAATATATATACACCTTGATATACAATATAATTTAAATTCCTTATGTGCATGTCATGATACTTCCCATGATGCCATACATTATGATGATAGTTCTTTAGTCCATTGATGATATGTTTAGCATTGAGAATGGTTTTAGATCAATAAAATCAATATGACAAAATTCCTTATATGCCCTAATCAAGCATAGTAGCTTGAAATCTAATAAGGTCATGATAAACCATTTCATCATGTATTTAGTCTTCATCTTGTCAAATTTTGTAAATATGTCAAAGTTGTCATATGAAAAATGTAACAAAATGCAGAAGTATGGAAGATGAACAATCAAGTACTCAAAAGTTAGTTGGAAACTATTGGTTTCCCTGAAATCATGTATAAATATGCATAAACCTTCATGGAAAAGGCATTGGAGATGTATTGAAAACATTTTGAAGATGAATTGAAGACAAGTTTGAATGAAATTAATGTCAAGAAACTCTGTTTTTGCAGATTTTACTATTTTCCTACTATTTCTTTGTTTAGTACAGCCCTGTATGGATGTGTTAGGGCCTGAGAGCAATTGTAATTGAAAGCTGGTGGAATCTACTTTCTTGTGTTTTAGGTGCCAATAAGGCCAATAAGGATACTATTTCAATTGGGTGTGTGTGTATGCAAATCCCATTTATGGCTGAGAAGCTCTCTATTTACTATTATTCAACTCTCGTTGATAGGAGGTTGGCTATAAAACTATTGCAATTTGTGTATGAAACCTAGATGCCTACGAGATCATATATATATGTATGTAAATCTTATTTATGGTCAAGTAGCTCTCTATTTACTATCATCGAACTCTCATTGATAGGAGGTTGGCTCTCTCACTATTGCAATTCAATCCATTTGTAATGATGCCTCTATCATGTTGAGTTGGATCCTATCTTTGCATCAAGTTAAAATCATGAAGATCACAACACCATACAATCCTCATTGGGTTGTTAAAATGCACAAAACAATCATACAAGACTGTCATTCATGAAATTACTATGCAAAGAGGGTTTATAAGTTGCATTAGGGTTTGTATAAATGATTTAATGGATTTATAAGGTTGTCAAACACCAAAATGGATGATTTATATGAGTTTTGGGACTTTCATAGTCCATGTACAACTTGTCCTTTATGATTGTTGAAAAGATACACATGGTTGTCCAAAAACTGCCCTTTATGACTATCCTAAAACAACATCGTGTATATGCTCATAAAAGCCATCAAACTCTGAGAATAAACTCATCATTGGATAAGGAGTGGAAGGATAAAGTCACATTCCCAAAAACCTCTTAAAATCATGTCTCCCCTTATGAAAACTAGGGTCTTTGCCGATACATTGTTCCGTGAGAGCAAAGTCACTTAAGATCATAAGAGCAAAAACCTTGCCAGGTGCCATATTTTTTGTTCTGCTCATCATGGGGCCGAACAAACTGTGCCAACATGTCAGGGTGGGCGAGTAAATGCTAGGGGAGGTCTTGTTTTGTACACCAAGCGTCCCAGTCATTCTGAGCAAGAGGCTACTGGCAAAGTCCCTTAAGATCCCTGAAACCAAAAAACTGCCAAACTTTGACGGAGCAGTTCTCAGAATTTGTGATAGCTGGGAATGTTGTGTTTGGACCTATAGGTGCATGTGGGGTCCATCCACAATAACCTCTCTCATTTTTTGTCAACTCCATCCCGTTTGACCGTGCCGAAATCAAACGCATTGTTGCAAAATGCTTCAATTTGATGCAGTGGAAAGGTGCTAGGTGTGACATTTTTCATTCCATAGCTCGTGGGGTTGAACGGACTGTGCCAACACATCAGGGTGGGTGGGTAAATGCTAGTGGAGGTCTCGTTTTGTGTGCCAAGCATCCCAGTCATTCTAGGCAAGAGGCTACCGGTAAAGTCCCTTAAGATCACTGAGACCAAAAAACTACCAAACTTTGACGAAGTAGTTCTCAGAATTTGTGACAACTGGGAATGTTTTGTTTGGACCTACAAGTGCACGTGGGGTCCATCCACAATAACCTCTCTCATTTTTTGTCAACTCCATTCCGTTTGCCTGTGCCAAAATCAAACGCATTGTTGCAAAATGCTTCAATTTGATGCAGTGGAAAGGTGCTAGGTGTGACATTTTTCATTCCATAGCTTGTGGGGTCGAATGGACTGCGCCAACACGTCAGGGTGGGTGGGTAAATACCATTGGAGGTCTCATTTTGTGCGCCAAGCGTCCCAATCATTCCGGGCAAGAGGCTACCGGCAAAGTCTCTTAAGATCCCTCAGACCAAAAAAATACCAAACTTTGACGGAGCAATTCTCAGAATTTGTGATAGCTGGGAATGTTCTGTTTGGACCTACAAGTGCACGTGGGGTCTATCCACAATAACCTCTCATTTTTTGTCAACTCCATTCTGTTTGACCATGCTGAAATTAAATGCATTATTTCAAAATGCTTCAATTTGATGCAGTGGAAAGGTGCTAGGTGTGACATTTTTCATTCCATAGCTCATGGGGTCGAACGAACTGCACCAAGTGTCCCAGTGATTTCGAGCAAGAGGCTACCGGTAAAGTCCCTTAAGATCCCTGAGACCAAAAAATTGCCAAACTTTGAGGAAGTAGTTCTCAAAATTCGTGGCAGTTGGGAATGTTTTGTTTGGACCTACAGGTGTACATGGGGTCCGTCCATAATAACCTCTCTCATTTTTGGTCAACTCCATTATGTTTGCTCGTGCTGAAATCAAACACATTATTGCAAAATGCTTCAATTTGATGCAGTGGAAAGGTGCTAGGTGTGACATTTTTCATTCCATAGCTTGTGGGGTCAAACAGACTGCGCCAACGCGTCGGGGTGGATGGGTAAATGCCATTGGAGGTCTCATTTCGTGTGCCAAGCATCCTAGTCGTTTCGAGCTGTAAGCTACCGACAAAGTCAAAAGTTGCTAGGATTGAAATTTTGCATTCTACAGGTGCTGGGGACGAACAGATTGCACCAACACATCGAGGTGGGCAAGTAAATGTTAGGGGAGGTCTCATTTCATGTGCAAAGCATCCCAGTCCTTTCGAGCTATAAGCTACCGATAAAGTGACTTTGCCAGTAGCTTATAGTTTGGAACGACTTGGATGCTTTGTACACAAAACAAGACCTCCCCTAGAATTTACCCGCCCACCCCAACATGTTGGCATAATCCGTTCGGTCCCAAGACCTGTGGAATGCAAAATTTCAATCCTAGAAACTTTTGACTTTGTTGGTAGATTACAGCTCAGAACGATTGGGACACTTGGTGCATGAAACGAGACATCCAATGGCATTTACCTGTCCACCCCGACACGTTGGTGCAGTCCGTTCGACACCACGAGCTATGGAATGAAAAATGTCACACCTAGCACCTTTCCATTGCACCAAATTAAAGCATATTGCAACAATGCGTTTGATTTCGGTACGGTCAAACAGAATGGAGTTGACTAGAAATGAGAGAGGTTATTATGGAAGGACCCCACGTGCACCTGTAGGTCCAAATAGAACATTCCCAGCTGTCACAAATTCTAAGAACTGCTCTGTCAAAGTTTGGCAGTTTTTTGGTCTCAGGGATCTTAAGGGACTTTGTCAGTTGCCTCTTGCTTGGCACAAAAAATGAGACCTCTAATGGCATTTACCCGCCCACCTTGACGCGTTGGCGCAGTCCATTCGACCCCATGAGCTATGAAATGAAAAATATCACACCTAGCAACTTTCCACTGCATCAAATTGAAGCATTTGAAACAATGCGTTTGATTTCGGCATGATCAAATGGAATGGAGTTGACCAAAAATGAGAGAGGTTATTGTGGAAGAACCCCAGATGCACCTATAGGTCTAAACAAAACATTCCCAGCTATCACGAATTCTGAGAACTACTCCGTCAAAGTTTGGTAGTTTTTTGGTCTCAGGGATCTTAAGGGACTTTGTCAGTAGCCTCTTGCCCGGAATGATTGGGATGATTGGCGCACAAAACAAGACCTCCAATAGAATTTACCCACCCACCCAGACGTGTTGGCACAATCTATTCAACCTCACGATGAGCAAAACAAAAAATATTGTTCCAGTTGACACATTCTCAATCATTGACATGGATGATATCTCAGCACCATTCCTTTAGGCACAATATGAGCTTCCAATGGAAGGTGCAATTGTGAAGTTAGAGATGATGAAAAGTGTGCCTCATTCGCAATCATATTTTATTTGTCTTCAATGATGATTCCTTGATTCAACTTAATCCTTTGATAATACATTTTAACCTCCTTGTGAAAACACACTTTCAAGGTTGCTTGAGCAAGAGCTAGCGCCTCAACATCTAGGCGCACTTTTGGTGTTCTAGAAGCATGAACTAGCACCTCAAATAGTAAGGCACTCATTCTAGGTTGTTTATTCATTAATTGGTGCCTTGTATTCATTATCAAGGCGCATATCCAAAGTCATAGGGATATGAAGTGGCACCTCACTAATCTAGGTGCACATTTTAAGTGTCAAGAGGTAGATGTGCGCCCAAGTCATCATTTGATGCCTTCAATAACTATAAACTCCTTTGATGATGCATTTTATCCTTTCAATTCACTATCTAGCCTTAGGCGCACATTTTAGATTGATCAATCATAATCTAGCGCCCTAAGTACCAAGGTGCACTTTTAGGTTAGTTTGATCAAGGATTAGCGCCTTCACTTCTAGGTGGAAGTTTGGAGTTGAAATACATCAAAATAACAAGTTTCTTCATCACTTCAAACATCTTTAACACTTTAAAGATCTCCAATGCATGATTGAATATCAAGAAACCAATGTATCATTTCATGAAGGTCTTGATGAGAAGAACAAAAAATATTGTTCAAGTTGACACATTCTCAATCATTGACCCAATGAAATTGATGCAAACATGCAATTTGTTCATGTTGTGCCATCATGTTAATGCAAACATTCTCTATCATTCATACTGTCACATGTTGTAAGCCATGTATGTGAAGATGTAAACATAGTATTGGTGACATGAGCAATACTACTACATATTCTTAAGTGTTGTAAATATGCATCTTCTTATTTAATCATGCGTTGTAAATGAAGGAATGTAATGATTGCAATATGTGCACAAAACAGAATTTTTGATAAGGATTGAAAGGAAAAGTTAAGAAAATGCAATTGGCGGGTGTAAATCCAAAGTGTGGAAGCATAGACCAGGCATGTGAACAGTTTGGCATGGAATGCAATGATTGCAAGATATGCACAAAATGGATTTTTTGAAAAGGCTTTAGAAACTTTGAAGCAAATACAATTAGAACGTTTAAAACCAAATTCCATAACCTTTGCAAGCATTCTCCCTACTTGTGCCAAATTAGGATCTTATATATACATATATGCATAATGTCATGAAAATAATGTATAGTGTATATATCAAGCCATATAGGCATGTACAAATAAAACCATATGGGTATATACAACGATATACATCAATAACATACAAAAGTATGTTTACAAAGCCAAATAGGCATATGTAACAAAATGTCCCAAAATCAAATCTCCTATCCAAATTGCTATCAAATAATCTATGGCTCTTGCTAGGCCATGAAGATGGTGAACCAATCAATGACTCATCCTCTATCGCTCATCAACTAGACCTCTTCGATAGAGATTTTTGAATTTCCACCTATTAATACAATCAAACAACGTGCACATTAATATAGAATTTAATATTCAAAATATATAACATGACATAAGTAATCAATCACTTACCGCCAATTGGTGATCCCTCTTGATCATTTGTTGTCTCTCTTCTTCTGTAGAGCTGGATGGGTAGGGGAGGTGACGTCCTGTGAGAAGCATGAACAAGAAAATTTAAGTAAACATGAATATCATAAATATGTACATTAAATGTTGTGCTTATTATAGGATTGTTCTAGGACTATTTTAGGACTGTTGTAGGATTGTTGTAGTTAAAACTATCCTAGTAGACATGTATAGGACTGTTATAGGACTGTCATCTCATGGAATATGATGATGGCAAGATTACTATCAAGATTAGTATGAAGATTAATTATGACTGTTATAGGACTTTTATAAGAATGCAAAGTAAGGAAGCATAGGCAAGGCACATGAACTATTTGGTGGAATACCTCAAAGAAATGAGAATTTTGTCAGATGTTGTAGTTGCAATTGCCATGTGACACATGTATGTAACATGTGAAAGCATAGACAAGGCACATGAACTATTCAGCAAAAGACATCAAATACATGTCATCTCATGGAATGCCTTATGTAGAAAAAGGTACAAATGTGCATTATTAAGAAATACAAATGAGAAATAAAAATCATACCTCGAGTATAGTTAAAATAACCTACAATGCCATACAAAATAATTTACAATGCCATGCAAAATAATCTACGATGCCATGTAAAATAACTTTATTCGCAGTCCTGTATAGTCAAAAGCATGCATTATAGTTAAAGTAACAAGATTTTTAATAAAACAATTCTAAAAAATAGAAAAAATAATTCTCGTGTCAAAATAGTCCATGTACTTGCATCTAAGCTTTGAAATGAATGCATCTTTGATGATTCACTGATTCTTTGACATTCCAATTTCTCTATCGCTATCCCATCATCAACCAACCAAACGAACCTGCGCACTTCAAAATCAAGAGCCACTCCTCGTGACAATGCATAGTTACACCACTTAACAATGGAATCTGCATCACTGAATGTAGCACCACCTCTAATCTTTAGTTGTTCTTTAAAAAGAGCTCTCTTCATGCATGCACCTACTCCATCATGTTCACCTTTTCCGTGCCTGGCTTCAAAAAAATTCCAAATATGAGGTATACCCTTCTCTACATGTATTTTGCTCAACCAATAGAAATTACGAGCATTCTTGAATTGACCAGTGCAATTATCTAACCAAATGAGATGTTGATCCATTCTAATATCTTTTTCTTGCAAGAACCCATAAAATTGTTGAAAACAATATTGCACCAACTCCGTTGAATGAGATCAATCATCACTCATGTAAAAATGGTATTCTCTGACAATCTTCCTGTTCTCTTCTCTACTCTCGGGGGCATGTCTATATGTGATGTGAACAAAAATAGCAATCTGAATAGAATTGTAGTACTAGGATTGAACTTTATTTTGGGGTTGCAATGTATAGTTTTCTACAAAATCAACTACAAAGACAATAGTTCCAATCGGGAAAGAGTCTTTACACATCCTAAACTATTGATCTAACCATCGAGACCTGTGGCTATGTCTAACATACTTGTAGAAAAGATTTTTCTTAAAATCATCAATAAAATCAGCAATACTTACCTCTCTTACAATCAACTCACATCTAGAACCTTCACCTCCACTTTTCAAATTGTATTTCACTGTCTCATATCTCTTTTTCTCAACCATTCTCTTTCCAAAATCATGCTCGTTGCCCTCATGAAAACATGATACAAACTTTGATAACCCACCACATTGTAAACACTTTTCATTTAAACAATCATTCTTGTAGAACATGCAACCATCATCTCTAATACATAGAAATAAATCCAATAAGTCCCTAAATGACTTTGGTAGTTGAATTGCACCACACTCCTGTAACATTTCATTAGTGTGCAAAGTAGAACGAATATTGCATAATAATTCATGGTACATAGAAAACTCTACATGGTATTTGCAACAACATGTATTACGAACTTTAAGAGGAACACAATAAAATGGCTTAAGAGATTCAAATGCTCTTTGTGAGATTGTCATACCTGGGTGAGTTTCACAATATTGTTTGTACAATGTTGTTTGGCTACATTCCAAGTAATGTTTAGGATGTGGTGTGCGGTCTTTATCACCAATTCTTAACTTTACAACATCTTTTGCATTTGGTGATACCCTAGAGTTAGTGTGCCAAAATCATTCAATTTCTTGCTTTGTGCTATCAATTAGCTTCTTGTCAACTCGTGGAAGCCTACCACTAAAAGCCCAAGTATCATTGGCAAGAGGACTATCTAGCCTTGATCTTAATGCTAGTGCTTTTGACAATGTTTTACGATTCAATCTTAAGTCAACACAAGTTTGCCTCATTAATCGAGCATTTCTTAATTGTTTGCTTACTATTGAGGTTGTTATTACTCTACAAGCAGCTCTTTTATCTTTCTCCTTGCTAGTCTTTCCAATAGAATTGAGTGCATTGAAAAGGCTTCTAACAATAATTTTATTCCGATTGGACTCTTTGTTTAACCGAATCTTTAATTTCTTTAGTAAAGGTCCCATTTTGTACATCTTTAATAATTGTAAAAAAAGTTGGCATTGTTCGGTTAATGTTTTCTTCTCAAAGTATTCATTGAAGAGTTTTGTAGCCCACAACTGAATCGTTCGTGACAACCTCTTGCCTTCAAGTTTTTCCATTATGTTCTCATCAATTTCAAGTAACCATTTTGGGGTTCTTGGGTGTTTTCCAATTTCATCACTGTTATTCTCTTCTTGACAAATGTCCTCTCTTCTTATGAAATTTGGAGATACATTGATTGTTCTTGTTTCATCCATGTTATCAACCTCATCAATTTTATCAACAAATGGATTATGGAGTGCAATTTCAACATCACGATGTTCATATCCACTTTCTTCAAGTGCACGTCTTCATTTTTCTTCTTCTTTGTCCATGGTATTGCTATTATGAATAGGTGTTTCATACCATTTTTCAATATTTTCATTTGCAATATCATGGTGAATTTCATTCTTATCTAACATTTCATTATAATCAAAATTAACATCTTCAATTTGCATGTCATTAGATGGTAAAGAAGAAGATTCACCTTGATGAGCATCCGCCAAACCCACTCTTCCAATCCTCTTCCTTTCCCTATCTTTTTCCCTAATTGCTTCAATTTCCTCCAATGTAACTTTTCTCCTCCTTTTTGCTTTATGACGACTGTTGCTCCCCATTAGGGGAACAAAAATATCACCCTTATGATTGTAACAAGAAAATTATGTCTCCAAAAGTGCATAAAAATATTCCTTTCACTGTCATAGCCAGAAATCATGAGTATTTCAATAGCAGAGGGTCTTTGGTTGCAGATGTCAGGCCCAACAATATTCCTTTTGTCTTTTTCTACATTTACAAAATGGATATCCATTTCTTAAATCCCAATTCTTTGCCAATGGACACTCTGCAACATCCATATCGCTACTACAAAATAGATATCCGTTTTATTATGTACATTTGGATTCTAGACTAGGGATTCGTTTTATTATTCTATAAACTTGTGAATTACCATCTAATTTGAATGTTTACACACTAATCCACCTAGGTATCAACTTAATAAAGCTCTAGATATAAGTCATTATTTGATTTGAGGAATCTTACTTTGGACACATTTGTGAAGACTCCTAAAGAGCCTGGACATACAATTGTAAAGATGATATAGCCTCCATATAAGCATAAAGATGATATATAATTTTAGTTTGTTGAAGGCCATGTAAATCAATCATTGATGAGGACTCTGCTACACCTAAAGTTGAGTCCTTTGTTTGGAACTTTGAAGCATGCAAAGAGGCAAGTGACTTGTAATGCTTAAGTAAACACAAGTCTCAACATGATGTAGTTCAACTTGATGACATGTCTAATTATGACACATTTTAGTTTGTATTGCATGAGGACTTCCTTCATGCATATCAAATTTATAATTAGGTATATTTTTCTGAAGTGTATGAGTTTGAGGCTTTCAATTTTTGTATTAACTCACTTGAAGATGCTAGCCGCCATGTGAACATGATTAATATGGGATCCAAGAGTTGTCCTTTTCCCGTGGATTTGGAGTGGATTATTGGCCTAGCATTTGAATAGTTGCTTCGTGACATGGATGGGAATAGATAATGTATAGACTTTATCACACTTTAGGGTTTTCCCATTATATGCTAAAATGTTATGACTATCCACTTGTTCTATTTTAGGCTATCATCAAATGGGAGCTTCTAAAGCAAAAAATGTTGTCCCAAAAGAAGGCTCAATGTTATTCGTAAAGACATTAGATTGTTAAAATACAAATTCAAGGGTAGATATTCCTTAGGCTATTTTAGTATAGAGAAGCAAAATTGCAATGTATGACTATCCTAGGAATTAGAATGGTTGATCATAGGATATTCCTGGCATTTTGATATTAATGGATGGATTGATGGATGTTTAGGGAGTTTAAGTTTAAATGTAATGTATGAGAATTCTTATTTATGAAGGATCTAATAGGTCTTATGTCTTATTTGTAGGCCATTCAAGAAAGAAATGAAAAGATCCAAGGACTATCATAACACCTATTACAATTAGGTGCATCAAAGGATTGTCATCCAGGACCTTACCAATATGGGAAGTTATCAAAACCATGTCATGTTTAAAATTAAAGGCTTTATCACCTATTTGTCCCTATAGGCCTATTAGAACAATAGGTCACATTTTATTCATATATCGGGGTTGAGAATAAACACTAAGCATTTGTAGTTATGACAAGTGTAAATGGAAATAGATTACAACTTTAGACAAGCTATCCTCTCCTAGATTGCACTGACTGAGTGGAAATTAAAAATTCCCTATCAATGTCCTTTATATACTGAAGCTATGGGTGAGAAAAGTAAACTTTGTATGTTGTAGACAAGGCCTCAAATGTAAAATATATTATGGCAATAACGATAAGGACTGTTAGGCATGAATGCTATCACTATTATAGATTGTCAAACCAACCATAGGCTGCCATAATAGTACACTGCTGACTATCATACCTTTAGGCATGGTGCCATGAACCTTATGAGTAGAATGCATTAGTATTTGTGAGAAATGTATTGCTTATGTTAAGAATAAGTATTTATATTGTTTGAACATCATCAAAAGGTGGACTACAAATACGACTTTGTCAAAGGAAAACTTTAGTGGCAAAAATCTAACTATGAACTATTGTGCCATCCAAGCACAATCATGACCAACATCAAGGGATAGTCAAGGCATGGGTGTCTTAAGAAACACAATTGAAATTGTCCATGGATATTTGAAGTAATTCGCAATATTCATGATCAAGAATCAACTCTGACTGTCTCAACAATGGTAAATTTGGCTTCAAGACAATAAAAAATGAGCTTGGGGATTCATTATCACCAAGTAATAAAGAAGAGTAACCGTAAGTGTCGACCTTCAATTTCATTATAAAAGAGGATGAAGAAGGGGCCATAGTATTTTCATACCATAATACAACATACAAAAGGAAAATAACGAAGTCAAAACATGTGCAAAGGGTATCTATGTTAAAGAGGAGAGTTGTGAATGGATGATGACTATCACTGTCAAAATAAGATATAGTCTCACTAAGGACAGTTAGGTGATTTGTGGATTGTCATGACTACAAGGCATGAGAATCTTGTGTATGAAGAGGAAATAAATATAAATAAAAGAAGATTGAAGGATTGTTGCACCTGGGTACAACGATCCTAAAGGATTGTCATGCTAAAAGGATAATCAACAGTACAAAGATTCATATTTCAAGGCTATCCTTAATCTCATTCACATGGTCCTAATGTTGGTTTGATTTGCATGGAGTGAGATGACACTATCAAGATTAATTGAAAAAGTGAAAGGGTTTGGTACCAAATTTGGTCACAAGTGTAAAAATTGCAATAAACTTGAGAATATTGTTTGCTAAACCTAGAACTATCACCAAGCAACATCTGTTTCATAAGATGTGATCAACAAACATGTAAGAAAAATGGATAGTAACCTTCTTGGCTATGCATGCTTGATAAGAGCCCATACTTTTCACAAGGAGCCACCAATTTTTAACTAAATATTTCCATTAGAAACAGATAAAAAAATGTTCCCCCAAATGGGGAAACTAGATTGTTAATTAGAATTCTATGTGTAATGTGATATGAAACAATAGATACACCTATAAATGACCAACTAACTTTAACTTCTTGTATTATTGCCTCAATGTTTCAAATATGTTGCTTCTCTTCATCCAAAACCAATGGTACAAAAATTTATAGATCAAGGAAACGGATATCCATTTTGAGTTGCTTTTACCGAAGCAAAATAGATATCCATCTTGCTTTGGTACAAAGCAAGACAGATATCCGTTTTGGTTGTTGACTTTTCATGGATTCTAACATGTTTTCATGTTTCAGTCTCTTCTTTGAACTTCACCCTTCGTGTTGACAACTTTTTTTAATGCAAAATTGATAAAACGAAAAGGGTTTATAGAAAAAATTGTTAGCTTTCTAAAAATATAAGATTTGTTTGGTTATCATTTTATTAAATAATTATTAATAATTTTCTATATACTGTGTCTCTGAAATCCTGATGGACACACTGATTAAAAAACATCCATAACTTTCAAACCATTTCACCTTTTTGAGATCCGAAACCTGCGTCACACTCTATGCTTTTCTGGCTATAGGTTAAAAAAAATTCAATTTCAATTTTTTTTATCAATTTAGGTTGGCTGGAAAATTACTCTTTAGTTTTTAAAAAAAGTCACAGTAAAAAAATCATAACTAATTATTTTATTGGAAAAAAATTTCAAATAAATATGCGTCACATCCGGACATGAGTTCTCTACTTATTTTGAAAGTTTCAAAAAAAAAAAAAATTTTACTCATAGTTAGGTTGGCTGGATAGACACCCACTTTTTATTTTTTCTGAAAAATTTAATAGCTGTTCATTGAAATATTCAATTTTCCTTAAGTAAATTTAGTTTTAAAAAAAATAGTAGCCTATAAACTAGATTCAATTCTCTACAAATTTTGGTCTTACATCTTTTTCAAATTGTGTAGATAATCCATTCAAATTTTCACATGAACTTGATAAAGTCTAATTTTTTGTATTTTCATTGCCACTTAGAGGTATAGTTTGGCCCATCATGATCCTGCACATACCCAGAGTTACAATAAGATTGTAAAACTTGTTGGAGGGAAATTGCCAAACATAATATAAGCTTATAAACGCATTAAAACTTTATATGAAGATTGAAATGTACATAAATTTACACATGAAAACCTACATAAGATATTCTTAAAAGAATGACATGATAAATTTCAAACGATGCAGATGATTGTCTCCATATACACCTTTTACCATTTTACCTACCCTTGAGCTATCCTCAGGTAGTTGTCCTTCTCATGTTGTACAGTCATCCCTTCCAAACACCGCATTTAATTTTTGTAGCTATCCTCATGTGTAGTGAACTCTTCTTGCAATTTGTAGATAATATTAAATTAAAATCACTGCCCTTGGATGCTCCTCTCTTGACCTTGCCTTTTCCCTAGAAAATTGAGCCACCTTAGGTGTAGGGTCAATGTCGGGCTCCCTTGGGTGTATAGGGTGGCGACCTCGACCTCATCTCCTATAACCTCCAAAATCAAATGTGAGATTCCTTAACATCGAGATAATATGTTTCTACCCTTCTCTTGCTTAAAATATTCGCAAAAAAAAACTACAAATACCAGGTCCTCTCCCTTATTTTAACATTGCAAGTTATGAATTTCCTCGTATTTCTTATTTATGAGCAAAATATTTTCTTGAATTAGCATTCTTGGAACAATAGATCTCTAAAGCAGTGTCATGGATTTCGTGTGAAGCTCTTTAATAGTTTCTTGAGGTTCCTGGACATTATTGCAAGCATTTTTCTCTACCTAGGTCTTGATTTTACCTAGTTTCAACAACATGCTAGTGTGTATTCCCTTTAGTTCCTATTAGTTTCTTCATCCACTTTGTTGGCATTTGTTGCCCTTTTTCTTTCTCGTCGCATCTCTTTTCATCACCTAGTTGCTTGTTTCCATTTTCATGTTCAATTAGGGTTTCTATTTACATGTGTTTATGGCTTAGAGATATTTTTCATAATTTGCCATTATCATATCATGCGGACCATATTTGAATACCCACAGGGGGACTAACTGAAGCAGACCCCCCTTTGATCATTTTGTTTTGCACTGTTTCCTTTATCGATTTGTGCTTACAAGTCATTTACAAAGTGTTCTGTGGAGATCTGACGGGGTTGATAGAAAAGTTCTCAAAATCACATCAAGGAGATCCTCTACAAATTTTGAGCTAATTCCAAGTCAAGGACTAGGTTGCCCCCGACGCGCTCCACCTGTCCTAAGCAACTTCGACCTTACATAAGATAGTTTCTAGATTTCATGGGCAACCTCTATTGATTGTTCACACCTAGTTTTACTAGTTACGATCCATTTTTATCAGGTGAAACCCTTACAATTCGTCAATTTTGTTCCATCTTTTCCATTGTTAGATTAGTGACATGTTTTACATTTTATTCTAGTTTCTGCTATGTTTCTTGATAAATGGCGGTGAAGAGAAATCATCAGTAGACCGTCATGTTCTTGCACAACAAGTTTCGGTCAATTTTAGGTTAAGGTCAAGGTTGCCCATTGGACAAAATACTTTTTCTTAGATGGGATTGAGAATACCTCAGATCGTCTCCATATTTCAGCCACAATCCTTGCATTCAATTCTAAACATTTTCTATAACTTCCATATTTGTTTATAGATGCATTGGATTCCTTTTCTGCACTATTAATCATACCTTTGCAACCATATGTTTCCATTTCTAGCCTTGTTGAATTTAGTCTCTGGTCTTTTGTTAGACCTAGCTATAGTGTCACCGAATTAGAGTAGTATTAAAGTGAAAAGACTTCATTTGCTATAATTACATACACATAAAAAGAATCCAAATCATTCGCCCACATATGTTTTCTTTCTAGGTTCTTTCGGTTCAATCCCAAGGCATGTAGGAATAAACCTAAAATCAAAAGCTTTAAGTCAAAATTTGAACTTTCTTGCCTCACTTTCTATTAGTTATTATGAGCCGACTTAACACGTGTATGTTTATGCAAGACATGTTGTAACGCCATGGTATTTAAAGACATCCATTTGTGCATTGAAACATGTTCCAGAAAATAGAGGACATCAAGGAGAATTTGAACATTCACCTATTGAGTTAGCAAACTCCAAACGATGTCCCTAGCTAGCACCTTGATAGGTTTGACTATTTGAAGGACGAAGGTGAATAAATTTTCAAGTGCCTATTCTGTCAAGTCAATCCTGTGTGGTACAAAATCAAACTTGTATGACATATCAAGTTTGCAATTCAATCATGATCAAACTCACAGTGGTCAAAAGTGAACCCCAAAGTTTTTTGGACAACACAAAAATTGAGATAGTCATTTGATGAAGGCCGTTAATATTCTAGAAATAAAAAATTAATTTAGAACATCATCAACGTCACTCTTCCATCATTGGTTCTAGGGTTAGGTACTCTCATTCTATGCATTTATTCTTTTTGTATTTATTATAATTATTTGTCCCACCTCTAATCAATCTATGTCAGTTACGCCTAGAATTGATCGCATTTCTTTAATTAGCCAAAATTATTTATGTAGAGTGTTTCTGTAATGGTGAGATTTGCATAGCCATGCCAATTCCTATTTAATTCTAGTCACATTTCAATGGAATGGCTCAATACAGTTCTAAATCAAGAAATGGCATGCTCTTGTGTAAAGTTAGGGCTATTCCCAGATCCGCTACTTAGCTTCATTTCCATTCATTCCCATACACTGCACCGTATCCTATCCCCATCTGCACACAGTCCCATACATATGGCATTTAGTATGCCTTTCATTGCATCCCATGTGTACACATTCATTCCCCACATCAGCATTAAAGCATTCCATTACATCCCGAGTCAATCTTACGACACGAGATCGATCTCGCACCTCACGAAATTCAAAAGTTCAAATTCAAATTTGGCCGACTCTCGCGCCATGTCATTCTTACCACGAGCCCACTTGGTACACATTTTGCTCGATTTATTCCTATTTATTGGTATATAAAGGCATTCATTTGATCGTCATCCTAGAACTGTTAAACATCCTAACAGTTCAAGGAGCATTCGTCATAGGAATCTTTTGATTTGGATCGCCAAAAGCAATTTAATTTGCATCAAAGTCATTTTAGGACATCTTCATTGCTTGGGATTGTTGTCCCCAATCATTTCCACGATTGGAAAACCTGTCCAATAAAGGGGGTTGACCCCACAAGAACTTGACCCCCAGTGATTTGACAGTTTCCCCAAGGCATTGTTAGATAACCACGGTCCGTTAAAACAATTGGCAAGTACCATGTTTCAAGGTGAACTAGGTAACATCTACGTGCACAGTAGTCCAATATAGATCAGTGGATCACATAACAGATATATGCGTTGTGCATAAGCATACCAGAGTTGTGGGGTTGACCTGCGTAGAGGCCATACATTGCAATATCTATTTTGAGGCACTTACCAGAAGGAGAGGGCCCATTTTCAGCCCCCGGGATAATCAACTCTGCAACTTATGAACTTCCACACCCCCACTTCGACCAAAGAACCAAGTGCACTCACTCTTAGAGTTGATTTCTTAAAATAATATTAATTTATTTACATACTTTATTGTTCCCAGATCTTGTTTATTTAATCTAGGGTGATGCATTCTTTTTTAATTAGCATAAATTAACATTAGGGAAAGTGTGTTTTCCATTTACAATTTTATTCCTCTGCAAATATCTAAAATTGCAATTTAAGTTTGTGTGTAACAAAATCAAAATCGAGGGAAAACAAACACACTGTAATAAAACCAAAATGACATGTGTGGTGTAGAAACTTCACACCATAGAGGCAAAATGACATGTGTGATCTAGAAACTTCCCACCATAGAGCTATTGTAAAAAATGTCAAATGGGAGAAAAGCAAAACGCAAAAGAAGGGAGTCAAAAGTAAAAGGAAAATTCAAAATAAGGCCGTTGAGGTTGAGGAGGGAGGGTTTAACTTTGATGGCCGTATGGCCGGCATTTTTGCCGTAAAATACAATCAACATTTTAAAAAGATTGTATCACATGAAAGGAGAGATTTTGGACAAACTCTCAAAATGTATATAAAATTATAATTATATATATGGTTTATATATAATTTTACTTATACTAAGATATGTCATAGTATTTTAAGGGCACTTTGAATGAATAAGAGTAATAAAAAATTTAAGGGAAGGAAAATGGAAAGGAATTTTAAAAAATAAGGCTGTTGAGGTCAATTGAGGAGGGAGGGAAAATGGAGAGATCAATTTAAAAAAATAAGGCCGTTGGGTTGAGGAGGGAGGGAAAATGGAGAGAGAATTCAAAAAGCAAGGCCGTTTTAGGGAGGGAAAATAAGGCCGTTGAGGAGAGCGGAAGGGTTGTTCATCAATTCTTTATGTTTCCACCTCCTCATCAATTCTTTACGACTTGCCTGGTTCTGCTGCGAATTTTTTGTTTTGTTTCTCTGTGTTTTGATTTCAACTGGATATTTTTGTTTTTGGCTTGAGTCACGTGCACGCTGGTCAGTCCATTTTTTTGGTTTGGTTTTGTATGGTTTTTTAAATGGTGGTAGGCAGTAGCAGGGGAGGTGGAGGGGCAGATAATTTTATTGTTAATCTAGGTATTCTTCACTACTCTTGTTAATTTTCTTGTTAATCCAGGTATTCTTCACTACTCTTGTTAATTTTCTTTAGCATTCGTGGCATAGAATTCTACATGGTACATAACTGGTTCTGGTTCTGGTTTGTTTGAATAATAAGTAATATACAGGGGAATTGTCTGTGAGGAGAATGGTTTGAAGGCAATGTCGACGGGTCTGAATAAGGCTCATGCGATTGACCCATCCATCCTACGCACCTCAGACTGCCTCACATACTATTCACAATCTTGGGTTTCTGGGTTTTGTACAAATTGTTAGGTTTGCAAAGGCATCTATGTTTTGTACAAATATGTTGTTGGGTTGGAGATTACTGAAGACACATGAGGAAAGTTTGTGTCATGGAGTTGCTGAGTGCCAAGAGAATTGAGAGTTTCAGGTCTCTCCGGCGGAGAAGAGAAAGCATGGCTATAGCATCTCTCATCTCCTCTAGAATCTGGAGAAGCACTAAATTTTTTGAAGATGATGATTTGGTAGGCAAGGAGCTTCCCTCCCTCTGGACTATTCTAGTATTTCTTTATATTGACATTTGGTTGAATTATTTACCTTCTTTAATTCAGTGCCGAGAAGTGAAGGGTATCCTTGAATTTTCAATTATATTCATCTCATAAATTTTTTGCTTCTTTCCTTCTCACAGGACATGTTTTTCGACAACAATCAACACCTTAGAATGGGCAATGAGTGATATGGTGATCCCTTCCTATGAACTGAACACAGACTCAGAATTCGTTCTCTGTAGAGGCAGATCATCAATTTCAATTTCTGCACTAGTAAGTATTTGTTTGTCGGTTCGTGGGCAAAACTCTATTTGTGAAACGTCTGAATTTCTTTAACCTTGACTGGATTTTGTAAGGCTAATAATATTCTCCACACTCTGGCATAATAACAAACAGAGGGATTTGCGATTTGTCCTGTGCAGGGAAAGGTCGACCGTGTGTTTCTTTTCCAAACTCCATCCTCTGCAGCCGTTGTGAGGGAACTTAAGAGCAAACAGGTGGACCAACATTTTCAGACCCAAACCCAAACCTAGAAGAGGCCTTTGGTTGCCTCAAGAAGATGACAAGCCCAACAAGAAGATGACAAGCCCAACAATTAGATGGTGAAAAATGGATGGTAACACAACACTAAATTCAAATCAAGCTCAAGCTGGTAACACAACATTAAATTCAATGCAAGAGTTTCAAGAAAAAACCTATGATTTTTGTTGCTACATACAGTGTAGTTTGCAAAGATGTGGAAGGGGCTATAGGCTGAGACGGTTAAAATACCTCAGGCCTGACATCAAACAAGGAGCATTTTGAGCAAGTGATTATTCACTTGAATTCCTTTCTGGGTAGCAGGTTTTTCTCATACCCAATTCTCTCTCTCTCTCTACCCTTGCTGAAGCATTTCTTGCTCTAAATTAACCGATTATATATTTCTTATGGACAGATACCTCTATTGTTCAGGTAATGTTGTGTGTGGGCAAATTGGGTTCTACTTAAGAATGATGCATTATTGTTTTCTTGGCAAGTTTATATGCAGAGAACTTAACTCTGTACGTGTATTTGGTGCAGGCAGAGGTGTGTATTATGACTCGATCTGATAATTGGAGATGACCAAGGGTTCGGGTGCCATGATGAAGATGATGAAGGCTTGTTGGAGGAAATAATTTCGGTCAATTAAAATGACCTAGCATCTTGTAACATGGAAAAATTTGTGTTTAATAATAATAAAAAAATCATTTTGTTGGAAGGGGTTAACAACCCCCTTCTAAGGACCCAAAAGGAACGGTCGTTGGCCACGGCCATTCCTTAGGGTCTAGTGTCCTTTTGAAGGCCTAAGAGATGGTTATGGGATACATAGCCATTACCATTGCTTATGGTCTTTCTCGTGTTATTTTTTTGTATTTTTCAATAATTTAAAAAGGTTTGTTAAATTTAAAGTTAAAAACAACCTAAATATTTATGATTTAAACACAAATATTACAAATCAGAAATTACTCCTTTTATAAATGGCAGCCAGCTACATCCCTGAAAAACAATTCCCAATGGACATAATCATTAACTCAAACATAATGTCGTCCAAAGACATAACACGTAACACCTCCGATAGACATTACACATAATATTGCCACCCATAGACGTGACGCATTATATTGCCCATAAACCTGAGACATTGCTTGTATAAAAAATCAATTGCTCTTGACACCACGACACGTGTATCGCAAACGCCGTTACAATTCCTTTTATTGATGTGCTAAAGCAACCTTGATTCGCGCAACGATAAATAACAAAACTACAAAAAAAATCAATTAAAAAATTTCAAAACAAAATAAAATCATTTTATATAGAAGTGCGTGTCTTTGTTGTGTTGTAGGTGTCTTAGGTCTACTAGAAGAAGGTATAGACTAGGTAGTTGTGGGTTTAGGTTAAGGGAGGCTACATGAGCTTCCACCTTCACGTGGTTGGCCTTGTCAGTAGAGAATGAATATTCTCGAAGCTAAGGGAAGCTCTTTTTTATTAGTCTAGCTTAATTGTAACATTTAAAGAAAAATGTTGTCATTGCAACCTTAGTTATTTCGTATTGATTACAGAGTGGAATTGTAATAAAATAAACAAAATCACGATTCCAAATCCCATTTGTTGATAACTAATTCTGATAATTACAATATTAACAACAATATTAAAGGAGTCATAAATTATTCTCGTAAGTGATTACATTCAAATTGAAATTTGAAAAAGGAAAAAGGAAGTGAAACTAACAATCACAACAAGGTTTCTTTCACAAGTCACTCTTTAAAAATAGATAGTTCGCAATATGAGATTGTTGACAGACAGAGACCACAAATAGAGTTACCATAAGATTCTAAAAGTCACCCCACGGGAATTTGCCAAACACAATGTCAACTTATAATTTATAAACGTATTACCTTTATATGAAGATTGGCGTATGTATGTTCACACACATGGAAAATTACATAAAATATTTTAAAAAGAGTAAATTGCAAATGACGTCACCATACTTACAAAAATGTTCTTGATAAATGTCCCTCACAAGCTTTGGAGAGACCAATTTAAGAAACAACTCACTTCGCGTCATGATGCCTACATACCCTCCATGGAACATTATTATTGTTTAATATAGAAACATCTTGCTTCGAACATGTTTTGCAAAACAAGTGACAATACATTTCCCTTTTGTGAACACTTACAATGGTGAAATTTGCATGAGAATGTCATTTCCTATTCAGTGGTGTGCACATTTTGAGGAAGTGCCTTCATATGTATGCATATCAACAAATGATTTGATTTTGTGCAAAGTTGGGCTCATTATCGTAGCCTTTACCTATCTATATGCGCGCGTACACATTGAGCTCCCATCATATACTTACGCACATACTTTGATATATTCGCATGAGCCTTGCATTTATTGTACCTATTTGTGCACCTACTCCAATACAGTTGCTATCGATTTGGATTTGGTCTTTTTCCAAGCTACGGTCATTTTCAAGATTGGAATATTGAACTTGTAGCCGCGAACTCGATTTGCCTTTTCAGAACTCAAATTCATATTTTGGTTGAGTGTCAGCCATTATTTTCCTCCCTTGAGTTGATTAGGTATGTGTTTGTGTGATTTGGTGTTATGTGCTTGTATTTAAGGGCATTCATTTGCGCTTATTTCACATATCGTGTCTCATCTACATCCTCTTTCATCTCTCATATGTCCTCTCTCATGCTGGAGCGTTAACTAAACAATCAATACCTCAACATTTGGATTTGGTGCACTAAAAGGAGTAACAAATATGTGTGCATCGCTCCAAGAGGCTTACATACAATATTCCATTTTTGTTCGCACACTTTTGTAGGTTCACCTAGAAGAATAGGTAGTGAAAACCCTTCCAAGGTATTTTTATATATGACAAGAGCCTTAAATATAAAGAAAGGTTGAAGAAGTAGAGATAAATTTGACATGTTAGGGAGTAGAATTGAACACCTTGTAGGGTCAAATTTGGCAATAGAGGACAAGTTCTTGATTGTATAGTTGACCTAGAACGTCCTAAGTAAAGGTCTTCCAGGCATTTAAGAAGGCCGGTAGAAAGATCTAGAGAAGGCTTAGAAGGGCAAAGAAACAGGTGAATGCATGAGAGAGGAGAGGGATGCCAGAAGTAGACCACAATTTTTAACATCTCATCAGAAGAGGGAAAAGGCAAATTGATAAGGTCATAGGAAGGGGAACGATACTAATAGTAGTAGATAAGGTGGGGAAAATAGGAGGAGGATGCTTAGGAATGGATAAGGGCTTCGTAGTAACAACGTGTAGAGAAGGGGAAGTTGTGGGGGTAGCACGTGGAACATAAATAGAAGCTAAAAGTTCATTAGGGGTGTAAGTCTAGGTTTGGGTCATAAAGAAAGTAAGGTACTTCTGGGAGAAAATTGTTTTCCATGTGTTGGGAAGAGGACATTAATGAGAAGTATGTAGCGATGGAGGTAGGGTAGGAGGAGGGGAATCACAATAGGTGTAGGTGTAGGAGGTCCCTTGGCTTTGGGTTTGTTCTAGGGTGGGTAGAGTTGGGTTTCTGGCTTAGGTTGAGGTTGGGGTTAGGGTTGCAATTTAGGTTGAGTCTAGTGTTGGCTTGCATCGTAGGTTAGGGAGGAGGTCTAGGAGGATGAGTAGGAGGGTTGGGATTAGTATGAGAGGTGTAACAAGGTTTGGCATGCGATGAACATGAAGGCAATTATCAAGGCCCTAATATGATGTAGGTTGTCAGACACCTGAAATCGCCCTGTCACCATTTCAGTTCTAAGCACTTCATCACCCGCTAGTTCTATAATTAATGGAATAAGTCATATTTAGAGGATTAATTATCCGATTTCCCTTCCACCATTAATTAAATACTTTTTTTATTATTTAATTAATAAAATCATTACTATTCAATTAATTAATCTTCCTCTATAGTCCAACCTTAGATAATAAATACAAATATTTATTTACCTAAGCCCATCTCATCTATCCAAAAATTAGATAAATTCAAATATTTATTTAATTCTCTATTTTGTGCACTTTCATTAGTTGACCAAATCACATCATCATCCATCATTAATCATTTGCATATGCCTAGATATGATTAATCAAGGTAATATATCTGTAAATTGCTAAAGGGGCCTACACATGTCATTCAACATGTACACAATAGGTACTTGGAAATACACATCCTTCAAAAAATCTACTTTTCGTCTCTCACCATACACTTCCCCCAAGGTAAATCTCCACACTTGATTCTCCTTGAATCTTGAGAGCCCCTTTGGCCACCATCCAAATAATGACACTTGGGGGCCCTTCACATGCCTCCAATCTTCTCAAGCTCAATGTGATCCCTTGATCTCTCAAGGCAATCCTAGCCCTCCATCCATCCTCCAAAAAATCTATAATTTGACCTCCCATAGGCTATTTTTACAACTCACTTGAATGCAAAGTTACTCTACTGGTGTGAGGGCTTGACATCCCAATTCTCCCCACAACGTATCCTTGGCCACATCCACACATGCTTGTGTGCAACAAGGAGGATTTGGGTGGGAATTATTGTGTATTTTCATCCTTGTTTTAAAACTTTCTTAGTCTATTCTTGAGGAGGCTTATAATTGTGAATAGAGCTTACAACTAACAGAGTTTAATTTGCTCTTTTATGGTTCACTTTTGTATGTACACAGTTGTAAATAGGGTGTTAGGAAGGGTTGATGGAAAAAATGAGATTTTTGGAAAGAATGCAGGTCTTTTCATCTCTATAACACTTGTAAAGATTACATAAAGTGTCGTGTCATGTATAGGGAGGCCCCTTATGCTTAATAATGTAAGAATTGGTGGCAAAGTTCCTAAGTTCAGAGAGAGGCTGATACTCATGAGAGGGGATCTTAATTACTCATTATCATGGACAAACTTTTGGTAGTTGTGAATTTCTAAGGGAACAACTTGTGAAATGTTGACCCAAGGACAACCTAAGAGAACACTGAACCGATCAAAAATTGGTATGACATGGTAGAGGATATCAAGACTTTTAGGGCCAAGGTGTTAGGTTTATTTAATTGACTGAAATCATTTCCTTCATTAATGCTACTAAATTCCCTCATCATCTTCATCCTGATCACAATATGCACATCTACCCTAGCCCTTCATCATCCTCAATTATTGGATTGGATCATAACATATACCTCTACTTGCACCAAATATGTGTGCAAGTTTGGGCTTCCTTTTAAATATCTACAATAGTTTTTAGAGGCTCGTGAAAATTTCCACAATCATTTTTCTCTCTCCAGGTCCTTATTTTCTCTAGTTTCCATTGTGTTTTTGCATTTACCTTTATTCATCTTGATCATGTTAAGAACACGTGTCATGAAAAACCATTTTCTTTGGTTGAAATTTATTCTGGTATGTCGACCAAAATCTAATCCTATAGCCTAGAATCTAGATTCTGGGCAGTGCAAATAATTTTGGATGGATGTGCTTATAACTCGTAGAATCAAATCACAATCATCCACTAATATCTAGTCGTGAGACCCAAATTAATTTTAGGGGATTTTATGACATATGGTTATAAACTTACAAAATCAAATGACAACTGTTAGCTCATAGTGGAAATCAATGGTGGGAAATGAATGCCCTATTCCTTCACACATTCAAACCACACAAATGCACTACTATGTATAGGGGCCTCACCAGTTCATGATGCATATAGGCCCATGGGGGTCAATAGAAAGTCTAAGCTTCATTGTTAATAGAATCTAGGTCACATCCATTACAAGAGTTATAGATGCTCCTACTCACTATTTGCACACAAAAGGAGTAGAAAGCTTAAGATCACAATCTCTCAACTGGAGACCACTGAACACAAGAGCCATTACAAGCATTATATATTTAGCAAATATATTGCACAAATTGCAAACAAGATCTCCATTTATTACCCATACAAACTTTAAAAATGATATTGATACATGAACCCTATGTTACCTGTATTGTTTGTAATCATTAGATTCCAGGCCTTATATGCCTTGGATTTTAGGGGCCATGGTAGCAAAGGAGTGAAATAGTCGCGTTAATCGTTGAATGGTCTTGTTGTTACCAGACCTATTTATGTATAATTTCTAGGTGGAAAATCTTGCCAAATGTCAAATTTGAAGTGAATATGGCCCCAAAAGCAAGCGAGAATTTAATAGTAACGACAATATGGCCCACAAAATAAGTGGGAATGTAATATTAAAGGAAAATGTGATTAAGGCTTGTAATTTGATATTATAAACTTCTCGCAATTAGGCTCCAATAATGCACAATTTATTGTAGAGAAATAATTTGATTTTAAAGTTTAATGAAATAATGCTTAAGCAATTTAACCAGCACTAAACTAATTTTTTGTAAAAATAGTATTTAGTCCCCTTTATAGGTTGTCCTATTCAAAAAAATGGTGACCCTAATTTAAACTATTGGCCATTTGGAAAATATTTTCCACAATAAAAAAATTGAATTGCCACTCATCGTCATCCACGACATCCACTTTTGATTCCTCACATGCCTTTAAGTAATATCATTCCCTCCCTCACCGATGACATCCGCCTAGAGCCACAAGACCTGCAAACCCCTAAACCCATTTAGGAGAGACTCAACCCTCTTCCTCTCACCATCCTCTTTCTTCCCATCCTTCTACTTCCTCCACTTACACCTTCGTTCTTCCCTTATTGTTGATCCCACCCTTTCTCCTCCTCAAGCTGGGTAAGTGCAAGAAGATGGGGGGCCAAAAAGGGGTCTTAAGTGGCCACTTTTTTTCTGAAATCAGGAAATACTAGCCTTGGATGAGAAATTAAGCATAGTTAAACTCAAAATTTGGAGATGCAACCAAAACAATGTTTGTGGTGCTCCGAGTCTACTTTCTAAACTACTATTTTTTTTTTTGAAAATGGCATAGATTAAGGGGTTCAAAAGAGGGAGCCATAGAAATTGGTGTTGTTTCTGTCAAAAAAACATAACATAGCATGTTTTGTGGCTCCCTCAAAAGGTCAACTTTTTTTTTGGTATTTTTAAAATTGCTTCGGTGAGAAATTAGCTAATAGCATGTAGTTTATGCCCGATTTTTCTGATTATTTTTTGATGAATACTTGATTTTTTACTAATTTTCAAAGTGGACACATCCTAAAAAATAGAATTTTGGCCGTGCTACCCTTATAAACTTTGAAAACTAATTGAAAATCATTTTTTTCTTTTTTTAATATTTGTAGAATGGAGTCTAGTTTCTAAATATGTAATTTTTTTAAAATTTCAACCAATAGTTAATTTACAATAAAAAAAGACCAAACGGTGGTTTTTGCCCAAAAACATACACACAAACAAAAGAAATTAAAAATGAAAGGCTTAACATTGTTAAAATGTGAAAAAAATCACATCGTCAAATAGCTAAGAGAAAGCCTAACATTACCCAGGTGTTCAATTTGTTCGACCTTGAAACACGTGCAAATCTGAGGGTTAGCACGAATGAAATTATGTGAAATCTTGAAGAATATGGAAAAACATGTCTGCGGCTGTTCAAAAGGCACTCCAAGCCTTTGGGTTGGAAATCCAAAGCAAATCCCAAGCCCAAGCCTTTGGAGTCCCAAAGAAAAACATAACGCGAGTGCTTATAACGCGCTCGCGTTATGTTTTGCTTTGCATTTTTCCTTTTCCGCAAAAGTGTGTGTTGTTTGTCATGTTTGAAATAACGCGAGCGCGTTATGTTCCCCTTAATTTTTTTTATGTTCAAGGCTATTAATCATATATGTATGTATGTATGCCTATATGTATGTATGTATCTATGTATGCCTATATGTATCTATCTATCTATCTATCTATGCCTATATGTATGTATGTATTTATGTATGCCTATATGTATGTATGTGTAGTGTCGAGGGCAGAGGAGGGTAGAGATGGGAGTGAGCTAGATAAGGGAGGAGAGGGGTGGATAAGGATTGAGTGATTAAGGTTTAAGGTTGAGGGTTGAGCGTTTAGGGATAGGATTTAGAGTTTAGGGATAAGGGATTAGAGTTTAGGACCTTGAGGGATTAGGGTTTAGGGTTGAGGCTTTAGGGATAGCGTTTAGGGTTAAGGGTCGAGGGATTAGGCTTAAGGTAGAGTGTTGAGGGTAGATGGATTAGGAATAGGGTTTAGGGTTGAGGGATTAGGGTTTAAGGTATAGTTTAGTAGTTCTTGTGGATAGAGCCAGTAAACAATGGGAGCTTATTTGCCTGTTTCATAACAATATACCTCCCCTAAGTGCAGGGTGGACAGCAAGAAACATAGATGTACCCCAATGCAAATCTTTTCTCATAATGATCATCCTTCTGATTTCAACTATTAATTATTCACTGTGGATGTACCATACGCAAAGTTTTTCTTAGTGTGTACACCTATTGGCATAATGAACCCCAGATGGGCCAGAAAAACATGCCATATAACATTACTAACATTAAAAAAGTTCATAGCCATTTTTCTGACATATTCTTGCAACTCAAATATCTTTAAGAGAAGAGTGTCAAAATGATGGGTTTAACAACCTAACATAAGGCAAAACAATTTTGTTGGGTTTAGGGTTTAGGGTTTAGGGATCGGGTTTAGGGTTTAGGGTTGAGGGATTATGGTTTAAGGTATAGTGTTGAGGGTTTAGGGTTTAGGGATAGGGTTTAGGGTTGAGGGATTAGGGTTTAGGGTTGACAGATTAAGGTTTAGGGTTGATGGATTAGGGTTTAATGTTGAGAGTTGAGGGTTGAGGGTTGAGGGTTTAGGGATAGGGTTGATGGTCAAGGGATTAGGGTTAAAGTAGAGTGTTGAGGGTAGAGGGATTAGGGATAGGGTTTAGGGTTGAAGGTTTAATGATTGAGGGATGAGGCTTTAGGACTGAGGGTTAAGGGATTGGGGTTTAAAATATAGTGTTGAGCGTCAAGCATTTATGGATAGGTTTTAGGGTTTAATTTTAAGGGTTAAGGGTTAAGGGATAAGGTTTAGGGTTTAGCGATAAGGGATTAGGGTTTAAGGTATAGTGTCGAGGGTTGAGGGTTTAGGAATAGGGATACCATTTAGGGTTTAGGGATGAGGGATTAGGGTTGAGGGATTAGGGTTTAGGGTTTAGGGTTGAGGGATTAGAGTGAAGGGTCAAGGGATTAGGATTTAACGTTGAGGGTTGAGGGTTGAGGCTTTAGGGTTTAGGGATAGGGTTGAGGGTCGAGGGATCAGAGTTAAGGGTTGAGGGATTAGGGTTTGATGTTGAGGGTTGAGGTTCGAGGGTCAAGGGTTTAGGGATAGGGTTGAGGGTCGAGGGATTAGGGTTAAAGTAGAGTGCGGAGGGTATAACGATTAGGGATAGGGTTGGAGGGTTTAGGGATAAGGGATTAGGGTTTAAAGTATAGTATCGATTTTGTTGAGGGTTTAGGAATAGGAATAGCATTTAGGGTTTAGGGATGAGGGATTAGAGTTGAGGGATGATGGATTAGGGTTGAGGGTTAAGGTATTAGGGTTTAGGGATAAGGTTTAGGGTTGAGGGTTGAGGGATTATGGTTTAAGGTATAGTGTTGAGGGTTTAGGGAAAGGGTTTAGGGTTGAGGGATTAGAGTGAAGGTTCAAGGGATTAGGATTTGGAGTTGAGGGTTGAGGGTTGATGCTTTAGGGTTTAGGGATAGGGTTGAGGGTCGAGGGATCATAGTTAAGGGTTTAGGGATTAGGGTTTGACGTTGAGGGTTGAGGATTGAGGTTCGAGGGTCAAGGGTTTAGGAATAGGGTTGAGGGTCGAGGGATTAGGGTTAAAGTAGAGTGTGGAGGGTATAAGGATTAGGGATAGGGTTGGAGGGTTTAGGGATAAGGGATTAGGGTTTAAGGTATAATATCAATTCTGTTGAGGGTTTAAGAATAGGGATAGCATTTAGGGTTTAGCGATGAGGGATTAGAGTTGAGGGATGACGGATTAGGGTTGAGGGTTGAGGGATTAGGGTTTAGGGATAAGGTTTAGGGTTGAGGGTTGAGGGATTAGGGTTTTAGGTATAGTGTTGATGGTTTAGGGATAGGGTTTAGGGTTGAGGGATTAGAGTGAAGGGTCGAGGGATTAGGATTTGATTTTGAGGATTGAGGGTTGAGGCTTTAGAATTTAGGGTTTAGGGATAGGGTTGAGGATTGAGGGATCATAGTTAAGGGTTGAGGGATTAGGGTTTGACGTTGAGGGTTGAGGTTCGATGATCAAGGGTTTAGGGATAGGGTTGAGGGTCGAGGGATTAGGGTTAAAGTAGAGTGTGGAGGGTATAAGGATTAGGGATAGGGTTGGAGGGTTTAGGGATAAGGGATTAGGGTTTAAGGTATAGTATCGAGTCTGTTGATGGTTTAGGAATAGGGATAGCATTTAGGGTTTAGGGATGAGTGATTAGAGTTGAGGGATGATGGATTAGGGTTGAGGGTTGAGGGATTAGGGTTTAGGGATAAGGTTTAGGGTTGAGGGTTGAGGGATTAGGGTTTAAGGTATAATGTTGAGGGTTTAGGGATAGGGTTTAAGGTTGAGGGATTAGAGTGAAGGGTCGAGGGATTAGGATTTGACGTTGAGGGTTGAGGGTTGAGGCTTTAGGGTTTAGGTTTAGGGATAGAGTTGAGGGTCGAGGGATCAGAGTTAAGGGTTGAGGGATTAGGGTTTGACATTGAGGGTTGAGTTCTAAAGATAGGCAAACATAGATTTTGTATTCAGGTTATTTAGATGTTGATGGGTTTAGACTTGAGCTGAAATGTTGGACTCTTAATCTAGCCTGAAGAGAGTTTCTATCGTCAAATGCAGATTTATGGGTTCAATTATATTAATTGCCTCTCCAGTTTTGGGGTGTGGATGTTTTGGAATCAATTAGGAAGTCTTCAGGAGACTTTGTGGAAGTGGATTGGCAATCGCTTGATAGAACCCCTGCTATTTATGCTTGGATAAGGATTTGTCACAAACTAGAACTTATGCTTCCAAAGATCTGTCTTTCTTCCTCGATGGACGTTTTATATCAATAACTTGATTATGAGGGCTTTCCCCTTCATTGTTATACCTATCATATGGCGGAGCATCTGGCAAGCTCTTGCAGGAAACAAGAAAAGTTCTCCCTCAAAAATCTTGTGGTCATTCAAGTTTGAAGGGGAAGGTTTGGAAAGAGAAATGAATCACCAAAGAGATGAAGAATTTCTTATTTCTCAGACATCATCAGTGGTTTTTCTTTGATGCAGAGGACCTACCAAGATGGAAAGCATTTAAAGATTATATGATCTCCAAAGGAAAATCTCCTAATTCTCCCAGAATGTTATCCTTCAGCAAGGCAGGATGAAGTGGCTTGGCTCTTCCAGTCATGGATCCTCCCGTATTTAAGAGGAATTGTAAGGCTTGGAAGTGTCAGTTGATGAAGCACAGGATGTGGTCATCCCTGCTTGTGTTAAGGAAGATAATGCACATGATGTAATCAATCTATAGCAAGACAAAAAGCAAGCGCGTTATAACGCGCTCGCTTTTTGTCTTGCTATAGAAACGGTAAAAAAGTATTGACCCCTGTGATCCAGGCCCACATGCTAGCGCGCTCGTGTTTTGTCTTGCTATAGAAATGGTAAAAAAGTGTTGACCCCTGTGATCTAGGCCCACATGCTCTATTTTCATACTGATTCTGCGCATGCTTCGACAAAAAAAAAGTGCTTTCATGCTGTTGGGAAGTTCACATGCACATTTGACACATTGTACCACCTTTGCATGATCTTTCCACCACCTTTTCTACTTTGCCAACTTGAGAAGGAGGAAATAACATAGTTTTCACACCAAGTTTGATATATATCTATTCACGTTTTAATTTTTGTAGTGTTGTAATTTTAATTGTGATTCAATTTTAGGAATTTAACATTATAGATTGGTTAATAGTATTGTTGTTAGTAATTATATTTGAGAGTTATTCAATTTAACATTGAAAAGGAAGCAAGTGGTGAAAAACTCAAATTGTTGAGGAGTTTGATGCAAGAAGAAAAAAATACTACATAATTGGGTACTCTCTCCATTCAAATCTTCATTTTTTAGACATGTCAAGTCTTTACATGTATGTTCTTTACATTTTCCTTAATTCAGATTGAATTACTTTATCATGCTTTATCATACATGTTTAAAATAGACACATTCTCAATCAAGAAAGTAGCCTACAATCTCACATGATGCCATGTATATTTCTTAACTTGGGCTCTTTAATAATTATGTGTAATAAACAGACCTTAAAATACCATGATGTCAAACTATACAAGAATAAATCCTTACAACATAATAAAAATACAATCCCACTATTATCTTGTATTGATTTCTTAGGAAGTAATATTGGTCTCTTTATCATGCTACAGACAAATTCTCTGTCATGCCAAGGAAATGATCAAGAATTAAACCAACACAGGAAGAGATAGAAGCTAAGAATGCAAAGAAAGCAGTGGCTATGAGGGAACTTCGTGAGAAGAGGGAATTGGACACGATAAATGAAGACATACCAATTGAAGAGGAACCACAACCATCACAAAGAGATATGGTATTGGTGGCACAAAGAGAACGAATGCAAAAACTTCGTGCTACGAGAGATTTGAATACCATAGTTGGAGACATATCCTCTACCGCAAGTCAACATGTAGGGACACCATCTACCACATCTCAAGTTGAGAGTACATCATCACTCACATGTGATGAAGGAGGTATGCCATCATTCCCACCTCAACCTCAAGGTATGTCATCTATTCCATCTTCGATCGAAGGTATGCCATCTAGCCCATCTCATTTAAATATTGATAAAATTCCTAATGTTGAGATGAATTTACCTAACTTAATACCACCTAGAATTTTGCATAGAAAGCAAAAGTATTTGATTGATATTCATGAGAATATTTGGCAGCCAATGGAAGGTAAGATTCCAAAACGCACTTGTAGAAGATATGCTCATAAGATTTAGAGATTGTTCTTTGAAAAGTTAAATGAGACTGCAAGACGTCAACTATTCATTGAAATGATCCGAAGTATAAAGTATAGGTCCATCATGAAGATTCTTGGGTTGAGAACATCAGAGGCTTCAAGCAAAAAATCTATTGTCAAGAATCTAATGAGTGTGTATGAGAGTGTGGGTAACACCTCATGCACAAAAGATAGTAATGCAACACGGCGTGTGATTACATCGACTATAGTAAGTAGTCAAAAGAGGAAAGCTCGTCTCATTAGAAAGATGAGTCAAGAATTGAGAATTAATAGAAAAATTTTATCAAGAGCCATTGGAAGACGCCAAAGAATTGAGGACACTAATGCCAATGAATTATGGGCGTTCTTGGGGAGACTACCATGAAAAGATAAACCAATTGTTGAAGCATTGAGATCACTAATTGAAGACTTTTGGAAGAATTACATAAGGGTATCTCCGAATCAAAGGGATGTGGTAAGAAGGAGAATCGGTAGTCAGAACCTTGAGCCACATCCAAAGCATTTTTTGGATGAGACTCAAACACAGTTTTATGGTAAATTTCTAAAGAAGTATCCTCAAATTAAAATTTGTCAAAGATATTTTGAAATGCTAAAACCTTTCTATGTCAAGATAAATCACACACGCACTACTTGTTGTTGTAGATTACATATTGAATTTTCTAACCATTGTGATGCTTATAGGTCTATATGTTTAGATATGCATACTAACAATGTTTTGTAGGGTTGTGCCATATGTGCCCCACCAACATCTTTAAGAGACTTCATATCAAGAATTTTATGTGAAAGAGAGGAAGGTCAAATATTCTACAAGAAATTATGCTTGGATGGCACATGTCATTGTTGCGATGGCTTGCAACATTTGCCAATATGTGAACATATGGAAAGAACACATGCGGTTGGAAACAAACTAGTAGAGTTTGGCAAGTATAAAATAATGGCATACAATACAAAAGATGGTAAAGAAGCAAACAGGTGTGAATTGGTTATTGAAAAGATTCTGGTGTATTAGTTTATGCTTATATTTCGTGACAGCATAGTGTATGAGTATGCAAGACATGCCCATAGAGCTCGATGGTTGGACTTGAAATTCAAGTTATGCAAGGACACATATCCAGTTGGTAGCATTGTTTCAGTTGTTGACTTTGCAGAGAACTATAGTCTACAGCCATAGCGTGAGGTGCAATCACAATATTACAACTCCACACAGGTTTCTATATTTGTGCGCATTGCATTCATTCATGCGAATGATAGTATAGAGGATGACAGAAAGATCAGAAGGGAGTATAATTTCTATATTAGTGATGATCACACACATTCTACAAAGTTCGTGCAAGGTTGCTTTTAGGTGTTCTACAATGATTTGGCTAGAAGGGGCATATCGTTTAGTCAGCATATCATATGGTCAGATAACTGTGCGTCACAATTCAAGAACTCACAAAATTTCTATTGGCTGAGTAGGAGGCATAATTTTATAGGTATTCAGCATATGTGGAACTTTTGTGAGGCCGGGCATGGAAAAGGGGAGCATGTATCAAAAGAGCCATAACACGAGAAGAGTTAAAGTATAAAGACAATGCAAAGTTGACAAATGCAAAATTGATTGTCTTGTGGTGTAATGCTTCCATGGGTCCAGGTAATGAAGGTAAGTCTTCAGTTCGTAGATTTTTTTGGTTGATAGATGATACTAACATTGAACCATATGAGGACTATTGTACACTAACAGGATCAAATGAGATGCACTCTTTCAAAAGCTCAATTGCAGGTTCATGGAGTATCCATACGCGAAAAATGTCATGCTTTTGTTCTTCATGTACAATTCAAGTCTGGGATGAGTGCGAGTCAAAGGAGTGGGTTGACGAATGGTAGTTAAGTTATCTTAGCCCACTTGACATGTATCAACCCTTGACGGCACTAGAACTAACACAGATGGAATCATCAGTTGACTTTGACCACATATCAGATTTAGTTCAACCAGGTAATATAGGGCACGTATATGCATCTAATTTCATCTAGTTCAACTAGGCAATGTCATCTTACTTTGTAGTGTTTTTGTAATGTTGACTAATTTCATCTAATTTTCTACACATATCAATGTAGGGCACGTATATGCAACTATTGTAGATGAATATAATGAAGAGGGAACAGATTATTACTTATGTTGTTCAGGCCAAAAAGAAATTGGAGGCCCCTGTTACAAATGGAGAAAACATCGAATACCCTACAGGCTCAGTGGTTATTACTGGAACATGGCTTAGAAGGTACCCACATAAGAGTGTTAATGTTTGGCTATTTCAGGACTTTGACACACATCGAAAGATTCTTCATTACTCAAACCTTGTTGTGGCATCCAATGTTCATTTGATAAAGTATCGAGGTAGACCTTTGAACAAAATCTTGTGGAAGGTGCGTGAGTCTGACCATGAAGCAATACTTGACACAATAAAGAGTAGAGCAAACCCGGATGGTTCATTGGATTAATTTGTAAGTATTCACATTGATTTTGTAAAGTCATGTTACATTGAGTTGTAAGTATGCACATTAATTTGTAAGGTTTGTCTTTTTTAATTTCCTGATGCATTTTTACACATATACACATTTTTACATCATCATGTTATGCATTTTTGGTGTCCTACTCCTGATGCGACCAAACTGAATGTTCTAACGCGTCCGGATGGGTACATTTATGTAAGGCATGGTCTTGTTTTTCACCCAAACATGTCGAAACAGTCTGAGCTACATTGTACCGACGATATCCCTGAAGAGTCCAAAGTGCAAAAAGGTAGCAATCTTTGACAAGATGTTACTCAAAAATTGTGTCACTTAAAAACATTCCATCTAAGGCAACATGATCATGTAGAGTGCCTCTACAATAACCTCTCTTAGTTTTTTATATCTCTGAGGCATTTGCTCGTGGTGAAAGATTTTCTGCTGCCCCAAAAATTGTCAAGAGGCAGTGTAAAGTTGCAAATGGGTGTAACTTTTGTCCTGCTCCTGATGCGACCAAACTGACTATTCAATGTGTCTGGATGGGTACATTTACACTAGGCATGGTCCTATTTTTCACCCAAACATGTCGAAACAGTCCGAGCTACATTGTACCGACAATATCCCTGAAGAGTCCAAAGTGCAAAAAGGCAACAATCTTTGACGAGATGTTAATCGAAAATTGTCACTTAGAACATTATGTTTTAGGTAATGTGATCATGTAGAGTGCCTCTACAATAATCTCTCTCAATTTTTTATATCTCTAAGGCATTTGTCCGTGGTGAAAGGTTTTCTACTGCCCCAAAAATCGTCAGGAGGCAATGTAAAGTTGCAAATGGGTGTAACTTTCGTCCTACTCCTGATGTGACTAAACTGACTATTCCAACACTTCTGGATGGGTACATTTACGCTAGACATGGTCGTAATTTTCACCCAAACATGTCGAAACAATCTGAGCTACATTGTACCGACGATATCCCTGAAGAGTCCAAAGTGCAAAAAGGCAGCAATCTTTGATGAGATGTTACTCGAAAACCATGTCACTTAGAAACATTCCATCTGAGGAAACATGATCATGTAGAGTGTCTCTACAATAACCTCTCTCGGGTTTTTATATCTTTGAGACATTTGCCCGTGGTGAAAGGTTTTCTGCTGCCCCAAAAATTGTCAGAAGGAGGCAGTGTAAAGTTGTAAAGGGGTGTAACTTTCGTCCTGCTTCTGATGCGACCAAACTGACTGTTCCAACACATCCAGATGGGTACATTTATGCTAGGCATGGTCCTTTTTTTCACCCAAACATGTCGAAACAGTCCGAGCTACATTGTACCGACGATATCCCTGAAGAGTTCAAAGTGCAAAAAGACAGCAATCTTTGATGAGATGTTACTTGAAAATCGTGTCACTTAGAAACATTGCATCTGAGGCAACACGATCACGTAGAGTGCCTCTACAATAACCTCTCTCAGTTTTTATATCTTTGAGACATTTTCCCGTGGTGAAAGGTTTTCTGCTGCCCCAAAAATCGTCAGAAGGAGGCAGTGTAAAGTTGCAAAGGGGTGTAACTTTCGTCCTGCTCCTGATGCAACTAAACTGATTGTTCCAACGCGTCCGGATGGGTACATTTACATTAGGCATGGTCCAATTTTTCACCCAAACATGTCGAAATAGTCCTAGCTACATTGTACCGACAATATCCCTGAAGAGTCCAAAGTGCAAAAAGACAGTAATCTTTGACAAGATGTTACTCAAAAATTGTGTCACTTAGAAACATTCTGTCTAAGGCAAGGCAATCATGTAGAGTGCTTGTACAATAACCTCTCTCAGTTTTTTATATCTCTGAGACATTTGCCTGTGGTGAAAGGTTTTCTGCTGCCCCAAAAATTATCAGAAGGAGGCAGTGTAAAGTTGCAAAGGGCTGTAACTTTCACCCTACTCCTGATGCGACCAAACTGACTGTTCCAACGCGTCTATATGGGTACATTTATGCTAGGCATGGTCCTATTTTTCACCCAAACATGTCGAAACAGTTCGAGCTACATTGTACCAACGATATCCCTGAAGAGTCCAAAGTGCAAAAAGGCAGCAATCTTTGACGAGATGTTACTCAAAAACTGTGTCACTTTGAAACATTTTGTCTGAGGCAACGTGATCATGTAGAGTGCCTCTACAATAAGCTCTCTTAGTTTTTTATATCTCTGAGACATTTGCCCGTGGTGAAAGGTTTTCTACTGCCCCAAAAATCGTTAGGAGGCAGTGTAAAGTTGCAAAGGGGTGTAACTTTCGTCTTGCTCCTAATGCGACCAAATTGACTATTCCAATGCATCCAGATGGGTACATTTATGCTAGGCATGGTCCTATTTTTCATCCAAACATGTCGAAACAGTCCGAGCTACATTGTATCGACGATATCCCTAAAGAGTCCAAAGTGCAAAAGGGTAGAAATCTTTGACGAGATGTTACTCAAAAATCGTGTCACTTAGAAACATTATGTCTAAGGAAACACAATCACGTAGAGTGCCTCTACAATAACCTCTCTCATTTTTTTATATCTCTGAGGTGTTTGCCCGTGGTGAAAGGTTTTCTGCTGCCCCAAAATCGTCAGAAGGAGGCAGTGTAAAGTTGCAAAGCATTGCTAAGAAATCCTCAATACTCAAACACTCCAATGAACTGAAGTAACTTCTTCTTAGGTGCAAATGTAAGGGTACACAAGGGGAAAATGGTGCCTAGATGACTTAGTGATTTCTATGACTCCATTCACATGTTTAAATGTTTGAGAAACTCTCCTTTACTAAGCACTTGTCCTCATGTCAATGTTAAGCTTTATACCTCCTAGGCGCTCAATTAGGTGATGTCATTAGATACAACTTACCCTTAGGCACCAATGTAGCTTGTTCAATCCATCACACTTCTAGGCACTCAAATTTGAGGTCTTGGACTTGTATCTTATTCCTAGGTGCAATTGGATGATCTTCCTAGATCTAGGCGCTCATGATGGTGGGAAATTACATGAAGGGGTGCCTAAGTCCAATTTGACTTTGTATTTGATATTTGATGACTCCAATTGACTAGGAATGGCTCAATTTCTAAAGTGTTGACTCAATAATGTAAGTTTAAGGTCTTTTCCTCCTAGGCGCCAATTAATGAGTTCACTAGATGCAATTTGAAGTGATAGATGGAAATCTTCGAACATGATGCAACTGGTGATGTCGTTGATGAAGAAGACTTGAAATATATCTTGTTGTGACCTCTTGGAGCAACTACCTCTTGAAGTGGTGTTTCCTTGGCAGTGATTACTTCCATCTTAACTCTCTGGCATGAATGAATGTGAAAGGCTCCTTTGGAGCAGCTACATGATGACTCTAGGCAACTCCAAGCTCTTGCTCCCACCTTTTCCTTCAATCTTCCTACAATACAAACCAAGAAACACATCAATCCTCATGATAAACATTTTATAACACAAAGGAATCCTCTTTAAACATGGAATAATCTTACTACAAATCTAGGCGCATATATAGGTAAAAAGAAGAGCAAAGGGTGCCTAACACAAGTTGGTCCATATTTATCACTTTAAATGATTTCAAACAATTGTAATGGCTTAAAGAGGTCAATCTCCCTTAAGAGATTCATTCAAAAGGTGTCTTTCAATGCAATTTCTCCCTTAGGCGCCAGAATGGGTTTGTACTGATGGAGAGTGTGCCTAGATTTAAATGTCTTTATACTTGCAATTTTGCAATTCTAAATGATGAAACATGTCTTAGAATGAATTCTATCTTTCAAGTGCTCACTCCAAAAGGTCATCTCATGCAATTTCAGCCAAGGCGCTCATTGAGGTGTCCTTAGAGGCTAAAGTACGCCTAACTCAATTGCCTTTATCTTTATCATTTTTGTGCTTTCAACAATTGAAAATGAGCTAGAGTGATCCTTTCTCTCAAGGCACTCACCTATTGATATGAAATCAAGTTATTTCCCTTAGGTGCAATTTTAGGCTTGTATGGGTGAAAAGTGCGCCTTACATCCTTAGGTGGTTCTTTCTAATTCTCAATGATTTCAATCAAATGCAAGTGTCTAAGGAAGCTTTTGTCTTGAGATGATTAAATTTTGAGGTTCAAATCCCTTCCTCAATCAAGGCACAATCTGAGGGTTGTATAGATGAAAGTTGACTTCAACTTGGGCGCTCATTTGAGTTGGGAGGAGCTAGAATTTGTGCCTACAATGAATATAGATATTTTGTCTTATTTGATGATGGTCTCAAGTCTCTCTACCAAGGCGCATTTTGATGATGTTCTTATTTAAACTCTTATGAAGACTATCTCATCCCTAAGCACTCATCCTCATGATTTTCATGCACTTAGACTTCAAGGCGCCAAAACTAGTAGGAAAATTCACAATGAGCGCCTTTGCTTTGGAAGAATTTCTTATTCATCATTGGGCACACTTTGGAGTTGATATGTACTTCCTTTACTTCCATGTACTCAATTCATCATAATTATTGTCAAAGACTTCTCCAAGTTGATTGATAACATGCTTCTTGATGTTAAGATCCTTCATTCACTCCTTCTTAGATCTAGGCGCTCATGATGGTGGGAAAAAGTTTCAAGATAGGTTCTTTCCACTCATCTTAACTTTCAATCATTGTAGTTAATCTCAAAAGACATCATCCAAAATGAGAAACCTCCAAGACTTATCATTGTAAGTTGATTTCCTCTAAGGCGCCAATACAAGGTTCTTTTGAAGGCAAAGGGCGCCTAGGCTTATGGGGCTCAATTTGATGTATTTATTGAAAGCTCAAGGTGAATTGATGCTTATTGAAAATGCCACTTTGTCCTTCATTTGCATTCTAGGCACCATTTCCTATTGACTTATATACTCCTCCTCATGCTAGGGCGCCATAATGAAGTGGTTTAGACAATAGGTGCGCTTCACTTACTAGAGGCTTGTTCTCCTTCCACCTTAGGTGCACTTTTATGGTGGAACAAGTGTCAATGGGTGCCTTGTCTTAAATGAATTTTCTCTCCAAGTTGGGCATGCTTTATGAGTTGCAAATTGCACCTTAACTCTTCATGCCTGTTGCTCAATGTTTGAATGTTTAAGAAAGTCTCCTTTAGGCGCTCATCTTAATGACTTTTTCTCAAGGTGCAATCATCTTAATGACTTGGATATTCATCCTAGTGTTTCAAGATATCAGGCTACAAGACTTAGTCATTTTCAGGATCTCAAACATAAAGAATAACATGATGATTCATTTTTTTGTATTGCATATAGTTGACATTCTATGCTACTCATAAAGAATATTAATATTTTCTGTTCAACATGATGATTCAAATTTTTTAAATACAACTTTTATCTTTTAGTTCCAAAATGAGGTTTAGGTGATACTTGAATAACAATAGCTAGCTTATTGGATCAACAAACATCCTATGTAATACAATTGGACTTTAAATATTTGAAGTAGCCATCTACAAATATCCATTCAAACGTGGATTTATAATGCAAGTATGGACGCCATCAATAAAAAAGATTTGTATTAACCAAATATCCATATAGGCATACATCAATATCTATCGATATAAGTATAACATATATATAAAATAGCCATATAGGCTTACAAGAATGCCATATAGGAATACAATGTCAACTATATACAATACAAAATATATGTCCACAAATGCCATATAGGCATACAACAAAGGAACACAATAAAAAGCATTCCCCTCTGGCTGGTGAAGAGAATAGATCACGGGTAGCCTTTGATCTTCTAGGGGATGGAGACGCACGTGTGGGTGGTCTACTACGAACTAGAGGGTTGTTCCTCCTATTTAGTTCTTTTTGCATCTTTAGTTGTTACAATAAAAAGTATAGACATTAATATATAGAAATTACATGTTATAAAAAATGAAACATTTAACAAAATAATCACTTACCGCTAACATATAATCTGTGTCCTCACTTGCCTCAGTAGCAGGAATATGCTACGCCCTTAATCCTATAGTGTGTAGAGGGTTATGAATAGTCAGCTTGTGGCTATCTTAACTCTTAATTAAGTCATATTATCATTATTTTATTGTTATTTAGTTGTTTGGGTCAGCCTAAGGCTTATATAGGCCCATCTAAGTTGACCTAGGTGATATCCTAGGCATAAATAGGTATATATATAGGAGGTAGTGAGTCTTATTTCAGCATATTCAATATTGTGTTCTCATTGAAGACTATTGGAGGTATCCCCCCCGAAGTGGTTTTGGAGGTTGCCCCTTTGAAGTGGCATATTATTATCAAGTGTTTGCAGCATATTTACTATTATATTCAGATATTGTGCAAGTTGTTTCATTACAAGTGGTATCAGAGCATGATCTTGGCACCGTGAAGACAAAAACTAGGCAATTTTTTTTTTCTGATTTGTAGGTCATTTTGGAAAGCGCATAACTTTCAAATTTTGGCAAATTTTTTTCTGATTTTAAAAGGGTTTTTGAAGAACATATTGAAGCTACTACAGTCTAGAATTTAGAGCATTTAGAGCAAAATTAAGTGAGTTATAGCAGAATTAAGGTTTTTGCCCTTATTTTTTGAAAAACATATATCTCTCTTATTTTGTCGAATCTCTGAAAGATTTTTTATGGGTTTTTCAATATAATAGTGAATCTACTGCAATCTATATTTGAGAACAATTGGAGCAGAATAAAGGGAATTATTTATAAATTAGGGTTTCCACCAATTTCTCTCTCTAGGCTGCACAATTTTGAATTTCTTCACAATTTTTTCAGGGAAGTGAGATCTTGGCCCTGGTAAGTTACAGTAAAAATTTTAGATTGATTTGATTTGTTTTGTGTGATTTATTACAAAATTATTTTTTCCAATTATGACGGGTCCTTCAACAAGGGGCAAAAAGAATGTTACCACACTGGGAAAAACTTCAAGCAAGGAGGAGGTGGAAAATGAGGATGTTGATAAAAAAAATATGAAAATATACTTGAACTTATTCATAAAGAAAATAGCAAGATGAAAGGTGAAATCTTGTCCATTATGGGCGAACAAATGAAAGGGTTGGCTAAGTCATGTGATATTAAGAAAATTCTATAGATACTTTCCAAAGATAAGCAGTCACAACACCAAGATGTGGAGGAAGAGGATTCTACAAAAGGGAAGGGTGTTTTTGGGTTTGAATCAAATCTCAAGATGGATCATCACACCACTCATTTTATGGCAAGGAATTTCACACCAAAGTTGGATATGCAAAAGTTTGATGGTCAAGATCCTACCAATTGGCTCTGTCAAATGGAGAAATTCTTTGATATCCACCCTGTTCCATGTCAACAAAAGGTGGCCATGGCTTCCTTATACTTGGAACCTGATCAATTCATTTGGTACCATTGGCTATGTGAAGAAAAGAAAGCAAAAGGATGCATTGTCACTTGGTCAGTTTTCCAAGAAGAACTCATTACTCATTATGGTGAAAATCTTATGGATAGCTACTTCAGCCAAATTACCAAATTAAGGCAAACAGGTATGGTCAAGGATTACATTTATCAATTTCGTACTTTGTCTTTAAGAGTGGAAAATGTGTCTACAGAAAATTTGTTGGAGCTATTCATTGGTGGCCTAAAGGATCACATTAAATATGAGGTACGCATGTTCCGTCCAAATTCCATCTCAGATGCAATGATTATGGCAAGGCAAGTAGAGGAAAAATTTATGGTTAATAAAAGGCAAGGTTTTATAAACATAAGAGATAAAAGCACTCCTACACAGTCACTTCCACAACCTACTAGGCTAACACCACAACAAATTGAAGAGAAGAGAGCAAAAGGATTATGTTTTAATTGTGATAGCAAATATAGTAGAGGACACAAATGCACTGAAAATAAATTGTTCTATATTGAAGGGCCAAGTGAGGAAGAAGAAGAGGTACCAATAGTAGACTGTGACAATGAGATAGAGGAGGAGTCAAGAGATACGCAACCAATCATTTCTTGCCATGCACTTTCAAGTTTTAGTACCCCACAAACTCTCAAGGTAGTGGGTCTCTTAAAGAAAGAAAAAGTAACAGTGTTGATAGACTCAGGTAGCACTCATAACTTCATCAACAAAAATTTGGCCACTTGTCTAAATTGTTTTATATATCCAGCTCCAGAATTTCAGGTCTCGATTGTAGATGGTGGTACTGTTAGTTGTTCAAGAAAATGCCATAGCATTAAATTATCCATGGGAGATTATCATCTTAATTGTCCAATGTATGCTGTCTCAATGGGTGCAGCAGATATTGTTTTGGGAGTACAGTGGCTCACCACTTTGGGAACAATTGAATTGAACTTCCAAGAACTATTCATGTGCTTTCAATCAGAGGGAAGAACAATAGAATTACAAGGGATGCATGCAAAGTCACCACAGATAGTAAGTTCTTACCAAATGCAAAAGATGTTGAAGAAGGGGGTAGATGGGATGGTAGCCCAATTATTTTCATTAGAAGCATATCACTCAAAGGCTTCTACACCATTGGATCTACAAGCAATTATAGATAAGCACTCTGTAGTTTTTGGGGAGATGCCAAAAGGATTGCCTCCTAGGAGAGATCATGATCATGCCATTCAACTAGTACTAGGGAGCCAACCACCCAACATCAGGCCCTACAGATATCCATATGCTCAGAAAAGTGAGATTGAAAAGATAGTTCAAGAGATGCTAGAAGCAGGCATTATCAAGCATAGTCAAAGTGCTTACTCATCTCCTGTGGTAATGGTGCGTAAGAAGGATGAAACTTGGAGGATGTGTCCAGATTACAAGGAGCTTAACAAGTTCACCATAAAAGATAAGTTTCTTATTCCAGTAATTGATGATTTGTTAGATGAGCTTAATGGTGCTATTTATTTTACAAAACTTGATCTTCATTCTGGTTATCATCAAATTAGAATTAGAGATGAGGATGTACATAAGACAGCTTTTAGAACCCATGAGGGCCACTATGAATTTTTGGTAATGCCTATTGGTCTCACTAATGCACCGTTGACATTTCAAAGTTTGATGAACTCTATCTTCAGGCCATTTTTGAGGAAATTTGTTTTGGTATTTTTTGATGACATCTTAATATATAGTAAAACATGGGAGGAACACTTGCAACATGTAAATCGAGTGTTAGACATTTTGAAGCAGAATCAGTTGTATGCTAAACCATCCAAGTGTATCTTTGTTGTCAAAGAAGTGGAGTACCTTGGTCACATTGTGTCACATGAGGGAGTCAAGGTGGACCCTCATAAGATCCAAGCAATTGTAGAGTGGAAAATTCCTAAGACCCTTAAGAACTTACGAGGTTTTTTAGGGCTTACAAGGTATTATCGCCGATTTGTAAAGAATTATGGTAGCATAGCATCTCCTCTCACATCCTTGTTAAAGAAGGATGCTTTCCAATGGAATGAAGTAGCAACAAGGGCATTTGAGAAACTAAAGGAAGCCGTGTGCACAACTCCAGTCCTAGCTACCCCAGATTTTTCTAAAACATTTGTTGTTGAATGTGATGCTTCAGGACATGGAATAGGAGCAGTACTTATGCAAGAAGGAAAACCCATAGCATTTGAAAGTCACCAACTCAAAGGTAAGAATTTGTTGAAGCCAGTTTATGAGAAGGAAATGTTGGCTATCTTGCATGCAGTCAAACAATGGAGACCTTATCTAATGGGATGACACTTTAAGGTCAAGACAGATCATGATAGTCTCAAATATTTCTTGGAACAAAGGTTATCATCTGAAGAACAACAAAAATGGGTCACAAAGATGTTGGGATATGACTTTGAGATCATATATAAGAAAGGCAAGGAGAATGTTGTGGCTGATGCTCTATCAAGGCGTGATGAACCCACAGAGTCATTTTTATTTGCCATTTCCATGTTACAAGCAGACTGGGTAAATGAGGCAAGAGAAGAGTGGGAGAAGGACATAGATACTCTAAGGCTCATTGAGAAACTCCAACAGGAATCAAGTGTGTCTGACAAATTTTCATGGAAAGGAAATATTTTATGGTACAAGGAGAGGTTATACCTTTGCAAGAATTCAACTCTTAAGCTTAAGGTGTTGGAAGAACTACATGCTTCTCCAATAGGTGGGCACTCAGGATTCCTCAAAACTTATCATAGAATCAAGCAAGATTTCTTTTGGGAAGGGTTGAAAGGGGATGTTCAAAAATTTGTAGCTGAATGCATGGTATGTCAACAACATAAAGGGGAGACAGTTAAGACTCTGGGTCTTCTACAATCCTTATGTATCCCAAGTCAAAGGTGGGAGGAGGTATCTATGGATTTCATCATAGGTTTGCCTAGATTTGAAGGAAAAAATGTCATCATGGTTGTTGTGGATCGTCTCACCAAATATGGTCACTTTTGTGCTTTGGCACAACCATTGGCAGCAAGCACTATAGCAATAGCTTTTATGAATACTATTCAGAAACTGCATGGGACTTTGAAAGTTATAGTCAGTGATCGTGACCCTATATTTACAAGTAATTTTTGGACTGACTTGTTTTCATGCTTGGGCACTCAGCTTGCTCGTAGTTCATCATATCACCCCTAGTCAGATGGACAGACAGAAGTGGTCAACAAATGCTTGGAAGGCTATCTTCGTTGTTTTGCTTCAGATAAACAAGAGAGATGGGTGCAATGGCTACCACTAGCAGAATGGTGGTACAACACTTCTTTCCATACTTCTTCCAAGATGTCTCCAATTTTAGCTCTATATGGTTACCACCCACCATCAATCATCTCTTCATTGCGGGCACAACCAAAGGTTCACACAGTCGAAGAACACATCCATCACCAGCAAGAGGTATTGGCTAGTCTTCGAGAGAACTTGGCAATGACACAAAACAAAATGAAGCAACAAGTTGATCAACACCATAGTGAAAGAACTTTTGAAGTGGGAGATTGGGTCTTTGTGCGAATACAACCATACAAGCAAATGTCTCTAAAACAACAACATAAAGCTAACAAGCTGGCATGGTCCTTATAAGGTGTTGCAAAAGATTGGCAATGTAGCATATAAATTGGAGCTTCCCATATCAAAAAAAATTCATCCAGTTTTTCATGTTTCCTGCTTGAAGAAGGTTATTGGGAATAAAGTGGTAGCACAGACTAAGTTACCTGAGCTTGATGAGGAGGGAAGAATAGTTGTGGATCCTGAGAGAATTATTCAAACACGCACCAAGAAGCTGAGGATAAGGGAAATCATAGAATATCTAATTAAATGGAAGAACTCTCCAGTTGAGGAAGCTACATGGGAGAATGAGGAATTCACGCAAAAGCATCCACATTTGGTCAACGTTGAGGATAATGCTTCTTTGAAGAGGGAGGCATGCTACGCCCTTAATCCTATAGTGTGTATAGGGTTATGAATAGTCAGCTTGTGGCTATCTTAACTCTTAATTAAGTCATATTATCATTATTTTATTGTTATTTAGTTGTTTAGGTCGGCCTAAGGCTTATATAGGCCCATCTAAGTCGGCCTAGGCGATATCCTAGGCATAAATAGGTATATATATAGGAGGTAGTGAGTCTTATTTGAGCATATTCAGTATTGTGTTCTCATTGAAGACTATTGGAGGTATCCCCCCCGAAGTGGTTTTGAAGGTTACCCCCTCGAAGTGGCATATTATTATCAAGTGTTTGCAGCATATTTACTATTATATTCAGATATTGTGCAAGTTGTTTCATTACAGAATAGGTCGTGGTGATGTCATGTCCTATAGAAACCATCCAGATAGAAATTAAACTTCAAATCAATAATCTTTTGATTTTTTAAAAATAAACAACTATAAGAATGAATTTAAATTGAAATTTACTAATCTGCCTCATACCCCTGTCAATGCCATGGAGCTATGAATCGCAGAGGTCACACCATGCTCCATTGCCCTCTGAACATCGGGAGGTGTCTCTGCAACCTGCATCATCTGGAAATAAAACAACATTATTCAATTACGAAAACTATAATAGTGATGCAAATCATGGCTCCTAACATACACACACATTCATCTAAACATGGAAGTACACACAATTAAGCACACAAGTCACATACAAAAATCTAGTAAGTACAATTCATTCATTAAACTATTTATTTTATTACCTCCGTGAAACTTTGAAGTCCACCACCACTGGCAGGTGTTGCCGTGAAATCTCCAATATTAACCTATTCAACTTCCAAAATCAGATATTAGAATACCATTCATATAACAATGCTATTAACATATAATATTTATAATTGTTTACTAGTTACATACCCCAACAATAGATGATCTAGTGTAATATGCAGGTGGAGAACCACTGAAAACTGCATCAACACTATGACCTTGAAATTTCATTAAAATCATCAAACTAAATTAGTTAATCTTGCATTTCAAAAATAAAATTTAATAAATTAAATTCAATAAACTTACTACTATTTACTTGAGTATCAAGGCTGAAAGTCTCACTCAGGAGGGTATCTGTCATCACCATCTGCTCAGCTGCAGATGTAGCCTGTGCACCTGCGTCCTAACTATCCATGGGGTCATAACCACAGGTTGACCCGCAAGTCTGACAAGTATGGGGTGGGACCCTACTCCTCGTACTATCTCCCAACCCACTCTGTGCTGCAGGACTAGCATGCTCTATGACGCTCTGGGTCAAGGCACTAATGGACTGAAGTGTATCAACCTCAACACTCTCCTTCACAATGGAAGGGATAGAAACATGCTCATGGGTTGGTCTACTGATTACTCGTCTCACTGCTCGCTGTGGGTCAACACGTGCCCCTGGTCTATCTTGTGCTGACCCCCCACCATATCAAAATAGTTTGGCACTTTATTGAGGACAAACTCGTAGTAGAGTTTCCTCAAAAAGTATTGCGGGACCTCATTATTATTGCATGGAGGATGGTCAAAAGCCATCCACCACCTCTACCCAAAATTGTCCCTTATCACTTGGTTGTTGTACCAATGGATAGGGAACCTCTTGCATGTAATGGGTGGAGGTTGATTTGTTTGTGGGTTTGTGAAAATCGAACACAAGTCTAATTTTGTAATTTGTAATTTTTTCACATCTTGGTATGATAGCTTGTTTGCATAATAATCTCTAAACTGTCTCCTCTTATCCATCCAACTAGTTATTTCTTGCTAATTGAATCTACATTTGATAACATAGATTAACCAGATTTAGCAAGCATGGACCTATGCAAGGTTGAAGTGGAAGGATCTTTCAATCTTGCAATTATATCTTCAATTTATTTTTTGTTGTTTTTAATTTGCCCCATTATATTTTCTTGTGTTCTAGGGGCATGTCGAGGAATGGATGGAGGAGGTTGTTGTTCCGCAGGATTTTGTGGATTTTGAGGAGGAGGAGGAGGAGGTGCATTAACATTTCCTGACAATTAACGAAATATACATCAAAAACCAACTCAAACCTACCTATTTAAAAGCAAATTCAAACAAAAAGACAAATAAACTCACTCCTTTGGCATGCTCGACGTCGTGGCGGCATTTCAGCGACGAATCAATAAGATTTTTGTGTTGAATTGAGGAATCCAAAATTTGAGCGCGCTTCCTAGGGTTTGCACACCATGGAAATAGTGGAGAAAAATAGAAATGAAATGAAATGAGATGAGTTTTTTTTTTTAAATAAATATAATAGGTGATAACGCGCTCACGTTATAACGTGAGCGCGTTATGGTTTGGTTTTATCGAGCCTTAGGCTCGTCATTACCAAACCATAATGCAAGCGCGTTATAACACGCTCGCATTTTGCTTTTTTTTTTTTTTGAAAACAGTTTGGCCACTTTTTGGCCCCCCATCTTTTTGCACTTACCTGGCTATGCCCATAGACAATACTTTAGTGCCCCTCCTTAAGGCCCTCGCTAGTGAGTCTCCTTCGAAACCGCTTTCATCTCCTAATCTTCCTGTGACTCATTCTCCTCATCCTCCATGTTTACTTAATGTTGTTCCACATCCACCTCCTACCATGTTTGACTCCATCCCTCATGTTCCACCTCTCATGTTCTACCTTCACTCCACAACTGACGTAAATGATTTCATCGATGCTTTGTTCTCTAATGATGACCTAGTGAATGATGACCTAGCGGATGATAAGCTTGCATCGAGTGGCGCTTAGGTGACTAATGTTTCACTCTCTTACCTTATTTTAACCTATAGCTTCTCTTTTTGTGCTTATTGTCCTCTATCTATGCATGCACGAGATATCATGCCATCACTATTGAGGGAAGTGTTTTATGTTGTGTCTTCGTGCTTGTTGTCCTCTATCTATGTGCATGAGATATTTTATACCACCACTCTTGGGGAGGTAGCATTTGATGTTGTGTCTTTGTGCCCGATGCCCCCTACCCTTGTGTGAGTTATTATGGCCCCACTCTTGGGGAGGCAGCACTCAATGTTGTGTTGTGATTTGCTTGCCTTTTCTTTTGATTCCTCTTCTTCATTTCCTTGTATTTTCTTCTATTTCCTCTTGATGGTGTCTATCCTTCACGTGCATTTCGTCTTTATGTTGTTTCTTCTCATCTTTGTTCATTCTTCCTTTCTCAACGTGGGGATGATGCCAAGTATTCGGGACTCCGCACCCATTTTGTTGTTGGCCCAATTTGAACTTTCCTTCTTTCTTTGCTAACATGTCAATAGATGACGAGACATAATTTATTATTATATATACTATGAGGATCAATACTCTGTTCGGGTGGGTTCATGTCGCTTCCAATCAGGATTATTGTATCCTTTCTTGGTTTGCATTTAATTCACAAATAATGATAAGTTACAAAATGACCAAAAAATATTAAATACTATTTGTCAATAATTAATTTTGATAGTTTGATAATATTAACAACAATATTACAGATCATAATTTACTCTCATAAATAAATACAATCAAACTAAAATTGAAAAAATGAAACTAACAGTCACACTAACACTACTTTCGCAAGCCACTCTCTAAAAAGACTGAGAGCTCACAACGAACATAATATTTCACAATTGGTAATATGAATTTGTTGGTAGACAAAGATCATAAATAGAGTTCCAATAAGATTATAAAACTTCCTGGAGAGAAATCACCAAACATAATATAAGCTTATAAACACATTAAAACTTTATATGAAGATTGACATGTACATAAATTTACACATGAAAACCTACATAAGATATTCTTAAAAGAATGATGTGATAAATTTCAAACGATGCAGATGATTGTCTCCATATATACCTTTTACCATTTTACCTACCCCTGAGCTATCCTCAGGTAGTTGTCCTTCTCATGTTGTACAGTCATCCCTTCCAAACACCGCATTTAATTCTTGTAGCTATCCTCACGTGTAGTGAACTCTTCTTGCAATTTGTAGATAATATTAAATTAAAATCACCACCCTTGGATACTCCTCTCTTGACCTTGCCTTTTCCCTAGAAAATTGAGCCACCTTAGGTGTAGGGTCAATGTCGAGCTCCCTTGGGTGTATAGGGTGGCGACCTCGACCTCATCTCCTATAACCTCCAAAATCAAATGTGAGATTCCTTGACGTCAAGATAATATGTTTCTACCCTCCTCTTGCTTAAAATATTCGCAAAAAAAAACTACAAATACCCCCTCCTCTCCCTCATTTTAACATTGCAAGTTATGAATTTCCTCGTATTTCTTATTTACGAGCAAAATGTTTTCTTGAATCAGCATTCTTGGAACAATAGATCTCTAAAGTGGTGTCATGGATTTCGTGTGAAGCTCTTCAATAGTTTCTTGAGGTTCCTGGACATTACTGCAAGCATTTTTCTCTACCTAGGTCTTGATTTTACCTAGTTTCAACAACATGCTAGCGTGTATTCCCTTCAGTTCCTATTAGTTTCTTCATCCACTCTGTTGGCATTTGTTTCCTTTTTTCTTTCTTGCCGCATCTCTTTTCATCACCTAGTTGCTTGTTTCCATTTTCATGTTCAATTAGGGTTTCTATTTACATGCGTTTATGGCTTAGAGATATTTTTCATATTTTGCCATTATCATATCCTAAGGACCATGTTAGAATACCCACAGGGGGACTAACTGAAGCAGACCCCCCTTTGATCGTTTTGTTTTGCACCGTTTCCTTTATCGATTTGTGCTTACAAGTCATTTACAAAGTGTTATGTGGAGATATGACAGGGTTGATAGAAAAGTTCTCAAAATCGCATCAAGGAGATCCTCTACAAATTTTGAGCTAATTCCAAGTCAAGGACTAGGTTTCCCTCGAGGCACTCCACTTTTCCTAAGAAACTTCGACCTTATATAAGATAGTTTCTAGATTTCATGGGCAACCTCTATTGATTGTTCACACCTAGTTTTACTAGTTATGATCCAATTTTATCAGGTGAAACCCTTGCAATTTGTCAATTTTGTTCCATCTTTTGCATTGTTAGATTACTGACATGTTTTACATTTTATTCTAGTACCTGCTATGTTTCTTGATAGATGGCGGTGAAGAGAAATCATCAGTAGACCGTCATGTTCTTGCACAACAAGTTTCGGTCAATTTTAGGTTAAGGTCAAGGTTGCCCGTCGGGCAAAATACTTTTTCTTAGACGGGCTTGAGAATACCTCAGATCCTCTCCATATTTCAGCCACAGTCGTTGCATTCAATTCTAAACATTTTCTATAACTTCCATATTTGTTTATAGATGCATTGGATTCCTTTTCTGCACTATTAGTCGTACGTTTGCAACTGTATGTTTCCATTTCTAGCCTTGTTGAATTTACTCTCTAGTCTTTTGTTAGACCTAGCTATAGTGTTGCCGAATTAGGGTAGTATTAAAGTGAAAAGACTTCATTTGCTATAATTACATACACATAAAAAGAATCCAAATCATTCGCCCACACATGTTTTCTTTCTAGGTTCTTTCGGTTCAATCCCAAGGCATGTAGGAATAAACCTAAAATCAAAAGCTTTAAGCCAAAATTTGAACTTTCTTGCCTCGCTTTCTATTAGTTATTATGAGCCGACTTAACACGTGTATGTTTATGCCAGACATTTTATAATGCCATGGTATTTAAAGACATCCATTTGTGCATTGAAACATGTTCCAGAAAATAGAGGACATCAAGGAGAATTTGAACATTCACCTATTGAGTTAGCAAACTCCAAACGATGTCCCTAGCTAGCACCTTGATAGGTTTGACTATTTGAAGGGCGAAGGTGAATAAATTTTCAAGTGCATATTCTGTCAAGTTGATCTCGTGCGGTACAAAATCAAACTTGTACGACATATCAAGTTTGCAATTCAATCATGATCAAACTCACGGTGGTCAAAAGTGAACCCCAAAGTCTTTTGGACAACACAAAAATTGAGATAGTCATTTGATGAAGGCCGTTAATATTCTAGAAATGACAAATTAATTTAAAACATCATCAACGTCACTCTTCCATCATTGGTTCTAGGGTTAGGCACTCTCATTCTATGCATTTATTCTTTTTGTATTTATTATAATTATTTGTCCCACCTCTAATCCATCTATGTCAATTACGCCTAGAGTTGATCGCATTTCTTTAATTAGCCTAAATTATTTATGTAGAGTGTTTCTGTAATGGTGAGATTTGCATAGCCGTGCCAATTCCTATTTAATTCTAGTCACATTTTGATGGAATGGCTCAATACAATTCCAAATCGAGAAATAGCACGCTCTTGTGTAAAGCTAGGGCCATTCCTAGATCCGTTACTTAACTTCATTTCCATTCATTCCCATACACTACACCGTATCCTATCCCCATCTGCACATAGTCCCATACATATGGCATTTAGTATGCCTTTCATTGCATCCCATGTGTAGACATCCATTCCCCACATCAGCATTAAAGCATTCCATTACGTCCCGGGTCAATCTTACGACACGAGATCGATCTCGCACCTCGCGAAATTTAAAAGTTCAAATTCAAATTTGGCCGACTCTCGCGCCATGTCATTCTTACCACGAGCCCACTTGGTACACATTTTGCTCGATTTATTTCTATATATTAGTATATAAAGGTGTTCATTTGATCGTCATCCTAGAATCGTTAGACATCCTAACAGTTTAAGGAGCATTCATCATGTGAATCTTTTGATTTGGATCACCAAAAACAATTTAATTTGCATCAAAGTCATTTTAGGACATCTTCATTGCTTGGGATTGTTGTCCCCAATCATTTCCACGATTGGAAAACCTGTCCAATCAAGGGGGTTGACCCCACGAGAACTTGACCCCCAGTGATTTGACAGTTTCCCCAAGGCATTGTTAGATAACCACGGTCCGTTAAAACAATTGGCAAGTACCATGTTTCAAGGCGAACTAGGTAACATCTGCATGCACAGTAGTCCAATATAGATCAGTGGATCACATAATAGATATATGCGTTGTGCATAAGCATACCAGAGATGTGGGGTTGGCCTGTGTAGAGGCCGTACATTGCAACATCTATTTTGAGGCACTTACCAGAAGGAGAGGGCCCATTTTCAACCCCCAAGATAATCAACTCTGCAACTTATGAACTTCCACACCCCCACTTCGACCCAAGAACCAAGTACACTCACTCTTAGAGCTGATTTCTTAAAATAATATTAATTTATTTACATACTTTATCGTTCCTAGATCTTGTTTATTTAATCTAGGGTGATGCATTCTTTTTTAATTAGCGTAAATTAACATTAGGGAAAGTGTGTTTTCCATTTACAATTTTATTCCTCTGCAAATATCTAAAATTGCAATTTAAGTTTGTGTGTAACAAAATCAAAATCGAGGGAAAACAAACACACTGTAATAAAACCAAAATGACATGTGTGGTGTAGAAACTTCACACCATAGAGGCAAAATGACATGTGTGATCTAGAAACTTCCCACCATAGAGCTATTGTAAAAAATGTCAAATGGGAGAAAAGCAAAACGCAAAAGAAGGGAGTCAAAAGTAAAAGGAAAATTCAAAATAAGGCCGTTGAGGTTGAGGAGGGAGGGTTTAACTTTGATGGCCGTATGGCCGGCATTTTTGCCGTAAAATACAATCAACATTTTAAAAAGATTGTATCACATGAAAGGAGAGATTTTGAACAAACTCTCAAAATGTATATAAAATTATAATTATATATATGGTTTATATATAATTTTACTTATACTAAGATATGTCATAGTATTTTAAGGGCACTTGAATGGATAAGAGTAATAAAAAAAATTAAGGGAGGGAAAATGGAAATGAATTTAAAAAAAAAAGGCTGTTGAGGTCAATTGAGGAGGGAGGAAAAATGGAGAGATTAATTTAAAAAAATAAGGCCGTTGAGATTGAGGAGGGAGGGAAAATGGAGAGAGAATTCAAAAAGCAAGGCCGTTTTAGGGAGGGAAAATAAGGCCGTTTGAGGAGAGCGGAAGGGTTGTTCATCAATTCTTTATGTTTCCACCTCCTCATCAATTCTTTACGACTTGCCTGGTTCTGCTGCGAATTTTTTGGTTTGGTTTTGTATGTTTTTTTAATGGTGGCAGGCGGTAGCAGGGGAGGCGGAGGGGCAGATAATTTTCTTGTTAATCCAGGGCAAATAATTTTCTTGTTAATCCAGGTATTCTTCACTACTCTTGTTAATTTTCTTTAGCATTCGTGGCATAGAATTCTACATGGTACATAGCTGGTTCTGGTTCTGGTTTGTTTGAATAATAAGTAATATACAGGGGAATTGTCTGTGAGGAGAATGGCTTGAAGGCAATGTCGACGGCTCTGAATAAGGCTCATGCGATTGACCCATCCATCCTACGCACCTCAGACTGCCTCACATACTATTCACAATCTTGGGTTTCTAGGTTTTGTACAAATTGTTAGGTTTGCAAAGGCATCTATGTTTTTGAAATTGGGTTATGCCAACAGGCCTGAATCTGTTGTTGGGTTGGAGATTACTGGAGACACATGAGGAAAGTCTGTGTCATGGAGTTGCTGAGTGCCAAGAGAATTGAGAGTTTCAGGTCTCTCTGGCGGAGAAGAGAAAGCATAGCTATAGCATCTCTCATCTCCTCTATAACCTGGAGAAGCACTAAATTTTTTGAAGATGATGATTTGGTAGGCAAGGACCTTAACAGAATGATCGGAGCAGACTTCATTCCTTCCATTGCGTGGATTGATGACTTGAGTGGTGTGAAGCGGAAGATGAAGAAGGCCCACAGTTTCTTTGACGCAGTTGTTGAGAAGAACACATGGAAGAGCGCAGGCACAGGGGAAATCAGGACTTGTGGAGATGGCATAGAATGAAAATCACTCGAGAACACATTTTTGTATGCTTCCCTCCCTCTGGACTATTCTAGTATTTCTTTATATTGACATTTGGTTGAATTATTTACCTTCTTTAATTCAGTGCCGAGAAGTGAAGGGTATCCTTGAATTTTCAATTATATTCATCTCATAAATTTTTCGCTTCTTTCCTTCTCACAGAACATGTTTTTAGACAACAATCAACACCTTAGAATGGGCAATGAGTGATATGGTGATCCCTTCCTACGAACTGAACACAGACTCAGAATTCGTTCTCTAGAGAGGCAGATCATCAATTTCAATTTCTGCACTCGTAAGTATTTGTTTGTCGGTTCGTGGGCAAAACTCTTTTTGTGAAACGTCTGAATTTCTTTAACCTTGACTGGATTTTGTAAGGCTAATAATATTCTCCACACTCTGGCATAATAACAAACAGAGGGATTTGCGATTTGTCCTGTGTAGGGAAAGGTCGACCGTGTGTTTCTTTTCCAAACTCCATCCTCTGCAGCCGTTGTGAGGGAACTTAAGAGCAAATAGGTGGACCAACATTTTCAGACCCAAACCCAAACTTAGAAGAGGCCTTTGGTTGCCTCAAGAAGATGACAAGCCCAACAATTAGACGGTGAAAAATGGATGGTAACACAACACTAAATTCAAAGCAAGCTCAAGCTGGTAACACAACATTAAATTCAATGTAAGAGTTTCAAGAAAAAACCTATGATTTTTGTTGCTACATACAGTGCAGTTTGCAAAGATGTGGAAGGGCTGTAGGCTGAGACAGTTAAAATACCTCAGGCCTGACATCAAACAAGGAGCATTTTGAGCAAGTGATTATTCACTTGCATTCCTTTCTGGGTAGCAGGTTTTTCTCATACCCAATTCTCTCTCTCTGTACCCTTGCTGAAGCATTTCTTGCTCTAAATTAACCGATTATATATTTCTTATGGAACCTCTATTGTTCAGGTAATGTTGTGTGTGGGCGAATTGGGTTCTACTTAAGAATGATGCATTATTGTTTTCTTGGCAAGTTTATATGCAGAGAACTTAACTCTGTACGTGTATTTGGTGCAGGCAGAGGTGTGTATTATGACTTGATCTAATAATTGGAGAAGACCAAGGGTTCGGGTGCTATGATGAAGATGATGAAGGCTTGTTGGAGGAAATAATTTCGGTCAATTAAAATGACCTAGCATCTTGTAACATGTAAAAATTTGTGTTTAATAATAATAGAAAAATCATTTTGCTGGAACCCCCTTCTAAGGACCCAAAAGGAACGGCCGTTGGCCACGGTCATTCCTTAGGGTCTAGTGTCCTTTTGAAGGCCTAAGAGATGGTTATGGGATACATAGCCATTGCCATTGCTTATGGCCTTTCTCTTGTTTTATTTTTTTGTATTTTTCAATAATTTAAAAAGGTGTGTTAAATTTAAAGTTAAAAACATCTTGAATATTTATGATCTAAACACCAATATTACAAATCAGAAATTACTCCTTTTATAAATGGCAGCTAGCTACATCCCTCAAAAAATAGTTTCCAATGGACATAATCATTAACTCAAACATAATGTTGTCCAAAGACATGACATAATATTGCCCAAAGACATGACACGTAACACCTCCGATAGACATTACACATAATATTGCCACCCACGTGATGCATTATATTGCCCATAAACCCAAGACATTGCTTGTATAAAAAATCAATTGCACTTGACACCACGACACGTGTATCGCAAACGTTGTTACAATTCCTTTTATCAATGTGCTAAAGCAACCTTGATTCGTGCAACGATAAATAACAAAACCAGAAAAAAAAATCAATTAAAAAATTTCAAAACAAAATAAAATCATTTTATATAGAAGTGCGTGTCTTTGTTGTGTTGTAGGTGTCTTAGGTCTACTAGAAGAAGGTATAGACTAGGTAGTTGTGGGTCTAGGTTAGGGGAGGCCGCATGAGCTTCCACCTTCACGTGGTTGGCCTTGTCAGTAGAGAATGAATATTCTCAAAGCTAAGAGAAGCTCTTTTTTATTAGTCTAGCTTAATTGTAACATTTAAAGTAAAATGTTGTCATTGCAACCTTAGTTATTTTGTATTGATTGTACAGTGGAATTGTAATAAAATAAACAAGATCACGATTCCAAATCCCATTTGTTGACAACTAATTCCGATAATTACAATATTAACAACGATATTAAAGGAGTCATAAATTATTCTTGTAAGTGATTACATTCAAATTGAAATTTGAAAAAGGAAAAAGTTAGTGGAAGTCGTGGGGGTAGAACGTGGATCATAAATAGAAGGTAAAAGTTCATTAGGGGTATAAGTCTAGGTTTGGGTCATAAAGAAAGTAAGGTACTTCTAGGAGAAAATTGTTTTCCATGTGTTGGGAAGGCGACATTAATGGGAAGTAGGTAGTGATGGAGGTAGGGTAGGAGGAGGGGAATTGCAAAAGGTTTAGGTGCAGGAGGTCCCTTGGCTTTGGGTTTGTTCCAGGGTGGGTAGGGTTGGGTTTCTGGCTTAGGTTGAGGTTGGGGTTTAGGGTTGCAGTTTAGGTTGCGTCTAGTGTTGGGTTGCATCGTAGGTTAGGGAGGAGGTCTAGGAGGACGAGTAGGAGGGTCGGGATTAGTATGAGAGGTGTAACAGGGTTTGGCATGTGACAGACATGAAGGCAATTATCAAGGATAGGATGTAGGTTGTCATAGACACCTGAAATCGCCTTGTCACCGTTTAAGTTCTAATGACTTCATCACCTGCCATTTCTTCTATAATTAATGGAATAACTCATATTTAGAGGATTAGTTATCTGATTTCCCTTCCACCATTAATTAAATATTTTTTTTATTATTTAATCAATCAAATCACTACTATTCAATTAACTAATCTTCCTCTATAGTCCAACATTAGATAATAAATGCAAGTATTTATTTACCTAAGCCCATCTCATCCATCCAAAAATTAGATAAATTGAAATATTTATTTAATTCTCTATTTTGTGCACTTTTCGTTAGTTGACCAAATCACATTATCAACCATCATTAATCATTTGCACATGCCTAAATATGATTAATCAAGGTAATATATGCGCAAATTGCTAAAGGGGCCTAAAGGGGTCTAAATATGAAAGAGCACTGTGAACTAGATTTCTTCCTCGGCCTTAGTTTTTATGCAATTGTTGTTTACGTATTTCGTCATTTATGTATTTCTAGTATTTATTCTATTTTAATTTTTGTATGGGAAAGATTTTAAGTCTTTAGGAGATTTCCCCTGACCAAGGGCTTGTGGGCTTCATCCCATGAAGGGGTGAGCCTGACCAGCTACAGGGGAGGTGATATTGTCGTTCATTTATAGTTTGAATCAAGGGAGAGGTTAGCACACCAAAGGAGAGGTGATGAAAGGCAATTATAGCCCATAAAGGAGACAGGCTAGCTCGACCAACGGTAGAGGAACGTGATGCTTATCTAAGGGAGAGGCCAAACATAATTAATAGGTTTAAAATGCTTCCAAGATACTTTAAGATGAGTCCTATCTCTCCCTCACCCTGTGTCTCTCTCCTATACGATTGGTGGATGTGCAGTGATCATTTATTGCAGGTTTTTGTTGTATGGAAGATTGAATGGAACGAAAATTAGATAGTTTTGTTTTATGGCATTCAAGGGTATAACCATAACCATTGATATGAAGTAAACTGAGTTGTAAGTATTTCATTTATGAATGTTAGGGAGGACACATGGCTTGAGTTTTTATTCTATCTTAACTTCTATTTGGGAAAGATTTTATTCTTTAGGAGATCTCCTCTAACCAAGGGCTTGTGGCCTTCGTCCCATGGAGGGGTAAGCCTGACCAAATGCAAAGGAGGTGATGTTGTTCATTTATAGCTTGGTCCAAGGCGAAGGTGAGCCCTCCTCAAGGGAGGAGATGAAGAGGCCAACCATAATCATCAGGTTTTAAATGTTTTCCAAGACAACTGTAAGATGAGTCCCATCTTTCCCTCAACCTCTGTTTCTTTAATCCCCTATACAATTGGCCGATTTGCAGAGATCATTTTATTGCAGTGGTTTTGATATGGAACCAAAATTAGTTAGTTTTGTTTTATGGGATTGAAGGGCTTCATCATGATCATTGATGAGAAGCAAGCTGAGTTGTAATTTTTTGGCGGATTGATACTAATTAACATAAAATCTGACTTCGCTGAAAGTAATTTCAAATATTTATTTTCCATGGCTTGATAGGGTTTTTACGGAAAATAATACATTTTATTTTTTCAGTTGTTATGGCGTGAAGGGGTTTACGTCATTCTAAAGGCTTGAACAAGAACATTGATGGTGGTATGGAGTGAATCAGTTTTTATGCACATGTAAGTAACTTGCTGGCATAAGTTTTGTTGCTTTTTAATGAGTCCCTCCAATTGGGTTGAGAAATGATTAAAACGGTACTATGTGGTAGCAAATTCGATGAGAAAAGATTTAGATGATTAACTATGTGGTAGCAAATTCAATGAGAAAAGATTCAAATGGTTAACTATGTTGTATTAACGTAATTGTTTTGTGTGTAATCTATATGATGGATGTCAACTTATTTACAGGCAGGGGTGTTTCTTAAATGACATTAAGAAGCTTTAGTAATGGAAAAATTTCTTGAAAGAGGTCTTTCTGAAACCATTATCTTTTGTATCATATTCACCTTTATATTGTTCCTATTTACTTTAAGCTAGGTTGTAGTCATTTTTTTACGCCAGGTCATTCGGAACTGTGGAAATCAAACGCTGGGGAATCGGATGTGGCTCGAAAACAATATCAAGCAAATAAAAATTAAGTTTATTTGAATATCAGAAAGTTTCGCAGATTAGAACAATAATTTCATTTGTGTTAGAACAAGTGGGAGAAACAACAATATAAATGGTGGTCTGATGTCGAAGTGTATGGGTAAATGAGGAATCCATTCTACTCCAGAGGGGACATGGTTGTGAGCATTATAGTGCTCGGAATTGTCTCAGCCATAAAAGTTGCGCCGGAAAATTTTCAAAGTGTTAATAATGCTGCACATATAAAACAATCATTATTCCTGCACATATAAAACGATCATCATTTATATACATCTCATATCATGGACTGTGGAAATATCATATCTACAATCATTTATTTTGTTAATCCAATCAATAAAATAATGATTTTTCAAATGTTCTTTTTTATCACCCCACCTGCTATGGATGGATACTGAGATTGCCATCTTACAAAATAGTTTAATAAATTGTTCAAGGAATACGCGGATAGATACATTGTCTCACGCCGTAAAAGAAATTCAGGCAGGAAAATTTTCTAAACTCGTCGATTGTTCCTATCCGCGTATTCCTTGAACCTCGTATGGGGTGCAAGTGCTAGTTAAGCCATTTTCTCTGTCAGAGTGACCGGCGCAGCAAAGTTAAAGATATCTAAGGTAAAATGATTTCGCATTATATATCTCCGATTCTGCAGAGTCCAAACCATCATTAATACTGTACTCCATCACATGAAAGTTGTGATGGGTTTAAACTTCGAAGTTATAAATTGCCAATAAGTTCTTCATTCGTGCTCTTACATCCTCTCTTTTTGTGAATGAAAGCTTGTTTATTAAGCTTAATCATATAAAAATTGTAGCCTCGATATATGGTATGATTTATTTAACACATTTGGCCTGGATCTACGATATGAGTTTTTTAACTTGTTTGCATTTCAATATGTACTTTCTTTCTATGTTGTTGTATTCGAAATCTTCAAGTTCGATTTATTTTATGTTATGAAAAGTAAACAATCTATTCGCATTGATTCGATACTAAATACAGTACAGTACCTTTCTCTCCTATCTAGACTGCACCTTGTCTTTTACCGTTTTCGTGGACATCAAATTTCATTAAGTTGTTTTGTGCGTTACGGTAAAACGAACGTAAAATATGCTCAACTTGACGTCCATTTAACCTTCACGAACAAAACATTTTGCTTAAATTTGATGTTCATTTGACGGTCACGCATAAAACATGAGGTTAAATTTGACGTTGATCAGTTTGTCACGCTTTCTAAAACGCGGTTAAATTTGACGTTTAGTTGACCGTCACGCCTAACAAACGTTGTTAAATTTGACATTCATGTGACCGTCATGAACAAAAAAGGGTTCAATTTGATGTCATTTAACCGTCACGAGAAAAATATGAAGGTTAAATTTGACATCCATCTGACCGTCTAGCATATAACCACATGGTTAAATTTGATGTTTAGTCGATCGTCATGTACAACATGGGGTATAATTTGACGTCTAGTTAATTGTATATCACAAAACGACGTGGCTAAAGTTGACGTTTGGGTGACCGTCACGTTCAAAACAGTCTCGTTAAATTTGATGTCCGCTAGACCGTCACACAGAAACCATAAAGGTTAAATTTGACGTCCATGTAATTGTCATGCGCAAAATGACGTGCTTAAAATTGATGTGCAGTTGATCGTCATGTAGCCAATAAATTGGTTAAATTTGACGTCCATTTGACCCTCACCCAGAACACAATTTTGTGAAATTTGACGGCCAGCTGACGGGCATGCAGCAAACGATACATTGTCTCAAGCTGTAAAAGAAAACGCGGATAGATACATTGTTCAAGGAATACGCGGATAGATACATTGTCTCACGCTGTAAAAGAATTTCAAGCCGGAAAATTTTCTAAACCCGTCGGTTGTTCCTATCGGCGTATCCAAACCATCATTAATAGTGTACCTCCATCACATGAAAGTTGTGACGGGTTTAAACTTACTAATAAGTACTTCATTCGTCCTCTTACATCCTCCTTTTTTGTGAACGAAAGCTTGTTTATTAATCTTAATCATATAAAAATTGTAGCCTCGATATATTGTATGATTTATTTAACACGTTTGCCCTGGATCTATGATATGAGTTATTTAACTCGTTTGCATTTCAATATGTACTTTCTTTCTATGTTGTGTTCGAAATCTTCAAGATTTTATGTTATGAACACTAAACAATCTATTCGCATTTATTCGATACTAATACAGTACAGTACCTTTCTCTCCTATCTAGACTGCACCTTGTCTTTTACCCTTTTCGTGGACGTCAAATTTCATTAAGTTGTTTTGTGCGTTATGGTAAAACGAACGTAAAATTTGCTCAACATTTTTTTTGCGTGATGGTCAACTGGACGTCAAATTCAACCGTACTGTTTTACGCGTGACGGTCAACTGGACGTCAAATTTTATTAAAAAATTTTGTGCATGACGGTCAAATGGACGTCAAATTTAACGGTCAGAAAATTTTTTGGTTATACTTGATGTCCATTTGACTGTCACAAACAAAACGTATTTCTTAAATTTGACGTTCATTTGACTGTCACGCATAAAACTTGTGGTTAAATTTGACGTTTAGTTGATCGTCACGAACAAAACAATAAGGTTAAATTTGACGTTCATTTGACCGTCGCAAGCAAAATGTTAGGGTTAAATTTGACGTCCATCTGAGCGTCTAGCGTATAATTACTTGGTTAAATTTGACGTTCTATCGACCGTCACGTATAAAAAACATGGGGTATAATTTGACGTCCAGTTAACTGTCTAGCACAAAACAACCTGGTTAAAGTTGACGTTCCGGTGACCATCACGTTCAAAACAATGTTGTTAAATTTGACGTTCTGGTGACCGTCACGCAGAAACCAATTAGATTAAATTTGACGTCAATGTAGCCGTCATGCGCAAAAAAACGATGTGCTTAAAATGGACGTGCAGTTGATCGTCATGGAGCAAACAGATTGGTAAAATTTGACGTCCATTTGACCATTACCCAGAAATCGGTGTTGTGAAATTTGACGGTCAGTTAACAAGCATGCAGTAAACGAAATGGTTAAATTTGACGATCACTTGTCCGTCACGCCAAAAATAGCGTGGTGAAAGTTGACGTTTATTTGACCGTCACGCACAAGACTCACGACATTAAATTTGACGGAAATGGTGACTGGATTGCCATTCATCATACAGGCAGACTTCGCCTTCTGTTCAACTTTAATTTTCCTTGTCAAAAGTGTTGAACAAGCACCACCATCTTCAAGAAGCTATTGCTTTTACAAATCCCTGCCAATTCGTCATCTTTTGTATCCTCAGTTAGAAAGCGTTTGGCAGGGTATCCAAATCCGCCTGAAAATAGAAAAAACCAATCTCTGTGAAGGCCAGAACACCTACTGCACTCCTACGCAAGCTCGTCGAATACTTCCCGCATTCAGAAATATATTGCAAAAAGCAACAAAAGATCAAGGCCAGGGAAGACCCAATATTCTGTGCTCTAATGAAGTGTTCGTAATTCATCCATGCATGGACAATCTACACTCCTTGCCATTCTTGGGAGAGAGAGCAATACGTAACTTATGAGTGGTACCTCTTCCTCTGAATGGGTACGTGGACTTTCTGAAGATGTGTATGTTCAACTAGTCACGTCTAGTGGGTCAGTTCCTACACAATTCAAGAAAAGTATCGTGGAAGCAAAATGACTGAAAGCCCCCAGGGGATATCAATCTCTGAACATGTGTTTCTTGTTAGATGATGAGTGGTCAAGTGATCTTTCATTCATTGATTCTTCATTCTACAGGAGATCTATGGGTGTATTCAAGATTGCCCTTTGATACATAGGGGTGGTTGTCAAGTTTGGCCAAAGAGGGGTGTGAAGTGGTTGCAAAACATCTTCAAATGCATACAGATTTCGAGGCCATAACCAAGCTTTACAAATATCTTAGCCGTTTCCATTGACACCTAGTGACGAGGAGTCTATCAAAATCTGGATTCCACATGGTGGCCGTAGAGATGGAGGAGAATGGAAAGATGCAGAAATGTGTATATAGTTCATGATGATTATGGCCTTTTAAGTGACAAGCTACATGTCCTTGAGAATATTTACGAAGCTTCACTACTTCCCTTTTTCTCTACTCATCTTGAAGTACTTGTGCGTCCTAGAGTTGAGGATTTTAATACAGAAATCTAATCCACACAATCCAAAGGTGAGGTTGTCATTGGCAACTGAATTTACAGAGGTGTTTTCAAATGGGTTATTACCAGAACATCCAGGCCTTGTTGCAGGGTTATGTGAAATGTTGAAGACAGGGTGCATTTTAGAATTTGACGATGAAGTTGTAGATGAGATGCTCCAGCACAAAAACATGTAGATCTTCAAAGAGGATGAGCATTTCCTCGATTGAAAGTCCAGTAGTGCTAAATTTTGACTTCCAAGGCACAATGGTATAAGAGCGTTCAGTCTAGGATTATTATTGACAACTATCCATATGACTTTTGTATGCGTGGGAATTATGTAACTCAATGTATGCATGGCACAAGCTATATGTTTGGTGGTAGGGTTTTGCAAATTGTTAAATTTAGCTTTTGACGTAATATAATTAATATAGCTCTTGGCATATTATATTACTATGTCAATCCTTACTCTGATTTTTGGCTTTTAAAATAATTTGGTTATTAAATTTAAAATTGATTTGTCAATATGTAAAGAAGAATCAAAACTAATAATTTCCGATTGTCATACAGTGTTTCCCTTCTCTCAAACAGAGCACAAAAACTCGAAATCTCTTAAGCTAAAATAGACAATTTATTTACATTTGATTGAGCCTCAAATTTTCTTTTGTCCCTCAACTGTAGAATATTTTCAGGTGTCCATATTTAATTGCTTATGCCATGTTAGGTATTGATTTCCCCAAGCTAATGAGATTGAAAAAAAGGACTCATGCAAGTGGTAGATTGTAGTTCAGTTAATTGGTATCGAAATGTAAGCACCAATAGCATTTGATGCTCATGAACTATTTCAATAGCCTCAATTTTCTACCTATCACAATGACCCACTTTCAGTAAGATTGTCTGTGAACAACATGGGATGCATGTTTTGTGATCAGTGTAGGGATGTATAGATGATAGACCCACCTTTGGTGGTATATCTTACAATTTTGGTTGAGTTTTGTCTGTCTTTTAGAATTCAATATAAACCCAACATAGCTTGCTATACATAAAAGAGCCTTTCATTTTTAGAAATTATTTGAGAATGGATGTTACTATTTCATTTTTATAAAAAACATTTTCATATAAATTGATTTTTCTTAACTAATAATGTTTCTACATTTCTATTTCAATTTAAACATTAGTTTGTTTCATTTTCAGATATCTTCTTTATAATTTTTTCATAAATTTAAGGCTCTACGAAACACTAAGCTGCTTCAATATAGGTACTTTTTATATTTTATAATTTTTTTATAATCAAATTAGTATATTTTAATATTTAGTTTTCACTTTCTGATTTAAGATGATTTAAAAAAAAAAACTATAATTTTATATTTTATAATCAATTTACTCAAACTTTGAACTTCACACTTATAAATATCGGTTTTCTACTATTATATAGGTATGGCTCCACCTAAGTTGAATTTTGAATCCGATGACCACTGAAGAGAATATCAAAGATAACAATGCCAAGTAATGACATATGTAGAAAGACAAGAACAAATGATTCAATGAAATCAGGTTGACAGAAAAAGATATCATAAACGTACAACTCAAACAACAGTTGATGAATTGGAATTACAAAATCAACAACAACCAAATATATAGATAAGTGCTTTTGGATTAAACTATGTATATTTCTTTGTATTGACGTTTCAGATCACACTCAGTGATCCATCATCAGGAAGAGGATTAAAGTGAAATGGATTGCAGATTTGCCCTATAAAAAGGATGAGGAGAAGGGGATTAGGGTTGGTGATGTGTACGAAGCAATAAATAAAGAACAAAGAATTAAAACAAAAAACTAATAAACATGTCAGACAAAAGATAGGACAAAAATATGCCATTAGACCTAAACCAATTGATGATTAAATACATGAAAAAGAAAGCAATAAAAATATTAAATTCATACAATATGTATCACGCCATATAATATAATAGGTATAATAAGTAATAATATGTATAATAAATAATATATAATAAAATAATAAGTAATATTTATAATATATTATATGTATAATGAATTTAATAAATAAGAATAAATACTAAATAAGGGAGCAAATGACACACAAATGTAAGACTAAATAACTCATGCACAAACAACTGAAGATTTCAATGTCCCTAAAAGAGATGAAAGAGAGGAACCAAATCAATCATATGCCCTTGGTTTGAATGTTGAAGATGATAATTCAAGATCAATAAATTATATAACTGAAACACCAAAAAATGCACCTTGACATGCCATGGATCGATCTATTGGAAATGATGGACAAAATTTACCAAATGCCAATTGAATTCTTTAGATAGATTTCAATACTTTCCTAATGCAATTTCAACATGCCATAGATAGCTTTGTTTCACCAAACATGTGCTATGTATGTCAAGAGTATTACCTTGGAATAAAAGTTTCTCGCACACCTCAAGGTCCTATTTGCAATAGATGTCGCCAAGAAAAAGACAATAATTGATTTTCAGCACCAAATAATATGGATCTTGGTGCCTAACCACAAGAGCTTACAAATTTGACACATGTAGAAGAAATGTTGATAGCACATGTCAATTCTATCCTACAAGTCACACATGCAACCGATGGTCAATATAAATACAAAGGACACACAATAAGTTTTTCATAGGATGTAACAAATATTTCAAAGGTTTTACCACATCGAATCAAAGATTTTCTGATCATTATTGTTTGAATGATGGATCAATGTGGCATGAATTATATATTTTTAGTCAATAGAGATTGAGTATATAAGGAATTACAATGAGTATGTGCATGGAAATGGGGAACCAAAAGGGCATCATAAGTGGCCACTTTTTTCTGATATCAGAAAAAATGACCTTGCATGAGAAATTGATGATAGCCATGCTCAAAATTAGAAGATGTAATATCAACAAGTTTTGTAGTGCTCCTAGTCTAGTTTCACAAAGTTACTAATTTTTTTCTAAAAATGGTAGAGATTAAGATGTTCAATTAAGGGGAGCACACAAAGTGCTCGTATTTTTGTCAGAAAAATATAATATAGTGTCTGGTGTGCTCCCCCTAAAATGTCAACCTTTTTTAAGTATTAGACCGATCACTTCGGTGGAAAATTAACTAACACCATGTAGTTTATGTTTATTTTTTTGTTAAGTTTTTATGAATATATAATTTTTTTATGAATTTTTAAAGTGGACACAACCTGAAAAATGAAAACTTGAGTGTGCTCCCCCTAATTTTTTTAAAACTAATCAAAAATATATTTTTTAAAATATGTATAGAATTGAGTCTAGAATCTAAAAATGTAATTTGTTTCAAATTTTGATAAACGTGTAAAAAATGACACTAGAAATACTAGACATAGGTTTTCTGGAAAAAAGAAAAAAGAACACATTAGCAAAAGAACTTGAAGATGGAAACTTAATGTTATCAGATTTTTCAAAAAAATACGTGGTTAGAAAGCTAATAAAAAACACTTGAAGTCATCCTAGCATTTTTTTGTATTGACATTGAAAAACATGTAAACCATAGGGGGAGCACACACGGTATTTGGTCAAATTTTTTAACTTTTGTTAAAAAAACATCCTTGGCCTCCAAAAGGTGTACCTCCAACCCTTTGGGTTGGATGCCAAAGGAAAATCCAACCCTTAGGGTTGGAATTTCCAAAAGCATGCAAAAACACACTCACGTTATAACATGAGTGCGTTATGGCTCGGTAACTACCAAGCCATCGCGTTATTGCATAGTAACTACCAAGCCATCGCGTTATGGCGCGGTAACTACCAAGCCATAACATGAGCACATTATAATGCGCTCATGTGGTATGGATTAGTAACTACCAAGCCATTATAACACACTCGTGTTTTAAAGTAGTTAAAATGGGAATCCTTAAGCTTCCTTCAATCTAGAGTAGGCTTATGTCTAGAAAGAGACCAGGGGTATATACATAAAATAAACATTTAAGTATAAGTTGGTATTTACCTTTTACCATTTACCTTTCTTATAATTTAAGTTATTATGTATATACTGGCAGGATGTTTAGAGTGGTTTCAGATCCATAGGAATTACTTTACGGATTCTAGAAGTTGGAGGACCCCTCAGATTTTAGACTTAGTCAAATGTTTAGGGTTTCAAGGTTTAGACTTAGCCAAATTCATGGGTTCAACAACATGCATCAAGGTAAAGCCACAGGGACCCCTTAGGTCTCTCTCTCTATCTCTCCCTCTATCTCTCCCTCTATCTATCCTCCCTCTCTCTTTATCTTTCTCCCTCTCTATCCCTCCCTCTATTACATCCCCAACTTTTGATTTAGTTTAATCCTACTTTTATGTGGTAAAGAGGATAATTAATCATAGTTTAATGATTTGATGTTTGTGGAAAATATCAGATAAAATCATTTATTATATGGATATTGAGTAATGTTTAGATTAGACATGGGATTATATGTTGTTAAAATTATTTTATCATAGTGATTTATGAATTAAATGATGATACACTGATCATGGTTATATGGTTGTGAGTGTAACCAGGAAAAGAAATCTTCCTCCAAGAATGGAAGGAGAGTATCACCTGGGAGGAGGATATAGATGTTTATAAAAGGTCAAATTTTCATCTGAGTATCGAAGTTAATCTTTCATGAACCCATGCAAGTAGGGTGAGTTCAAGTCTTTCCTTTGATAGCCGTTCTCAACTCAATCAGTGTCGGCACATGACGATTTGAGATATCTTGACGTTATCTATGTCGATTCGAGTAGACAATGTTCTCAGAACATTCATTTAGTTAAAAAGTAATCTTGTTTGGTTGTCAAGTATTCCTTTGTTTCCTTATTAGATTTTGTGATTATCGTTATATATATATATATATATCTTGTTATGGTTTAATATGGCAAAGAGGGGGAGTGAAACTTGACCCCAAAGTCACACATTATTAATGCCACCCTAATGATTATATTATCATTTGATGATACATTGGATTATTTTGATAACCCTTAAACATCATTTAGATGTAAAGGAATTTATGTGTGATATAATCATTCTTAACCTTATAGCGGTCGAGCACCTTTTTATTATTATAATATGTCTTTTGATAGTTAGCCAACCACTATCCACGATGAGTGGAGGCTGAGAAGAAGCTTATCATAAGCTTAATTATTGCTGCTCACTCCATAATGGGAGTTGTGGATCGTATGGAGCCCGATAACCCACGGGGTGGTGAAGGATAATACAATTATTTTCACGACTACCATAGAAAAAGGTGGGGATTTGGTAGCATGCAGAGTTAATGCATGCAAGAAGGATATTGAGAGGGGGTCTTTTTTATGTTTTTGGTGGATAGTTGTTGTCAAGGAAGTTCTAAGTGCAAGGAGCTAAATAGAGAAAAGCTACAAAAGGAGCAGAGGTTGGTAAAATGTGAGCTTGCAGACAAAGCCACCACCAACCACGATAGAAATAACCTTTGGCAGGTTGAAACTCAATTGTATACGTCCATATACATGTATAATTCTTAAGACCACCTAATGTGTTTTGAACTATGCAATGCAACCAGGTATCACTGCTGTTATCTTTATGTCATCAACTATGTAACTTCATGTTAGCAATTGTGCTATTGAATAACTTTAAAAAGGCCTTTGAGGCCATCGATGAAATCATGGTGTTGCTTTTTGAAAGTATTGTTATAAAATATTAACCAGACAAGGCCGTGAGGCCGAAGGCTAGACACTGTTGTAACATGCATGAGCCTCGACTACTAATATGACAGAGGTTGTAAAACTTGTGGTATACCTTTGATACCCTCGTTATCATTTATTTGAGTTTCATATGTTCTAGACCGTAGAACTACTGAGTGATAATGACTATGTAACTGGGTAATGAAAAATGATAATAGAGTAGGCTGAAAGCCTTGCTCAGTCAAATGATATTTCTGTTGTAAAAACTATAACCCTCGACTGTACTTAAGGCACTAAGTTTGCCTAGACTCGTGGAATGTGAATAACAATTTTTTACTGTTTATAATAGAGATCTTATTTTAGCTATGGTGTATCCTATGTGTAGGAAAGGATAATGTGACTCCTCGATGTCGAAGGATAATAATTAGTGGGTAACTAGCATTGTTGCCTAGGCTACATTAAGTGCATGACAAACCATGTTTTTCAGAGAAGTAAACCCTCTATTGATATTTATTTTTCATATGGGAATGAAAATAATGTCAAGTATGATAACTCTTGTGTCTAAATGTATTTGATTTTTATCCCTATATTGAATGGCAAGACATCACAGATGAAGTATAGGGTATCAAAAACTCAATTGAATTCTTTTGAACTAGGTTCTATTTAATAAGATCGACCCATTAGACTATTACAATATATGTCTTAATTTATGTGAATTAGATGTAAACCTTGTGGCAAGGTAAACATAGAATCTTAGACCGGGAAAGGTCATACTTGTACTATAAACATGAATATGTAAATTTTCATAAAGGAAGGATGGGAATAGAGTGACGTGGAGTCATAGGTTCCCTGTTGCGTAGGCAATAAAACAATAATAATTGTACTCCTGAAATCAGAGTTGAATGTCCAAGTAATGGACTAAGGGTGGTTTAAACCTATCTTTTCCAAGACCTGGAGGGGTCAAACTATGATTACCTATAGGATGAGACAGCTTCTAAGTCAAGTTGAGGTGGGTGAACAATTGACTACGTTCATTGCGAAACATATATGTATATAAATCTTTGGCCAAAGTAATGCATCCGTCTCTACATGCATTAGTTGGTTCACTATGCTCCAGATGGCATAATGTTTCCAGTAGTGTCATACATAGTTAGAGTGGATCTATAGTTGTATGATCGTGAAGCATTATGGACACAACACTAGATACTCAAATGGAAAACCTAATGGTTCCTTATATCTATACCCTTCGTTAAGGGTAGGGCCGCTTCCAGGTAGGAAGTTGTGTGGGGGACCGCCGGTCTGTGGTTGGAGGAAAAGCACTCAGGTGATGCTTTCCTTCCCAAGCAGAAGACAAGTTGAGACTTATGAAGACAGATGTCAAAGTTCCAGATACAGTGTATTCTTTATATGACTTGATAGTTAGTTATTATGTATAATCTTATCAATGATCCCATGAGTATAGCTTTGTAATTGTATAGTGAAGGATATTCACTAATATGTTATCTTTGGATTGTTGTAAATTTTAATGTTGGAATATCTAGATAATATATGCATGTCTAATTTGATTATGAAAATGATTTATTTCTTGCTTATCTATGATTAAGTTAATCATGATTTATTCTTAACATTAATTAAGATAGTTAATTATGGGTAATGAGTGATGGCTGTTACACCCTCCCTCCCTCTCTCCAACTCCATATTTATATCTCTCCCTCCCTCTCTATCTCTCTCCCCCTCTATCTCTCTACCTCACTTTCTATATTTTCCCTCTTTCTAACTCTATCTCTCCATCTCTCCTGAGCTATCTCTTTCTATCTCTTCCCCCTCTCTCCCTCTCCCTCTCTCTATGTCCCCCTCTTTCTATCTCCATCTCTTTCTATCTCTCCCCTCTCCCTCTCTCTATGTCTTCCTCTAGATCTATCTATGTACCTCTCTCTCTCTCTACCCCTCTTTCTATATTTTCCCTCTGACTCTATCTCTCCCCCCTCTCTCTCCCTCTTCCTCTTCCTCTCTATCTATCTATGTAGATCCCTCTCTATCTATCTCTATCTCTCCCTCTCCCCCTACCTCTTTCTATGTCTCCCTCTCTCTAATGTTATCTCTGTCTCCCTCTCTCTATCTCTTTCCATCTCTATCCCCTTGTCTCTATTGTTATGGATTAAAATGTGTACACTAGCATTTTACACCTAGTTTAGCACCTGGCTACATCTAAAATGTTTACCTTTGTTAATTAGGACCTATTTTAACACCTTTTGAACATTAAAAAATAAAATCTCAAACCTGATGAATAAAACAGACAGAATAAACTTAGACTAGCCTAAGCCCATGACATTTGACACTTTCTGGAGTTTGTAGGGCTAAAGGACTAGGGCGACTGAATGCCTTGGTCCTAGATGGGACCTTTAGCCCCTCTTTTGTGGTGTCGGCTTAGAACACCTCCCTAGTTTGTACATGTTGGCCCCATTTTTTTATTCATCATTTCTAAGCAGGATTGCATATATAAAGGAGTTTTACAATTCATTTTAAAAAGAGGATGCCTAATGCAAAATTAGAATTTGCTCACATGTTTTGATATTCTATGCTAAAGTACTCTTCATGCTTGGAATTGCTAGCTACTTGTACATGTTATGAAGTTTGTTTGTAGTTCTTGAAGGAAGTTTCAAGCCTTCTCCATCACTCTCTTGGTTGGTGCATGATCTTGAGCATATACTCCAACTAAGGTTTTACATCTTGTGGTAATCTTCATCATTGTCATTCATACTTTCATCATACATTGATTGATCAAGATGCCTCTGCCATTCTAAGCATGCACTCTTGGATCTAATCATCATTGTAATGGAGGTGGAAACACCAACATAGGGTTTGACTAAGTCAATCCCTTATACAAAGCACAACCTTTTCCTCTTTTCTTATGTGCAGGTTGAAGATACAAGTTTTTGAAGACAAGATCCGGGAAGAAGAAAGGGTTTGCAGGTACATGTCTGGTGAAACTTAGAGATTCTTCTAAACCCTAATTAGGGTCTAGGGTGCCCAAGAACCCTAGTCTTTGGTGACTCTAAGCCTGGATCTAGATTCTGCTCTACTTCCTGATCTCTGCTATACCTTTAGATTTCTGGCATCCCTCTCCTCTCTTGTGCATTCACCTGTTTCTTTACCCTTCTAAGCCTTCTTTAGATCTTTCTACTGGCCTTCTTAAATGCCTGGAAGACCTTTACCTTAGACATTCTAGGTCAACCATACAATCACAAACTTGTCCTATGTTGCCAAATTTGACCCTACAAGATGTTCAATTCTACTCCATGACATGTCAAATTTATCTCTACTTCTTCAACCTTTCTTTATATCTAAGGCTCTTGTCATATATAAAAATACCGTGGAAGGATTTTCGTTACCTATATAAGGTACATATTCTTCTTGGTGAACTTGCAAAATTGTGGGAACAAAATGGAAATTTGCACGCAAGCCTCTTGGAGTGATGCACGCATATTTGTTACTCCTTTTAGTGGACCAAATCCAAATGTTGAGGTATTGATTGTTCAGTTAACGCTCCAACATGAGAGAGGACATATGAGAGATGAGAGAGGATGTAGAAGAGACGAGATATGTGAAATAAGTGCAAATGGATGCCCTTAAATACAAGCACATAACACCAAATCAACTCAAGGGAGGAAAATAATGGCTGACACTCAACCAAAATATGAATTTGAGTTCTGAAAAGGCAAATCAAGTTTGCGGCTACAAGTTCAATATTCCAATCATGAAAATGACCATAGGTTGGAAAAAGACCAAATCCAGATCGATAGTAACTGTATTGGAGTAGGTGCACAAATACTTATAATAAATGTAAGGCTCATGCGAATATATCAAAGTATGTACATATAAGTATATGATGGGAGCTAAATGTGTACGCACGCATATAGATAGGTAAAGGCTGCGAGAATGAGCCCAACTTTGCACAAAATCAAATCATTTGTTGATATGCATATATATTAAGGCACTTCCTCGAAATGAGCACACCACCGAATAGGAAATGACATACTCATGCAAATTTTACCATTGTAAGTGTTCACAAAAGGGAAATGTATTGTCACTTGCAAAACATGTTCAAAGCAAGTTGTTTCTATATCAAACAATAATAATGTTACGTGGAGGGTATGTAGGCATCGCGACACGAAGTGAGTTGTTTCTTAAATTGGTCTATCCAAAGCTTGTGAGGGACATTTATCAAGAACATTTTGTAAGTATGGTGACGTCATTTGTAATTTACTCATTTTTAAATATTTTATATAATTTTCCTTGTGTGTGAACATACATACACCAATCTTCATATAAAGGTAATACGTTTATAAACTATAAGTTGACATTGTGTTTGGCAAATTCCCGTGGGGTGACTTTTAGAATCTTATGGTAACTCTATTTGTGGTCTCTGTCTGTCAACAATCTCATATTGCGAACTATCTATTTTTAAAGAGTGACTTGTGAAAGAAACCTTGTTGTGATTGTTAGTTTCACTTCCTTTTTCCTTTTTCAAATTTCAATTTGAATGTAATCACTTACAAGAATAATTTATGACTCCTTTAATATCGTTGTTAATATTGTAATTATCGGAATTAGTTGTCAACAAATGGGATTTGGAATCGTGATCTTGTTTATTTTATTACAATTCCACTATACAATCAATACGAAATAACTAAGGTTGCAATGACATCATTTTTCTTTAAATGTTACAATTAAGCTAGACTAATAAAAAAGAGCTTCCCTTAGCTTCGAGAATATTCATTCTCTACTGACAAGGCCAACCACGTGAAGGTGGAAGCTCATGCAGCCTCCCTTAACCTAGACCCACAACTACCTAGTCTATACCTTCTTCTAGTAGACCTAAGACACCTACAACACAACAAAGACACGTACTTCTATATAAAATGATTTTTTTTGTTTTTAAAATTTTTAATTATTATTTTTTTTTACTTTTGTTATTTATTGTTGTGTGAATCAAGGTCGCTTTAGCACATCGATAAAAGGAATTGTAACGGTGTTTGCGATACATGTGTCGTGGTGTCAGGTGCAATCAATTTTTTATACAAGCAATGTCTCGGGTTTATCTATGGGTGGCAATATTATGTGTAATGTCTATCGGAGGTGTTGCGTGTCATGTCTTTGGGAAATATTATGTCATGTCTTTGGATGGCGTTATGTTTGAGTTAATGATTATGTCCATTGGGAACTGTTTTTAAGGGATGTAGCTAGTTGCCATTTATAAAAGGAGTAATTTCTGATTTGTAATATTGGTGTTTAAATCATAAATATTTAGGTTTTTTTATCTTTAAATTTAACAAACCTTTTTAAATTTTTGAAAAATACAAAAAAATAACACAAGAGAAAGACCATAAGCAATGGTAATGGCTATGTATCCCATAACCATCTCTTAGGCCTTCAAAAGAACACTAGACCCTAAGGAATGACCGTGGCCAATGGTCGTTCCTTTTGGGTCCTTAGAAGGGGGTTGTTAACCCCTTCCAACAAAATGATTTTTTATTATTATTAAACACAAATTTTTACATGTTACAAGATGTTAGGTCATTTTAATTGACCGAAATTATTTCCTCCAACAAGCCGCCTTCATCATCTTCATCATGGCACTCGAATCCTTTGTCATCTCTAATTATCAGATCGAGTCATAATACACACCTCTGCCTGCACCAAATACACGTACAAAGTTAAGTTCTGTGCATATAAACTTGCCAAGAAAACAATAATTCATCATTCTTAAGTAGAACCCAATTTTCCCACACACAACATTACCTTCATTCAGGAAATAGATAGAGGTATCTGTCCATAAGAAATATATAATCGGTTAATTTAGAGCAAAAAATGCTTCATCAAGGGTACAGAAAGAGAGAATTGAATATGAGAAAACCTGCTACCCAGAAAAGAATGCAAGTGAATAATCACTTGCTCAAAATGCTCCTTGTTTGATGTCAGGCCTGAGGTGTTTTAACCGTCTCAGCCTACAGCCCTTCCACATCTTTGCAAACTGCACTGTATGTAGCAACAAAAATCATAGGTTTTTTCTTGAAACTCTTGCATTGAATTTAATGTTGTGTTACCATCCATTTTTCACCATCTAATTGTTGGGCTTGTCATCTTCTTTAGGCAACCAAAGGCCTCTTCTAAGTTTAGGTTTGGGTCTGAGAATGTTGGTCCACCTATTTGCTCTTAGGTTTCCTCACTAAGGTGTTGATTGTTGTCTAAAAACATGTCCTGTGAGAAGGAAAGAAGCAAAAAATTTAAAAGATGAATATAATTGAAAATTCAAGGATACCCTTCACTTCTCAGCACTGAATTAAAGAAGGTAAATAATTCAACCAAATGTCAATATAAAGAAATACTAGAATAGTCTAGAGGGAGGGAAGCATACAAAAATGTGTTCTCGAAAGATTTTCATTATGTGCCATCTCCACAAGTCCTGATTTCCCCTGTGCCTGCGCTCTTCCAATGTGTTATTCTCAACAACTGCTTCAAAGAAATTGTGGGCCTTCTTCATCTTCCACTTCACACCACTCAAGTCATCAATCCACGCAATGGAAGGAATGAAGTATGCTCTGATCATTCTGTTAAGCTCCTTGCCTACCAAATCGTCATCTTCAGAAATGGTGCCATGCTTGCTCTTCTCCTCCAAAAAGAAGAGCAACTCCATGACACAGACTTTCCTCCAACCCAACAATAGATTCAGGCATGTTGGCAGAACACAATTTCAAAAACATAGATGCCTTTGCAAACCTAACAATTTGTACAAATTAACAGAATAGTATGTGAGGCAGTCCGAGGTGCGTAGGATGGATGGGTCAATTGCCTTATTCAGACCCATCGACATTGCCTTCAAATCATTCTCTTCACAGACAATTCCCCTGTATATTACTTATCATTCAAGCAAATTAACAAGAGTAGAATTCTATGCCATGAATGCTAAAGAAAATTAATAAGAGTAGTGAAGAATACCTGGATTAACAAGAAAATTATCTGCCCCTCCACCTCCCCTGCTATCGTCTGCCAAACAAGAAAATGGACTGACCAACGTGCACGTGACTCAAGCCAAAAACAAAAATATCCAGTTGAAATCAAAACACAGAGAAAAAAAAGAGAAAAGGGAGGAAAAAAAATTTCAGCAGAAAAGAGCAAAACCAAGCAAGTCGTAAAGAATTGATGAGGAGGGCGAAACATGAAGAACTGATGAACAACACTTTCGCTCTCCTCATTTGCTTTTTCCCCTCCTAAAACGGCCTTGCTTTCTGAATTCTCTCTCCATTTTCCCTCCCTCCTCAACCTCAACGGTCTTATTTTTTTAAATTCATCTCTTCATTTTCCCTCCCTCCTCAACCTCAACCTCAACAGCCTTATTTTTTTAAATTCATTTCCATTTTCCTTCCCTTAAATTTTGTATGACTCTTATCCATTCAAAGTGCCCTTTAAATACTATGACATATCTAAAGTTATATATATATATATATATAACTTTAGATAACTTTATATATATTTGAGAGTTTGTCCAAAATCTCTCCTTTCATATGACACAGTCTTTTTAAAATGTTGGTTGTATTTTACAACAAAAATGCCTAAATATGGCCATACGGCCATCAAAGTTAAGCCCTCCCTCCTCAACCTCAACGGCCTTATTTTGAATTTTCCTTTGACTTTTGACTCCCTTCTTTTGCGTTTTGTTTTTCTCCAATTTGAAATTTTTCACAATAGCTCTATGGTGGGAAGTTTCTAGATCACACGTGTCATTTTGCCTCTATGGTGTGAAGTTTCTAGACCACACGTGTCATTTTGGTTTTATTACAATGTTTGTTTTCCTTCGATTTTGATTTTGTAACACACAAAATTAAATTGCAATTTTAGATATTTGCAGAGGAATAAAATTGTAAATGGAAAACACACTTTCCCTAATGTTAATTTACGCTAATTAAAAAATAATGCATCACCCTAGATTAAATAAACAAGATCTCGGAATGATAAAGTATGTAAATAAATTAATATTATTTTAAGAAATCAACTCTAAGAGTGAGTGTACTTAGTTCTTGGGTCGAAGTGGGGGTGTGGAAGTTCATAATTTGCAAAGTTGATTAGCCCGGGGGCTTAAAATGAGCCCTCTCCTTCTGGTAAGTGCCTCAAAATAGATATTGCAATGTACGATCTCTACGTAGGTCAACCCCACAACTCTGGTATGCTTATGCACAACGCATATATCTGTTATGTGATCCACTGATCTAAATTGGACTATTGTGCATGTAGATGTTACCTAGTTCACCTAGAATCAAGGTACTTGTTAATTGTTTAAACGGACCGTGGGTATCTAACAATGCCTTGGGGAAATTGTCAAATCACTAGGGGTCAAGTTCTCGTGCGATCAACCCCCTTGATTGGACAGGTTTTCCAATCGTGTAAATGATTGGGGACAACAATCCCAAGCAATGAAGATGTCCTAAAATGACTTTGATGCAAATTAAATTGCTTTTGGTGATCCAAATCAAAAGATTCCCATGATGAATGCTCCTTGAACTGTTAGGATGTCTAATGATTCTAGGATGATGATCAAATGAATGCCTTTATATACCACTATATAAGAATAAATCAACAAAAATGTGTACCAAGTGGGCTCATGGTAAGAATGACATGGCGCAAGAGTAAGCAAAATTTGAATTTGAACTTTTGATTTTCGTGAGGTGCGAGATCGATCTCGTGTCGTAGGATTGACTCGGGATGTAATGGAATGCTTTAATGTTGATGTGGGGAATGAATGTCTACACATGGGATGCAATGAAAGGCATACTAAATGCCATATGTATGGGACTATGTGCAGATGGGGATAGGATATGGTCTAGTGAATGGGAATGAATGGAAATGAATGGAAATGAAGCTAAGTAGCATATCAGGGAATGGCCCTAGCTTTACGTAACAGCGTGCCATTTCTCGATTTGCAATTGTATTGAGCCATTCCATCAAAATGGGACTAGAATTAAATGGGAATTGGCACGGCTATGCAAATCTCACCATTACAGAAACACTTTACATAAATAATTTAGGCTAATTAAAGAAATGTGATCAATTAGGCGTAATTGACATAGATTGATTAGAGGCAGGACAAATAATTATAATAAATACAAAAAGAATAAATGCATAGGATGAGAGTACCTAACCCTAGAACCAATTATGGAAGAGTGATGTTGATGTTGTTCTAAATTAATTTGTCATTTCCAGAATATTAACGGCCTTCATCAAATGACTATCTCAATTTTTGTGTTGTCCAAAAAACTTTGGGGTTCACTTTTGACCACCGTGAGTTTGATCATGATTGAATTGCAAACTTGATATGTCATACAAGTTTGATTTTGTACCACAGGGGATCGACTTGATAGAATATGCACTTGAAAATTTATTCACCTTCGTCCTTCAAATAGTCAAACCTATTAAAGTGCTAGCTAGGGACATCATTTCGAGTTTGCTAACTCAATAGGTGAATGTTCAAATTATCCTTGATGTCCTCTACTTTCTGGAACATGTTTCAATGCACAAATGGATGTCTTTAAATACCATGGCATTACAACATGTCTTGCATAAACATACACGTGTTAAGTCGGCTCATAATAACTAATAGAAAGCGAGGCAAGAAAGTTCAAATTTTGACTTATTTGATTTTAGGTTTATTCCTAGACATGCCTTGGGATTGAACCGAAAGAACCTAGAAATAAAACATATGTGGGTGAATGATTTGAATTCTTTTTATGTGTATGTAATTATAGCAAATGAAGTCTTTTCACTTTAATACTACTCTAATCAGCCAACACTATAGCTAGGTCTAACAAAAGACTAGAGACTAAATTCAACAGGGCTAGAAATGGAAACATATGGTTGCAAAAGTATGATTAATAGTGCAAAAAAGGAATCCAATGCATCTATAAACAAAGATGGCAGTTATAGAAAATGTTTAGAATTGGATGCAAGGAATGTGGCTGAAATATGGAGATGATCTGAGGTATGTTCAATGCCATCTAAGAAAAAAGAATTTGCCCAATGGGCAACCTTGACTTTAACCTAAAATTGACTGAAACTTGTTGTGCAAGAACATGACGGTCTACTGATGATATCTCTTCATCGCCATCTATCAAGAAATAGAGTGGAAACTAGAATAAAATGTAAAACATGTCACTAATCTAACAATGCATGTCACGACCCCTAATTTCAATAATTAATTTTACTTATTAATTATGATATTTTATTGAGAATAATTAATATTTATTTATACTTTCAAGTTAGTGGAGCTAATTTTAGATTTGTTTTATGATATAAGTTATAAAGAGAATAAAATTTAGTAATAAGGTCTTGATATGGTTTAGTTAATTGATTTAAATTAATTATTCTTGTGTGTTGTGGAGAATAAGAGCTATTTTATCATTATTTTGGAAAAATTAAGACCATAGGTCAATCACCTATGGGTAGGGTACTTGTTTATTCATAAAAATTATGTTTTAGAGTTGTTTGAATGCATTTTTAGTGCACAAGAAAATGGGTGACGAAATTGGAAGTGGTAGTCTTCTTCTTTTGAAGAGTCTTAGAGAATTCAATTCATCAAGAAAAGAAATAAAAAGAAATCCAAGAATCACATTTCTTAAAAAGAAGAAATGAATTCCACAAGCAAGAAAAGGAATACAAAGAGTCATTGGAGCCCAAAAGAAGAATATGAAACTTGGAAAAAAGAGATTATATGGAGAAAAGTTTGGCTTCAAGGGGAGGAAATCAAGATAAGAATCTAGGTTTATTTCTAATTTTTGCAGGTCATCAAGAGTACGTTCATATCTGATGTTGAAGAATTATTGAAGTAAATTACAACTATTTTGATGAGGCAAATAAAACATACATCCACGGTGACTTGTTAGATGAAAAATTTCTGAATTTCATGAGGGCAATAAAATCCTAGGTAGAAGAAAGGAAGCACTCAAATGAATAATATGGAAGCTTATTGAAGAATCTTGGAGTTTTCTTCAAATGTGTTTGAAGGTATTCTTCATTAATTAAATCCTTGGGGTATTTCCTTGAAAACTCACCATTATTTATGTTAAAGTTATTCTAAAAATTCTTTTAAGAAAACTTCTTGTTGTCTCATGAAATTAATATTATCATATGAATTAGTTTATTAAAAGGTTTCTGGGTTTTGAGAATCATGTTTTCATCTTTCCGAAACATTTTATGTTTTTCAATTTTGTTAAGTATTTTGAAAGTTATCGCATTTTTACCACTGCTGTAGAAAAGATTGAAAATCTATGGTTTTGTTGGTAGTTTACTTTGTTGGAAATGAATTATTCTCATTACATAAGTGTGTTAGATGAATTCTCATATTTTTTTTCTTGGAATGGGTATGATTATATAATCTTTCATATATTTAGTTGTATTCAAAAATTAGATTGAATCAAGAATATTCTTGTAGTGCAAGAAGGTCAAATTAAATCCTTATGTTGATTAGTTTATAAAAATAATTGTTAAATCAGACATATTTATATTGCATTTTATTTGAAATGTCAAAATTAAAGAAAATAAAAGATCTTTAATCTTTTAGTATTTCTATCATTTATTATAATATAGGGAATACTTTTGAGTAATCAATTCATTCTTGATTTATAATCAAGTTTGGAGTAAATCAAGATTTGAGGGAAAAGGATGATTGCAGTAAACACTACCTCCTCCTCTTATAGAAATTTTCTAATTGTTTTCTGAGTTTTATTCCTCTTATTCTTACCTTTCCAAAACATCTTAAATTTTAGAATGTCACTAAGAAATAAGAAAGTTATGACATATTTACTACTGGCTAGTTTTTCATGTTAAGGCTATTTCTATTCAATTAATTCATTTTTCCAATCATCTAGAATGTTTTGTCAACAATTGAAATTGATTTATATAGGTTAATAATTGAAAATAAGAATCTCATTTAAGTAAAGTAAATTATTTTCTTAGAATCTTTAATGTGTAACTAAGCCATTAATGAGAGAATAGAACTCTTGAGATACTTGTGCATTGCTCTAATGACTTAGGAATTGGAGGTTTTCTTATTGAATGAAAAATTTAGTAGGCTTTTCATGAATTAACTTAAGCTATATTTTACTTGTGTTTGGATAGTATAAATGTAGATTAGAATTTAGGAATGAGGCTAAAACTTTAAATTATAGTATAGATGAGGATGGGAGAAATATAAAAGAAAGTGTGTTTCATATCAATATCCAAGTATGGTTGGAATAATTTTGTTGTTATAACTTCCCTATTTTACTTGTAGGGAATATTTATAAATTTAATTATTGCATGCACTTTTTACAACTTGAATGATTTAATTAGGGTATGTAACAATATGGATGTGTATATTAATTGATTTATTGACTCTAGAAAATATTATGTGATGAACTAGATTCCTTGTGAGTTAAAGTATCTAAGTCAAACTTATGGTTTCAAGACTAGTTATGACACATATACATAGGCAAGGCCATCATGAATGAGCCCTCGAGACATTAGGTCAGCCCCTTAGGGCCTGTAGAATCATCATTTTGTGCATTGATGTATAATATGTTATTAATTTTGTGGGACTAATGTTTATATCTAGTTGTTCAGATTTATGCTGAAAGATTTGTGTAGTTATGAAGACAAACATTATATGAATGGTGTAGGTAACTCAAAAATCTAAAGGTGATTATTAGTTATCCTGTAAATTGTACTTTTCTCTCTCTCTCTCTCTCTCTCTTTGTCGAGTTTAGTGGATCGGATGTAGAGTGTTTTCATGTTTATTGTTGATGTGATATTCTTGTATAAGCCTACATGGCTGAATATTGTAAAGGCATGGCCCTATTTCATTGCACTTATTGATTCACAGATGCATGGAGTCTTATTTGAATATATATTGATGAAATTTGTTTCTTGACTTGTGTTATTTGTACTATTTTATAAGAATAATATTATTTTAATTTAGCTATTTGGGATGGTTGTTACAAAAGATGGAAAAAATTTGACAAATTGCAAGGGTTTCACCTGATAAAAATGGATCGTAACTAGTAAAACTAGGTCTGAACAATCAATAGAGGTTGCCCGTGAAATCTAGAAACTATCTGATGTAAGGTCAAAGTTGCATAGGAAAAGTGGAGCGCCTCGAGGGAAACCTAGTCCTTGACTTGGAATTAGCTCAAAATTTGTAGAGGATCTCCTTGATGTGAATTTGAGAACTGTTTTGTCAACCCTGTCAGATCTCCACAGAACACTTTGTAAATGACCTGCAAGCACAAATCAAAAAAGGAAACTGTGCAAAACAAAATGATTAAATGGGAGTCTACCTCAGTTAATCCCCCTGTGGGTATTCAAACATGGTCCGTATGATATGATAATGGCAAAATATGAAAAATATCTCTAAGCCATAAATGCATGTAAATAGAAACCCTAATTGAACATGAAAATGGAAACAAGCAACTAGGTGATGAAAAGAGATGCGGTGAGAAAGAAAAAGGGCAACAAATGCCAACAAAGTGGATGAAGAAACTAATAGCAACTAAAGGGAATACGCTAGCATGTTGTGGAAACTAGGTAAAATCAAGACCTAGGTAGACAAAAATGCTTGCAGTAATGTCCACGAACCTCAAGAAACTATTGAAGAGCTTCACACAAAAGCCATGACACTGCTTTAGAGATCTATTGTTCCAAGAATGCTAATTCAAGAAAACATTTTTCTCGTAAACAAGAAATACAAGGAAATTCATAACTAGCAATGTTAAAATGAGGGAGAGGGGGGGTATTTGTAGTTTCTTTTGCTAATATTTTAAGTAAGAGAAGGAATAGAAACATATTATCTCGACGTCAAGGAATCTCACATTTGATTTTGGAGGTTATAGGAGATGAGGTTGAGATCACCACCCTATACACCCAAGGGAGCCCGACATTGACCCTACACCTAAGGAGGCTCAATTTTCTAGGGAAAAGGCAAGGTCAAAAGAGGAGCATCCAAGGGTGGTGATTTTAATTTAATATTATCTACAAATTGCAAGAAGAGTTCACTACACGTGAGGATAGCTAAAAGAATTAAATGTGGTGTTTGGAAGGGATGACTGTACAACATGAGAAGGACAACTACCCAAGGATAGCTCAGGGGTGGGTAAAATGGTAAAAGGTGTATATGGAGACAATCATCTGCATCGTTTGAAATTTATCACGTCATTCTTTTAAGAATATCTTATGTAGGTTTTCATGTGTAAATTTATGTACATGTCAATCTTTATATAAAGTTTTAATGCATTTATAAGGTTATATTATGTTTGGCGATTTTCCTCCAGCAAGTTTTAGAATCTTATTGTAAATCTATTTGTGATCTTTGTCTACCAACAAATTCATATTACCAATTGTGATTATGTTCATTGTAAGCTCTCAATCTTTTTAAAGAGTGGCTTGCGAAAGTAATGTTATTGTGATTGTTAGTTTCATTTTTTAAAATGTTAGTTTGATTGTATTTATTTATGAGAGTAAATTATGATATGTATAATTGTTATTAATATTATCAAACTATCAAAATTAATTATTGAAAAATAGTATTTAATATTTTTCAGTCATTTTGTAACTTATCATTATTTGTGAATTAAATGCAAACCAAGAAAGGATACAATAATCCTGATGGGATGTAACATGAACCCGCATGGATAGAGTATTGATCCTCATAGTATATATAATAAGAAATTATGGCTCGTCGTCGTCTATTGACATGTTAGCAAAGAAAGAAAAGGCAAAACAAAGAAGGAAAGTTTAAATTGGGTCAACAACAAAATGGGTGCAGAGTCTCGAATACTTGGCATCATCCCCACATTGAGATAGGAAGAATGAACAAAGATGAGAAGAAAGAACATAAAGATGAAATGCACGTGAAGGATAGACAATATCAAGAGTAAATAGAAGAAAATACAAGGAAATGAAGAAGAGGAATCAAAAGAAAAGGCAAGCAAATTACAACACAACATTGAGGGCTGCCTCCCCAAGAGTGGGGCCATAATAACTCACACAAGGGTAGGGGGCATCAGGCACAATGACACAACATCAAATACTGCACTCAAGAGCAATGGCATGATATCTCGTGCATGCATATATAGAGGACAATAAGCACAAAAAGAGAAGCTATAGGTTAAAATAAGGTGTGAGGCCCACCCTTGTGTGGATAATTTGATTTCATGATGGGGTCCTATTATGGTGTTGGATACTCCTAGGATTTAGACATTAGGTATGGACTTGTGATCCTCATGGATAGGGTAGATTAGATGAAGATACCTAGATTAGAGTGGTGGATGTAAATGGCATGTGTTGGATTATGTTGATTAATATATAGTTGACTCACTTTGTATGTTATGATGGTGTATTCACAAGATAGGTAGGTTGTCATTCAACTTTGTGAGGCCCATGTTTATCGAGCATATTTGTTGGCACTATTGAACCTATTATTGTTGATTCGCCTAGATGTAAGATTAGTTGATTTTGGAACTTATATTTCTTGTGATAGAATATCGTGGACAAAACTTTGATTTGAGTAATTGTGTTAATTTATTTATGAGGATGATGATTTAACTAGGAGGTAGTTATGCTTCTCTTGAGCCTTATATAATGAATGCATGCTTGACTTGGATTAATTATATGTTGACTAGAGATTATTCAATTACCTAGTTGAGTTTATTGAAAAATGAATTAAGCTTGGGATTATGTTATTTAACAAGTTTAGGTGATTTGAAATTAGATATATGTGTTGATAGATCATTATGATACATATGTGATGACATTAGGAGATATCGTGGAATGACGATTGAAATTGTATTGATATGTAATTGACATTCATTTGGATTTTGATTATCATTAAGAGTAAATATGTTGTATTGAATATGATTATAACTGGAATTTAATTCATGTTGCTTCGACTATATATGCTTATTGGACAAATTGACGTGTGCAATTAAGATGTGCAGGTACCTTCCGAAGACCAATGGAGGTGCTCACCTCCCAACCGTTGGCTTGCTCACAAGCCACCCCCGAGCTAGGAGGCCAACTATGAAACCCAAGGAGCACATCTCTACTTGGGGAAAAAGAACTAATACACCAAAAATCTCATATATGCATTGTCATATTTCTTCAAATCTCCCATAACTTCCTACACACCATTTCCACCACCAAATCCACAACCTCCCAAAACACCAAATGGCACTCATGCCAACCAAAATGAGAATATGGCACTCATGCCAACCAAAATGAAAATATGGCACTCAAGCCAAATCTATCTCAAGAGAGTGAAATTGTTTCCCCAAGGAGGTTCACACCTCCCTCAACCCCTCACATGGGTTGCTCTCAACCATTTGGGAGCCAACCCAAAACACGAAACACCCAAATCCAATACCAGAACTAACAAATCCCTTGAATAATAAGAAGAAAACAACAATGAAGATAAAACAACATCACATGAACATCATAACTCAATGTACACTAAATTACATAAAGCATAGATTAATCTATAAAGAAAAGAATCTTACCTCACAAAAGCTATCTCAAAATGGTGAAGAATAATCTTGGTGAACTCCTTCCAAGAGCTCCACAAGCCTTCTTCTCCAATCTCCCAAATCTCTCACTCTCCAACTCTCAACTTCACAAGTGAAATTGATTTGCCAAGTGTTTTCTCCATTTGCAAAGAGGGTATAAGTAATGGATGACATGTCACACCTCCTCTCCAAATGAGAAGGAGCCACATGGAATCCATCTCATCCCTCTCCACCAATCCTCAAACCCCAAGGAGTGATTTGACTCCTCATGGCTCTCACACATGTGTGAGGCCTAGGGGAGAGGAGTGTACTTGTACACTCTTCTCCAAATATATTCCTAAGTTGGATCCCACATGTGTGGAAATGAGAGAACAATGTATCGAGAGTGAAATATTAGGCACCTAAGCACCACTCAATGCAGATTTATCATCCGCTAGGTCATTGTTAGAGAACAAAGTATTGATGAAATTATTTAAGTCAATTGTGGAGTGAAGGTGGAAATGAGAGGTGGAAAATGAGGGATGGAGTCAAACATGGTAGGAGGTGGATGTGGAACAACATTAAGTAAACATGGAGGATGAGGAGAATGAGTCACAGGAAGATTAGGAGATGAAAGTGGTTGCGAAGGAGACTCACTAATGAGGGCCTTAAGGAGGGGTACTAAAGTATTGTCTATGAGCATAGCTTGAGGAGGAGAAAGGGTGGGATCAACAAAAAGGGTAGAATGAAGGTGGAAGTGGAAGAAGTAGAAGGATGGGAAGAAAGAGGATGGTGAGGAGGAAGAGGGTTGAGTCTCTCCTAAATGGGTTTAGGGGTTTGCAAGTCTTGTGCCTCTAGGCGGATGTCATGGTGAGGGGAGGAATGATATTGGTTAAATGCATGTGAGGAATCAAAAGTGGATGTCGTGGATGAGGATGAGTGGCAATTCAATTTTTTCTTTTTGTGGAAAATCTTTTCCAAATGGCCAATAGTTTAAATTAGGGACACCATTTTTGTTGAGTAGGACAACTTATAAAGGGGACTAAATCATCATTTTTATGAAAATTTCATTTAGAGTTGGTTAAATCGCCTAAGCATTATTTCATTAAACTTTAAAATCAAATTATTTATCCACAATAAATGGTGCATTACTGGAGCCTAATTGTGAGAAGTTTATAATATCAATTACAAGCCTTAATCATGTTTTCCTTTAATATTACATTCCCACTTATTTTGTGGGCCATATCATTGTTACTATTAAATTCTCGCTTGATTTTGGGACCATATTCACCTTGAAATTGACATTTGGCAAGATTTTCCACCTAGAAATTGTATATAAATAGGTTTGGCAATAACAAGACCATTCAACGATGAACGTGACTATTTCACTCCTTTACTATCATTGCCTCTAAAATCCAGGGCATATAAGGCCTCAAATCTAATGATTACAAAGAATACAAGCAACACATGGTTCATGTATCAATATCATTTTTAAAGTTTGCATGGATAATAAATTAAGATCTTGTTTACAATTTGTGACATATATTTTCTAAATATATAATGCTTGTAATGGCTCTTGTGTTTGGTGGTCTCCAGCTCAGATGATTGCGATCTTAAGCTTTCTACTCCTTTTGTGTGCAAATAGTGAGTAGGAGCATCTATAGCTCTTGTAATGTGACCTAGATTCTATTGACAATGAAACTTAAACTTTATATTGAACCCCATGGGCCTATATGCATCATGAACTGGTGAGGCCCCTATAGATAGTAGGGCATTTGTGTGGTCTAAATGCATGAAGGAATAGGGAATTCATTTCCCACCATTGATTTCCATTGTGAGCTAACAATTGTCATTTTATTCTGTAAGTTTATAACCATATTTAATAAAAGCTATTTACTCTTCCCTAAAATTAATTTGGGTCTCGTGCGACTAGATATTAGTGGATGACTGTGATTTGATTCTACGAGTTATAATCACATCCATCAAAAATTGTTTACACTACCCAGAATCTACTCTAGGCTATAAGATTACATTTTGGTTGACATACCAGAATAAATTTCAAGCAAAGAAAATGGTTTTTCGTGACACATGTTCTTATCAACTTGCACAATCAAATTGTAACTATCTGATCAATAGTGCAACATGAAGTGTAGATTCATTCATTTTTAGTGTCTTATTGATGCAGGAGCATCCAGAGGTGTAAGGGCAATCTTGCATCACCCAAAAAGAAGTTAATTCAAAACCATTATAGTTATTTTCATTTCTTTCCATAATTAGTGTTTTTGGTTCCATAATATCCAGAATAATAATGTAGGACTTTTAGTTTTTCCAAAACTGCTAAAAATAGTGACCTGCCTGTTTTGGAAAGTGTACCTGCTATTTTTAGAAAGTTTGCATTTGGGCACATAATGAAGCAAAAACTTCCACAAAGTTACATAACAAAAATATAAGACCTTTGGCTAAGGAATCAGGCAAAGATCATTTGTGAGCTGAAAGATATTAAAGTTTTTGTTTTCTGAAAAGCCCCTGAAAATTTACGGAACGAGATATGAGGCACTAAAACATCTCATAATGTATTGAAAAGTTGACAGAAATCTGTTTACAGATTTTCGGCGTGATAGTTCACATTGCGAGCTTTCCGGTGCTTAAAATGGTTCGTCAATTAGACACCCTGATCAAAAGTTATGCTTCCTGGAAGTTGACCTACTTTTGGAGGGAGTTGCAAATTTTGAAATTTAGCTGGAGGCCACCAAAAAGTGCTATTTATGACTATTTTGGGAACCCTGGGTAGTAGTAGAGCTAAGGGGACCAGTGTAGAGTCAAGAATAGGTGGGGAAAACAGAAACTCTAGCTGATTTGGGGTTACAGAAGGCTAAAGATTCTAGAGTCTTGAGGCAGGCCCTTGTACTTACAATGGAAAATCTAGATGCCCTAGGGTAGTGAATTGAGGGATAGGACTTTTATACTAAATTAAAATTATTCAACAGAGACATCACAAGACCCAACTCAATTTATTATGAACAAGGAGATGGGCATGACCCAAAAACTCAAAACAGAATCTCCTATCTGGTTTTGTTAGATTATATGCCAATAGTCGAACTGAAGGGTGCAATTGTAAGATCGCATTGAACAATAGAAAAAAATAAAATATGTTAAAGAATTACCTAACCTCGGATCATATCACCCTGTTCCAGATTTATATAGTAATCAAAATTATATTCTAAATTTGCTTCAGCCATCTTCCCAACGAAGAAATTCCAGAACTTTTCTCACACAATCAACACTTGTCACTGCCAACACCATTAAATGAATTTATCAAAAAACAAAGACAGTATTCTCTAATCCCATAAAAGTCAATCTCCAAAATTCTGAATGGTAGAGAGAACATCTTATTTTCCAGTATATAAAAATTTTACCTTGGTAAGAAGAGTTTCCTAAGAGGCGTTCAATGATTTTTCTATCCACAGGACTGTCATCAATTTCCAATATATTCCCAATATAAGTGCCAAGCTCTGCCAAATGCAGAATACTATTTTTTAATTGTTCATATCCTTTTTATAAACTATTCGGACAGTCTGCATAAAAAAGACATTTCCATCTGGGTGAAAACAAAACATCGCTTTCGAAAACCCTAAAGCAGCTTCTGAAGAACTTTTAAGTTGATTATGGAGGAGACAAGAAATTTTCTGTAGATTTATATTTATGAACAGTTTTATCACAATGATTATGTTGTGCTTTTTCTTGTGAAAGGATATGATATTATATCATATTGATAACTCCAAATCCTGTTTAGAGAGAACAAAAAAATTAACTCAACTATATTGGCATAACACTTGTTTGTAGGCATATCTGCATTGCTCAAATTGAAAAACTATTCCCACACAGAAGTTGGTTGAAATTGATTACATAAAGTAGTAGATGGCGTCTCATGGAAAAGAAGACATGGGTGTCATAACGAGGCAGTCACACTGTTTCACCATATGCAACAAACAAGTTTCCAACCCGATCAATTTTCATTTGCCAGCATACTCCTGGCCTTTGCCAGAATAGGAGCTTTGGAACAGAGTATCAATTTTGTCAGATGTTGTAGTCCTGGTAGACATGTATGCATAAACAAGGCACATGAACTGTTTTGAAAGAATACCTCAAAGAAATGTGCTCTCATAGAATGCCTTGATTGACCAAATGGATTTGTTTGAAAGGCTTTAGAAACTTTCAACCAAATGCAATGGGTAGGTGTAAAGCCTGACTCTACAACCTTTGCTAGCATCCTCCCAACCTATGCCAAATGGGAGCTTTGGAACAGGGTATGGACATCCATCAAAGCATAAATGATAGAGGGATTTTGTCAGAGGTAGTTGCGACTGCTCTAATAAACATGTATGCAAACTATAGCTACATATTCATAAAACCTACTTATTCAACTTCTGGAGTAATTTTGATGTCATAATTGTTGCAACAATTCAGCATACAAGAGACGATATGAACCAAGAGAGTTCTTACAGTGGCCACCATAAACAATAAGTCTTTTGAATGAAAATGCAGTACACATAAGCAATATGAATAGTGTTGATCAATAAAACAGGTGGCAAGGCATAGTTTTTGGTTGCTTGAATTTAAAAAATTAGAAAATTTTGTACCAAGAAGATTTTAGGTGTTAAGAAAGAAAGTTGAGATAAATGACCAAATAAAGGATTAATTTTTTTTTAACTAATATTTTTGATAATTAAGAAGAATGGAACAAAAAAAATTATAAATTTCTTTTCTAAACTAAGAAAAAAGAAAAAGTTCATACTTTAAGTACAAATATTTGAAGCAGCTCCGTGGTAAAAACAAATCAAATCCTCTATTGAAAAATATAGGCAATGCAAAGTTTAGATTAATGGACAAGTTCATACTTTAAGTATGAATATGATGAGAAAGTCTTTGCAACATTTAATATGTGGTCTTTTATATTAAACTGTATAGCCCTTAGTTTCAAGTGAACCTCTTAAGTCATAGTTTGATGTGACTAATAAAAGAGAGGGAAAATCACAGGGGCAACTAACTAGGGCATTCATAGATGAAAGCATGTTATGCACAAAATGGTAATGCAAAATTCTACAATTTCCACAAGAGTTATCATGCTAGAGTGGAAAACTAAAATTAAAGGCTATTCTTAGTTTGTATATTTTAAGACCCATACAACAAATAAGCCTTTTTAAGGTGAGAATTTACAAAAACTAGTTTACAAACTGCTAATAGATGTGGGATCTAAATTTGGATAAGCTGTATTGTTTTGCAACTGCAACTCTTCATTGGCAGGAGCATGTTCCAACTGTTGTATTAGTGTCCTAGCCTTTCCTACTATATTAAGTGCTCTGCCTATCTTATCTTTATCCATATTTTGAGCATTCTATCTCATTTAGAAAATCTTCTAAGTTTGTATTCTAGCTACAGTCAATGCTCTTACATAATCTGTAGATGGTATTACTTGTTGTTGCTGCTTTCCAATCCATGGAATCATTTCCTCCTACTCTAACCCAACGGACAACATTTGTCTCCAAATCCTCAGTTTCCTCAGCCCTTTTTTGGTAGATTACAGGTTGCTATGTTCTCATTTCACTTTCTTTTGCAAGCTCATTTATTGTTGAAGCTACAAATTTAGGAGTTACTTTAGTAGAAAAACTAGGCTTTTCCAATTTAGTTTTGAGAGAATAGAGAATTTTATCATCTGGCTAGCTAAGGATCGAGTCTGCCCCTGCTTCGGTCTCCCCAACAAAATTAATGATTTCCCATGCTTGAGAGGATGCCGCAAAGAAATCCTTCACTCTTTGAGGAAAAGGGAAATCATCAGAAGTGCAAGCTTCATCATCTTGTTCAACATAAACCAAAGAGAGGTGGATGGATCATCTTGTTCAGCATAAACCAAAGAGAGGTGGATAGAGATACTGACTAGTGACACTATTGTCATTTTCCAAGATCTTTTGCTTGCCCCCATAAAATGTTTTTCCACCTCTAATGGTTTTGGTGTAATGTCCCATAGGCTGCCGGTGGGTGATGTGACCCACGGGGTGGGTGATGGGCCCCACCGAAGGGAGATGTGCCCCCTTCCTAGTGCTCATGGCACAAGGTTTCCTATACGCTCCGGTAACAATTAGGAGATAAGCCCTTAACACTGGGGGTGCCATTCACCTTCAGTTCGGGCTTTTGGCGTAGTGGTTGTCTTAGCTTGGTATCAGAGCTGAGGTCGAGACTCTTCGGGGCGAGTGGACTGTAATGTCTCATAGGCTGTCGGTGGGTGATGGGACCCACCAAATGGAGATGTGCCCCTTCCCAGCACTCGTGGCCCAAGGTCTCCTCATGTATGCTTCGGTAGCAGTTAGGAGATGAGCCCTTCTGCTAGCCCTTAACACCACGGGGTGCCATTCACTTTCAGTCCGTGCTTTTGGCATAGTGGTTGTGCACGGACTGAAGGTGAATGGCGCCCCCCAGTGTTAAGGGCCAGCGGAATGACTCATCTCCTAACCGCTGCCTGAGCGTACACGAGGAGATCTTGGACCACGAGCACTGAGAAGGGGCACATTTCCCTTTGGTGGGGCCCATCTCCCACTCGATGGGGCACATCACTCATCAGTAGCCTACGAGACATTACAGTCTGCTCTCCCCGAAGAGTCCAGACCTTGAGACCTCGCCTCTGATACCAAGCTAAGACAACCACTACGCCAAAAGCCCAGACTGAAGGTGAATGGCGCCCCCTAGCATTAAGTGCTAGTGGAAGGGCTCATCTCCTAACTGCTCCTAGAGCGTACACAAGGAGACCTTGGGCCACGAGCACTGGGAAGGGGTACATCTCCCTTCAATGTGGCCCATCTCCCACTCGGTGGGGCACATCACCCACTGGTAGCCTACGAGACATTACATTTGCACTCTTCTTGCACAAATACTTGAATCCCATGTAAGGCTTTTCAGGATCCAAACTTTTCACACCTACACACTGAGGGGTCTTTCTCCCAACCAAAAATTGAATTAGGTCTTGATAGCTACTTTCTCCATCTTGATTGCCTTGCAAGATAAGTTCCTTTGCTTTTGCAATGGACTTCCTATTAGCTATCTACAGGCTCTCTGGAGTCTCCCTTAACATCTCTAAGCCATCCAAAACTTTTTGATGTTTTAAATATTCTTTAGCTACATCTTGTAAGTGCTTTTCTAACATCTTGGAAATTAATTTTCCCATACATTTGTTGTAAAAAATACTGGTAGAGAGGAGCCAACATGCTTTACTAAATAAGACAATGAGCCTCTGTAGCCTCAGCGCCATATAGAGGATTATTTGTGGCAATTCTAATTTGAATGACTCACTGCTAATGAGCTCTTTAATTTTCTCATCCAGCCTTTTGGCTTGGGGCAGCTAGGCTTCATGGGATTGCAGTAGCCCAATAATGTACCTTGTCCAACAATCCTCCACCCAAAATCCCTCGTGCTAGGTTTTAGATTGCACTTCATCTTTCTCAGAGAAAGTATGTAAGTCATGCATTTCTTCAGGTTCTTCCCTTGATTTGCCAACCGTGCAGACAACCTCCTAATTCTCTTTGGTTATTTCTGACAACATAACATAAGTACTAGGACTTGTTACTTGATATAACACTTGTGTTTGAGGATCTTGAGATTTCACCACCGTGAACCGAGACTTGGTTTCTAGTTCCAATTTGAAATTGCCTTTCTTTAAAGGAATGGTTGCAGATGACCAATCCAATTGTATTTCTCCGCCGAGATCTTTGAAGAAGCTTCTACTTAGTAGCATCCCGTAACTGGCTGGAATGTCGGCTACCAAGATAGTCATCATAATTTCTTCTTGGGACAAGCCGCCAACTGTACTTGAGCATCCTTCAATTGTCCAACCAACGACACTGATTTAGACTCAAGCAAATAACAATTGCCATGTGTCTAGGTGCACGAGAGTCCTAATGCATTCATCACTTGTAAAGGCATGACGTTGTCTGAGGCTCCTGAATCAATGATACAATTGCTCAATTTATAGCCTCCTATATACAGGGAGATATAGAAAGGCTTGGGCTTTTGTTCTGCTGGAACGGAGGATTCAAGCAATGTAGGCTGTATGACAGTCTCTTTCTTGACATTCTTAACAATTCTATCCAGCTGATCTGGATGATCCTAAAGATATTCCAGCTGAGAGGTCTGCACCTTTGTCTTCATCATAGAATCCACTATATCAAAATTTGTCAAAGACAGATCTTGAGCAGCCTTGACATTTTCATGTGGTGGCTTAACATTAGAAGTGGAAACCACTTCTTTCCCCTTTTCTTTTGATCTTAGCTTATCCTCTTCTTTCTGTGCCTTGAAATGTTGAGCATGTGTAAACACAGGTGTCGAAAGATTTTCATGATTCACCGCAAGAGAATATTGATGAAGATCCTCTTGTTCTTCCTTTATTAAAACAGGTTCTTTCTAGAAGTATCCCATAGTAGAGTCACCATCGAAGTTGTCTGTCTATGGTAAGACAACATTCGCACTTGGGGAAGGGACAATATTTGAAATGGGTGCAGCATCAGCATATCCCATAATTTGATTCATTCTTAAATTTTCAGGACATGTTGTACCAGTATGTGCATCGGTTTCATGAAAGGAGCAAAACACTACATTTTGAGCGGCATCAACTGCTTGTCTTTGTGGTGGTGCTGGCAACCTGGGCCTGTAGTTATTAAAAGGCTAGAAATTGTTCCTCTTAGGCTGATATGGTTATTGTGGTTGGTATTGTTGTTGTGGTGACTGATACGGTTGTTGTGCAGGTTGCCCCTGCGTAGGCAACTGCCTCTTCATAATAGTCACTTGATTTGCTACCTTTTGTAGCAGCGGATCCACAGAGCTCTGAACAAGAGGCTTGATTGAATCCATCTTCATTTTGCCAGAGCTAATCATGTTATCCCCTAACTTGATGGCATTTTCTTGTGCACTGGATAATTCTATTTCATCAGCCGATCTCAGGAAAAAGGCTATCTCAGGAGGAAGAGAGTTAATAAAACTACTCAACAGAATTTGCGGAGATGGATTGAGAGTATGAGAAAGACGCGTAAACAGGCGATTAAACCTTGCTATGAATTCCCTCATCAGTTCATTGTTTTCCATCTTTGAATTTGAGAATTGAGCGAACAATCTGTGACCATCTTCGGCAGGCTTGACCCTTGCCAAGAATTTCTCGCTCATAGTTCCCCAATTTGTAATAATACTTGGCTCCAGATGATTGAACCAGTCAGCAACATTTCCCACAAGAGTCTCGACGAAGAGACGCACAGCAACATCTTCATGTGATACATGCAAAACGGCGCAAGTTGTTGTGAATGCAGAGATGTGTTCGTCAGGATGTTAAGTCCCATCGCCATGGAACCGGGGAAAGTGCTTCCTTGACCCCTTTGGTAACTCATGATGTGCTTGCAAGACCAAAGGTCCAATGTTATCACCCCAAGGTAATGGGGGTGGATGCCTCCGATTCTAATTATTGTGATTGTTATTATTTGCATCGCCCATCGCTCTAGGCTGGATTACTAGTTCCTCTTGTGATTCTTCCTGCTTGACTTCAGGAACTACGTTGGATGCTTCTCCAGCTTCTGTAGGAACAAGATCTTGGAAGAAAGGATCTGTAGTACCATCTTTCCCCCTTCTTGTATAAACCCTGTGAGCCAGGATTATCTACTGCCACGCGGGAGGTGGTTGTTTACCGCAATATGGTGTGTTTCACAGAATATGAAGTAAACAGAACATACAGAAGTAGTAGTATAGTGCCTCATACGAACATTATAGAATTACTCAGAATGGACCATTGTATTCATTTATTGATTCACAGAAACCATTACAATGTTCATGACAGCAACATATGTATCTCATTATGACTCCAATCTCTGCATATCAACTATTGCCAAATCACGTATGTCTGACTACAATGCATTGACGATTAAATACTCATGGCCAAGGTTGGTTGTGATGCCAACCATTGGTATCGACTCCAAACTACTCGACCCGTCGGTTGGTAACGACAACTATTTACATCATTTGTTTACTTAAACTATTTTTCTATCTACATCTATCCCCCCCTCAAAATTGGTTGTCTTCCAGACGACATTCACATCAAAATGACAAAATTATTACAAAAAACATCCTACTAAGAGTGGGGAGGTTGGAAGGACATCCCTGGGTGAATTGACGAGGTTGGGGTGGCTGATCGCTGTTGTGCTTGTAGCTTCCTTGCTTCCTCGGTCCTTTGTCACAGTTGGTGTTGGGCTACTAGCTCCCGCTCTCTTGCTGCCTTCACCATATGACCTGCTTCCATTACTTGTGCTTTGGCCTTCACCACTTCTGCCTCCTTTGCCTCGACCTGTACTCCCATGTCCTTCATCTTGGCCTCCATCTCCATCAACTTGGCCTCTAAGCCTGATGCTCTGGCCTTCTCTGCTTCAGTGGCCTGTCTGATGTGCTAACTGTTTGTGAGATCTTTGAATATGCTTAGCCAATTCTTTCTTCTTCGTCTATAGGGCTGCCTCACTCTTCTCCTACTTCTCCAGCATCACATCTTTTTTCTTCATCTCATAGAATACTTGCTTATATGCCTTCTCTATGGTAAACAGGGATTCTATGACCTCTGCATCTCTTCCCCCAACCACTGATCGTGACCCTCTCCATCGGTCATGCATGTCTCTAGTGTCTACTTCTAGCCATCCTCTCATTGTGAAATGCCGAGCAAACTCCTCACAGCCCAGCTGTACAAAGTTCCTGATTCTCCTTGCCTCTTGAGCCACTACCTTGATCGTCCCAATCTCAGCTGTTTGGAGATCTCAGCTATCTCCCCCATGTAATCGGCCACGTTCTCTAAGTCCTCCATGTACCTCTGAATGGTATCTATTAGGTCTGAGGGGTCGGGTCTGGAAAGTGTGAGGGTCAACCCCTCTAGAAATCCCTCCTCCTTAGGTGGAGTGGCTACTGGAGTGGTCACTAGGGAGCTCATAATGTCCATGGAGACCCCTGTGAAGGTCCCCCTGCCTCTTGTGTAGCCAGTACTGGCTGTGGTAGAATACTCTGCTGAGTGATCTGGCTAGTAACACTAAGCTGCTCTACGCTCTTTGTCCCCCTTGGTGTGTTCCCCTCCTCCTGAACCTTTGTCACCATGTGTAGTGGGCTTAGCAAGGGTACTTCAGGCATGTCTACTGTTAGGCCAATATCACTTAACCAACTATCTATTTTGTCTTGGGGACCTCCTACCGATGCTGATGTTAGCTCTACCTAAGATGTGACCAATCCCCCTATTGTGGAGGGCTCCAGTGGTGAGGGCGGGCTGACTGTGCTAGTTGTCACCAAAGGTGTAGCTGGTGATGTTGTGACTCCTGTTGACAATCTTATCCTGACTGGTAGTGTGGCTGTGCCCTATGCCTCTGTAGTATGTGAGGGTGCCGGTAATGTGAATGATGTTGATTTGAGTTTTGGAAGTACAACTCCTTTAGGCTACCCCCCTTTTTCTGCTATTTTCCCTATCTCTGTGGGTTGTCCCACTTCTGCTCCTGTAGTTTCCCTCTCTTCAGCCTCCTTCGTGGTGGCCTCTCTCACCACACTCTGTGTCATTCTTCGTGGAGGTATTTCATCTATGGATGAATCACTTTCTACTATTGGTGATTGCCGACTGTTTTCTTCCTCTTCTTCCTCTTCCTCTTCCTCTTCTTCTTCTTCTTCTTCTTCACTTTCGGTCGATGCTTCCCTATGTTTCCTTTTCTTCTTTAGCTGACGTGATGGCTCTTCCTCGTGGACTGTATCAAGGCCTTTCCAATAGAAGGTTGTAGGCCACCCTGACTCTATCTGTGATATTGGTTGCAACCCACCCCACTTGTCGGCTGGAACCTGGGTATGGACAGCATCAAGAAAGAGGGCAATGGCGTGTTGCATCATGTAGAATACCTTGTGTCTCTGGGATAAAAATTCCCTGATCCTCTCCGTCAAATACCTTGCCCAGTTGTAGACCTTGCCAACACTCAGTCCAATCATATAGTTGACCATCCACAGGGCGATGTCTGATGCCCTACTGGAACCCGTCAATCTGAATTCTAGATAGTATCTTTTTCTTTATCCGTGAGGTCACTTTGACATACCCTCTAGATTAGGGTCTCTTTGTGCTATTGTGTCATTCGGCTCGGTTTCACCATGCTCAAGTCGATGGCTAGAACTCCCATCACTTTGGCGAAATCTTGTGGCCAGAATGATACTGTGACTATATGTCCCTGATACTCAACAATGGACTTGTTGGAGTGCTGGCAAAAGTTGTCAACCTTTCAAATGTGGCTCGAACTCCCTGGCATTGAAGTAGGGCATTAGTATTGCCTTGTCGACCTGGGCGTGTTTTAATGCTATCTTCAGCACATTATTTTCAGGTGCATTTTTCCACCACTGCTTGCACTCATTTCCCATCAGGCTTTCCTAGGTGATGACCTTCATTCTCATATCAGCACTTGATTTTTTCTTCTCCTCTGATGCAATCTTCAGCCTGTAGGATGCAATCTTCTTTCCCTTGTCCATTGTGTGCCTTTGACTCTGTAATCTTCTTGGAGGGCCTTTATAGCAATGTGCTACAACCAATGGTAATGTGCAACGTCCACACTTCGTGTCTCCTGGCGTGAATTTGTACGGCCTCACCAGTGTATGGCCTCAGTAGTACGGCTTCAGCAATTCCTCTGGCAATTTACTTGACAACTTTTTTTCCTTTTCATCTGTTGGAGTAGATTACACAGCGGGGGGTTTTTAAAGGGGTGGGGTGGGCTGTATGCCTACGCTGTACGACTCAGCCGTACGCCGTACGACCTGGTCATACATCGTACGGCCAAGTTATATGTCATACGACTAGGGTCGTACGTCATACAGTCTGGTCGTACGACCTATTTTTTTTTCCTAATCTAATTTTTCCTTACCTTTAGGCTATTGTGTTGTCCCGATTGCCTCAGTCTCTTCCACGACCTCGATTTCTATCATGTGGCGGAATATACATTGTATATACCCTTTCTATCGAAGGTAATCATTGGAGGAACATTGATCAACTTCTTCCAGTTCCCATATCTGATCAACTACTATATTTTCATCTTGCATCATCCTCAGGTTCCACCCCATCGGTTCCTAAACCCACTAGAATGTTCTTCCGTCATTGCTCATCTTCATAGTCTTGGTCTTGAACTTTGCTTTCCAAATTCGGCTCTTCAGAATATGAATAGGTGAGGTTCCCTGGTTCTTCATTCTTAGTTGCAGAATCTCGTCGTCATAAGGTGACCTTTCAATTGTGAACATGCTCTCCACTACATACCTTCTCACTAGAGTTTTTATTTCTTTTGGTAATAAGAATTCAAATTTATCTTACCTTGTTGCATTCTGCTATCCATCGGTTCCACGCCTGTTCTTCCTCATTTTGGGTGTTATCGCCATTTTCAATAATGTCGCTATCGACCATTCCTTCTCGAATGCTGGTTTGCATTGTTCTTGGTCCAAAGAGCCCAGTTACAGGTTCATATGGTGCACTCTGGAAGCATATTCCATCAATCCCCTTTGTTGTGTCTTCCATCACTATGTATCCCAACATGTTGATTTCTATTGTCTCTTTCCTTCTCTTCTTATATTTCTTCAGTTTTGACCCGTTCACTATGTCATTGATTGGGGTTCCGTCAAGGTTATCAAGTCTTATAGCCCCATTGTCCAGTATTTCCTGTACCCTGAACGGTCCCAACCAACAAACTTTGAACTTACCGGGTTTGATCTCGTTACGACCATTATACTTGAGGACCAGCTGTCCCGGTCGGAAGTTCATTCGCTGGATGTGTTTGTCATGCCAGAATTTCCTCCTCTTCTGCATCACTTCGTGGACCACTAAGCCATGATCCATTTTTCATCAAGTTTGTTCAATTGGAATAGTCGTTCTTGTAGACTCTCTGTCTCCCCCAATCTGTTTTCTACTGCTATTCTTAGGCTTGGGACTAGGTATTCTACTGGTACCACTGCTTCTTGGCCATACATGAGTTGGAATGGTGTGTGTCCCATGGTTACCTTGTACGTCGTTCGATAAGCCCATAGTACGGCTGGTAGTCTTTCTTCCCAGTCTGCCCCTTCTATCCCACAAGACTTGTGGATCACCGAGATCAACACTTTATTTGTTGATTTGGCTTGCCCATTCGCTCTTGGGTAGTACGGACTCGACAATGTATGAAAGATCTTAAACTTTGTTGTCATCAGTCGGATCACATGGTTGACGAAGTGTCCCCCACGATCACTAGTCAGCTGTATGGGTATGTCGTACCTTATTACTATATGTTCATAGATGAATCTTGTAGTGCTTAAGGTAGTATTGTCCTCCAGTGTTCTTGCCTCTGCCCATTTCGTTAAATACTCAGTGGCTACCACTATGTACTGACATCGATGCAGTTGGCTGACCTTCAATGGTCCCACAAAATCTAGTCCTCACCTCTCGAAAAGTTCTTGAGGCTAGGTTGGCCACAGGGGCATATAGTCCCTCCTCAATGGTTTCCCTACTCTCTGGCATCTGTCACACTCCAATACCCATTCTTTGGCATCTGCATACAATGTTGGCCACCATAGTCCGGCTAGCAAAATTTTTCTAGCTGTGGCATCCGAACCCATATGCCCTCCTGCCAGTCCTTCATGTGCTTCTTCTAGTACACCCCTTACTTCTTCCATGACACATCTCATGATATGATCTGGTCCCATCTTATAGAGCAACCCATTAATGAGCTGGAATGTCTTGCTTTTCAGTGCGATCCTTCTTGTTTCATTTGAAGGCATTCCCTGAGGGAATGTTGACATCAACAAGTATTCACTGATCTTCTTGTACCATGATGGCAGTGCTGCAATCTGGAAGAGATGAGCGTCGGGGAAGTCTTCATTTACTCCTTCAGTCGGTTCCCCTGACCTAATGTGTGACAACTGATCTGCTATTATATGGTTCTTCCCAGGTCGCACTATGATCGTGAAAGTAAATTCCTGTAAGAGGAGTAGCCATCTACTGATTCTCCCCTGAATGATCCGTTTATTCACCAAGTACATGAGTGCTTGATGGTCGACATAGAATGTAAATGGTGTTGCCAGCAAGTAGTGCCAAAATTTTTGCACTGAATACACCATTCCGAGAGCCTCCCTCTCAGTTGTGCTATAATTTTTTTCTGCCTTCAAAAGTAATCTGCTGGTGAAATACACCGGGTGGTCAGACCATGGGTTCCCACCTGTGCTAATGTGGCCCCGATTACAAAATTTGAGGCATCGACGTGTACATGGAACTCTTTATCCCAGTTCGGGTGCACTTATCAATCTGTTCTTTAGTTCCTCGAATGCCTTATGGTGATCATCAGACCATATGAATTGGACTCCCTTCTTTGTCAACATGTCGAGTGGGCAAGAGATCTAGGCAAAATTCTTTATGAACCATCTGTAATATCTGACGTGACCCAGGAATGATTTTATTCCTATGATGTCACTCGGGGCTTCCATCTCCACGATCACCCGTATCTTATTCGGATCTGCTTTCAATCCTGCTTTGCATACAATGTGACCCAATAACTTCCCTTGTGGCACCATGAATCGACACTTTTTTGGATTCAGTGCCAACCGTGTGGCTCTGCAATGCTCCATACATTTAGCAAGTGCCTTCAAATGTGTTTGTTGATTGCTATAGATTGACCAATCATCCAAAAATGCCTTGAAATTTTCCACTGACATTTTATCAAAAATATGCAAAATGATTCTTTGAAAGGTTGCCGGTGCATTACAGAGACCGAACGGCATCCGATTGTATGCATAGACACCACCCTCGACCACAAATGTTGTCTTCCGTTTATCCTCCTGAGCAATACTAATTTGGTTATACCTCGAAAATCCATCCATGAATGAATACATTTCGTGACCAGCTACTTCCAGAATTGAGTCTGTAAAGGGAATGGGAAAGGGATCCTTGATAGTAACTGCATTTAAGCATATGAAATCTACACATTCTAATCTGCCCACCCTCTTTTTTGAGTGATATGATGATGGGGGAGACCCATTCACTAGTTTCTACTTTGAATATGATTCCGGCCTCCAACATCTTCTCTATCTCCTCCTGGACTTTGGCCGCATAATTCTTATTCATTATGTATGGCCGTTTTCTCATAGCATGTGCTCCAGGTATTAGTGGGATCCTATGAACACATAGTTCTGGAGGGATTCCTTTGAAGTCCTTATATGTCCAAGCAAAAACCTCCTTATACTCCATGAAGATCAAGAATGTTGCTGCTTTGAGGACGGGGTTCCAATCATCCCCTACTAGTATCACTCGAGGGTTACTGTCTTCACCCAGATTTACCTTCTTCATGGATGGTTCCTCGTACTTGATCTTTCCCTCAGCTCTAAAGTTGTGAGCAGGTGTACTGTTTATCTCAGCTATTCCTTCTGTGTATTCCCCGAAGGCAGTCGGGAAGATGTGTTGGTCGTCATTTCCTTCCAATTTGTCTTCTTTTTGTTCTCTTCCATCACTTCCTATGTCTGCATTCACCTGAGAGCTCTCGCCAATTTCCTTTATCGAGATCGTGTTACATTCTGGCTTGAAGAACACATAGTCCTCCATCTGCCAGTGGAAGAGCCCACTAATTGAATCAGTTTCATCCTCAAAACATTCTTGTAGTTTTAATACTCCTTCCTCATCAGGGTCCGTTGGTCCTCTGCCAATTGACTCCCCTCCATTTGAATCAGAATCCGATGCTAGTTCCTCACTTACAGCATGTGTTCTTAGATCTATGACAATCTTCTTACCTTTGTTCTCTATTGACAATGTGTTCCTTTTCCAGTTATGGTTGGCCTTGGCGGCTATTAGCCACCCTCAGCCGAGTAATGCATAGTACGACGCATTTTGTGTTGTTATGACTATAAAGTTTAAATGAAAGAGTTGGGTGGCAATCTTCACTTTGTTGATCCATTCGCACTCCCAATGCTTTAATTCTATGCTGGTCTGCTCTCAATAACTAAAAATTTTGTGGCCATAATGTAGGTTTTCCCAAGCACTTCCACATATCTTTTGTCAACACATTCACTCCCGATCCATCGTCGATTATTGTGTTCAAAAGGTAACATCCACCGATTGCCATGTGTATGACGGCTGGATTCTTGCCATTGTTAATTGCCAATAGTCTCGGGTCGATGACTTGTTCTCCTTCCAGCGGTGGCTCCACTATGACATCTTCACCCTTTGTTTGCCCATTTGGGTTTCCTTCCATCGCCTTCAAGATTGCCATCCTTAGTTGCAGCATGCTCTGTAGAAGATCCGCTATTCTGACCGATACAATGGTTTGTAACACCTGGTTCACAATACTCTTGTCTGACTCTGGTCGTACAATAGTTATTTTTCAGTTCTTCCCTTCCATTTCCATTCCCTTCTGTACTTCTTTTCTAGCCTCCCGAAGTCTCTCTTTCTCAGTTCTAGGATCTGGGTACATCATTTTTTTCCATTGTGCTCAGGTGACTGCAAGGATCTCTTCATCATTTTCCTTGAAACTAATGAGGTTCACCCCTTTCTACTTCGGGCAATCTTTTTCTTCATGATCTCCAGGCCCACACCACTTGCATAATGCATTTATTATGTTATGATTATTGTTCGAGCATTCTCTTGCAAAGTGTCCCCATTCGTTGCATTACCGACACTATATCATAGGTCACCCCTTTCTATCGTACTACAATCTATTTCTAGGGCTGTTATTATTAATCCTTCTGTTATTCCGATAACCTCTAAGGGATGCATTCGAACTATTCTGAGGCTTCGGGGGTGTCGTCGGCGGAGTTGACGATTCTCCTTGTGTAAAGAGCACCTGGGTACTTCTTGCTTTTAGGTTAAATGGGCATTCCTTGATTGAATTTCCCATTACCTGGCAGATATCACAAAATAACTTTCTTGGACAGTTTTCTTTTACGTGACCTTCCCCGTTGCAATCGGTGCACCATAATTCTCGGCCTTCTTTAGTTGTCTCTTTATCAGTCTTCAGTTCTTTCATCATGCGGATCATATCTCTCCTCAGTGCTTGGATGGTTATTGACTCGCCATCATTGCTGTCATCACCCGTACTTTCATCGTCCTCAGTCCTTCTCTTACTCCGAGAAGATGTTTTGTTCTCACTTTCTATATCCATCGCCCGATTGTACGCTTCCGCGTACTATGATGGTGGTATGACTTTCATTTTTTTCCTTAACGACGGAACTAACTCTTCGATGAACCATCTCTTTTTCAGTCCATCGGCTGGCTGGGTTTCTAGTTTTCTGAGTAGTTCTTTGAGCCTCCTATTATATGCTCTTACATTTTCATTTTTCTCTTGTCTGGTGTTGTAGATTTCCGCTACAATCTCATTGTCATCTCTTAAAAGCTTAAACTCATTCTCGAAGGCTTTCCTCAATTCATCCCATGAGGTTTTCTGTGCTGCCTCTAGGTCTGTATACTAGTCAATAGCTATACCTCTTAGCATTGCTGGGAACGCTTTTACCCAGTAGTCTTTGTCTTCTTGTCCATTTGCCACCCATATGGTTTCACAAGTTTTATAGTACCGGACAGGATCCTCTGACCCGTTTCCCATGAACTTCGGCAACTTCTGCCTTTCACTGGCCGGTGGAGTCACCATCTTTTTTCTAGGGTACCCTCTCTATGTCTTTGACCCGATTGGACTGGTTCTACCATGTCGTTCCAGTGTCTTCCTGACACTGCCGGCCACGTACAGTTCCTTCCCACTTCCGTTCTTGGTGTCCTCTACACTTTGAGTTACCTCTGGTTCTCCCTCTGCATAGGGGTCTTGGGCCCAGGTCCTCTGATCCTTGGCCTTTCATCTAAAATGGACAATGCCACAATATGACGTATGCTATCCTCTAGTTCTTCTGTCAGTTTCTTCCCATTTTCTTTTTCTCTATTTGTTATTGGTGTTCTAAAGTTCTATTCATCAACCCCTTGATTTATTTCTTCATGTTGTTCATTTTCTTTTTCAATAATTTGTTTTAATCTTTTTCTGTGTTATTCTTGTTCCCTTAGTCTTAGTGATTTTCTCAATATTTCTTCGGGTGTTTCTTGCCCAACAGGTATTTTATTCTTGTCCTTATTAAGTTGTATGGGCATTAATTATGCTTACCCCTGTTAGTTGTATGACGTGCGACGGCGATTGGCGTCACGTTCTTCCTCCTCTTGTTTCATACGCTCCTCATACCTCCTGAGTACTTGTTGCCGTCACAATTCCCTCTCTCTTTCTTCTCGAAGGTCTTGGAAGGTTATCAGGTTCCTTGCCAGGAGTCGAGGAATGTGGTTCAGAAGGTTGTCCACTTCGCTATTGACACGTAGGTTTTCTCCAATAACCTCCTCTGGAACCTCCCTGCGGATGGATTCGTCTCTTACGTATTGCTCGATTGATAATAACCACAGTTTTACCAATTCCTATGTTACTTCATCTTCTTAGCTTCTTGGTTCATTCTCTTCTCTATCACTTCCCTTGCGTTCTTCTTGAATTTCTTCTATGTGCCTTCTATTTTGTACTTCCTCGTCAGTGTGGATCGGTTGCCCCATTATGCTGCCATCTTCATCGTGTTTTTCTCGACCCTGGTTACACTCGACGGTTTGCTTGTTCCTGACGATGCCACTTGTCTGATGGTTTTCGACAACTCAACTTGTCATCGATAGCCAACTTGTCATCCGATGGTCTCCGACATCATCAACTTGTCGTCCAATAGCCTCCGACGACTCAACTTGTCATCGATTTGTCACCCTCGACTCATTTTCGAACAAGCAACAACACCAAATGTTTACCGCAATATGGTGTGTTTCATAGAATATAAAGTAAACAAAACATACAGAAGTAGTAGTATAGTGCCTCATACGAACATAACAAAATATCTCAGAATGGACCATTGTATTCATTTATTGATTCACAGAAACCATTACAATGTTCATGAAAGCAACATATGTATCTCATTATGACTCCAATCTCTGCATATCAACTATTGCCAAATCACGTATGTCTGACTACAATGCATTGATGATTAAATAATCATGGCCAAGGTTGGTTGTGATGCCAACAGTTGGTACCGACTCCAAACTACCCGACCCGTCGGTTGGTACCGACAACTAATTACATCATTTGTTTACTTAAACTATTTTGTTGTCTACAGTGGTAATACTGGTCTTCCAGCTGCAAGATCTGCTTTGTGTTCTTCTTTGTCAAGAATAGTAGCCGCATTTCTCCATTGAGCAGGACTTTCCTTTTGCGCAAATATGAAACTTCTCAGGCTACTAATGATGTCCATTTGCTCTCCTTACACACGTACAAGATTTGGTTGAATAGTAGGTGGTGTAGAATTTGGTTGTTGAACAGGAGTAGTAGGACGCCATATAGTCATTCCTGCAACATAAGCTTAAGATTGCTTGAAGTTTTATGCCTCGTGCCCCACAGTGGGCGCCAAAAAATTGCTGGCATTTCAATTCGCACCTCTGGAATGCGAGTTTGAAACAAGACAACTATCCACAAATCAATTGCTCTTCTATTATAAGGGGAAGTTCCCTTTTTGCTGATGTTTGCTTAAAAGATAAATAAAACAAATTTGCCTATCTTTTTTGTTTCTCAACTGCGAGCACAAGGTTTAAAAAGTCTATCGCTGCAGCAGAGGTTTTCCTTTTTAAACTTCCAACTACAGCTAGGCCTAAACTAAATGATGCTTTTGATCACCTAAGTACATTTAGAGCAAAGGGATCAAAAGTTAATAGAGAATGATTTGTTTTAACATAAAAACTCAAATAACTTCTTTCAGATCACATCAGAAGACTCATTGTATTTTAAGATGAAAACTGAAAGTAACATTACACGAGCCACACATCTGACGACAAAACTAGATGATCGCGAAATAGAGAATCCAAGCAAATGGCAGGCATAAGACTTCTATTCCCAATATCATAAAGTTCTTACAACTCCATGACAACAATATTGTAGCAAAAGGCAAGCATACAATATGCGATCAAACATTGGAAAACAAATAACACAGATTGAATAAGTACTTGAAATAACAATTTCTGCAGGCTAGAATAGGCACAACAAATTTTGCTATCACAGTTACCATTACTTACAATGGGCAAGGTTGCCCTTATTTATAATAAATCAAAGGAGTAGGGAACCCTAAAATCTCCTTGATTTAACCTAACTAACTTGCCAACTTGCAAGCTTTATTTCTATTCTAAGACAAAGATTAGAACTAACAAATGCTTTAAAACAATCTACTTTAAAGCAAATAAAGCTCCAACTATTACAAAGTGACTTTTTACTATTTTAAGGATGGATAAGCTTTGAATAAAACCAAATGCTTTAAAACAAAAGCATTTGAGTTAAAGCTGTTTTCTTTTGAGTCACATCCTCATCCACATTCTTGCTTTATTGGTGATGTCATCCATTGATATTTTGGGAAATAATACCTTTTAAAAAGCTAATGACCGCATCTTTGCCAGGAACATTAATACTCTCTAAGATGATATTCTGATTTTCCAACATTTCTTCACCATTTGCAACTATTTGAAGGAAATCACGAACTTCGCCCATAACTTTGTCAAACTTTACTATCATGGCAGCAAAACAATCCATCTTGCAAGCACTGAGATCACCATTAAAATTGTTGCAGACGAGAGTCTAGAATTCTGTATGTACTTCCTTGAGATCATACAGAATACCATCTTCTTTCTCATATGAACACGGGATCTGAAAAACATAAGATCTCACAAACTTGAGAATATTTACCATTTTTTCTTTCCATTCCGCTAACTCTGAGATTATATTGTCATAGGTTTTTACTGTGAAAAGATACTGTGCTTTCCAAGTAGAAACAATCTTCTTATCTTCAGCTGAATCAATAGAAGTGTTAGCACTCATTTTGACCTGGGGGTTGTTTTTTCATGATCAGGGGGTTTCTTCATTTGAACCTTTATCTTCTTGCCCATTTTCCTAAGTGTTGGACCTCCTCAGCATTTTTCAGCTGCAGCATCATATTTTCTTTGAGGAGGAGATCATCATCATCATCTTGTCTTCGATGATGGTCTGCATTATCATGTTTTCTGTTGACTTGTTTTTCATCAGGATCATCATATTTCAATATCGGGTGATGTCTGGATATCAGCCTGATCCTGCTGATGAGCTACAGTGCGCCCTGATTTGCTTGCGGGGGTGATTTTTCAAGTATCCGGTGATCTTCCAATTATCACCTTGCCCAAACATGATGATGATGTTGCCCCGATATTCTGAAGGGATTATTCTCTGGGTTGTTCGACCTGACTTGTTTTTTCTTAAGGGTCGTCATCATCATCATCATATTTCCAGTTATCACCGTGTTGCTTGCGGGGGTCATCATATTTTCTGCCTTCATGATATTTCGCCGGGGTGATATTTTTATCATCGGGTGATCTTGGTTATGATCATCCTGATGATGTTGTTGAAGAGTTCTAAGTGTGACCCGATATTCACTGGGGTCATCATATTTTGAACGTCAGGATGATCTTAGTCAATATCATCCTGATGATGTTGTATCACTTCATGTTCGTTGTTTTATCATCCTGATGATGCTGACGTCATTCTTATGTCAGGGTGATATCTTTTTTCTCTGCCTATCTGCATCATGATATTTCCGAAGGAGGGGGTGATATTTTCATATCACTCGGGTGTATGTTTGTTCCAGCGTCATGATGATGCTGATATCAAGGAGATATCCGCCTGCCGGCTTCGTGCATTATCTAGTGGGGGTGATCTTTTCAAGCATCATCATATTCATCTATCGCCCCGATCTTATAGTGGAGCTACAGTGCAACCTGATATTTGTACATCAGGATGATATTTCCAAATATCCGGTTGTCTTCCGAATATCATCCTGATGTCAATATGATGATGACGTCATCAAGGTCCAGGGGGTCATATTTCTAACACTGATCATCTTGTGGAGATCCCCCGATATTTGCAAACATGATGATGACGTCATCCGGATATGAGGAGGTGCGCAGTGGGCAGATATGATGATGACGTCAGCAGGATATGATGATGACGTCATCAGGATGTTCATCGGCCAGACTTTTGGTATAAGCTCAGCAGGAGGATGTTCCTCCGATGGATCAGGTTGTGCCGATGAAGGCGATTATCATGCAGGTTATATTGCGATATGATGCTGACGTCAGGGTGATATTTCAAGCGACAGGATATCATGCTGCTGGAGGATGATGATGATGAAGTCTTATACTAGTGTCGTCAGGAGCAAAAGCACCGACATCATATATGCTCATGACCTAGTATATAAAGTGTTAATGAGGTTGTTGCGGGGTGCATGTGGGATAATTGATATCCTGCATTTTCAAATATCATGATGATGAATCTCGGCGGGAAATGGTTGCGATGCAGAATTGACGTTTTCCCGAGGCCGCGGGTTGGTGCGCCATTAATGGCGAAAGTTGCAGAGGTATGGGCGGATCTGGTACCCGATTGAAGGTGTACATCAGCGGACAGTGGCGCAGGGCTCGAGATATCTTCCTGTCTCCTCCCCTACCTGCTGCATTCATGTTTGGGCGCCAATCTGGTAGTGTTTGAGCGCCATTTTCCTGATACTGTGTATCTGGCAGGATTTTTGGTCAACCCTGTAATTAATTGCTGCGGTACACTACCTGGCTGTTATAAGCAGGAAGTGTTACTCATTTGTGGTTGTTGAAAGTTGAAGATTTTTGGCTCTGTAATTCAAAACAAGCTGATCTGGTTGCTCTGTACAGCTTAACCTGTGAGTTTATGTATCTCTTGTTGTATGTTTTTGGCATGAACCCACTGATTTCATGATTGATCTTATATGAGAAATGCTATCTTAGCATGTGTTGTGTTAATTCTGTCTCCAGTATTGCATGTATTCTTCTTCTGAATCTGGATATTTGGGTAATGTTTAGATTCTAGAGCATAGAATTCCTATGTTAAATGTCTGATCTTTTAACTTCTGCTCAAGGGGTAGATTAAACTATTTTCAGGTTGAACATTGGGAAGGGTATACTGCAGTAGGGATGACATAAGTAGAGATAACTTAACACTCTTTATTGGGAGATATCTGTAAGGCAGGTATCACATATATCCCCCTGAAATCTAGTTTTAGTTGTTCATGCTGATCATTCACAAGTGTATGTCTACTGACTCCAGGCCCTGGATAGGCACCAATCTTGCTTTGTGTTTGTGTTACAACCATGTCCAGCTTTGCATCCAAACTTAAACTCCAAATCAAAATCTAAAAACAACCATTAGGACATTAGAGTTAGTTTTAGGAACCTCAGTCCTCTGTCTACAACTGCAAATAGGCCCAAAGCTAGCCCCTTTGCTCTTATCTTTCAGTTTTGGTCTACTTACAGGAGGACTTATCTGCTTTCTGTCAGCATCCCAGCCTTGTATGCATATCCTCATGGATGTTGAGTAGGGAATACCCCCCTAGGTCTTGCAGAGCCTGAAGAAGAAGAGGAGATAAAATATAGAGTCTATCTCCTACACTGTTGGCCCCTGGCCCAGAGATCCTGTTGATCACTGATGGCTACCTTGTAGGGAAATCTGGGAAAAAACCAACAGAAATTGGCGACTCTACTGGGGAACCTTGTGAGAGAACCCTGGTTTTCAAAAGAAAACAGTTCCTAGTAATAGGTGGCGACTCCGAAGTAATCTCCCAACCGGTTAAAGTAAAATTTATATGCAGGGGAGAAGATCCCAACAAAATCCTTTATTTGAAGAGTTACCAGTAACAAGAAGAATGATGTACAGAAGAAAGAGAACTGTCTCAGTTAGTCATGAGAGTTCCCCCAGAAAAGGTGATGATATACAAGATAACCCTAGGCCATCAGGACAGCATGTGCCTTACTTTTCAAATGCAGAAGCTGATATTCAAGGTGCATATGAGAGGCAACAGGGTGGTAGTATGAGAATGAGGTCAGAGGTGTTCTAAGAACGCCCATTTCTAGACCCAAGTGAAAGGTTTGAAGAGGCAGAGTCTCTAAGGGATGATGAAGATGATGACCAGAATGGTATGAGACCATCTACCTCCAGGCCTAAGGATGAACAGCTAGCTGAAGAAATCAGAAGTCTAAGAGCAGAACTAGAATATCTACAAGCCATGAAAATCAGAGATGATATGAAGCAGAAAGTGCAAGCCTTAAGAACTGCCCAAAATGATTCAGTTCCTACCCTAGAGAATGCAAATGTGCAAAGACATCAACAAAGATATGAAGTGCAACATCAGCATCATGATGAGAGACAAAATGTGAATGATGCTAGGATACCACTGAACAATGCAGGAAACCAGAATGCAAACAGAAATGTTAATGTTAATCAGCTAAACAGACAGCCCATGCAACTAGATAGATTCAGGCAGCTGGTGTTTGATGGTATTCCTGGGTATCCTAACCCCATTGATAAGCATCTGAGGCTACAAGTGCCTAAATTTTCAGGAAACAACACAGTGTCAGGAGAAGATCATCTAAAGGCCTTTCAAAATGTCATGGATAACTTTGAGGTTGAACATGAGGATGTTTTCATGAAGTCATTCATGCAATCCTTAATAGATGAGGCAAGAGAATGGTACAAGAATCTGCCTGACCGGAGTATTTCATCATGGGATGATTTTAAAAGGATGTTCAAGGAGCAATATGGTGACAAAACTGACCCTAGTTTTTTTGTAAATGAGTTCACCAGTATCACTAAAGGGTCAAATGAGCAGGTTGCAGACTTTAATGCAAGATTTACTAAAGTGTTGAACAAATTGCCACATCACATGAGGCCAAATGAACCAATGTGCATAATATTGTATATCAATGCCTTTGATGCGAAAACTGCATATGGATTAAGAGATAAAGGTCCTGCTACTCTCAGGGATGCTTTCAGAATTGCAGTGAATATTGAAAACAACAGGAAAGCATCGGGCAAGACAAATAGAAGGGATGATATAAAAATTCTGCAGAATCCAAACAAGCCTCAGAACACTCAAGGTAGTACATCTGCCCCTGAAGATAAGATAGACAAATTGGCAAATGTTGTTAAGGACCTAAGCTATAGATTAGCTAGAAGTGAAAAAGGGATGGGTCCTGATAGGCAAGTCTATCAAAGGCAGGAAAAGAGGCCATCATTACATGATATGCCTTATAACACCAATTGGCATGATGGTAAGCCTGTATTCCCATGTAACAACACAAATCAGAGGGCTCAACATGTCAAAGAAACTCCTGATCCTCTAAAGAAAGCTATAAATATTGTTGATGATGCTCCGTGGTGTATAATTTGTCAGATGCCACATTCACAGTCACAGTGTATGATTGCTCAATCCTTGTATGATAATGCTACATCTTGTAATGAATGCAATGAGCCACATCATGTGCAGGATGATGATGTTAATATGATGTCCATAGGCAATGGATACACTCTTTATGATGCTGATGAGAATACAGATCATCAAATTCAGGCCTGCCAACAGTTCCCATATGATGAAGATAATGAAGATAACTATGTTTATGCTCAGAACTCACACAATTTTCTGAGTAACTTACAACGACCTTCTGATGAAGAAATTAGAGCCTTCACAGCTGCAGCAGTTGCTCAAGTCAAAAGCAACTACAATCTCAGAGGTAAAAATCAAGTAGGCAGCCCACATCAGCCAGAAGATATTTCTGCAGGTCAGCTAGTGCATGGTCATAAAGGAACTGAACCACAAAAAAGGCAGTGGGTAAATAATAAACAGAACTTTAGACATAGAACAGGTCATGAATCTCAAGGACCAGAAAACAAAATCCCTCAGGCTGAAGATCAAAGTAGAGGTTCCCAAGACAAGAATGATGATCAGGGAACTATGAAAGTAAAAGCTAAATCAGCTCAGGATAAAAGCAAGATTGTGGAGCAAGCTACAACTGTTATACAAAATTATGCTCCATTTGATATAGCTCAGGTCCTCTCTCAGGTAAAAGTCTCTGTTCCACTTATGGAACTCATGAAAGTGGAAGAGATCAAGAATAGGACAATATCCCTAATCTCAGGGGTACCTTTTCAAGCTAAACAAAACGTTCAGACCCAGGGTGAAAAACATGTCATGTGTAATGAAGAAGATGAGACTCCTGAAGTCTATTTAGGAGTGACTATGACAAAGTGTCCTTCACAGGTGGAACCATTTTATGTTTCCCTGGTTATAAATGGAAAAATAATTAGAAATTGTATGCTTGACTCTGGAGCATCTACAAATGTCATGCCTTTGGCCATCATGCAACAAACTGGATTAAAATTTGACAAGGCATGTGGAAAATGTTATGCTATGGATGCCAGAGAGGTACCAGTTATTGGAATCATGAAGGATGTAGATTTCAAACTGGCAGCATTTCCTGAAAAAAGATATAAAATGAATATAACAGTGGTTGACATCAAGCCACAGTATGGTATGTTGTTGTCAAGAAGATGGGCAGCACTAATTGGTGGAAGTATGTAGCTGGACCTGTCATATGCCATGATTCTGATGAATGGCAGGGATATTAAGTTAATCAGAGAACAAAGATCATCAGAGACAGTGGAAGACCAAGAAGCAGAGGAACAGGTATGCTTTGTAGACACTGACTGTGATAACTTCAAGGTTGTCTCAGATGATACAGAAGATAAAAAGAAAAATGTCTGCATTGAAGAGCTGGATCAGCAAGACTTATGGACCATGTTTTCTGATGGAGCTTGTGCAAAAGAAGGCTCTGGAGCTGGAGTTGTTTTCCTGTCTCCAACTGGTAAGCTCCTCAAATTCTCTTTCTTGCTGAGGTTTGATTGCACAAACAACATTGCAGAATATGAGGCTTTACTCTTAGGCCTAAATATTGCTCTCAAACATGGAATTAAGATGTTAAGAGTATTTGGGGATTCTGAGCTGATTGTATCCCAAATTAGAGATAAGTATGCTGCAAAAAATAAAAGACTAAAACAATACAAGCATGCTGTTTGGGATACCATTGAATTATTTGATGCATTTTCAATAGGCTGGGTAGAGAGGTCAAAAAATGTTATGGCTGATTTCTTAGCCAATGTTGCAATAAGGCCAGATGACATCACTCTGTCAGGTGTTACAAACGTAGAAGTTAAAATTAGGCCTGCAATACCAGAAAATATATGCAGTTGGCAAGTGTTTAATGATGATAGGGATTTGTTGAAATTTTTGCACTGCATAGATGAATATGAGAATCAAGAAATTGATTTCCAAGCTTTTGTAGAGACTATAGATGGAAAAGAAACTCTTGTGGGAAAAGAGATAATTCAATTGAAGACTAATAAAATCCCTAGAGGGTTGGTAGCTTTGGAAAGGGCTTTTGACACTAGAGATAAACTGGTCACAAGGACATCTCCCACAAATAAGGAAGATTTAGAGGAGATAAATTTGGGGACATCTCAGGCCCCTCAGAAGGTATACATTGGTAAACAGCTCAAACCACACATTAGAAGTATGCTGATTGCATTACTGAAAAAGTATAAACATGTTTTTGCTTGGTCATATGAGGACCTAAAAGCCTATAGGGAAGATTTATTCCAGCATGAGATCCCATTGAAGCCTGGAGCTAAGCCATTTAGACAAAAGCAAAGACCTATTAATCCTACCTTAGCTCCCAAGATGCAAGAAGAACTCAAAAGGCTCAGGGAAGCTGGAATAATTGTGCCAATCAGACATTCAACTTGGGTGTCTAACCTTGTCCCAGTCATAAAAAAGAATGGTGATATTAGACTTTGTGTTGATTTCAGGAACTTGAATGTATCCTCTTTAAAGGATAACTATCCACTGCCTAATATGGAAGCTATGTTGCAGAGAGTGACTGGTTGTGAACTCTTATCCATGATGGATGGATTTTCAGGATATAATCAGGTGAAGGTAAAGGAATCAGAACAGTATAAAACCGCCTTTACCACTCCATGGGGAACTTATGTGTATGTTAGAATGCCATTTGGACTAACAAATGCAGGTGCTACATTTCAAAGAGCAATGGATGTTGCTTTTGCAGGGTTGATTGATTCAATCCTGGCTGTATATCAGGATGACTTGACTGCTTACTCAAAGAAAGAAGAGCAGCATTGTTTGCATCTGGAGTAGATTTTCATAAGGGCACTAGAGTATGGTATTTCTTTAAATCCAAAGAAGTGTGCCTTTGGGGTAGTTGAAGGAAAGCTTCTGGGACATATTGTTTCCAAGGATGGAGTCAGGATAGATCCAGAGAGAGTGGCTGCTATTGACAGGATTCAAATGCCAAAAACTGTAAAAGGAGTTCAGTCCTTCTTTGGACAGATAAATTTTGTTAGGAGATTTGTTCCCAACTTTGCAGAAACCACAAGGAACATTTCAAAGATGATGAAGAAGGATGCAACTGTCAACTGGGAAAGGGAAGCAATAGAATCATTTCAGAGTATCAAAGAGGCAATCAAGATGGCCCCTGTTCTTAAATCCCCTGATTTTTCTAGGCCATTCCAAGTATTTTCATTTGCTTCCTTTCATACTGTTGCTGCATGTTTGTTACAAAAAAACGAAGATGGTTTTGAACAGCCCATCGCTTTCTTCAGTATGTCCTTGCAGGCCTCTGAGTTGAAGTATGATATTATGGAAAAATAGGCATATGCACTAGTCAGAGCCATCAAAAGTTTCAGACCATACTTGGTAGGATCATATATAATTGCATATGTACCTCATGCAGCAGTCAAAGACATATTCACTCAACAGGAGGTGACTGGAAGAAGGTGCAGATGGATAAACAAACTGCAAGAGTTCAACATAGACATACAAGTTACTAAGTTGATAAGAGGACAAGGATTAGCCAAGATGATGGCACAGTCAAACTTGGAAGCATGCCAAGTTAATGCAGTCCAAGATGAGAGTGTAAATGTATCAGGATCTGAATGGTACAAGGATATTATCTACTACTTGCAAAATCTGAATTGTCCTTCCCATTTCAGTGACAGTCAAAAGAGGACTTTAAAGTTACATGCAATCAGGTATGTTATTGTTCAAGGTGAGCTATACTGGAAAAACCCTGATGGTGTGCTGCTGAGATGTGTGGATGAGGATATGGCTAACAATGTTTTGATTGATATGCATAAAGGATTGTGTGGTGGACATTATACTGCCCAAACAACAGCTCATAAAATTCTCAGGGCAGGATATTGGTGGCCCACTCTCTTTTCAAATGCACAAAGGTTAGTGAGAAAGTGTGACCCTTGCCAAAGATTTTCAGGAAAGCTGAAATATGATGGTGCTTTACCCTTCAGAACTGTAACTGTGGATGCTCCATTCCAGCAATGGGGAATTGACTTCATAGGGGAAATTGCAGACAAATCAAGTGGGGGACACAGTTGGATTTTGGTGGCAACTGATTACTTTACCAAATGGATTGAGGCCATTCCAACTAAGAGAGCTACAAGTAAGGTGGTGACAGATTTCATACTAGAAAACATCATCATCAGGTTTGGAGTACCATTTAAGATAGTCACTGATAATGCTATGTGCTTCAGATCAGGTGAATTTGTTGATTTTTGCAACAGGTATGGGATAAATCTGTCATATACATCACCATATCACCCACAAGGAAATGGTCAAGCAGAATCAAGCAATAAGAGCATCATGAAGATTATCAAGAGGATACTGGACAAGAACAAGTGAGCTTGGGACTCAAAATTGAACTTAGCAATATGGGCTGACAGAGTGACAGTGAAAAGGGCTATTGGGAAGTCACCTTTTGAGCTAGTATATGGTGCATCAGCTAGATTGCCCATAAACAATCTCCTACCAGTTTACAGATTCATTCAGGAAAATGATGAGGAGATTGAAGATTCCATGATAGAAAGAGTGAATCAGCTGGTTGCATTGGATGAAAACAGAAGGAAAGCCCACCAGATCAATCTCAAAAGACAACAAGATGTGAAATATCAGTTTGACAGGAGAACTACAAAAAGGAAGTTTCAAGTCAATGATCTGGTGCTCATTTGGAATGCTAAAGGTCAAGAAAAGGGTAAACATGGTAAATTTGAACCCTTATGGATGGGCCCATATCAGGTTTGCAATACTCATGGGGAGGATTCTTATTTCCTCCAGGCCCTAGATGGTGAAGTTCTGGAATTGCATGTGCATGGCCAATTCCTTAAGTTCTACTTTGCATAAATGACTTGTTGCTGTGCACATTTGTAAAAAACATGTATGTAGTGTAAATGCCTTGTACAGCTCGTGCTTTTTGGCTTTTTGTCTGGTCTGCCCGGAGATCTGGTTCTCGCTGCAGGTTTTCACCTGCACGTCCCCATTCGGAGCCAGTGTTAGCACTCATTTTGACCTGGGGGTTGTTTTTTCATGATCAGGGGGTTTCTTCATTTGAACCCTTTATCTTCTTGCCCATTTTCCTAAGTGTTGGACCTCCTCAGCATTTTTCAGCTGCAGCATCATATTTTCTTTGAGGAGGAGATCATCATCATCATCTTGTCTTCGATGATGGTCTGCATTATCATGTTTTCTGTCGACTTGTTTTTCATCAGGATCATCATATTTCAATATCGGGTGATGTCTGGATATCAACCTGATCCTGCTGATGAGCTACAGTGCGCCCTGATTTGCTTGCGGGGGTGATTTTTCAAGTATCCGGTGATCTTCCAATTATCACCTTGCCCAAACATGATGATGATGTTGCCCCGATATTCTGAAGGGATTATTCTCTGGGTTGTTCGACCTGACTTATTTTTTCTTAAGGGTCGTCATCATCATCATCATATTTCCAGTTATCACCGTGTTGCTTGCGGGGGTCATCATATTTTCTACCTTCATGATATTTCGCCGGGGTGATATTTTTATCATCGGGTGATCTTGGTTATGATCATCCTGATGATGTTGTTGAAGAGTTCTAAGTGTGACCCGATATTCACTGGGGTCATCATATTTTGAACGTCAGGATGATCTTAGTCAATATCATCCTGATGATGTTGTATCACTTCATGTTCGTTGTTTTATCATCCTGATGATGCTGACGTCATTCTTATGTCAGGGTGATATCTTTTTTCTCTGCCTATCTGCATCATGATATTTCCAAAGGAGGGGGTGATATTTTCATATCACTCGGGTGTATGTTTGTTCCAGCGTCATGATGATGCTGATATCAAGGAGATATCCGCCTGCCGGCTTCGTGCATTATCTAGTGGGGGTGATCTTTTCAAGCATCATCATATTCATCTATCGCCCCGATCTTATAGTGGAGATACAGTGCAACCTAATATTTGTACATCAGGATGATATTTCCAAATATCCGGTTGTCTTCCGAATATCATCCTGATGTCAATATGATGATGACATCATCAAGGTCCGGGGGGTCATATTTCTAACACTGATCATCTTGTGGAGATCCCCCGATATTTGCAAACATGATGATGACGTCATCCGGATATGAGGAGGTGCGCAGTGGGCAGATATGATGATGACGTCAGCAGGATATGATGATGACGTCATCAGGATGTTCATCGGCCAGACTTTTGGTATAAGCTCAGCAGGAGGATGTTCCTCCGATGGATCAGGTTGTGCCGATGAAGGCGATTATCATGCAGGTTATATTGCGATATGATGCTGACGTCAGGGTGATATTTCAAGCGACAGGATATCATGCTGCTGGAGGATGATGATGATGAAGTCTTATACTAGTGTCGTCGGGAGCAAAAGCACCGACATCATATATGCTCATGACCTAGTATATAAAGTGTTAATGAGGTTGTTGCGGGGTGCATGTGGGATAATTGATATCCTGCATTTTCAAATATCATGATGATGAATCTCGGCGGGAAATGGTTGCGATGCAGAATTGACGTTTTCCCGAGGCCGCGGGTTGGTGCGCCATTAATGGCGAAGGTTGCAAGGTATGGGCGGATCTGGTACCCGATTGAAGGTGTACATCAGTGGACAGTGGCGCAGGGCTCGAGATATCTTCCTGTCTCCTCCCCTACCTGCTGCATTCATGTTTGGGCGCCAATCTGGTAGTGTTTGAGCGCCATTTTCCTGATACTGTGTATCTGGCGAGATTTTTGGTCAACCCTGTAATTAATTGCTGCGGTACACTACCTGGCTGTTATAAGCAGGAAGTGTTACTCATTTGTGGTTGTTGAAAGTTGAAGATTTTTGGCTCTGTAATTCAAAACAAGCTGATCTGGTTGCTCTGTACAGCTTAACCTGTGAGTTTATGTATCTCTTGTTGTATGTTTTTGGCATGAACCCACTGATTTCATGATTGATCTTATATGAGAAATGCTATCTTAGCATGTGTTGTGTTAATTCTGTCTCCAGTATTGCATGTATTCTTCTTCTGAATCTGGATATTTGGGTAATGTTTAGATTCTAGAGCATAGAATTCCTATGTTAAATGTCTGATCTTTTAACTTCTGCTCAAGGGGTAGATTAAACTGTTTTCAGGTTGAACATTGGGAAGGGTATACTGCAGTAGGGATGCCATAAGTAGAGATAACTTAACACTCTTTATTGGGAGATATCTGTAAGGCAGGTATCACATATATCCCCCTGAAATCTAGTTTTAGCTGTTCATGCTGATCATTCACAGGTGTATGTCTACTGACTCCAGGCCCTGGATAGGCACCAATCTTGCTTTGTGTTTGTGTTACAACCATGTCCAGCTTTGCATCCAAACTTAAACTCCAAATCAAAATCTAAAAACAACCATTAGGACATTAGAGTTAGTTTTAGGAACCTCAATCCTCTGTCTACAACTGCAAATAGGCCCAAAGCTAGCCCCTTTGCTCTTATCTTTCAGTTTTGGTCTACTTACAGGAGGACTTATCTGCTTTCTGTCAGCATCCCAGCCTTGTATGCATATCCTCATGGATGTTGAGTAGGGAATACCCCCCTAGGTCTTGCAGAGCCTGAAGAAGAAGAGGAGATAAAATATAGAGTCTATCTCCTACACTGTTGGCCCCTGGCCCAGAGATCCTGTTGATCACTGATGGCTACCTTGTAGGGAAATCTGGGAAAAAACCAACAAGAAGTATATGCTATCTTCAAGTCAGAGATTATGATTTCAAACACCAGTCTATTTTCAGCCAAAGTCTGTTGTAACCCCTGAATGCCTTGATGTAGATCATGAGCGTTATACTTTAATTGATAGATCTGTGAAAGTACAACTATGCCTTTAGTTATAAATTCTTCCACCCAATCCTTCATGTGCGTCCCATAAATGACCAACTGACTCAGCTATTGTTGATCGGTCGGTGATTCCTAAATTTGAGGAAGCACTAAGTCGGCCTGTGATGTGCCGTGAAAAAGATTGGAAATATATTGCCGCAGTTGCCTATTTTTAGACTTGAGGGCTATTTTATTTTCTCCATACTTCAACACCCTCTCCTTCAAATCATCTGCTACATCCTCAAAGAGATTCACATCTGTATGCCAGGTAGTCCTACCAAGATTAGCTTTGACAACCTTGAAGTCATCAACCTCAACCTCATTAACATTCTTCTCTTCTGGCGGTGTTGCAGTTTCAAGGACAATTTCTCCATTAGCATTCTTTTCAATGTGAACTTGCTTCTTAAGTTTCCTATTTGGTGTGTCTTGGTAGATGCTATTAAGCTCTGTCAAGTTTAACTGATATGAAGGCTTTCACCTCTTCCTACCCAAAATGTTCTCAAGCCAGGATGGGCCAACCTCTCTAGGAGGCTCAGTTCTAACTTCAACTCATGATGAACCAATATGTGTCTTAGTGTTATGACCCGGCGAGTCTGGTTCTAAATCTATATGAATGGGAGAAGAGCTCGACGATGAAGGTGGAGAAACATGAACTGAAGGCAATATTTCAACATGCGGTGTTGGTTCAGTGGGAACTTCTGATGTAACTGCTGGTTGTTCCTGCTAACTATGGACTAGAGACCCAACCTTTTTCCTCTTCAACTTGGCCATCTTTGTTCCTTCTAGAAGGATGCTCATAGCCTTAACCCTTGGTTTTGGTTTGGAAGTGGAAGGTATTGATGGTTGAACAAATGGCGGCTCTGCAACCGGAATGGCTTCTTTCCGCTTCTTATTATTCAAAAATATCATGCTATTTTTTATAACCTGGCTCATTCTTTCCTCAATTGAGGTGTTCTCTTTGGCGGACCAATTCACTGGTGATAATGGTTGTTGCTCGACCTGATCTCTGAAATATGTGGGAAGTAGAACCTCACCATCATCATCTGACAAGCCCTCTACATCTTCTGATAGGATATCAACCAAATGTTGAAGGGTAAACTTGTTGTAATTACGTTTCCGCACTTCGAATTCATCTGCACAATTAGCCCAAAAATCTTCAACTGCAGGTGCATGTACACAATTTTGACCAAGGTGTGATGCAAAAACACCGCGCGGATCGTATGAAGTCCTCTTGTCGAAAAAACCTAAGGCCATACTTGGACGATTCACTACCAATTACTTTGGCATCTACTCCAGATCTACATCTATAAATACCCATCCCAATCAGAAAATTGAAAGCCGCCTCGCGTGTGCTACGTAGAAATGTATGAACTTCATAGACTTGCCTTAGAAATTCCATGAACGCTACCTCATTTGTAGGATATCTTGGTAGCGTGGCTGGCTCTTGAAAAGCCATATACTCTGATGTAGGAGAAAGTGGGAAACTAGATAAACCAATCAGCCCATTCTGCCATTGCCAATCTAGCATCAGCTAAAAATTGTATATGCAACTCATTATCTAGATCTCGTACCGCATGCATAAGGAATGCATCATTTACCCGCCTATAATGTCGTTCAGCCTGAGAAAACTCTAACTGCGGGAAATGGTGATAAACATGTTGAATGCTCAGAGTTTTGACAATATTCAAACCTCTAAACTGACCCTGAAAGGCCATTAGATATACCAGATATGACATCATGTGGAATTCATGGGCCCTTTGAAAATCAATTATCTGATGGTGGAGACTCACTAATTAGTGCTGCCCAATCATAGTATTCGGTTCTGTCAACAATCTGGGACATGATGTAAAACATCCAAGGCTGAAATTTGTTAGGTTCTACTTGACCTGTGATTCGGCTTAGCAGAGTAATCATTATTGCATGCTCTTCCTTGAACTCTCCACATCCAATGTTTTTTGGCAAAACGTTCTGCTTTTCTTTCAACCACTTTTGATCAATCTTCTTCTGATACTTTTCTTAATCATTGTGCCACACCCTCTTGCATTATTCAATAGAAACGACTAGGTTCTCCTTCGATACTGGTATTGAAAAACATTTTTCAATGTCATTTGGCCTAAGGTTGCAGAGCACACGTCCATCTGCTAATTGGATTTCTCTTGTAACTAAATTGTAATGCTTAGTACAAGCAATTGCGAATTCAATGCTTTGCACTGTGATGGGGAATGAAGCTGCTGCAAGCAACCCAGAGTGACTTAGATTCTTGATAGCGATGTTTCCTACATCTTCCAAAGCATGCAAATTAAACACTGGAAGCACCTTATGCAAATCTGTCTCGAAAGTTCTTAGGTAATCATGAACCAACGCCATTTTAGGCTTAATCTCTGTTGGAGAGTACTGTATACTGAAAGACTTGAAGAATGACTTTGAACACGCCTATGTCAGAAATATTTTGCACAAATGCTGAAAATTGTTTGTTGATTTCTTCTAAAAAGTAGATTCTAAGAGAAAAAGATGGCACATGGGTTTTGTAGACAATTCTGTTCTGAAGCAACCCATATCGTCGAATTTTGAAAAAGTTGAGGATTTCCCAAAAATATAGCAAAAAAGTAGATTTTTCGAAAAATAAAAATTTCCAATCTTCAAGAGGATGAAATTCCAAGTGGACCCATTTCGATGAAAACTGAAAAAGCTCTGGCCCTACTTCTGAAAAATAACGCCCTAGAAAAAGGACCTTGAAAAAGCATGCCTCTGTGCTTCCCAATCCTGGTACTATGAAGAAAGCTGAAAAAGCACTCCGTTTGGACTCTCAAATCTTTGTGAGAAGAAGAATGTCTTCTTCCTCTAGATGCAACCTACAAAAGTAATGAATAAGGAGGCCAAAAGCTTGTCTTTATAGAACTTTAGGGCGAAAAAGCAGCTTTCTTTGTGAAAGCACAAAGCTTGAATCTTATCCATAAAGAAAGCATCTTTTAAAGCACAAATCCAAGTAGATATGCTCGAATAGGAAGAATCCCTATTTTATAGCTGCCTATGGCTTCATGTGTGAGATGATAAAAAAGCTTCTTCTTTGATGATGTCATCAAACACGTGAGGTTGCAAAAGTGTTAGCCAATTTTTCCTTCATTTCTGAAACTTTTGCACTCGTTTTGACTCCAGCGTGACCTGCCTTTGACTTCAACAAGACGGAAAACTATCACCGTTGACTAAAAAAGCTGATTGATCATGGCACCCTGAAGATTTATCTATCCTGATTTGATCCCCAGCCTGGAACTGATAATTCGATGACGTTTGACTGCAATTTTGACTTCTGGGACTTTCGCCGGACAAAGATTTGGAAGTGGCTATAGGGAACACTGTTGGGACATGAAAATAAACTAACTCGTGAGTCTCCAGGCGCATGTCATGTTCCCTCATGATAATATCATGCTCCCTCGTAGTATGGATACTAAGATTGTGGTTACCCGAGACAGATCAAGGAGATTATGGTCTTTAAGACAACAAATGTATTGTTACATGAACTAAATAAATTCAAGAGCCACGAAGCATTAACATAGTATGAAATGATGAAATCATTAATCAGAACTAATACATATTACTGGGAACAACGTCTCTTGAGAAGGACAACCGCTGCCAGGGACGTGACTCCTCAAATAAATATATAATGATGGGAAAAAAGCACATCGAAGGCAACAGAAAAAGGATGAAAAAATAAGACACATAATATAGAAACTAACCAGAACATTAATAGGATCTCGCGTCACTGGGGAATATCAAATACTCATCAGCAGCGAATCTGACATATCTGTAGTCACCTACAAACCATCCATTGGAGTCAGCAATTAAGGAACATTGGAATTACATCTTAAGGCCAAAAGGTATATCTATCTCTCAACTTCATAATGTTAATATACATGCTTTATAAACCATATGATGCATTTACATTTCAGTATGTTTTAGATGAACAATTATATAAGAAAGTAGTATTATGGCTGTTATCAGTTAAGGAATGAATCCATTAAATAATATCATGAATTTTGGGAGTAAGTGATTTTGTATTAGCCTAATGATTACACATGAATTTAATGAATAATATAGATTCCTTATGTGCATGGATATGAGAAAAGATGTAACTTGAAATGAATGTTGTAATTCAATGAATGTGATAGTTAAAATCTTTAAAATAATTAACTGTATGAAACTGTGAAAGATATGGAACTATGAGGCACATGAATAAACATGAAAACTATGAAAGAAGGCATATGGAAAGCCTCATTATGAAATCATGGCATCTTGTGATCCATGGTGGATCACAAGATGAGAAACATGGACAACCTTAGGACACAACTCATGATCCATTCAAGAGAGGTGTTCGAACCTCCTTATTAATCGCCTTTTTGTCCATCATAGTAGGATGAATTAGGGATGTATATGGAACGTAGGTGAACCCCAAGTGGATGAAGAATACTGCATGTTGTGTGAAGTCCCTTGGGCCAAGAGACGAAGAACACCGCATGTAGTGTGAAGCTCTTGGGCCTATGATAATTTATGAGCTCATAATAGTTGTGCCCGACATGAGGTGACTCTTGATGGAATGAAGAATGCCGTGTGTTGCATGAAGTTCCATCAAGCCAAATGGTGAACAACACCGCATGTAGTGTGAAGCCTTTGGGCCTCCGTAGGGATGAAATGTGCCCTAATACATCCGTACTTAGGTGGAAGACGAGGATGATTAATGAGAAGGAATCAAGAACCCAATCAAGGTGGAGCATGGGAAGAGTATGAACAAATGATAAGTTGGAAACATTATATAAGGACATGAATATACAATTTGAATATGGATGAATAGTGATTATATTGTTAATATGATGAAATGAAAAGAAAATGGAACTCTAATGTTCTCTTTTGTGAGTTGAATTGTGCAAGGTTAAAGAAAAAATTTGGACTCACCAGAAGGGGACATTATAGCGCCCCCAGCCTCCATGGGCACTTGGGTTTCAATGCCTTAGCCATTTTTTTTATATTTTCAACTTTTTCTATTTTTCATTTTTCATGCGCGCTCCGGTGACTATGGGACCCAGTTAGGCTGTCGAATCTCACCTGCCAAAGAAAAATTGAGACTGATGATCAGTCAATCAGGCAAGCCTGATGAAAACTAAACTGATTGTACCCTCTTCATGCCTCGAAAACTAACCCAAACTGGTTTTCTACGAATCTGACTGGGCTGACGGAAAAGGACTGGTCATTTTCTGGAAAAACATGGAAAATATTCGAAGTTTGGTAAGTCTGGGCGCCCCAAGCCTCCTGGGGCGCTTTTGATTCCATGCCTTAGAAAAATTTATGACTTTTTTCAACTTTTATAACTTTTCTTCATTTTTCGTGCCATGGGTCCTGTTTGATTTTTGTTTTTGGTCGTTTCGCTGACTGCTGAAGCAGGATCAGAGGTGATCTGAGTAGCCTAAACATCCCTGAGATGAATTTCCAACTTCTACAGGCATTTCGATTGAGTTTGACTGATTCTGACCACCCAGAATCGGGCTGACGAAGACTTTTTTATGTTTCTCGAAAAACATGAAAAATAATCTAACATTGGGAGTGATTGGGCACCCCTAGCCTCCAGAGGTGCTTGAAAAACTTTGCCTTAGTCATTTTTATGATTTCCAACTTTTGTTTGCAGTTTGCCTCGTTTCCCGTACCGACCGCTGCTTCCTGTCACTGATTTCGACGATTCGTCAAACAACTAGCACTGGATGAAGGATGGACTGTATAGTCTGAGTATATCTGACGTGATTTCCAGCTTTTCAGGACCTATTGACCAAAATGACTGCTTTTATCCACTCTGAAACTGACCGACAAAGGTATTTTTAACATTTTTTGGAAAATGTGCAAAGAAAATCTAAGTCTGTGAGGTTTGGGTGCCCCCAGCCTCCAAGGGCGCTTGGGATTTCCAAACTTAAGCATTTTTGAGGATTTTTAACTTTTCCTTCACTTTCCAGATTCATCATACTCTGTTCTTCGTTTCTCGCCAATTGATGATTGTTTTGACAGTTCTGCGTTATCTGAACAGCTCTGAAAACTTGAAACTGACCCCTGGCAAATGAACCTCCTCCATTAATGGCCTCGGAGCTCGTGCTTCCCCATCTGAAAAAGAAGAATTGACCTAGTAGGGAAAACACGACCTTTTGTAGATTTGGTCTAGACCACCTTGATCGTGAACCAAAATCAACCAAATCATAATCAGGGATGGCACCTAAATCAGAGATTCTATTTTTTAAAAAATTTCCAGCATCCCTATCTCAAGAAACCCAAAAAACCTAATTTGACATCTATTTTTAGAAACTTTCTAAAAATAGAAAATTTCTATTTTTAGAAATTTGGACTTTTTGATTTTTTTGACGACAAATTTTCTAGACTTTCACAAAATGCCTTAATGAAACAAAAATTTTGATTTGGCACAACACTTAGCTTCACTCAAGTTCCAATTCGATTGTCAATCTTGACAACCTCACAGTTGCATATCCTCTATAATGAAATGAGAAATACCTCCTAACACAATTAATTTTTTATTCTCATAGGCTTAGCTAGCTTCAATTCCTTCACAATTCCTACTACCTTGATCTTATTGTTTGTTTTGATTCCTATAGAGATAGAAGGCTTCAATGCACAAGCGCATCTTATGTATGCTAATCCCGCTTGCCTCAACCAACCCTAGATTGCCTCTAGATGCTTTAGCAAAATTCAAATATTTAGAAGCCAATGAGAGAAGACAAAATAACCAAGTAAAGATCAACACTACTATGATGAACCTCCACTTTGGGGGAAACCATCTTCTGACCACCCATTTAATGTGGGCGGAATATTTCATTTTCTAATCTTTGATATTGGAATTCACCATCTAAGAAATTGCTGATTCCGATTTAGAGAAGACTTTTCCAGCAGCTCTTTCCTTGTGAAATAAATGGCTTTTGTCTTCTTCCAAATATGCCAAATGATAAGTGCAGGAAAAGAGCCACCGAGACACCAAGCTTACCTCTTGGCCAGGGTAAGAGGGCCTTGTGAGTTTTGGCTATACTCGAGAATCTGTGCTTTTGAATCACAAAACTCTAAACCTCGCTGGGAAGAGGGCTCAGAAGGAGGAGACGAAAAGCGGATTCAGAGTCCTCCAAATATAGGCAGCACCTAAGAGCCCCCTTGCATCCCTGCACTGTAATTGATTATGCTGTGCAAAATCTAACCAAGAAAAGCCATTTGCTTTAGGCAATCTATAATTATAATAGATTCTATTAGAGCCTTCCTGCTCAGGCCAGTGGTCTGAGATGATGACAGCATACCCAGATTTGACTTTATTACTCCCAGTCAAGTCTTTGGACCAAATAAGCCTGTTGTCACCCATTAAGAGGGGTAGATATTTTGATCACACTAATGCCTTAATCAACTGGAATTGGAATGAGGTTTCTGAATCAGATTGAATTTCTATTAGCCTTTTGAAGCTTCAGTCTCAATCCAATAGTTGCAAACCTTACTGTCAAGAATTAGGATGGCCAAATTCTTCCTTGTCCAACTCTTGCCAGCTGGTTAGGGGATTTCTACCACCCCAGGATTCATCTAAAAAGCCATCAAGGTGACCATTATTCACCTCCGATCCCAGGTTGTAAGTAATGAGAGAACTGCTTTGAGATATGAATTGAATATGTGAGCCAGGGGTGAGTCCTTGAGTCATTCTTTTATGTATTTTAGCTTCTTTACCAAGATTATATTTTTTGGAACCGCCAATCTTTAGGTAGACTACATCTACTCCATATATTCCTCTATAGATTCCTCCCAGAACCACATCAGCTCATATTTGAAATGGCTGGCCTGAGGAGCAGAATCTTTTTATAGATAGAATAGTATGGACACAGGCAGGTCCCAATGCCTTAAAGATACATGATTCAATCTGCCATGATATCTCCAGCTAACAGGGAGATAAAGACTAATCTGTTAGTCCACATGACAATTGCAGCGAAATTGTTCTTCCTGTTACGCCAAGTAAATCTGCCAGTCTTTGACATCCCAAAGTGTCCATTTATAGGTCAAATGCTTGCATCCAATTGGCATTGTCTCCTTGGGATTGCTACTAAGCTTTTTATCACAGGTTAGGACTTAGGAGTCGGGAGTCAGGACCGTAGTTTTAAAAATTGCCTACAAACTTGCCAACTAGTGAGTTTTTGCGAGGCAAATATATGTGTTTATTTAATGTTTGGATATTTTGCCGAGTTTTGCTGAGTCGCCAAGTCTGAGTCAAACTTGGGTTTGCTGAGTTTTGCCAAGTTACGTGTTTTTAAACTACAGTTAGGAATTTGTTGCAGTCCGCTCTTATAATGCCTGATCAACTGTACGCAGGAGAGCTTTGAATTCTTCCCCGCAAAGCTCTCTTGATGATAAGAAAGTTAGTGACAGACATTTATCACAATTGTCCTCAAGTTCTCCTTATAAATATCTTCCCGTAAACTTATGGTTGTAGCTGCCAAGGTTCAAATGTTAGACATTTTATGGAGTTATGGTTTGCATGCCAATGAGAAGACTCTGAAAGGTAAGACTGATTGAAAACTAAAACAGTTTAATGTGATGACTGCTATACAGTGTGTTTTAGCAATGATTTTCCAGAACTCTAGACAGGTCGCCTTTAAGGAAAACAAATATAACAGTAAATGGAAATAGTTAAATTTTAATGTTATATGGTGTGGATAAAAATAAAATTTCTTGTATTTTTTTCAAGCACTTCTGTAAGAACAACTTTCAGAAGCCTAAAATATATGTTTCGACTGTGTAGGTCTTGAGTGGGTTGAGAATCCAGATACTTGAATTGAGGTATCAATTCAGGGTTGATTTCCAACCATATTAACTTATTCCTGGATTGGAATAAAAGATCGTGCAAATAAATACTCCAGTTAACAGCTCTAGAAAATCCTCGATGTTTGATTGTTTAGGATTCACATTGAAGTAAAAAGGAATCTCGGCTGTTGGAAGGTACTGGAACCTGTGGTATGCTCTGTTGCACAGCTTATTTCAGTTTTGTTGTGTATTGATCCCACAATGAGGTCCCCTTAAAATAGGCCGCCTGAAATGAAGCTCCCATTGCAACAGATATTCTAGGTTATTGACATTTTGATTAAGTGTTTGATCCAGATGAGAAATGCATTGGCACTTATCAGGATGATCTTCATGATTAATGGTGATACCTTTTGCCACATTTTTTGATAGATTCTTCACTCTATAACAGGTTTCTTTTGAATGACTTTCATTATTATCTTGGAATCTTTAGTGCTGATTACTGAATCTTTTTTTGATTTTTTTTCCTTTTTATTGACCTAATCTTTTAATAGCATCCATGCATTGGAAGGTTAAGCTGATGTTTATGTCTACTGATGATGGACAAAAACTTCTCATCTGAAAATTTTATTAAGATAAATTCATATTATTTTTTCTTTGCTAATAATTCCGTTGTATGATCCTATGAATCATCAGAATACAGCAAATGTGATCATACTTGAGAGAATCTTCTCTCTGGAGTAGCTTTTTGTACTTTCTACATGATAAATTGGATATGGGTTAGGAAGCCATCTTTTTTGTGTTTTTTCTTCTTTTTATTGACATAAATCTTCCAAGATCAATTCAAGCACTGGAAGTTTAAGCTCATATATAGAACTATTGATGATGGACAAAAGTTTCTCAACTCGAAATCCTGTAAAGCTATATTGATATGATTTTTTCTGTTAGTAGAAGTTTCTCATCTCAAACTTTTGTAAAGCTATATTCATATGATATTTTCTCTGTTAGTAGTTTCATTCTTGTAAGATCTTGGTTACCATCATAAATCCATGGTACTGCCAACTTGATTATGGTCAGAGAATATGTCAATGTGATCTATTTCTGCTTTTAATATGATAAATTGAAACTCTTCTGTCCAAATTTTGTAGTCATCATGATAAGGCTTCTTTTTGTATATCTAAAAATAGCAAAGATGTATAATAAATTCTATCTTTAGGTATTATCATTTGCAAGGACTTAAGTAAAGGTCCTAGTATTTTCTTTAAGAGTTAGAAGTTCCTGTGTATTGTTTGCTGATAGTGTTACAGGTTCTGTGTTACTATGAGCTGCCTTTTGATGCACAATTATTTTAATATAATACACAGTAGCCCCTGACCTTTATTAGGGTAAGAAAATGTTTATCAAAAATAGAGAAACGATAGAACCATCCATTTTGGTCTTTGGCCAGTCTAAATTTTTGTATGTTTCTGTATTGTGGAATTTCAGTATTTTTTATAACATTCTAATTGTAGTATCTGATGTTATATATTATATTTGTAAATTCTTCTTTCTAATTAATGATTTTATTTGAACTGCAACTTAAGATCATAGTCTTTCTTGCAATGTCAGCTTACAATTATTCTTTATTTGCATTGATGATTGAGGCTCTTATAAAATTTCACTTCATATAACATCAGTGTGGCATTTTGAGTTTTCCCAAATTAAAGAAAAAATATTTAGAGGCAATATTTATTTTATAAATATAAAGACATCAAAATTTTAAAATGAAACTATCAAAAAATAACATATAAGTATATAAGATTTACTACACTTGTCAAAGTAGAAACAAAACAAAAGAATTATCATGAAGGCTTTTACAAAAGTAAAATTAGAAGTTATGACAGGTGTATTACCAAAAAATAAAGTAAACAATGTAGCTAAAATAAAACAATTCTTAAATAGAAATTAAAATTTGTGTCCATGTATATATGCAGTAAATAAAATAGTTCTAAAGTAAAAATAAAATAACTTTGTTCTCTTTTTCATCTATTTGTCTATTTGGAGTAGTTTAAATAGATATTGAAAAATAAAATAACTTATTAAAGTAACAATTTATTTTCATTAAACTACAAATTCTTATTTTGTATTCATGTTATTTTGGTTTTCTTTTTTGAATCAAATCTCAGTTTTTATTAACAAGTCTCTTATTTAAAAAATAGAATGTACTTAATAAGTTAACATATGAAATAATTTGTATTTATAAAATTTTGATACTGTTCATATAATTATGCTCTTAAGATATTTCTTGACTTGGATGGATATATTTAAGATATCTATATAATATTATAATCACCTCTTGTATAATGAAGCATTCTAACATAGCAATCATTATTATTCTAAGATAAATATATATCTTCATTTTTGTTTTATGACTAGCTTATAAATATGGTACTTATGATAACCAAAGCTCGTATTAAATGGTAAGAGCAACTAGCTATCTTGGATGACCTTTTGAACTTAATTGCTCAAATAAACTATTCTCAATCAGTTGAAGTAAAAAACCTTGACGTTGTCAAAACACTAGGTAAAGTTTCTTGTGTTTAAATATTTTCATGTTAGTTTATGATTTGTTATTTACGCATCATTTGAAAACTTTGAGAGATTTTATTGGCATGGACTATTTTGGTACTGATATTTAACATTGAACAACACACAATAACATAGGTTAATAACCTTAGTTTGATTGGCATTTTTGTTGCTTGATGAAATTTTTTGTTGTGAATTTTATCTGCCTACAAAATCTTTAGCTAGCATTATTGGCCATTGGAAAAGAATTTCTTTTATTTTACAAAACGTATCTTTTTGCAAAACTTAAATTTTTGAGTAGAGCTATTAGCGTTTTATCCCTCTTCACGTATTGGCAAATATATACACATTCCAATACTTTCACCTAAATCATGGATTAATAAGTCCTTTTTATGCACCTATACCCATAGATTCTTTAGCCACCTTGATTTGATTGTTTCCATGTCTTGGTAGTTTCCACATATGTGTGGTTGACCCAACACTCAAGTATTTGATCCCCTAAATTTTGAAGCTTAAATTCAAATTTAAGTTTGAATTGTTGACATTCCTTTCTTGCCTAGGGTTGACTTAACACAAGTTTATGCAATTTATTGTAACATACTTGTATTTAAAGGCATTTAGTTCCATTTATTTCACATCCAAGGCAATCTCCTCTTTCGATCATTTGAAGCCAAATCATTTGCATGTAGGGAAGGAACACTTTAGTTTGGTGCTCTAAAATGAAACTAGAGTTGCACATTAATCCTAGGAGCATTTGCATGATTGAGACTTGTCTTCAATGTTTTACACAAGTTTTTTTAGCCTTGACCTAGAATATGTCCCCTAGTGACATTCACAATCCTTGAAAATAATAATCCTTGAAAGATATTTTTGAATATTCTTAGTTCAAATAGCAAAAAAAGAGGCAAACTAGGTGCAATAGGAATCAACACTAGACATTGGTCTTAATCATTTCTATGGGTAGAAGTTAGATCCATGTATGTGGAAGTGTCGTTAAATCATAAGATTGACCCCTCACAACACAAACAAAATATTCTAATCTTGGGGTGAGGTGTAGGCAAAGATTACATTTTTCATATCAAGGACACTCAAAATTTAGTGCTATATCAAATTTAATTTGTCCTATAGCCTATATCTAAGTACATTCATTTATTGTGTTTATTTTCTTTACTGTAGCATTCACTATTTTAAAATACATGTGTGTGTTAATTAATTTAGGTTAATTTGTGCCTTGATTGTTTTTTATATTGATAAAATTAGGTTTTTGAAAGGACCTGAACCCCTTTTACAAAGAAACATGCAAAAGGCAAGAGGAACAAGTTCCATGAGAAATGGAATCACCAAAACAACCAAAAATTATGAGAATAAACAAAGGTAAAGCAATGGATACCAAGCCACCATATAGAATAGTTGCAACCAAGCTACCATAGTGGAACAACAATCAAAGTGTTGACAAACTACACAACGTCAGGCCTCATCCTTGTCATTTGCACACCCTTAGCCTGCGTATGGTATACCGAAACAGAAATAGGAAGACCTTTCTTGCTTCTTTGATCTATTCTCCATGACACACCATCATTTAAATCTTCAAAATGAGGAGAAAGAAGAGGGGAATCCTTTAACATTTCCTCAATCTGAGTCACCTCCCTCGAAGATGAATGACTAGTCAAAGATGCCAGATGTTGCACTATATCTAAAGGCTGAGAATGAGCAAGGCTTCCTCCCTCAACAATCTATCAAGAGGGCAAGGTGAATTTGATCTATTCTACATGACCTGATTTTCCTTTAGGATTGCATTTCAGCTATGATAGAATTATGATATTATCATCTATTTTTGCATTTTCTAGGGTTTGATTTACACATGCTTATGTCTTTGGATTAGGGTTTGGGTATGCATTGTTATTTCTCTCTTTTCCCATCCTCCCAACACAAGCTATTCTATTATTATGGCACCTCCTAAGGTGTGTTTCTTCATTGATTTACATGTTCATTTTAGATTTTAATGTGTTTTCGTTGGAGCTTGCTACAAGTTGTGGTGGGCTTTGGGTTTTCTTGTTTGGGTTTCCTTTGCAGGAATGGATGCTGAAGGAGTCTCTAACTCTCTGGTTGTTGCTAGGGTTGCGCCCCCTCATGGTGAATCTTCTTCGGATAATCATGCACAATCGTCTATCCGTTTTTAGGTGGCTGAGGGTTCCAGACCTAAGAAAGTCAATGGGTGTTTGCCATAGAGTCAAGACCGACCTGCTCTAGTTATTTCTCCTGAATTGGTCATGGAAGATATATCTTATTGGAGCCATCATGTTTTGATTTGCAAGTTACTTGGAATTCGTATTTCTCTATCGGCTTTAGATTCTTGGATTTGTCAGTCCTAGCAGATAGAGGGAGATATGGACATTATGATGGCCGCGAATGGTTATTTCTTGGGTTTAGCAGTTAGATTATGAGTCCCTTCCTTTTCGATGTCAGATCTGTAATGAGTATGAACACCTTCAGTGCCAATGTACTAGGGTAAACAAATCTACTAGGGATTCTTCTTCTCCTTCCTCAATTCCTTTGGCAGATAAGGGGGATAAAGGTAAGACTCCTATGAAAGATGGTGTGCCTGATAAGGATAGTTTTATGCTGTTAAGTTGCGGACTAAAGGGAGAGGTCAGAAGTGGTCCTATAAGGATAGGCAGAGTGAAGAGGATTTCAACTGTTTTGAGGTCTTGGATACTTTGGCCGTAGAGGAGGGGATTCCTGTGGAGGTTTATTCTGGAGCCATTAAGGATATGACTGAGGTGCATGAGCAGGGGGTTGTTCGTAGTTCTCAATCCCTGTAGGGCCTTGATTTGGGAACTTCTGGTGATTCTACAGGGTTGCAGGATGATATTGTTTTGGCGGATTTAGCTAAGGAGGTGTTGATTTCAGGTAAAGGAAGGGGGTCTTCTCAGGCTCTAGATGTGCATCAGCGCCCCCTTAAGAAAGGTCCTTTTGAGAATTCCTCTAAAGCTGGCCGTAAGAAGGATCTAGAGAAGATTAAATTTACTAGGGATTTATTGGTGGAATCTGGGTTTGTTGAGCCCATTGATGTTCACTTTTCCCAATCTCCTCCATGATTATTCTCTCCTAGAATGTAAGGGAGTTTAATAGCACCTCTTGTCAAAAGGCTATTCATGATCTGGTTGCAATTCATTCTCCAGATATCTTTTGTGTTCAAGAGACTAAGCTTTCAGTTGATTTCATGCTTCAGTGTGCTTCTCGCATCTGGTCTTTTGGTCAGTGTCAGTGTATTGGTGCTTAGCGAAATTCTAGAGGTTTGGTGCTTTTTTGGGATCCATAAAAGATTGTTCCTCTTTGGTGGATTTCTAGCCACTCTTCTATTTCCATGGTTGCTTCTGCTTTAGAAATTGGTGAGACTATTTTGGTCACTAATGTTTATGCTCTGATCGATATCCGTGGTAAAATTCAGCATTGGGCTCATATAAGGTATGTCCAATCATGTGCTCCATATCTTCCTTAGGTCTTAGCTGGGGATTTCAATTCTGTGTTGAGTTTGGAGGAGAAAAGAGGGGGGCTGCCTAGGCTTGGTCTTGCTTTTGATCTTTTTCAGGTTAATGTGGATTCTCTTGCTTTAGTTGATGTTAAGCCTTCTAATGGGATTTTCAGTTGGAATAATAGACAAAGTGGGGAGGATGCGATCTCTGAACAGCTAGATAGATTTCTTGTCTCCAATTTTTGGGTGGGGGGCAGATTGGTTACTTGTTTAGAGATTCTTGACTGGAGGGGTTCTGATCATTAGCCAATTAAGTTTTCAACTTCTTCTTTTTCAGTTCCAAAGAACCCTTCTAAATTTCAGCTTATGTGGCTTTGGGACTCTTCCCTGCATGATCTCGTTGTCATGTTCCAATATTAAGGCATTGTTTAAATTAAAGATTTAAACATGAAGATAAGATAGAGAAGTCATTCTGATGATGATCGTGTTTAATAAACATATATAATATTATTATTACGTAATAATATTAATTACTATTATTTTATAATTAAAATACAATATAATTATTGAATTATCAATCTAAGTATTATTATAATAGTTATAATATAATAATACTTTTAATATAATATTATATGATTTATAATATATAAATATAAATATATATTAATAAAAATATCAATAAAATATAGATATTAATTAATGAATTTATGAAACAAGCCTAAAAAAGTATGATTATCTCATACAACGATTAAACAATAGAAGCAGCGAATACTAAAGTCTAACACAAGCTTTAAACAAAGCAATTATCGACAATTTCCTAAGACAAAAACAACGGACACACAAATGATGACTATAAAGGCCAACCACTATATATGAAGGATGATTCACTGTCAGAGATATAATATCGCCTCCCTATGAATTCGCTGCTCTTGAGATAAATTCATTGATGTGAGAATCAGTCTTGAACCCCAATCGATGGATATGTAATGATCCTCACAATGATCGATGAATTCTTTAAACACAATTCCCTCAACAATAATCGGTGATAGAGATCCACGGCTATAGTAATAAGGCTATATGAATATGTTAACGATGAATAGATCTAAGCAACCTCTAGAATTGACGCCCACACAGATACCTCTGTTTGAATTCGGTGCTCAAGGTTGTGGTCATTCAACTATCCCAAGCCTCAAGCAAATTCTTCAATAATACATGCAATGGGTAAAGCAATTACAAATAAAACTAAAGTAATTAATATTAAGGTAGTGATGAAAGGCCAGAGACCAAGTATTGACAACGATTAATCATAAAAGATTTTATTAACAAAGGGTCACATCCAATTAGGATGGTCATCTCTTTCTAAAGGATGCCTCTCTTCAAAATCAAGTCAACGATATATCAAGGGAGAGGAACCATCAAATATATCTGGGGAATAAAATACGATTGAGAATATTTTCTATCAGCAAAGCATCCCAGTGAATTATCTCAGTCATCATCAAATCTACATAGTCCTCAGGGGATAGAATCGAACATCACTAGAAATCAACGAAGGCAAGCTACAGCAGATCAACTATAAATTGACAGCAAATATATAAAGAAAAATTAGTGTTGTCTCTAAGGGGACATTACACCAGACTACTGTAAGTGCACATTCAGATTATGAAATAGAGTGCAGACTTATATTAGTGCAGTTGGTTGAGTCATTTGTTTCAATATTCATGCTATGTTAAAATCTGCCCACTATATGAGCTTCCTATATCAGCAATCATACTTCCAATTAGGAACAATTTAAATCCACTGATTAACTATACCTGAGTTGGGTCTGATTTGGATATCAAATTGAGTGTTGTAGTTATTTTCATTAGTAATCTAGCTTCTAGTGTTTGAGTTCTTTCAAATTTGGAAAACGAAAAAGATAATATTATATTTAGAAAGCTATAAAATATTTGGGACATTACACTCATGGCCCAGTGGCGGAGAGATGGGGGCCTTGCTTATGGTACAACTATGTATACATTTGTTAAGAAGCTTCAATATGTTAAATATCACCTTAAGAGATGGAATAGATTATGTTTTGGCAACCTTCAGGCCAAGAAAAGGGAAGCTTAGGCTCGACTTGATGTGATTACCCGCCAAATTTGGGACTTTGGATTCTCGGATGCGCTTGGAAAAGCTGAATCCCAGGTTGTTAGAGATGTGGAGGAATGGGAGATTTGTGAGGAGATCTTTTGGAAATAGAAGGCTCAAATTGAGTAGCTGGGACAGGAATACTATTTTCTTCCATTAGTCAGTGCAGGCACACCGTAATAAAGGTTATATTTCCTCTCTGGTTAATTCTGAGGGTCTTTAGATATCTTCCCTGAAGGCTTTATCTAGTGAGGCTAGTCAGTTTTACTCTACTCTTTTTACTAAAGATTCTCATCCAGCTGAAGATGAGGAGAATTTGATCCTTGAGTGCATTCCCTCTTTGATCACTAATGAGATGAATGATTCTCTCATTCATTCGATTTCTATGCCTGAATTGGAAGAGGTTGTGTTTGGGATGAACAAAGGTAAAGCTCCAAGCCCTGATGGCTTCCCAGTTGTTTTTTTCCAGGGATTTTGGGATATTATTAATATGGATTTTTTGGAAGTGGTTCGGGAATCTCTTCGTAGTAAACAAATGCTTCGAGCCGTGAATTCTACTTTTGTGGTTCTCATTCCTAAAAAGGAAGGTGCTGATAAGCTTGAATTCTTTAGACCTATTGCTCTTTGTAATGTGGTGTACAAGATTATTACTAAACTGATTGCAGAGAGGCTCAAATTTTATCTTCCTATTGTCATCTCTAAGGAGCAAGTGAGATTTGTGGCTGGTAGACAAATTCTGGATGGGGTGGTGGTGGCTTCTGAAGTCATTCACTCTATGGCGACGTCTACGGAAAAATCTATGTTCATCAAGTTGGACATGGCCAAAGCTTATGACAGAATTAAGTAGCGTTTTCTTCAGAAGATTCTTTTAGCCTTTTGTTTTAGTCCAAACTGGGTGAGTTGGAGTATGAGCTGTGTTACTTCGTCATCTTTCTTGGTTATTGTGAATGGAGAACCTTCTGATCCTTTTGGAGCTTCTAGGGGCCTCTGCCAAGGTGATCCTCTTTCTCCTTATCTATTTATTATTATGGCTAAGGGGTTGGGCCGATTTCTAAAGTTTCAGGTTTCTCAAGGCTGATTCATGGTTGGCAATGGGGCAATGGATTGCCAAAGCTTTCTCACCTCCAATTTGTGGATGATACCTCTCTTATGGGGATGGCTCGTCTTCAGGAAGCTGAATCTTTTAGGCAAGCTTTGGATACCTACCTAGCTGCTTCAAGTCAGAAAGTCAATGAGCATAAGTCATCTATTTTCTTTTTTAATACTCCTCAGGCAATTCAAAAGCAGATTGCAAATATTTTGAGGTTTCAGATTGGGTCTCTTCCCTTTGTCTACTTGGGTATTCCTCTTGTTGTTGGCAAACATCCCAGGTCTTCCTGGCAGACATTGCTTGATAAGTTGCGTAGGAAGGTCACTCATTGGACACATCGTTGGTTATCCTCTGTGGCTAGAGTGACTCTTCTTAAGTATGTTATTCAGGCTCTCCCTATTTACTGGTGTTTTGTTCAGGCAGCTCCTATGTATTTCCTTAAGGAATTTGATGCTCTCTTAGGACAATTTCTTTGGAATGGTAACTTGTCGACTGCTAAGTGGAGCCTTGTTAAGTGGGAAACTATGTACAGACCAAAGAAAGAGGGAGGTCTTGGTTTACGTTCTTCTCTTTTGAATGGTCAGGTTCTTGTAACTAAGTTATATTGACATTGGTGTACTAGTCAGCATCAGCTATGGGCCCGTATTCTAACCCATAAGTATTTTAAAGATGTTAATTCTTTTGATGTTCCTCACTTTCCTTTGGAGGGAAGGGGGTCTATGATTTGGCACACTCTGAAAATAGGGGCTAAGTTGGTTAAGGATGGGTTTTTTTGGATCTATCATTCAGGATCACAGGCTCTTTTTGGTTGGATTCTTGTGATGGTCACCCTTCTATCCTATCTTCTTTTCCTCACCTCCAGTATCTTTGTGATATTTTTACTGTTGCAGGTTGGGACACGATCAAGCATTATAAGGTTCCTCAAAATTGTGGGTTGGCTGTTAGTTTTAGATGGAAGTACTCTTCTAAATGGCCTCCGGGAGGGTTGGAGGAGGATAGGCGTGAGCTGGCTCAGATTCTTGCTTCTCGTGAATGCAATACTTTGGTGGGGCATGATGTTTTGGCTTGGGCTAGTAGTGATCTTTCTGGGAAGTACTCTGTTTCAGCAGGTTATGTGTAGCTTGTTAGGCAGATGTTCGGGGACTCTAAGGTTCCTTGGTGGAAGCAAGTTTGGCACAAGTTTTCATGGCCCAAGTGCAACTTCTTCATGTGGTTGGTGGTTTAAAATTGGTGTCTTACTTGGGATAATTTGAGTAGGCATTGTTTTCATGGTCCCTTGATGTGTGTGTTGTGCCATAATAGTGAGGAAAGTGTTTCTCATCTCTTTTTCCAATGTTCCTTCTCTAGGGAGATTTGGCATTTTTGGTGGCGTGTTTGGAACCAGGCCTGTTGGCATGTCTTCTCTTTGGCTGAGTTTTTTGATCATTGGGGCACGGCTCCTGTTAAAACCTCTTTTCTTCAAGTTACTTGGGCTCTTGGCCCTTCCTTTATTATTTGGCATATCTGGTTGGAGAGGAATCATAGGATTTTTCAAGATGTGATGTTGGTGGGCCATCACTTTTGGTGGAAAATTCTTCATTATTTAGGATAAACTGTTTCGGGAAATTGTGATTTGACGGAAGCTGTGGATCCTCGAGAAGATGTTTGTTGTAGTCATCTTCGTCTTCCTCCTCAACAAGGTCATTTCATGAGAAATAAATGTCGACACCCTCTCTGGAAGATAAATAAGGAGGGGCGTTGGAATCCTCCTCCTTAGGGTGTTTTGAAACTCAACACAAATGGTTCTTTTCGGGAAAACCCTGGTCATGCTGGGATTGGTTGAATTGGTTAGGATAGTTCTGGGTCTGTTCAGTTTATCTTTTCAGTTTATAAGGGTCTTCATTCTAACAATTTGATGGAGGCTCTTGCCATTTTATATGTTGTGGAGCGTGGCTATCATCTTGGGTAGAGAAGGATCATTTGTGAGTCTGATTCCCAAGTGGTGGTGAATTTGTTGAATAGACAGCATTTAGCTGATGTTAGTTGGTATTTAGATTTGGTTGTTAAACAGATTCTTAATCTGTGTGATTCTTTGGATTCTGTTACTTTCATGCATATACCTAGAGAATGGAACGGAGTTGAGGATTGTTTGACCAAATGGGCCTCTGATCACATGCAAAATTGGAACATTGTGGATTTGGGTCAATTACCCCTAGATTTGTCTTAAAAGTTGGACCATTTGGTGGAGTTTGACAGGGCTGTGTAATGCCCTTGCTTTGTACTTCTTGTTTTAATAAATTTTTACCAGTCTTTTTGTAAAATATATATATAATGTACCTATCCTTGATATACTTGTGATTTTTTATGTTATGGATGCAAATGCCTTTTTTATGGAGGTTTTGTTCTACCACATCTTACCTTTCCCATCCTTAATTGAGTCAATTAGTGCTTATCATCTTATGTTAGAGATGCCTATGAATTTTGTCTAGAGCAAGGAACTATCATGTGATGCAATCATTCTACATATTTATGATACATATTCTACATGTCATATTAGCACTATGTCCATAGACTCATCTACTTTGAACGAATTGCCTTCTTTTATACATGATGATGAGTATAGTGATGATTGTTTTTTGACATCTCATGTTGCATTTATGGATCTTGTCCTTGACATAGTCTTCTTCACATGTCGATAGCTTACATATTGATGATAATTTATTACCTTCTCATGTATCCTTTATTGCCTTATTCTATATTGCATGAAGACATTATAAACCTTAGTGAAGAACTTTTACATAATGGTTATGACGAGTCTATTGATGCTTCCTTACATGTGAAGTCATTCAAGTAGTTGCTAATTATAGACTTGTAGATGATGACATTCTATTGATTTGTCAGCTTCGATTATACTTGAGTGATGGAGCTTAGTAATGGTTTGATTCTATTTATTTTTTATTTTCCTTAATGTCTGGTTTATTTCTTCATTTATCCTCAAAGGTGAGAATGGACACTTGTTCTTTTGTGATTAGTGAGGACTTGAGGAAGTTAGTTAAGTTTCCTTAACCTTGGGGATAGATTAAGGTGAGGTAGATGCTCTTGGATTTAATTATTCACTTTCATGTTTAATCTTAGAGAGCTTAGAGAATATGGAAGTGAAGAATAGAGTGTGTTTGAGCTCTTGAGAGAGATTTCTTGTGTTAGAAGTGGGATCTTGAGCTAGGAAATGAATGTTTTCACCCTTGAGAAGGCGAGGCTTGTGCTTGAAGGAGGATTAGAAAGTTGCAAGTCTTCTTTTGACAAGATTTAGAGTTTAGAGGTGGTCTTTATCTCCTTGCATTTTGTTTGGTATTTCCCTTTGTTGTGGGAATAAATAAAAAGATTTCATGCTATGTATATATTTGTGAGTGTGTTGAAAGGATTTCATGATCTTTTTCTTTCCTTGTTGTTGGAAAGGAAGTTTGAAAATGTGATAATGGACTTCCAAAGAATTGTATATGTAGATCTTAACAACATCTTGCTTGTTGGTAAGAGATGTGTTTTTACTTGATTGAATGTGTGATGTCCCAAATATGGAAAACTTGGATTTCCCAAATAATTCTCTAATTTCTGCCTTGGAATTTGGTATCTTAGGGTTCTGCCTTAACCCTAACTTTTGTAATGAAATTAGACTCACAACCAAATATTGAATTTACTAAGTTATATGTTCAATAATCAATATAAACCATCACACATATTCGCCCAAGTATACAGATCAAATATGACAAGAATTGATAAACTATGAAGATGATAATCATGGATATCCAAACATATGAATGGACTGCTCAAATAGATCAGACTCTGTTGTAATGTTATGACTGCAAATATGAATATATTATCAACTTATGAATAACTAACAACTCAGAAGATTATTGTCTTTGAATATACATATCACGAGATGATGGAATCACATACATGCTAGCCTCCTTCCTATGCCAAACTATTGTAGCATAAGCTTTGCCCAAAATACCCTAGGCGCAGCACTATATCTGCTCTAAAGTGATGCACTACCCCAAGGAAGGTTCGCTCTATGGCTGATGATAGCTCTCTTCAAGTTCGCCCTCAATACTTGGTCAATTCCTTAAAGATGTGCACCATAGCTCTAGGAGGTTCGCCCATGGTGAATGCTCTTATAGCTGATATCAATGAAGCCCAAAGTATGCTCTCCAAGCTGATACGAGTTAAGTCTAATGCTAGGTGAATGGGGTCATCTCCATTCCTTGTCAAGGGGCCATCTCCTCGACACTTGAACTAAGAATCAGAATTCTCAGCCAATAAAATAAGAAAGTTTACCAAGAACATTTGATGGTGTGATGCCAAAATGCAGCTCCAAATCTTTCTTTATACCATCCCTTCTTCTAGATCTCTCCTTGACACATGCGCTTCTAGAAAGTATCCAAGGTGGCACCTAGAAGATCCCATGCAGGTCAGCTGGCTCAAGGATAATGTTCCATTTTGTTTTATCTTTGAATTTGGGCGCCAAGGCTATTCTTCTTATGCAAGTAAGCCTTGACCCTTCCTTGATGCCTTTGGTGCCCAAGTCGGCCTCTCAAGAAACTCAGAACAACAGTATGCAATCTGAAAATGTCATCCCACACGATATGCAAAGAACCATCCTCAATGCATGAAGACCAATTGTCAATAAGAATATATTGGTTTTCATCACAACAAAGTCTCCCAAACACTATTGTTCCTAAACTAAAATCACATGCTTCATTGTCTAGCAATGAAGAAAAACTATCAAATCATCTATGTACTCCAACAAGAAAGCATCATCAACATCATGAGTAGGCTGATTTTGTTCACCAAAGGGAACTAATGTATCATGTACAACTGAATTACCATCATCTCTATTATCATCCTCTTGCATATCATCAATGGCTATCCCAAAGTCATCAAGTAGAGTTGATTGCAACACCATAGGATTGTTGTCTTCAAATAAATCAGGGATTAGGTCATGCCATTCTACTCCATCAAAGGTTGTCCCATCACCTATGCTTGTATAAAACAATTCTTGGCCGTAGCTATCATATACTTAGTTGTTATTTGAGGAGGTAAAGTGTACTTGAGGGCTCTCATAACAACTTGTTTCCCATCATGTTGGAAACTCAGCTCCATAGCGTGTAAATCTTGGATGACCCTTTGTAAAGAATGTAGCCATTGCATACCAAGCATAATTTCATTATCCTTCAAATCAAGAACATAGAAGTCATCACAAAGAGTATACTCACCAAATATGATACTAAGCTTGCTCACTTTCTTCTTGCAAAGAATAGTGAGTCCTCCCACTATAGTTGTGCATCAAAGCCATCACAAAGCAATCCTCTTTTGTTGACCAAGCCCTCATCAATATAGTTATGTGAAGCTCCACTATCAAGAAGTGCCAAAACTTTACAACCAAACAAAGTACCTTCAAAGATGAATGGATTGTACCTTGAAGCTCCTGAAATATAGGCAATTCTTGAACTCTTGTTATCATCATTTGTAAGTTCTAGTGTTGGCTGTCCATCATCATCATCCTCATCAAGTACCTCAATGTAATGCACTTTGCCTTTGCGAAGACACCTATGACCAATCTCCCAAGGTTGTTTGCAATTGAAACACAACTTCTTCCTACGAAGTTCATCTCTCTCCTCTTGATTCATCTTTGATGTACCTTCATCTTTCTTTGGAGTGGGCTTTTCTTGAGATTTTTGATTTGCATTATCATCTTTGAAACTCTTCTTTTGAGGTGTGTATGTAGGCCTCATCAAGTGTAAGATCAATGGCCTCATCAAGTGTACTTGGCCTATGAACCTTGACCAATCCTTTGATCCTATCATCCAACCCTTCAATGAATAACATTGTGATCCTTCTATCGGTCATGTTAAGGACCATAACTACAATCTTTTGAAATCATTCACATAAGCATCCACTCTACCATTTTGTCTCAATTGTGCAAGCACACAGTAGTAGACCTCCACATCTTTGTGATCAAACCTGTTAATGAGATTTTAAACAAACTCATCATATGAAGTGATCCTTATGATGTTGAGAAATAAGTCCATGATGCCACCACTCATAAGCTAGACCCTCCAAGTGCATCGTAGCAAAGTGTATCGCCTTCTCCTCACTCATAGGCTTGAGAGTAAGGAAGGTGTCCAGCTTGTTGACCCAAGATCGAGCACTTATTGCTCCACTGCCATCAAATTTTGAAAGAGGTATCTTGTTCAAGGCATCTTTGTACTCCTTAGGCTCCCAGTGTTGTTGTGCTCTTCTCGATCTTTGATTGTTGCTTCTTCCTCTTTGGCCCTATCTCTTTTGGCTCATGTAGTTGTTGAAGTTGATTTTGTTTCTCACATGCTCGGGAAGGGCATCATACTCATCGACCAAGGCTATCAAGTCTTCATCAAAGGGCACCTCTTCTTCTTCTACTTGGGGCTCCTCCACTACTTCCTCTTCCCTAGGAAGGAAAGTAGGTCGCATGGGCCTGTCCACTATAGGTATATGTGATCTCCGATCACAAGGTGATCCTGTTGCACTCCCAACTCATGTGCTCTCTGCATTGCTTTGATTATTGTTGCCTCCATTATTTGCATTGTTCATTAGAGCTTGGAGCATCCTCTCAATGTTACGATTGGTATTATGTTGTTGTTTCATCATCCTCCTCTAATTGTCAATCATCTCTTGTAGCATTTGCTCCACATCTCCTCTAGGAGGGTTGCCTTGTCTTCTGTCTCCCATGTCTTTAGCTCTTCTTATTTGGTAATGATGCGGCAACCATCACACATATTTGCCCAAGTATACAGATCAAATATGACAAGAATTGATAAACTATGAAGGTGATAATCATGGATATCCACACATATGAATGGACTGCTAAAATAGATCAGACTCTGCTGTAATGTTATGATTGGAATTATGAATATATTATCAACTTATGAATAATTAATAACTCAGAAGATTATTGTCTTTGAATATACATATCATGGGATGATGGAATCACATACATGCTAGCCTCCTTCCTATGCTGAACTGCTGTAGCATAAGCTCTGCCCAAAATACCCCAGGCGCAGTACTATATCTGCTATATATCTACTCTGGGTTGGTGCGCTAGCCCTAGGAAGGTACACTCTACGGCTGATGACAGTTCTCTTCAAGTTCACCCTCAATACTTGGTTAATTCCTGCTCAAAGATGTGCGCCATAGCTCTAGGAGGTTCACCCATGGTGAATGCTCTTATAGCTGATATCAATGAAGCCCAAAGTATGCTCTCCAATCTGATATGGGTTAAGTCTAATGCTAGGTGAATGGGATCATCTCCATTCCTTTTCAAGGGGCCATCTCCTCGACACTTGAACTAAGAATCAGAATTCTCATCCAATAAGATAGAAAAGTTTACCAAGAACATTTGATAGTGTGATGCTAAAATGTAGCTCCAAATCTTACTTTTATACCATCCCTTCTTCTAGATCTCTCCTTGACACATGCACTTCTAGAAAGTATCCAAGGTGGCACCTAGAAGATCCCATGCAGGTCAGTTGGCTCAAGGATAATGTTCCATTTTGTTTTATCTTTGAATTTGGGTGCCAAGACTATTCTTATTATGCAAGTCGGCCTTGACCCTTCCTTGATGCCTTTGGTGCCCAAGTCGACCCTAACCTATGATGATTTTGGTGCTTTCCTTAGACCAATTTGGCCTCTCAAGAAACCCAAAATAGGTCTCCATGAAGACATCTCGGTGACAAGATTATGCAAAGCTCGGAAGGCTAAATGATGGAAATGTTGTATCAAGACCAAGCCAAAGTCACAAGATCATTCCCTTACCATCATGTTAGCCTATGGGAATGGATGATTTGGCAAGGTCCAAAATAGGTCTCCATGAAGACATCTCGGTGACAAGATTGTGCAAAGCTCAGAAGGCTAAATGATGGAAATGTTGTATCAAGACCAAGCCAAAGTCACAAGATCATTCCCTTACCATCCTGTTAGCCTACGTGAATGGATGATAGGCTAGCCAATAACTCCATGATAGCTCACTCTGGAAATGGGGACATGACGGAATGTATAATATGGAAAGAAACTGTTGCATAAGTATGGTGGTTTTGTTTGAGTGAATGAGTGGTTTACATGTTCAGAGTGAACCATGAAGGTTTGATGTACTTAACATGTTTAGGAGTTTGGTAGTATTTGTAGGTGGCACGGAGTGTGGTTCTAGCTCAAAAGAACTCTTTTTTATGTGTATGAAGAAATATGAAGTGGAGATTGAAATTAGAATCTTGAAAGAGGGATATTCTTGTGTTTCTTGATATCCATTAATATATGAATATTCATTTCTTTGAGATTCTTTTTAGTTTCTACATTAAACTCTCTAATGGATGGGGAGGTCCTTGGTAAAAGACACTATAGTTTTGCTTCAGCTACCTCTCCTTGTGAGTCTTAATGGATCTACTTGTCTTACATGTATGGCTTTATTTATGTTGACCAAGATCTATTTTCTTGTATGATTATGTATTTGTTATCATATTTATTAGTTTTTTAGACAAGGTGGAGTGGACTTTATAGTTCCACATGGTTAGGAGGTAGCCTTCCTACCATTGGCTTGAAGCTTGGAGCTATGGAGTCTTGGAGAAGGACCTCTTTTTGTTCATTTTGAATATTGTATGAAACAAGTTGTAAGAGGATTGCTATTCATTTGTACTCATAGAGATGAAACAATATTGATGTATGTATGGCTTAGCAAATTAAAATTGTAAGTTTGTCCTTGTAATTTTGTAAGAAGAAAGTTGTAAATTATTGAGCTATGGACTTTTTAATCAATAGTAAAATTTGTGGTTTTTTCATAACTCAAAATTTGAAAGTTTAATCTTTTTGTTGCGTAAAATTATGTTCCAATGGTCTATAGTCAATTTTTGCCAAAAGTTATGTCAACTTGTAGGATTTATAATTTTTTTTGTCAAAACATTATTCATGGAAGTCGTATAATCAATAGTAGGTCTTTTAGCATTATTAGTGGGTCTTATACCATCGTAAAGTATTCATAATGATAATTTTTCATTAAGGGAGGCTAGATAGACATGTCATAGGACTTGCATGAAAATTTCACTTCTAGATTATGTGTATTTTTTTGAGAAATCAAACGATCATGGAGGCGTCTTAACAATTGTGATAGAGCAAGGTTTTATAGTGGCATTCACCCCTTCGTAGTAGTGTCCTTGTAATGAATTTTCCAAAACTATTTTAGGGTTTAATGGTACTCCTTGTGCTCTTTCTATCACTTTTTTGTAGGATTGAATATGTTATGTTTTGACAAAATTATGACAATTTCTTTTTAGAACTTGTTTGTGCAATAACCACTCCAAAAAACATGTGAAGGTCTTCTTTGGATGGTTGGGAAGCTCAAGTGATATGCTTTATAATTGTCCAAAATTTTGTAATCATTCAATAGGTTATTTTATGGTTTTGGAAGTAATGTGTGAAATGCTCATTCTTACCCTAGGTGTAATAATTAATGAACATGGATGGTTCCTTAGGATAAGTAACTAATAAAAATAGTTTATATTGTGGGTTATGATGTTAGGGCAAAAGATAAACAATACCTATATCTAAGTATCATGTATTCATTAATTCTAAGATGGAACACTTGCATATGTATGTTTTAACTAGGTGTTTCTCCTAGTTGTATGTATGTTTCCTTTGTGTAAGAAGGAAATTAATGTGCATGTTTAGTATTAGATAAGGAGAATAAATGTAATTTATCTGACTTACAACAATGTCCTATTTATGATTAGTGAATTAAGTCTATGCATATGTGTATCTTATTTATGTCTTAATATCTATCATTATCTCTCATGACTGTCATGCTTACGAGTTGAAAGGATGAACATCTAGGATGTATAGTGATCTTTGTAACTATCTCTTCTCTTATTAATGACTTTACTTGTTGAAAGAGAAAGTAGACTTATGTAGGGTGTAGTATTTTAGGTTCATGTATTTACTTCTTGTGTGTGAAGGAGAATAGTTATGCTAATTTCTAAGTCTTTGCATCCTTCTAATTAGAAACATTTCTATAAGGTAAATAATCATTCATTCATGTTTTTTACCTTTCTTAGATGTTCGCTAGAGTGTGTGTTAGGCACAATCCTTATATGTTAATCTTTGGGTGGGAACATATCTCCCCAATTTTGTTACCTTTCAAGGGTCAGTATGCCTTGTGTTACTTTCCATTATTGTATCACTTGAGTTTGGTATGTTCCACTTATTTAGTCTCTTGGTTGTGCATTTGTGAGTGTGTCACATCAAGATGCATGCTACCCTTGGTAGATCAAGGTGACATCACCTCTCTACATGTACACTATCTATCATGTATCTTCTCCATGTATACAATGTTAGTGTGTGGTGCAGTGCATGATGAGTACATCTAAGTGTATACATGTGATGTGTCACTAGTTATTGTTGCATTTGTGAACATGAAAAATTTGTTGGTTGTGTTTTGACCCATTTTTCACTTACTAAACATTGGTCATTACAACATTGAAGATTAGGAAGAGGACAAGATGTCAATCTACCACCATCCATCTTATCAACCAATACACTTAATTTACCTCCTACATCTCAATCTACATCTAAGATAGGAGTATGTTATTATTGAACAAATGCAACACACTCAAGCAAAAATATTTGTGGGACTTAAGTATGGACATCACCTTTTTATAGAGATATAATGCAAAATGCATTAGAGGAAATCCAAGTTGGGTTTAATTCTACTATTTGGTAGAGTTTATTGACCACATAGAAAGGCATGATATAACATATAATAATATATAAATTCCACTCTCGAAGGTTCTTAATGTAGCATTACCCTTATACATCTTGATGAATGTGGAAGCTTGTTCATTAAATGATTTTGAGTTGATAGTAGATCTATCCTTAACCTATGTACTGATGATTTTGAAACAATTAATAGACATATCAAAGTTACAACCATCAAATCTTAGTATTATAGGATTTGATAATATGGTTAGACCTTATTTTGATACTATTATTCTTCTAATTCAAGCTAGCCCATGCAAGATACATACATTATTACATGTGATGCCTAAAAAAGTAACTTATAACACCCTTCTTGAGCATCCATGGTTGCATGCCATGCATGTGGTCCCTTCTAGTTTAATCAAAGTATGAAATATTGGTATAAAGGGAAGCTTTGTTGCATACATATTGATCCTTGATCGTACAAAAAATGCACACTAGTGGACACATCTACTAATTCTATTACACAAAATGAGCCCTTAGCACATAACTAACACTACATGATGGCAATTGGAGATCACTAGACTTTACACCTATTGGTGTTGGTGAGTATGGTGTTGAACCTATATTTTATAGTATCCTACCTCTTTAGATGGAAGCATGCATGTGTGAAGGTGATATGAAAGTGAAACAACCACAAGCAAAGCACCATCTCCTTCTAAACCATCATTTAAACAAATGTATGGTCCTAGATATAAACTTATGAAAAAACTTGGATATAAAGGCACTAGATTAGACAGGAATGAAATAGGTCACAAAAGATTTGTCGAAACATGAGACACTAAAAGACCCTATGGACTAGGCTATCAACTAGAAGAAATCACCCAATGGTTAACAGAGTTAAAACAAAAAGGAAAAGAACGTCAAATCAATATTAACCCTAATGCTAATGATGCTTCTTGTTCATTTACTATATGTGATCTTGATTATGGAATTCCTTTTAGGCTATTGATGAATAATTTATTTTGAGGATTCTTTGTAATCCATGGGAACCTGTTTCACATACTTTCTTGGTCTGGTTTAGTAAATCAGAGCATTGAACTCTAACCCTTGCAAAGGAATAATTAGAATAGTGGGGGAATGACGGTTGTTGATGTGGTCATTGTCTCATCATTTCATGCATATTGGCATGTGAAGAAATTCAATATGCATTATATATATATATATATATATATATATATATATATATATATATATATATATATATATATATATATATATATATATATATATATATATATATATATATATATATATATATATATATATATATATAAGCTCGATGCCTATATGACAACAAATATGGTAAAAGAACAAGAAACCAAGATTTGGTCAAGGAGCGATTCCTTCCCAACTGTTGAGATCATTGGAAATGTTTTTCTCTTCTCGTTGTATGCATGCTCTATTTGCTAGTTGGTCCACTAGCTGATTTGCTTCTCTAAAGCAATGTTGTATTGAAGCAATATAAATTTTATCCATTAGTGTCCATATTGTAGAAGCAATATTGCTCAACTTCCAATTCTAAATTTTCTTTGTTCTGATGGCATTAATGCAGATTTGTGAATCTCCTTCAATTTTGATATCATTTAGTCCTTTAGTCCTTTTTCCTTGCATAGTCTCAAACCTACCAACAGTGCTTGAAATTCAACCTCGTTATTTGTTCCCTCATGTAGCTTCTTTGAGAAAGCCTGAATGATTTCTCCTTTTTCATCTCTAAATGCACATCCAACACTAGATTTCCCTGGGTTGCCCTTAGTTGCCTCGTCGAAATTTAGTTTCAGCTATCTAGACAAAGCTAGATACCACTTCACTTGCTCCCTCCTTATTTTCTTCGTGAAAAGCGGTTCGCTAGGTGTGTGCTCCGAGGGCACTTTCAATAGGTTCCATTTCCTCATTATTGATTCGTCCCACTGCATGAAAGGTTTTGATATACTTTGTGGTTTCCAAATTCTGGTCGTAACTATCTCGCAAATCCCCACTTTTATCTTCCTCTTTACTTCTCTCGTTGAATCCTTTTCTTTGAAGATTCTAGCATTTCGTTCTCGCCAAATGTGCTAGATGATTAGTGAAGGACTTACAATCCAGATACCTTCCCACACAAAATTCATTATCTTTGGCCAACTAATGAAGAGAATGGATTTCTTTGGGTATATATATATTATTTCTAGTCACCAAAATTAAACACAAAATCTCATCCTTTTATTGTGAATGTGCATTCCTAGTGAGGCTCACATCAAGCAAGGTAATTCTACCAATTCATTACCTAGAGTTGCTTGATTTGTCAAAAATTTTAATGGGAAAAAATGCTTGATGACATCTTATAATAATTTAGAGATATAATATTTATAGTGTAGAACTTCTGAATATGTATGTCATTCGCATTGGCATTCATGCTCACATATTTATGGATAAATCCATTTTAATATGGATTTTCAAGATGAATCTCATTGGTGGCTAGAAATATTCAATACTTGATGTGTCATTATTACCTTGAAACTAGTTCACATGCCTCGTTGGTTCTTTCACATTTTGCACACTTGTCTATCACGGCATTACAATTTCAACATTTGATTAAATTCCTCTATCCTGCAGGTTCTTTTCAATAAATGGATTTAGTGCATATCCCGAGAGGGGGGCATTTCGTGTGATAACACCTCTTCAATGCATGTGGTAAAGGAAAGGGACGTGTCTTGTGTGGGGAGATTCTGCATACATGTCCAAAAAAATAAAGGTCACAGCGTCTGGCTTTATGCCTGCCAAATGTAATTGCTTAAAATTTATCTTTTTAGCATTCCATTACATTATTAAGGTTCATTGATTATGCATTGTGATATTATGCACGCTACATTATATCTACACATATACATATGAACCCTTAAATACATAGATAATCAAAACATGTGCATCCAATATCTAAAACATATTGCATCATCTAAACATAACTTTACACGTGTCAATAGGCTAGATCAAGACATTATTGAATTGAAAGTAAAAAGTGTTACAATGATAGCTAACTCGAGCAACGGAAGGACCACAATAATAGACTTGTGATGCTTGAGAAGGAGTTGATGGGAATTAAGGAGAATCTTAATAAGGTGATTCAAGTCAGTAAATGCACTATGCAAAACAATGTCATAGGGATTAAAATCCTCACCCAAAAACTCGAAGAAAGCTGGTCCTAGTACTAGAACTAGAAGCAATAGAATAAAACTTATGAGGAGGAGAAGAAAGATTTCCAGAACTTTATGCAGTTGCACGAAAGCTTTTATTAACAAGAGTTAAAGGCAGAAGAGATCCTGAAGAAGTTGTAAGGTCTGGGTGTGCCATGTCTTTTTGTCTATTGTTCGTTTTTGTTCATAGGTTTTCTATTATTTCATTGTAGGAAAATGTTTTGTTGTGGTTATGTTTTTTCTTAATTGCTCGTAAAGGGTTTTGGGGCCCCTTCAAAACTTGTTTTACCTTATATAATAAAAACCTTCACATGTAGTACCAAAATATCCATATAGTTGTAAAACAAATCACATTGACATCATAATATCACTTAGGTGAAGGTTGTCTCAAGAATGTCTCTCCCATCTCACTCCTCCTGGAGCTCACATGTGTCCTATCTATGAACATGATCTAGATCTCCCTTGTAACCTCATTGACTAATTTGCAAATTGGGGTAGATATTCCACATGTGCAATCATCAACATAATAATTTACAATTCTATATTCCTCTTCACTTCTTTGCACACATTCCTACTATTTTATAATGGAATTTAACATGCAACAACAAATGCGACATATAAAATACAAAACTAGTTATCCATATGTGGACTAAACAAAACATTGCAACTCAAACACAATATACCTTTGGAGAAAACCTTTAAATGGGAAAAACTCCAAGAAGAATGAATAGAACTTGTCATGCCATCATATGACAACCATTATTGTTATCACATGACTCATGAACTAATACAAGAGCATCTCATGGCAACTACTAGCTCCCTAGACTTGCAAATTGTTTGGCATCAATAAATATTTGCAACAACCTAGGCTACAATAATAGGATGGACACCAATCACTAAAACCATATGAGGAAATGGTTTGTAACCACTAATCTACCCAAAAATAAGATGATTATTGAATACATGCCTAAGCTAACCATACAATTGAGTGAAGGACTACAACGTTTAACTCCAAATAGAACTCCCATATCCTCCAACAAGAAGGAAAGGTGTTGCATCACTTGCAATAGTCCCAAAATGGACTACAACCATTAATTAAATTAGAGTCTTTCCCTCCCAAACATGGAAATACAACATATAGACTTCTAAAAACCTCCCAAACATGTGAAGTTGAAAAGCCAAGTGCCACAGTAGAAGATCAAACACCAAAATGCTTAAAATTTTGCTCATTTTTTGCCAATAGATGCATTCAAAAATGTTGCTAGTAATTCATTCACCCCTAGTGAATGTCAATTTGCCTCTATTAAATGCTCATTCACCTTAGTGATTTTTCCATTCTCACCTTTGTAGATACTTTTTGGGTTTGCAACTTTGAACATATGTATTTAGGAGTCTCATAATATCCTTGAGCTACACCAATCCTTTCCACACCATAGAACATTGGTTTGGTGACAATTTCATGCCCAAATGTCTAAGCTACACTCTAATGAGATAAAATGACATGACCCCAATGGTCTATATGCCAACTTAATCCATTTTTTGGTTTACACCTCCCCAATCAAGAGGTTTTTGGCCCCCAAAAGATTCTCAATCTAGAGAACAAATTGAAGAGTCCTCAAAAAGAATCCCCTTTCAACATAATATCCAAACTACTCATCCTATAAATAGTGGCTAACCAGAGACATGGTGACCAAGCCTTTCAACTAATCTAGGCATCACATGAGAAAAATTAAAAAGAAATCAAATCTACAAAAACACTTGGAGTCATTCTTTAAACTTCTTGTCCCTTACCTCCATGCAAGTCTGACTTATTGGTCCCAAGAGTAACCTATAAATCTCTCCCTTATTTTTGTTGCTCCCTTGAGTATGCAACCCTTAAGAATTTCACATTCCAACTTCTTTTCTACAAATATTGCAATGAGATTCAATAACTATGCCTTTCACAAAGAGGAGACAAGTTGTACAAATGCAACCAACATGGGATCAACTAGTACAAATATTGCCCAACTAGAACTTTACAATCTTGCAAAACTAGTACAAAAAAGACACTCTGAACAAGAACCAACATACTATCATTAATAATGGAAAAAGAGTACAAATGTTGAAATAGATTACTTAACACATGTTGGGAATTAAGGTGTCTCAACCTTGGTAATTCCTTGTATTTTTACATTGTATTTATTTATTTATTGCCTATTGTATTAATTGGATGCAAATCCTATGTTGTCATATTGTGGGAGTTGGAACGGTGATGTGTCATTCTACATAGCATATGACCACATGTAATTTTGTCCTCACATGAGGAGATAGACATCCCACTTAGTGGTAGGAATATTTTGCCATGTGTCAGCATCTTGGATGTTGTGTAAGGGAATATTGACTAAAACGGTCATCACAGATTCCTATGACAAAGTTATGACATGTAAGAGTCATAAATAGGAGATTCTATGACATGTGAAGACATGTGTCGAAGAGCATCTTTGAAAAAGGCATCTTTGGGTGCCCCAAGGTGGACTATGACATGTTGTAAGAAAATATGCTATTTATAGCCTGTGTAGGACAAATTCTCTTACAGCTGTAAATTATGACAACTATGACAGATTCTATGACGGTTGTAAGAGTCGTAAGAGCATCTGTCATAGCCCATTTTGGAAATAGGTGACCTCTTTGGGATGGGGTCACTTGACAAGTGTCAAGAGCATCCTATAGTGTTGGACAAGTGTCCATAGGCGTGGGTTTTGGGCATGAGGCCATGTTGGATGCCCATCCCAATGTGGAGCCATTTTTTCCTTGTATTTATTATATATAAACAGGTGCTTTTGAGAGGAGAAGTTCTACAGGTTTAATAGGTATTGTTATGTTGTCAAAACATCTCTAGATACGAGTGTCGAAGACTCCTGCAAGAGCATTGGCTCTGTGTTGTATTGTAATCTTCATTGTTTACGAAATATATTTGAGTTGTGTTTTGGAGTGTGGGGTTTTTCATCCGTAAGGGTTTTCCCCACGTATATCTTGTGTCTCTCTTCTTCTGTCTTACATTCTTATGTATGTGTTTGCTACAATATCTCTGTTAGTGGGCTAAGATAGCTATAATTGTAAATATAAAATTGAATTTGCACTCTCCTCCCCTCATTAGATTAGTGTAGGAAGCATTTTCCACACACTTAGCTTCCTTTCAGTTGGTATCAGAGCCTTGCTAATTTTGGTTCTAGCTGCTGGGTAGGGGGTTTTTGAGCTAATCTTAGGTTGAGTGGGAGTGTTGTGCAAAGTATTTTTTATCTTATTGTAGCAAGGAGATGGCAACCAAATCTGAAAGATTAGAGGTGGAGAAATTTAATGGCACTAATTTTGAGTTGTGGAAACTCAAGATGGAAGACCTACTTGTTGATCGTGACCTATGGGAAACCGTATCCGGTGTAAAACCTGCAGCGATGTCACAAGCTGATTGGGACCTCAAAGATCGGAAGGCTAAGGGTCTCATAAGACTCTGTTTAGCTGACTTTGTCATGTTGAATGTCCATGAGGAGAAGACCACGAAAGACCTCTGGAAGAAGCTGGGTGATGTTTATTAGGCCAAGTCCTTGGTGAACAAGCTTTTTCTAAAAAAGAAGTTGTTTGCTCTGAAGATGAAAGACGGAGGATTTATTGCGGACCATATGAATGCTTTCAACATGATTGTTGCACAGTTGACATCTATGGGTGTGAAAATGGAGGAGGAGGATCAGTGTATGACCCTACTTTGTTCTTTGCCAGATTCGTGGGATCATCTTGTCATGGCTATCGGAAGCACCACTACCACCTTCAAGATGGAAGATGTGGTGTCTTCGTTGTTATCTGAAGAGATGCCAAGAAAGTCTTCTGAGGTAGCCAAAGAGGCTCTTGTGGTTCGTGGAAGACCCAAAGAGAAAGGGAAGAAGAAGGACAAGAAAGGTGATAAGGGCAGATCTAAATCCCGTGGGAGATCCAAATCTCCTGGAAAGTCCAAGGCTCTCTATTGGAATTGTGGAAAAATGGAGCATTTCTGAAAGGAATACAAAGAGGAGAAGAAGAAGAATGCTCTTGATTCAGATTCTAACAAGTCACAAGATGATGGTGATGCCTTCATCGCAGCCCTGGCCACCCATGCATCTGATGATGTGTACTTGATTGATTCTGGTGCATCATTCCACATGAGCTCACATCAAGACTAGTTCACGAAGTATAATGAGTTCGATAGTGGAAGAGTGTACCTGGGTGACGATTCTCATCTGAAGATTGTTGGTTGTGGAAGAGTCTCAATCTGATTCCCTGATGGATGAGTGAAGGGGATCACTGGGGTAATGCACATCCCAGGCGTAGTATGGAACCTACTTTCTATAAGTATGTTAAATGATGGAGGTGTGCAAGTTGTCTTTTTGAAGGATGGATGTAAGATGACTAGAGGATCTATGGTGCTTATGAAGGGTACTCGGAGAGGTACTCTATTTCAACTGGAGGCATACACTTCATAGTGCAATAGTTCTTCTAACTTGAAGAAAAGAGTTGCAGTCACTTCATCCCTGCCATCTGAACAAGCAGTGAAGAAATCTATTGTAACACTTTCTTATGGTAGTGCACATGCTTTGGAAGTTAAACTTCCTGCTAAAGAGACTATGTTATGGCATTTGGGATATGGCCACATTGGTGAGAAGGGTCTGCAAACCCTGAAAAATAAAAACCTCATTAAGGGGTTAAATGATTGTAATCTCAAGTTTGACTTTTGCGAACATTGTGTATATGGAAAGCAAAATTGTGTTTAGTTTTACTCTAGTTCTCACAAGTCTTCTGGTGTATTGGATCTTATTCATTCTGATGTGTTTGGTCTTGTTAATGTTCCCTCAATTTCTAAATCTATATATTTTGTATCTTTTATAGATGATTACACTAGGACATGGGTTTATTTTATCAGAAGCAAGACTGAAGTCTTTAGTCAGTTTAAGGAGTTTAAAGCCTTTGCTAAAAATTAGACTAGTAAAAAGATTAAGTGTTTGAGAACTGACAACGGTGGTGAGCTTTCTTTGGTAGAGTTCAATAAGTTATATAAAGAGCAAGGGATTCAAAGACATAAGACAACTCCATACACCCCACAGCAAAATGGAGTTGCAGAGAGGATGAACAAGACACTGATGGAGAAGGCTAGGAGTATGCTTAGTGGAGCAAGCCTCGAACAAAAGTTTTGGGCTGAAGTTGTTGCCACTGCTTGCTATCTGGCAAACAGATCTCCTACATCAGCTCTTGTTGGTAAGACACCTATGGAGGTGTGGTCTGGTAAGAAGCCTTCAGTTAGACATCTTCGTGTTTTTGGTTGTGAGGCATATGCACATGTGCCTAGGGAGAAATGGTCTAAATTAGAGAACAAGGTTGTTAAGTGTATTTTCATTGGCTATGGTGTCGGTGTGAAAGGATAAAAATTTTGGTATCCTGTGGCTAAAAAAGTGTTGTATAGCAAAAGTGTTATCTTCAGAGAGCTAACACCTTCTTCCGTTGTTCTATAGCCAGAACAAAAAGTGAAGAAAGAGGATGTGGTTCAGTTTCCTTCTACCCCTAAGAAGAATGAACAGACAGACCCTGTGAGACCTGATGATGAGGAGAGCTCTAGCAGCTCTGAAAGCTCAGAAGAAGAAGCAGAACCTCAACCTCAACCATTGAGGAGGTCTACACGAACAAGAAATCAACCTGATAAGTTTGGTTATTCATTACTTGATTCTAGTTGTGCTTTTGCTTTACTTACTAACACTAATGAGCCTAGAACTGTGAAAGAGGCTATGGGCATGAAAGATGCAGGTTCCTAGAAGGAGACCATGGAAGATGAGATGGCTTCTTTGGAAAAGAATAAAACATGGGACTTGGTGCATTTTCCTTATGGACAGAAACCTGTTGGATGCAAATGGGTGTTCAAGAAGAAATTCGGTGCAGATGGCAGTGTTGAAAAGTACAAGGCTAGATTGGTTGCGAAGGAGTACTCACAAGTGGAGGGAATTGATTATGGTAAAATTTTCTCTCCCGTTGCAAAGCTGACATCCATTCAATTTCTATTATCTCTTGCAGCTGCTTATGACTTAGAGGTAGAACAAATGGATGTGAAGACAAATTTCCTTCATGGTGATTTGGAGGAAGAGATTTACATGTCACAGCCAGAGCATTACATAGAGAAAGGTAAATAAAATTTGGTTTGCAAGTTAAAGAAGTCTTTGTATGGTTTGAAGCAGTCTCCTAGGATGTGGTACTGAAGTTTGATGCCTTTGTGTTGTCAATTGGTTATCTGAGATCAAAATCTAATCATTGTGTGTATTACAAGTTTGACAATGATCTCATTCTCATTATTGCATTGTATGTTCATGATATGTTGTTGATTGGGAATGGTAAGAATATGATTTTTGATTTGAAGTCTCAGTTGTTAGCATAGTTTCAAATGAAAAACCTCGGGGCAGCCAGGTTCATTCTGGGAATGGAAATCAAAAGTGATAGAGCTAACATAAAACTTTGGTTAAGCTAGTGTAAGTATGTGAAGACCCTATTGAATAGGTTCAGCATGGCAGATTGTAGACCATTATGTGTTCCTGTTTCAATGGGAACAAAATTGTCTATTAATGATTGTCCAAAATCTCCTAGCGAGGTGGAGGACATGAGCAGAGTACCTTATGCTAGTGTTGTTGGTAGTTTGATGTATGTTATGGTCTGCACAAGATCAGACATTGCCCAAGCAGTGGGAGTCCTTAGTCGATTTATGGCTAATCTTGGATGGGTACATTGGGATGCAGTTAAGCGAGTGCTCATATACTTGAGGGGTACTTCTGAGTATTCCATTTGCTATCATGGCAATGCTACAGGACCTCCACATTTAGTTTGTATTTGTGGATTCTGATTGGACAGGTGACATTGACAGCAGGAGATCCACCAGTGCCTATGTATTCACTGTGTTTGGTGGTACAATTAGTTGGATGAGTAAGCGACAACCTATGGTTGCTTTGTCCATGACAGAAGCTGAGTACATGGAAGCAACTCATGCTTGCAAGGAAGCCATTTGGCTTAAAAGATTGTGTTCAGATATTGGTGTTGATGCAGGTAGATTACAATTTGTTGTGACAGTCAAAGTGCGATTTGCCTTGCGAAGAATCCAACTTTCCATGCCAAAACAAAGCATATTGATGTACAGTTTCATTTGAGACATGGTAGAGGATGGGGAGGTAAATTTAGAGAGGGTAGATACTTTGAAGAATGTTGTAGATGCATTAACGAAGCTAGTGGGCACAAAGAAGTTCAGATGGTGTTCTGAGTCTATCGGCCTCTCAACCTATAGCAATTCAATCATATTAATTATATTGGCTCTTACAAGGTGTTCAACAAGTGGGAGAATGTTGGGAATTAAGGTGTCTCAACTTTGGTAATTCCTTGTATTTTTATATTGTATTTATTTATTTATTGCCTATTGTATTAATTGGATGCAAATCCTATGTTGTCATATTGTGGGAGTTGGCACGGTGATGTGTCATCCTACATGGCATATGACCACATGTAATTTTGTCCTCACATGAGGAGATAGGCGTCCCACTTAGTGGTAGGAATATTTTGCCATGTGTCGGCATCTTGGATGTTGTGTAAGGGAATATTGACCAAAACGGTCATGACAGATTCCTATGACAAAGTTATGACATGTAAGAATCAGAAATAGGAGATTCTATGACAAGTGAAGACATGTGTCAAAGAGCATCTTTGAAAAAGGCATCTTTGGGCACCCCAAGGTGGACTATGACATGTTGTAAGAGAATATGCTATTTATAGCCTGTGTATGATAGATTCTCTTACAGCTATAAGTTATGACAGCTATGACAGATTCTATGACGGTTGTAAGAGTCGTAAGAGCATCTGTCATAGCCCATTTTGGAAATAAGTGACCTCCTTGGGATGGGGTAACTTGACAAGTGTCAAAAGCATCTTACAGTGTTGGACAAGTGTCCATAGGCATGGGTTTTGGGCCATGAGGCCATGTTGGATGCCCATCCCAATATGGAGACATTTTTGCCTTGTATTTGTTATATATAAACAGGTGCTTTTGAGAGGAGAAGTACTACAAGTTTAACATGTATTGTTATACTACCGAAACATCTCCAGATACGAGTGTCGAAGACTTCTGCAAGGGCATGGGCTCTGTGTTATATTGTAACCTTCATTGTTTACAGAATACATTTGAGTTGTGTTTTGGAGTGTGGAGTTTTTCACCCGTAAGGGTTTTCCCCACGTATATCTTGTGTCTCTCTTCTTCTGTCTTACATTCTTATGTATGTGTTTGCTGCAATATCTTTGTTAGTGGGTTAACATAGCTGTAATTGTAAAGATAAAATTGAATTTGCACTCTTGTCCCCTCATTAGATTAGTGTAGGAAGTGTTTTCCGCACACCTAGCTTCCTTTCAACACATAGGTAGCTCCAAATAGCATTGCCCAAGAAAATAGTTGAAGTTACACGCACAAGTGTGCCCAATACTACTCTAAAACCTTGTTTCTCACAAAGGATAGATTCTAAATATGACTTTATCACTCGCAACAATGCCAAAATGGACTACAACCATCAACAACCCTATTGGGTCCCAAAACCATAGCTCCACTTCCTAGGACAGAATCGCACTCACAAGGCCAAGGTTGTCGCCATGTAAGCATAATCAATCCATCAACAAAATATGGAGGGTTAAAGGTCAACACTACGGGAGTGGGTTTCATCCACTGCACTTTGAGCTCAGCTAAGCTCTAGAGGGATATTCCAAGGGATATACCTTAATAGGTATTGAGTTCAAACTAGATGAACAACAAAAAATAAATGGACAACTAAACCCAACTCATTGTCTTGGTCCCAAAGACTATCACTGAACCAAGAACAACTGGTTGTCACAAAACCCCTATAGAGCTCATTCAAATTGTGTGAATGTACATGCATAGGAAAATTAATTTTTCCTCTAAATCACTGGTACATATTTGTTTGATTTAAATAGTGTGTGATTGGGCTAATGGAGCCAAGACCGGTGTTTATCCCATTGGACTACAGAGTCTCAGATGACATAAAAGGAAATAGTGGAAAGGAAACAAAGAAAACTTGATCTAAGCCTAAGTTGTATCAAATCCTTCTTTTCCCTTTATTGCGCCTTGTCTTCAACTTCGGCCTCTCTTTTTGCCTTATCAAAAAAATTTGAAGTTCATGAACTGTTCATTTCTTCTCTGCCCTTTATCAACAAATCTTCTTCATCGTGAACTTCTTATTTTGCCACTTCTTCATTTTCTCCCTTGGCGGATCTTTCTCTAACTTTCAAATTCTTTCTTTCACCCTTTGGCCGCTTTATCAGTGAATCGGCAAAATGGTGAACCCGTGAACTTAGTCAGCGATTTCAACGGTTCTCAAACTCACTGACTTGCTGATGAAGCCCTTAGAAACATTTTTTCATTATCCATTATCTTTGTTTTCCTTCTTTGTTGGAGCTTCCCTCAGTCAGCGAAATGTTGTCGGCAAACTTGGGGGTTCGCGAACCTCCAACTTCACCAACAAGGACTCGATCCTTCTTTCTTTATGCCTTAGAGAAAAAATTTCCCTTAGAAAAACTTTCCTTTTCTCCTTGTCACTTCGAGAAAACAAGAACTCATGAACTTGGTCGACGAAATCAGCAGTTTGTGATTTTGTTGATTTGCTGACAAAGACCTTAACTTCAAACATTTGTCTTCATCTTTTTGCTTTTCCTTCACCTCTTGTGCCGCCTTATTGGAAAATTAGCAAACCGACAAAGTCACAAACCTACAAACTTGGTCAACAATATTGACAGCTCACGGATTTGTCGATTTGCTGACAAAACCCTCAAATGAACAGATTTTTCTAAGGAAATAAAACACACTGACTTAGAGGAACTTTTACTTAGAAAATTTTTGAAAGAAACCCATTTAAATTGTCTCAGATTGGATATATATGATGGTTTTAAAATACAAAAGCAAAAAGTGGGATTTTTACTGAATTTGGGGCAAAATATGCATGTTTAGGAGCTAATTTGTTTAGGTCCCAACAGTGGCTCTGGTTGGGAATGTGTGGCAAACTTTGTCATAATGAGGATTTAGAATATCTCTGGCTAGACCAGAAAACAAAAAACACAAGGGAAAAAAACATAAAACATATTTATACGAAAGCATACAGTTAAAGGCACAAGGGCATGAAAGAAAATTGACTGTATCCAAAATTTTGAAACATTGCAAGCCAACCCTGCAATAAACTAGTGAAGCTACGTACCCCTGTCAAAGACAAGCCTATTGAAGGAGTTGATCTCCCTCAACCCTTTGCTACATTGATCATGCAACATCAATAATAAAAATACCTTGCATGCATGCACATACAAATTGCAGCTATTCATACCATTTTAAGGGGTTATTCATAAAATAGCTTTCTTTTCCATTTTGGGGAAAAAGTCACATAACATTTCTTCCCCTATAAATCAGTTGTTGTCCTCAGTAGCTGAAGTTAAATCTGTTAGAGTGAATAATTAATTTATTCACTATAGCTTAAGTGTACTTAGGTTGATGTGGTTAGATAAAATCTTGTCTAACTAAATGTGCAACCTTTTAGACACTTAGAGATTACCTAGTTGTTTGGTAAACCTTGTGTGTATAACTTTGAGGTTGGAAAATTTTCTATCTCACCTCAAAAGGCACTTTGTAGTCATCCAACACTTGTCACACAAGGTTGTTGATTTGCACATTCCAAGTGATTCAAAGGTTGACACCTATAGGACACTTGTCTGCATGCATGTGCCACATCATGGGGCACTTGTTAATCCACATGCAAGGTGGATTGACTCACTCATGCCTATATAATAAGGCATTATGTACATCTTTTACTTAGCTTTTGTTAATATCAATTTGGCTTATATGTGCCATCTTGCTTTGTGGAAGTATTCTCGTTTTTACTAGTTGATGTTGGCTGTTATTTCTAACATGGTATCATAGTGATACTGGTAAAAGTTTCTCAATTTGAGTAATTTCTACATTTAGCCCTTACAAGAGTTCATCCTGGAGCCAAATGGATGCCACCATTGCGTTCAAAAGGCCTAAGATAGCTAAGGATACCCTTCAAACAATAATTTTTGGTAAAATTAAATTTTCACAAAACATTTTTACCCCTCATCTAGGGTTGTACAAATGAATGGCCACATTCATCATTGTATGGATTTTTAAAAAAATTGAAATTTTTCTTTTAGTAGAGGGCATTTTGCCCCCTGCCAAAGTAAAAAAATTTCATTTTTTGCAAGACTTTTTCAAAGATCTCTAGTTTCATATATTCTAGGAGCATTTCTCAATGAGCTTCTATTCGTTTTGGGGCATCTTCATGCTCTCTTCATGCCCTAATCAATTTTTGATTCCACACAGGGTTGATTCCACCATTCTCATCCATGGTCGTGGAGACCTTATGTTTGAGATCAATGTATGCCACCACATAACATCTCATTATGCTAATTCTTTTCACATCTTCGACATCTTAGGCAGAGATTACTCATAGCTCTATCTCTCACTTTTCTGCAACCTTTGGTTGTCCCCTCCTGCCTATAGATGTCTTCATTTAGAGGCTATGAGAGATTCTGTGTCTCACAGATCTCTCGAATACATCAACTCAAAATCAATCACTCTTGAGCAAGCTAATAGTTGGCCCTTTCTACACTAATCCAACTCCTTCTAGAGCTCTGTGCCTTCACATTTGGCCCCTTGCAGATTTTGACTCAAACAACCATTTCTAATGGATAACTATTAGATTTATGGTGTATACTGTGGTACTTGTGTTGTTGGCCCTTGCATTTTCTATAGGTGGTGAACTCCTCTTTAGTTTTGTTTAGAAACATCTTGCTGTTGATCTCAGAGTGATATCAATTACTTGATCTTGTTGTTCTCAAGTTGCAAGCCGGTCCATCATTCCATAGGCACTTTTTGCACCTGTTCGACGCTGCTGGCCTATTCCACGATCAAACCGACCACTTCATATCTCTAAATATGACCCACAATCTAGCAAATTGGCCATGCAAGCCCATTTAGCGCTCACTCCAGCCAATATGCAATGGACTTCTTCAATCAACGGTCATCATCTTCATAGAATAGGTTGAGTCTTCATCTATTAGTGGTTGCATCTCCTACATGACCTCTCCAAGTGGTGACTTGGCATCACACTTGTCTTTAAGTTCATTGCAAAGGACATAATATTCATTTGCTAGAAGAGTATCAAAGCCACCTCCATTCAATGACTCCAAAGCTTGCCTTGCACCGGCCTCCCTGTCCAAGCCGGTCAACCTCCTCCAACATCTCCTTCGACCTTTTTTGTCATTAATTAAGTTTAACATTGTTTTGGTTTGAATTTACTTCCAAGCTTATGATGTTATGGTTATACCCATAAACCTTACTGTAACATTTGTTATACTATGCTCACCATAATAGTTATAGCTAAATTTTACTAGTTCAACCATAACACTTTATGCTAGGGGTAAGTCTAAACACTAGTGGTCAGGCCAAACTACATAAGCTTGTAAAGGAAGGATTTTTTCATTTTGCTATAACTTGCAAATGGGGAGGTATTTTTTGGACTGTGAATAGTTGATAGAAAGGTCATTCCATCCACTTTGCTTTGGCGAAGTCAAACTAAAAAAAAATTGCCTTCTTTTTCTGATTTTTCAATCCCTGAAGCAAATTGTACTCGCAAATTTTGACAGGGCATAATTTTTGCCCAAGACATCAAAATTTTGTGATTTTTTTTTAAATTGCTCAAAATTTTGTAAGGAATTCATTCATACAGGTAAACTTAAGTTTTGGTAAGCCATTGTTTCAAAAATTTGTAAAAATCTCTGTGTTATAAACGGATGATTTGGCTTCCAAACTTGCACAACCTATAATTTCTTTCTTGTATTTTTTACGGGGGTTCTACAAATTAGTATAGTTTTAGGGGAGTTGTCAATTATTCAAATTTGCAACATGGATATAATTCTAATGCCATTCAACTTCCATGCATGGAAGCAGAAAATAGAGATAAAAATTAAACAGTTAGGATTATATAGAGTCACATTGGGTTTGGAAACTAAACCCACATCTGCATCAAAAAAATAAAAGTGGTTTAATCGCATGGATGAAGATTATGGAACACAATGTATGGATATATCTCAAGATCTTCTCTTTCATCTTAATTTTGTAATAACACCTAATGATGTATGGACAAAATTAGATAGTTTGTTTGGGAAACATAATGTTATGTGAGGTCATCAACTTGAGAATGAGCTAATTAGTCCTAATCCACAAGACTTCACTATTATACATGATTTTTTCACTAAGTTAAATTTAATCAGATTTCAACTCCAACAATGTGGCATCACCAAAATAGTTGAACAATTGATACTCAGTATTTTGTCTTAGCTTGGTCATCAATTCTCAGTGTTTGTTTCAACATTTTATACAACCAAAAGTGGTCTTGGAACAAAGTTCACTATGCCTTCTCTTGTTGACTTTGCAGTTAATCTAACAAGGAAATGGGACAAGTTAATACAAATGGGTGTTTTGAAGTCTTCGTCAACACGTGCACTTGTGGCATCTTCATCTTCCAATCAAACACGAAAGAAATAAACTAGAGATTAAGATAAAGGAAAAGGAACAAAATCAAATCCTCCATCTGAGTCTTCATCAAAAGGAAAAGGTAAAGAAATGCCTCGTTGCTCTTATTGTAAGAGAAATGGGCATGAAGAATCTACACATTTTAAAAAGAGAGAAGATGAGTACAAGAGAATCATTAAACAAAAAGAACTTGAAAATTCACAACTCAAGGCTTGTCTTTCTTCTTCTCCATCAATGTCAAAGTCATCAAAAGGTAAAGCACTATGTGCCTTTGCAGTCTCTGAATTTCAGCTATGGGTTCTTGATTCTGGTGCCTCACATCATATGGCATCTTCTCTGCTTCTTTTTTCATCACTACACTGCACATCTACAACAAAGATATTGGTTGCAAACAATGATTTAATGATAGTTTGTGGGAAAGGAAATGTTAAAATAGGAGCAGGTTGTATTAAAGAAGTTCTCTTTGTTCCAGACTTAAGATACAATCTGCTTTCCTTCTACCAAATCACCAACAGTGGATCAGGAAAAATAGTTGAATTCAATGCAGAATCAATTATGATAAGGGACTTGTGCACTAGAAAACTTGTTGCAGTTGGGAAAGTTGACAACTTTCCTGTGTCTATACATTTTCACACTTTGTTCCTGATGATGAAGACTCTATAGTTCACACTCCATCTTTTGGTTTGGATACATCATCAGAGGATCAACTTGGTCAATCAAACTTCAGAGTTCTTCAACCAACCAAGTTACTCTATCCTCCTTCACTTATTGCTTCATATGAGGCTTCTTTATATTTGTAGCAGGATATTGTCACTCTATCCCTTGAGCCTGTTTCGATTCCACCACTAGTTTCACTACAGCTTCAAGAGATTTCATTCCAGTCTCTAAATTATGTGCAACATTCAGAGACCCACTTTGTTCTTCTCACTTGGGAAGATCTCATGCAACTATCTACAGTTCTTCTTCCACAACTTGGAAGGCATGTTGTTCGACTTTCAGCATTTGTGTTCGAGCTTTAGTCAACACTTCAGGATCAATCATCTTATGGAGGGCTTTCTATTCTCTCTATTTCTCTCTTTTGGGTAAACACTTCATGTGTATTTGTAGAAGTAGTCCTTGGGGGGTCATGCTAAGTCCTTCTACCTACTTCTTGTATATATCTCTCTTTTTGGAGGAAAGTTTTTTTTCCCGCTGGGTTTTCTTTCTTTCTTCGCTTTATGAGAGATTTCTTTGTACATGGGTACCTAACACAACCTAATAGCTAGAACCCATATTCATGTATCTATTGCACTTTTATAGTCTCCCCAAGTATCACTTGAGAGGAGGTGTAACAATGAATAATTAATCTATTCACTATAGCTTAAGTGTACTTAGGTTGATGAGGTTAGATAAAATCTTGCCTAATTAAATGTGCAACTTTTTATACACTTAGAGGTTACCTAGTTGTTTGGTAAATCTCATGTGCATACCTTTTGAGGTTGGAAGACTTTCCATCTCACCTCAAAAGACACTTTGTAGTCATCCAACACTTGTCACAAAAGTTTGTTGGTTTGCACATTCCAAGTGATCCAAAGGTTGACACCTGTAGGACATTTGTCTACATGCATATGCCACATCATGGGGCACTTGTCAATCCACATGCAAGGTGTATTGCCTCACTCATACCTATATAATAAGGTATTAAGTACATCTTTTACTTAGCTTTTGTTAATATCAATTTGTCTTATATGTGTAATCTTGCTTTGTGGAAGTATTCTTGTTTTTACTAGTTGATCTTGGTTGTTATTTCTAACAAAATCTACAACATATTTAACCAAAAATAATAATTAGTCAATTAAGTTTATATGTAACACTATCACAATGAATCTATTTCCTTTTAACTTCATCTATGATTATATTTCTCAAATTTTAGATTTTTTTAATAACTCTTCTTCTTTAAATGAAACCACAATTAAATCCCACATAAATACATTCTTAATCAATAACATGATTAGAACTATAAGTATATTTTCACATGAAATAGATCATGAATTCATACTTGAGAAGTTGATACAAGTGTGTACACCAAATCTCCTATAAAATAATCTTTTAAATTTTTTCATTCATGTGTAACTTTATCTTTAATACAAATATTTCAATATTTTAGGTGTCACTTTAATATACAAAAGTATTATCATGTAATCGCATAGCACTTACTTAGTGAATGACATGCATATCCCATACTATGTATTCACTCATCACTGAGTACCATTTACAAATACATTCAAAGATGATAGTCATGCATTTCGAACTACATGAATATCCTATTTTCATATACCAAATACAATTGAATAGCAACAAATACGTCAATGTTTATATAATTTCCTAGTCACTCAAAAAACATTTTTTGGGATAAGTCTAAATCTAACAAGGGTTTAAATATAAATTAGTTTGTTACTATCAACAAGGTGTTTATAATACCTAATCTGGATCTCAGTCCTATACAAAACACGTACAAGGTTATTGGGTTGATCGAGTCCAATAATAAAGTACAATAAAATAAAGATGGTACAAAGAATTCAAATAAAATATCTTCAAAAAAAATAGAACAATAAACAAACTATTACTAGATACAACAAACAAAAAATTGTATATAATAGGTTTGTTATAATATAATAGAACAACAAACAAACTATTACTAGCTACAACAAACAAAAAAGTGTATATAATAGGTTTATAATAATATAATTCTCATTGAACTTCCATATCAAATGAAAAATTAGAGGTTGCTTTTTCGTGTGTAAAATTTGACATCTCCTCATGGCAGATGCTAGGATAATCTGTTTGGTTTCATATCTTATAAAATATTGTTTCATTTCACCTAAACAACACCATATTTTCCAAAGTTTAATATGTGAAAATGATCGTGGGAACTGTGAGTTATGGGCCCACAAAACAATTCTAGGTGTCAAGTTTTTTTAGCTATCAACAAGTATAGTAACACCACTTCTAAAATAAAACTAAATGAAAATTTAGAATAGATTTACAAATTTGATTATTAAATAGACTAGCTTATTAACTCTATATTTCTAAGACAACTTCCTTGTACAAGACAAATAGAAATATTTTTGACAAGACTTAAACTTAATACCACTAAAGTTGCCATCTCTTAATTGAGATCTCATGATGTATAAATCATTTTTTTCTAAAACTTCATGAATAATCCAACTACTATACATACATAAGTGAATTATCAAAGTTATGATTCTAAACACCTTTCACAAGTGGTGAAGAAATAAAAATATAAAAGAAATATTTGTCCAACCTTTAGTTATGGTTCACCACAATACATTCTGAATGTATTTCTTTACCATATAGCAATTATTATATAATGCTCCATATGTATAAAATACCTCCTCTAAAAATAATTTTGCACCTTAGAAGTATAGTTGACTATAACTTTGAGTAAGGTAATTATTTCCTTAGATTATGCAGTTAATATACTATCATTAATAGCTACTATAAGTGAATGACACTTCACTCCTACATGATTATTTGACCCCTATTCAGCAATAACATTATATCTCAGTATATGGGTGGATGGAAATAGGTTATGTAAGCTAAACTCCTCATCTAAAGAAGTACCAACATGATATCCCTTTTTAAAATTATATCTTTAGTTGTTGTGGCATGATCTTGACTATAACATGATTTTAGAGAAATAATAGTTATAATGAGACAATATTGTGTTATGTGCTTAAACCATGTATGGGCATAACTTAGATCTACACATTTAAATGCATTACAACTAGACCATGGGAAAAGGAATGACACACCTAATATCATGAATTCTTCAAGAAGACTAGCCCTTAACCATAACCACTAAAATTCCTCATAAATGAATCAATGCGGTTACTTATTAAGCTACATGTAGGTTGCTAGGAACAACTAGGATTGGAAAAGTCCCCATAAGCCACATATAACACCAATACTTAGAGTCAACGTGTGTGTACTTATTTTGACAATCAATAGGTCAACACTAACTTGTTTGACCAATACATTGCAAGACTAATAAAGAAAGGATGATCCACATTACTCCCTTATTAGATTCATCTTTTTCCATTAGGATTGATCTCTCAACCATCTAATTACGACTTCCTAAGATATTTAAGGACACCTCAATTCAAGGTCTTTTGATTGACTATCCAAACCCAAATCCTTAACAATGCTTTAAAACTCAATATTTCAAAAAAATTAGGTTACCAATATTTCTATGCCATTGGAGTCTTTAATTTATGGTAGCTACAATCATGGATTATATTACTCGTGAACTTGATATTACCAATGTGTTGAACTTAAGAAAGGATAGGTCATTAAGGAATTAATACCCATTCTCAGGAAGAAAAATGAAGATGTTATTGTCATCTTACAATAGTGTATACAACATAGTACAGAGTATTGAATGTGAGAATATGATGTCTATGCAATCAGGAATGTAAAGTGATGATTGCAATGTCTGTAGAAGCTTTTGAAAAATATATAATGTGAATGATGGGAAAGCATAAAGATAACACAATGAAGGATATAAATCATGGATGATGCACTAAAGATAAATGCTTGAAGATAATATTTCATGAGATCTTTCAACTATTGATCCATTACATTAAGGATTATCCATACAACTTGAATATTACAACCATGCATGATTTTGACAACACTGCCTAAACCCCTAAACAACCATAATACTAGTAATGGAGCAATTTGAACAATTGGAGTACTAACAGATGAAACAAATATGATAAATATCTACCAACTACGTAGTTCTAAAAATTTAATAAGTGGGGTAGTTCACAAAACACTATCGATAAACTAATATTAACAAGACATAAAAGTGAATGATTAATAAACATCTCCTTGTAGCTTGAAATTGAACTTATTTGCAGAACTCTTCAATTCAAACCAACTGCATTCCTTGAATTATGGATATAGCCATATGGAATGATAATATTTTATATGTCCCACCAACAAATCTACAAGTGCATAATTCTAAATTCTCTTGGATGTATGATATTTAGTTCATGATATAAAAATTAAAAAACATATATATGATATCCACTAAATTGTTATCCTTCTAAATTCTCTTGGAAAAAAAACTAACTATTTTACTTTTATTTATCATTTGATTCCACACAAATATAAAATGTCTCTTAAATAATAAAATTATCATTTTACATAGTTATTAACACTCATTTTTCATGGTGAGATGAGGAAGATATATCCTACTTTTGTTTGTTTTAACAAGATTTTATTTTTACTAAAATGAATACCTAATGTCCGATTCAAAAAGAGAAGTGAGGCCCTTTATTTTAAAATTGAATTGTTCGAATCAAAGGGACAACATTATTAAAGGATAAGAGTACATGGGTAGAATGGTGAGCATACGTAGGATGATGAATGGGGTTTAAAAAAAGAAGAGAATGTGCTAAAATATCACTTAAAAAGTATTTAAGTTTAGATATTAAAAAATTAAATTAAATAGGTTTAAAGGTGATTTTTTAAAAATTGTTTTGAATTTAAAAAATATATGTATTAAAATTTTAAAAATTTGGTTAAAGGTTTAGAATTTATTTTTATTATAAATTGGAAAAAGATGCTAGCAATTGATCTCATAATTATAAGATATAAAAAGGAAGGAAAATAATTAGAAAATCGGTCATAGTCCTTAATATAATTGAGGGCAAGATGCTAACAAGGTGATCTCATAACCACAAGTCTCAAAGGAACACTCTAGTAAAAACAAGATTGTTTATGCTCATATAACCTGTTAAATGCATAAGACAACTAAGAGGGGGGGTGAATCAGTTGTAACTTATAATTCTAAAAACCCTCAAACACTTTCAGATCCACATTAATTCAATTAACCCTTAAACTGTTGAGATGATTAGACATGAAGACAAATAACAAAAACTGAATCAAATCAATATCATACACAAGAGAACACCAGATTTACGTGGAAAACCTAAGAAGGGAAAAACCACGGCGAGGATTAGCTCTCAATATAAAGTAATATGAACACCGAAAACAATAGAGCTCACTACCCAAAAGAAAGGCTCACTGCCAGAACAGAAAGGAAGATAGAGAAGAATGTTACAATGAGAAAACCATCTCAATGCAATAGAGAAGTCCACCACAACATCACCAACACCTTCGCAGTCATACTGAAGAATTGTAGACACCTTCTGCTCACTGCATCCAGTAATCTAACACATGAAAGCTTGCACCGCACTTCACACTCTACCACACAATTATTCATATCTCATATGCCCACACACACTTCTACCTTAACAACTCAACAGTTATTTATACCATCTCCAACCTTGAAAACAATCTCCAAGGTCGGCAATACACCTTCACCATGTAAATTCAAATTAGGTCAACACCAAAACATTCTCGGAGTGGAAAAGAATGAAGGCAGACCACAACACACCTTAGCATGGACCTAAATCCATGCATGCACCCCATGCCACACTTGCACAATCATCAAAGCAAATATGCAATTAGTGTAAACACCAAAGGTTGACCGAACCTATGTTAACACCATAAACATTTAAGTACATGCTTCCTCAAAACCAAAGATGACTCACAGACCACACACCATGCTTGAACACAATCTAGAACATTCCACAAACATCCTGAAATCCAAGAAATTCCTCCGCACCAACTTTCACCTGAAGAAAGTACACACCCAGTTTATTCAAACATCTTTGCCATACACTACGACTCAAGAAATTAACTTGTGGAGCACCAAATCATGAACAACTTCAACTGAAGGTATATATGATCCTTATAAACACACTTCTAGAACTTGAAGACCTGAAACCACTCTATGGAGAAATGCAGAGAAAAGACCTTTCTCCCAGACACCTCTGCAATACATAGTTCACATACTGGTGAACACACCTTCCTCTGCACAATGATCCAACACGCCAAAGTCTGAATGTAGCACCTATATACACCTTTGAACAACATATCCAAATAGCATGAGTAGATCTTCAACATAGAAGAAATGTGGAGCAAAACTAGAACACCTCTCTATATTCCAGAACACTTTTACAACACATTGTTTCCTCTATTAATCAAATTTTCTCAAAAGCACTTGGAAACCAAGCACCAGAAATATATCAACATCTTCAACACTTCCTCATCATCGGAGACAACATCAACTCAATACCAACTTCTCACACTCTTGCAATATGCCTTTGCTCATACACTTGACACCAATAATAACACAAGCTTATTGACATCAATGACAACACTAACTACACATACTTGCAACATAACCTTATTAAAAAAGGATTGAAAACTTCTTACAATTTAAACCACATGTCTACAAAGTTAAAATGTAATGCTAACTATGGACAAGACTTTAAACATGGATATGCATACACAAACATGATCCAAAATTTTCAAGAACCAAAATTAATATATGGACAAAGGTTATAAGTTAAAACTTGTCAAATTGGGTTTGGTGTCATAGAGGTTAGGATAAATGTATAATATTGGATATACACAAGGAGTATATTAAAGGTTGATCAATATGAAATTTGAAAGCATATAGCACATTTTAAATAGGAATGCCTGATTATTAGGCTCTGATACCAAATGTAACACTGCTTTTCCCTAGGGTTAATTAACTACTTGAAGCGGATTTATTATAGTTAATAAATTGGAGTTCAGATAATTTAGAATATTCAATGATGTCAAAATAAATTTAAATAAAAAATATAAATTACAACATGTGTTGATTAAATAAGATCTCTAAAGTAAATCATTAACAAAGCAAATTGGACAACATAATCACATGATCAGATTAACATCAAAACCCACATATATAATGATTCTAATATCCTCTATTAATATAAGTTCACTACTTATCTTAATCACTGAGCACTTGGATTAGCCACTCTCACCCTAGGAAGATTTCAATGGTCTTGGACTTCATTATGTCTATGGGCAATCTTGGAGGAACCAGTTCCTTTTGGAACACAGTGTACTATTACACTCTACAAAGTGCTGGTTCAATAGAACAATTATCAACACAAGTGCACACCAAGCCCTCGCCAGGGCTGTCTCAGGTATAAGTTGTACCCCAAGTTGGACACACAGTGTGTGCCCCCTTCTCCAATGCCCATAGCCCACCAAACCACTTACTTCTTCCTTGAGTTTTTTCCATACTCTTTCCAAGTCTCACACAAATGCCTTACATAACCTTTTAATGGGTAGTTTCTAAACCACCACACCCTTTCACAAAGGATCTCATTAATAATGATTTAATAAACATAATAACTCCTCCCTTTTAAAAGGGCTTTTCATAATTATTCTTTATTATTTCCATTTTAACCAAAGGATCATAATATCCTTTATTTTCTCCATCTCCCTTTTAATATAAAGATTAAATAAACTTTATCCTCTTATAATTTTAAAGGGTTATTCATAAAATAGATTTCTTTTCCATTTTAGGGAAAAAGTCACATAACAAAAGATAAGCTAGAAGGTGTGCAGGACCATAAAAGGTTAGTCTAGAGGTTATGAAAGTATAAACAAAATTAAAAATAAGCCAAGACATGCCATCAAGAGGAATACTACTGAGAGGTATGTATATATTCACACTTACATGTACATGATTAGGACTATAGCTCATCCTCGGGCCACCAATAGGCCTGTACATCTTCTTCATACTTGCATATTTACCCCCTTAGGGACGGTAGTCTACATGAAGGGAAGGTACCATTCTTGAACTAGGATTTACCTATTGTCATTATCTCATATTTGAACTTGAAATCACAATCTAAAACTCAACATCATGATGTACTCAAAATAAATCATTGTAAAAGAAATGAAAAGACGTAATGTTGTCATGTGAAATATAATTAAGTCATTTTGTTTCATCCTGAGGTCCAATAATAATGAAAATGCACACAAAATAAGGACATGGAAAGCACTACAAAATATAAAACAAAGCAAATGCCTAAATGCAAACTAAACTAAGAGAAGAAGAAAGAGTTGAATCGAGAGGTAGAGTGATTAAACGGTGACGAAATCATGCAAGTGGATAGGCGATGGAGAGAGATTGAAAAAAAAGATCATTGCTATGGCTGCCAATCTTCCCCTACTGGTCATTAGGTACGGAAAAAAAAAAAAAAAAAAAAAAAAAAAAACCCTTTTTTCAAACCCTATGTTTTTCTTTTGTTGATTTCTTGCAAAGAATCCATTATTTTTCAAGTTTCTTTATTGTCACGGCTTAGATCCTTGCTTTTTGTCTCTTTGTGAGTTTTTATTTGTCAAAATTTCATCATTTTTTATGTTTTTTGAGCAATTTTTACCATGCTTGGACGTGGAGTAGGGTTTCACCTTTCACCAAGGCAAGTCACTCTTGGAGATTCAATTCACAATTCTAAGTCACCCCTAGAGATTAGCCCTAGTAAAAGGGGTGACCCACCAGAATTTTTCCAGATGGAAAATTTGAATGCTCTAATAGTTCTGTCACTCAACGTTTTCTACTTTTCAATACTAAATTCTTCGTTTATTGCTATTTTCAGTCAATATATGATTTTTTTGGGAAAGTTTTGAATGTTTTGTACTTTTTTATATGATTTTCTGGATTAGTCAACTATCTAACATGTCATTTCTTTATTTTTGATAGGAGATGCACATTAGGTGGAATACAACCCGTGATCAATTTTGGTTCACAGAGTCTCTTGAGTCCTTATCTAGCGGAGATCTTGCTATCTTGAAGAAGACATGTTTAGATAAGATAGCTTGTGTTCCCATTGTACATCCCTCTTCTTGCATATGCTATAAAATCTTGACGTACTGGGATGTTGATTAGAATACTTTATTATTTCCTCAAGTATCTGTAGAGTGGACAATTATCGTATCCTAGGAGTTCCTGTCAGAGGTGATCAACTTGCTCTTCCTGAGAGTGAATAAGAGAGAGATATATTATCTTGGGAGAGATTGTCATTAATTATCCTAAGGATCATCTTGGTGTTTAGCTAACCTTAGTTCCTAGCCTCATGGTTCCTCCCTTGTAGAAGGTCTTCATCAGATTGATTGCATCTCATTTATCATAAGATAAGGGGTCCGCCATACACAGGTGGTGTTGGGCGTCAATCATTTAAAGACTTGAGCATGATTCTATTTTTTCCTGGAGGATTGATATTCTTGCTATGGTGTACCAAGACCTATACCGTATCTCACGACGAGGTGCTCTTTCTTTAAGCCACCCTTCTCTTATCATGACTTGGATTCTAGAGCACATTGTTTTGTTCCAGAGGGGCGTGGCTCATTCCAATCCTAGATTGTTGGGAGCCATGCAATGGGGATGCCTTGGTCTTTATGATTCTACCACTCATATCGTGGCTACACTTACAAATACCAATTTCATTTTTGGTCCCTATGCTAACATGGAGGGATTGTGGCTAGGTGACAGAGCAATACATGACTATTATTGAGAGGTGAGCCATTTGATTGAAAGGAATGGCTTGGTTGAGGCTCATCATGTGATATGAGTTCTTTGACAGTTTGGAGAGGACTTTCCAAAGGATTCCCCAAGTACCCATTTACTATAGGTTTGTGCAGGAGATGGTTGATGCTCAACATAGGGCACTTTTGTGGGTTCCTCTAGTTCTTGGGGTTTTGATTACTAGGTTCATGAGGTTGGTCACAGGAAAGTGTAGATATCCTGATCTCACAGACTTGTCTCTATTGAGGAAGAGATTGATGACTCTACAGATGAGGGCAATGATCATGATGAGGAGGAATATGATAGAGGGGATGAACAGATTCATGTAGATGAGGAGGAGATAGTACCAGAGGCAACTCCTCCTAGACATATACATGGTCTACTTATAGAGTTGTTAGAAGAGGGTATAAGGCATAGTGACCTCTCTTGGCATCCATGTGATCCACGTGAGTATTCTACTAACTTCCTATTTTTTATCTTATTGCTTTTGATCATTTTGAAATACTGGCATGGTATTAACCCTTTAATCATCATCTCTTCAATGTCTTTTCATAGGTATGATGGATGGATGGAGGGAACTCTTTTGTAATGCTTCCTTAGACTTTCTACTCCTTGCTACTAATTGATCGAGGGATACTCTCCTCATTTATGCACACTTTCCATCCTTAACAGGTCATCATACATATATACCAGCTCCCACTTATCATACAAGTCAGGAAGTTACTTCTTAGAGAGCTAGGATCAATGTGCTTGAGGCTGAAAATGCCTTACTTCAAGAGATGGCTAACCCTGGGGTTCAACGACAAACTCAGACAATGGGCCCATCCCATTCATTAGCTCCTATTTGGATGCCTTCCTATTCTCATAGGACCTATAGACCTTCTAAGGTGGCAGATAGTTAGAGGAGACCTCAAAGTAGGAGCCCTAAGGGCTCCATTAGTTAGAATTATCCTTGAGGTTTCTAGTCTTAAGTTTTATTTTGCCCCTTGCATGGGGAGGCTTGCATGCTAGAGTGTAGTTTTGTTTAGCACTTAGAACCTTTCTAGTGAGATTTCATCAACTTAGACTCTTGATATGTACTATGATGATTCCATTTAAGTTTGTCTTGTGATTAAGTTTGATATCTCATGCTCCCTTCTTTTTCTTTAGTGCACATGGATAGTTTAGGTTTCTCATTATAAACAACAAAATGGTTATGCAATGTTTTTGGTCTTTTTTAAACATATATGAGATGTATTATGAAATGCATGGATGCAAGAACACATGAAGGTACAAATGTAACACATTTTCCTATTTCTATGTCATGCCATGAATTATGACATGAAATTATTACTTTTGATTTTCTCTTTATGATATGATGTATGCAAGCGGAACAAACATTATGACTTCTCTTGATCAGAAATAAATTACTTATTTTTTAATTAATTAATTTTCTTCTGGGGGTGGTGACCATTCCGCACCATGCCATTTGAACATTTATAAATACCCCCTTCTTTCACATGGAGAAGATAGGCAGAATCAGGCACACGTCTCTCAACGAGATTGCCAGAAGACTCCAGCCAATTATTGTTCACTCCTACAACACTGCAGGTGACCTGCTCGCTAGGTGTTGTCCTCTAGATCTCCAACTAGATTTAGATCAGTGGTATCAGAGCCTTATCACCAAGGAAACCATCTCTGCAATTTTGTGCTCCACTGTATCATCTTTAAACAAATCGTGCTTTCCTCTGGAAGAAATCTATTCTATTTTCAAAGAAATCAAGAGGTGCTCTCTCCTATAGAAGTTCTCCACGACATCATCGGTAAAATATTTAAATATTATATAGTGCATTAATGGTGACTGGTCAATAAGAAGATTGACTTAAGAGTATCGAGTGGAATCATTAAGAACAAGGGTAAAATTTTGCTATTGGAATTTTGATATGACCACTTTGTTTCAAGGAAATCCTTAGAGAAAAGCAAAATTGTTGCTTTGCATGTCTTAACAACTTCAAATATACAAGAGGGGAAATCTTCTCCCACTGGAAAAATTTCATGATCTTCATCAAGGAAGCAGGATACACCTTGGTTTGGCAGGTCTCTATGTAGTCACCAATAAAATTTCTCTACTTATCACTATGACCGTGGTAACCGTGAGTTAGTTTGGTGGCTTGAGAGGACTCATTTGTGGGTAAACTTGTAATCTCCCTGGTCGAACATTGAAAATGAGAATATTCATCGTTGTTTGATTTCTTCAATCAAGTAGTCTTTTCTAATATTTCTTCACACAATAAATTGGACAAAGATCAGGGTTGATGCACTAGGACTGGGAAACGCTTATTAATAGACTCATCTTTAACCATTTGAAATCCAAAACCATTTTTTAAAATGGGAGTTGGTCTCTAATTCAAACTTGTTTGTTCTTGTATGTCACATCATATGGGGTCAGGCTATTAGAGATTAGAATTAGAAACATGAAATGCTTCAGACTATCTTCCTTTGAAATGCACACAGCCAAAAATGGTAGAAGAACATGGAGGTTCATCTAATACCTTAAAAGTAATGGTCAAAGATGCTTTAAGAAAACAACGTGAGGAGATGATAAGCAAATTTTCGTAGTTGCTCCATCAGTTTAGAGGAAATCAGCAACTAAACAAAACAAAAATTCCATTCGGTGGTCACACTCCTTTCAAACTACAAGTGAATTTTGATATCCCAAACTTCAAAGGAAAAATCAATGTAGATGTTGTAGATGACTAGTAATCAAAATTAGAAAAATAATTTTCTATAAACAACTTCTCTAATGCTGAGAAAGCAACCTTCTCCCTCCTCAAAGGTGAACACCATGTGAAACAATCATTAGAGACTAAGTGGGCATCTAGAGAACTCTCTAATATGGATGAAAGCCCCACATGGGGAGATTTTGTGGAATACATTAAGGAAGAATATTTTCTTGAAGATGCATATGAAGAAACATATATGTGGTGGCAGTTGCTTCGATAGAAAAATGATCAATCTATTCAAGACTACACCAATACCTTCCATGCATTATCTACCAAACTTGGCATCCAAGATACAGAGAAACATCGAGTTTTGAAGTATTGTAGTGGATTGCACCGATTTTTTCAAACTGAGATGGCTTTCATAAATGTTGAGACACTAGGCACAACCTTCAAATATGCAACAAAGATTGAAGAGAAATTCAAATCAAAAGGTGAAGGCAATAACAAGTCTATAGGAAAACAATCCACCAAAGGATTCTCCTCAATCATCCACATCAAATCAAGGTGCTAAAAAGATAAAAAAATACACAAGCATGTGGTGTGAAATTCATGGGTCATCCCACAATAATGGGTTACATTTTTTGGCCAAACTTGATATTGAAATCAACATTTTGAAATAAATCTTCACTTTCTAACACCTATAACTGCTAAACTGTTAGGAATTTGAAGATGATGAGAACTAGTGATTTGTGATATTTTGTTTGTAGATTCTAAATATATTTTTTAAAAAAAAATTAGAGTTATATTGTAAATTTTTCTGCATCTCCTTTGATAACTAGTTTTTAATAGTAAACAACATTTTTTAAAGTGATGTGTATTCTGTAGCACATAACGTTTTTTCTACAAAGGATAATATTTTGATTCTTTTGAATTTAGATTGGTAACACCGATATATAGGGCATGCATTTGCTTTCATAATATTTTGTTGAATATACTTTTTTTAATTAAGTTTTGAAGTCAAACCAATTATAATTTAGACATAGGCGTATTCCATAAAAAATAACTTTTTCTGTATGTATCGAAATTCAATTTTTTTTTTTGTTGAAACAAGGACATCAATACCTAGGGCATAGATAGTTTTCAAAAAAAATTTCACTAATTTACTAATTTTCCATGTGTGTAGAACCAAGAACTTGATGTTCGGTGAAAAACCTACATTCACAAGAAATAAAAAATAAATATAATAATCAAATTAAATATATTTTAAATTATACTTTTTGGGAAGCTTATAATAAGGACTACATACTTATAAAACATAAATTTTGAATGAATTCATTTGATCCCCCAAAAGATAAATCAAAAGTGATTTTTTATCAGCATTTTGATAGGTGTAGAGGAGACTCCATTATAGGCATCGTTTAAAACTAGCGGGGTTCTATCCAAGGGGTTTTGAATCTAGATCAAACCCTCTTCAATTAAAATACTTTAAACGGAATCTTTCAAGGCTTAAATCATTATATTTTCTAAAAATATGTGATTTCAACAAAAATTAGGATGTCCCAGAAATTGTAACCCATTATTGTGGCAGCACCCCCATAAAAGTCCTTTGCATAACACTAAATATTGTCAAGTTGCTAAGACACTAATGGAAAAAATGCGTGGAGTAGAGAAATAAGCTAATTTGTTACCTACAAACCCTTTTGAATAGAAGGATGATAAATAGATCATTGAGGCAAACTCTTATGCCATGGTTGCCACTGCTAAAATCTTGCCTCATGAAGATGAAGAATGTTTGTTCCATTTATAGATGTGGGTGAATGGAAAATCCTTACATTTCACTGTTGATAGTGGGAATCAAAAGAATTTGATCTCTGTTGAGACTCTCAAGAGGTTGAAATTACCTACAACACCCCATCCACAACCGTACTCTATGGGCTAGGTGACCCAAGGGAGAAATATTCAAGTAAGCAGGCAATGTTGTTTATCCTATTCCATCAAACCATTCAAAGATGAGGTAATCTATGATGTGGCACCTTTGTATGTATGTGAAGTACTATTGGGACAACCATACATGTATAAGCATCATGGAATCTATGAGTCCAGACCTCATAGTGTTATTGTTAAGTGAATGAAAGTATCAGATACCTGAGGTAAGTCCTACAAAATCAGCATATCTATTTAGTATAATACATTACACGCATTTGATTGCTCTAACTAGAGCTCTTGTATCAATGCTAACAATTCAATCTGAGGAGGCAAGGTAAGTTATAGCCCGTACTCATACCAAAATAGTCACAACCACCACCATTCAGTAGAAATTGATGGATTAGATATTGACAATATATCAGAATGCATTCACCTCACCAATTGAGGTTCCATTACATTGTCAAACCAAACATTCAATTGATATAATCTCAGAAACACCATTCTCAAATGGGCCGCTATGTAGAAAATCAATTTTAGAGAATGATAAGATCAAGCGACCAAATCAAGTGTTGATTCAAAAGTGACATGACCAACATCGTACTTCTGATCACTTTTTGGTTGATGACAAAGTTTGGCTTCATTTCTAGAAGGAGTGCTTTTCAGGACCTTATATGAAACTTCATCCTCTTCGATCTAGGTCACACAACCCCCTCAAACATATTCAAACTTTCGACTTGAATCCTAAGACTATTGTTCCATTTACCAATGACAAGATTATTGATGTTCTTGTGAAGACACTAAAACAACAATCGATTCCTCTCTATCATGTAGTTTAGGTAGGCTAGTTACCTCATCAGGGTTTACCAAGGAGCACATTGCACAAAACTTTCCTCATTTGTTACCAAACATCAATGCAATGGGGCCCATTGCCTCTCAAGGGGGAGGAATGATCAAAAATAAATTACTTATTTGTTAATTAATTAATTTTCTTCATGGGAGGTGGTGACCATTCGCATCATGCCTTTTAAAAATGTATAAATACCCCCTAATTTCACATGGAGAAGATAGGAAGAATCAGGTACACATCTCTCAATGAGATTTCTAGAAGACTCCAACCAGTTGTTGTTCACTCCTTCAACACTACAGGTGGCCTGCGCACCAAGTGTTGTCCTCTGGATCTCCAACTAGATTTAGATCAAATCTTAAATGTGGATTTTGAATTAAGGGATTGCAAGTTGACTTGGTATACGGAGACCTTCTAAACCTTAGGATGGGATTTTGTCAAGAACTCAAGTGGGAATAGGAGGGAGATGGAAAATTTTTATTTTAGTTTTGAAAAAGGCTAGATATTGATCCTTGTCTAGACAAAACATTTTGATGAGCTTTCAACTTAGGCAAGCCACAAATTTTATTAGTACCTTCTAGGCTTAGATAAAATATGGCCAACAAGATAGACCTAGGGTAGAGGAAAGGCTCCAGAGTAGAAGATGGTCCTAAAGATAGTTGAACTCTTGGTTTTTCTTAGTTAGTGCATCTGTGTGCTTTTTACCTTTCTTTATTTTCTCTGATAGATGCCACCCATGTAAATTCAAGATTAGATTTATCTCCACTCGAGAGTATGAACATCAACAAACCTATTTTATTTTTTCTCTCTTTTTTGTTTCTTGAATATTTTTTTAATTCTTTTTTTGTATTTTGTAGTATCTTTTTCTAATTTTTTCATCATTTTTTTGTATTTTCTCTATTTTGGTACCTTTGATGATCTCTCTATTTTTGTATTCTTACTCTTTTTTATCACTTCTTGTAGAGTTATGATCCCCCTAACGTTTTTGGCCAGGAAATATAAGGGGTTGAGTGCCACAAAGGACTTTCACTATCCAGTCAGACTTCCCTTTTACTAAGGAGGAATGGGGAAGGTCTACTTGCAAGATTCTATTGGGTACTGTAGGTTTGAGTACTCACTTCATTAGGACTTAAAAATATGATTCATTAAGACTGGGATCAGTATAAAGCTAATAACTTGGCTTCAATTTGAACTTGTTGGGAAATTTAAAGGGGAATGATTGGTAGTAAAGATGATAAGGAATCTTAAAGGCTCAAAGGGTCAACCTATACCTAAGCAACCTTAGACTCCTTACTAAGACAACAATTAGACAAGAGTGTGCCAGTTACTAATGCATGATGAAACAGAATGTGAAATACAAAAACATACTCTTTTTTTTGTTATTTTTTAATGTTTTTTTATGGATTATTTTGAGTTTATTTGATTTTTTTAGATTTTTTTTTTAAAATGATTTTTAGGGTTTTCAGACATAATATTTCTTTAGGTGAAATGCATTAATTGTTTCATCAAATTATTTACCCTCTATAGTGGACAAAGATAAGCACTACTTCCAACGTCTTCTTTGATTATGTAGGGACCCTTCTAGTCTTAAATTTTTCTTTTCTTTCTATGCTTCTTGTTCTTGGTACTACCCTTCCTGAGGACAATTTCTCCTATTCTATAAGGTCTTGAGGGATTATCTTATTCTTGTGGATTTAACTCTGTGATTTGCTGAGGTAACATAAGGTGAGCCAAGGATTCATAGGCTTGTTATTGAGAAGGGGTCCAATATAGGACTCCATCATGATTCAATAAATCCATGAGTAGATCAAATTTGTCTTCCATATAGATTTTAACTTCATCACATTCTTGGATACTTTGCAAGAATTGAAACAACTTGAAGGGAGTCTGAGGCTCCCTTTTCTCTTGCAGAGGAATAAAACTTATGATTGTCTTGCCATTTGGCTTTGTTCATAAGTCCATGGAGTATCTTATGTATTATCTGTTAATTCAAGGATAATGATATCTTCTACTCCTATGGTTATTTTCAATTTACACTCTTTGTGAAATTCTCTTTCACTAACTTCATCTTCATAGGGAAACCTTTCAATGATTTCAATTTGGACTCGTGGTGCTTCCCATGTATCATTGGACTGTATTGAGGTTGAAGTAGAATGATGTTCTTGGGTAATTGGAGCTATGAAATCTCTAGAAAAGGCTTCTAGGACATTTGTTAACCCATTATCAATTTAATAATCTTCTCCTTGATTAGTAGGTTCCACTTGTGTTGGGGGTGTCTAAGGCATATATGTTTCTTCAGGAGGTGAATGTGGTACATAAGAGTCACTCACTTCCTGAATTTGAGGCACGTATGATTCGCTTGAAGACATCTCTTTTGGTGGTGTCAATGGAGTATAGCTTTTCTAAAATTTCTTCTTTAGGATTAGAAAAGGCTCCTAGATCCACCTCTCTTAGATCTAGTGTCATAGTTAGAATCCATTCTTCGATCCTTGGCCACTTCATCATTGGAGGAACTTCACCTATACTTTGTTTGGCCAAGATAGTTTGACTAGTATTCTCTTATTTGTTATCAAAGAATATGTTGATTGTGTGCATACATCTAAGGGGAATCGAATGGGGCCATTATTTCTAACCATTCCATAATTTTGGCTATCATTTCATTCAGAACTACCTATTTTTTCTTTGATGACTCTCCCTTCTCAAAAATCCTCACTTCTACATTATTCACCATCTCGCTAGACTATTCTACCTTCTTTACGTGTATTGACTGAGGAATTGGGTCTGGAATGGTAATCTTGTTTGTCGACAGCTCGTAGTTGATAGGGATGCCTATCTTCTTTCTAGTTGCATCTATCTTGACATAGATCTTTCCAAGGTGTAAGAATCAAACCTCTTAGAACAATGTGGAAGGCACTGCTTTCATCCTATGAATCCACAGTCTCCCCAATAACAAGTTATAGTTGGTGTCCTTATCAATGATATAAAATATTGTGGGGACTATTTTGAGTCCCAAGGAGGCTAGGAGTGTAATTTTCCTAATATTTTCTGTCTATAAGTTTTCATAACCCCTCAATGTGTCTTGACACACCATGATGTTGGTATGTCCATATTCCATCATTTCCATAAGAGAAAACACAACTATATTTACAGTTGCTCCATCATCGATCAAAGTCCTCTTTATGCATGTGCCATAAATCCATACTTGTAAGTATAATGTCAGATCCTCCTTCTTAGTTAACTCATCCTTTGAGAGCATTTATTTCAAGTCGAAAAGAACCCTAGATCTTGCAACTCAACATTTGACGGGTTCATATCAAGGTCGACTTGATTAATTTGTTCATTGGGAGGAGGAATAATCTGATCTAAATACTTCAATCCTATTGCTTAAAAGAGTTGACCGGTGTGATAGGGAATTTTAAAGATCTATGAAAGGAATCTTAGCATATGTCTTCTTTAAGTCCTCTACTAAATCATAAGGTCTGATTAGGACATCTGTTGGTTCTACATTTGAGACTATTTTTCCTAAAGTTCAACTCTTTGTTTGACACTTTGTTCAACATTTTCCTCATCATGTATTGTTTCTTTGTATGGGGAAATCTGGAATACTATGGAACATCAACACAACAAAGATTAGTTACCAAAAGTCTATCATAACCTTCAACAAATCAACAATGGAATAACAAAGTTAAGATAAAAGCATGAACTACTAACTATTACCCATTGAGTGTAATTCCTTGGTGTATTTTGTGAATGTGGATTTATCAAAATACTAAAAGCATAACTGTGACAAGCTTGATGGATGGAAGGATGCATGATTGCTTCAACGAATGCTCAAAAGCATTGGGAGATATGGATGCTAATTGCTCAAAATCGTGAAGGGTTTGTGAAGACGTGAATGAGCCTATTTATAGCATTCAATGAAGATAGATCAATGGTAGAGGAAATTAGATGAAATCAATAGATGAGATAAATTAAGGTATCATGAGTGAATGTGCACATGACAAGTGTACATGCAAAAAACTATTGTATTGAGTTAATTGCTTTGTTGACTAAAGATATGATTGATTTTCATAAAAATAGAATGTTTTTTTCTATTTAATGAATTGATTGATAAAAGCAAAGTTTTAAAGCCAGTTAAACTCAACTTTTGATTTGCTTTTTGACATGCAAAGGATAAAATTAAATAACAAATTATTTAATTTGCATGGAAGATTTTTAGAGAAAAGGATAAATTTGGAAGATGAGAAGATAAATTATAAATTAAATAAATAAATTTATTTGATTTGTCGTGCATGATGGAAGAAAATAAATAAAATAATTATTTTATTTATTTAGAAGATAAGAAAGGTCAACTTAAATAAATTAGAATAATTTATTTAATTTTGGAAGAATATTTGCTAATTAAATAATTGAAATTATTTAATTATTTGTGGATAAGAGGAATAAGATGGTGAATTAATTAAATAATTGATTTACTTAATTAATGTGGAATATAGAAGAATAAGGTGGTGAAATGAAATTATTTAAATAATTAAGAATCATTTAATTAATGTTAGATTAAGGTGAATTAGAAGAATTAATGTTAGAAGAATGATGCATATGCAAGGTGATGATGCGATGGTCATTTTTGGGTGTCTATCTTTTGCCCCTCTTTGAGACAATGCATTTCATGGTGTTGTTTCAAAGAACTATTGATGATGTGATTGATGTGTTGACTACTGTGCCCCAGTGTAACGGGTGATAGGATGCCTCCTCGAGAGGGAAACCAGGGAAATGGAAGATGGACTTGGTAAACTTGTGACAAGAAGAAAAGGCTGGCGACATGGAAGAAAAAGGCTAAGAAGGACTAGATCAGAAGTGAGGCTTACATGATGGATAATAAGAGCTAACACGAAGAAAACAAGGACATGACAGGGAAGAAATTAGGGTTGGGAGGCTATAATGAGGGCCCAGGGGTCAGTTTCAACTCATTTGGATCCTCAAAGTTTAGAGATCTCATCTTTTACTGCTTAGAAATTTTTAGGAGCTCAGAGCTTACTAGATTGTAGAGATGTTAGGCATTCCATGAGAGGATCACCGCGCAGAGAGGGTCAGGACGCATGGCTGACCTGTATGCACCAAAATCACACACAACCTCCATGAGGACCCCATGATGATGAAATCTACCAAGAATGCTTATTTTACTATTCCAAAGCTTTGGGTAAAATTTTGGGCTCAATCGCTCTTTGATAAAGACTTACTAAAAATAGTAAATTCTGGTATTCTTAGCCTGTTGGAAACTTTGAAGGTTCTAAATCATTATTCAAGCAAATGGGTATCTAAAAACACAAATTTTGAAAAGAAGGGAAAATAAAGACATCAATTTTGAATCAACATTATTTTTGGGTGATGTAAGACTACCCTTACACCTCTGGATGCTCCTGCATCAAGATGAAACTAAGCGTCAAATTTAAAACAAATGTTTCTGATCATGCTCAATGATCTATTATCATGAAATAAAGCATCTAAATGAAACTGAGCGTAAAATTTTATAAGAATTGTTTCCAATCATGTTGAATGATCCATTATCATAAAATAAAGCATCTACATGAAACCAAGCATAAAATTTTAAAGCAAATGTTTCTGATCACACACAATGTTTCATTATCATGAAATAAAGCATCTAGGCACATCTAAGCACAAAAATTTAAAACAAATGTTTCTAATCACACTCCATGATTTGTTATCATGAAATAAAGCATCTAGAGGAAACTGAGTGTAAAATTTTAAAATAAATGTTTTTGATCACACTAAATGATCCAATATCATGAAATAAAGCATCTAGATGAAACTGAGTGTAAAATTTTAAAACAAATGTTTCCTATCACGTTGAATGATCCATTATCATGAAATAAAGCATCTAGACAAAACTGAGTGTAAAATTTTTAAACAGATATTTCTGATCATGCTTAATCATCCATTATCATGAAATAAAGCATATGGATGAAACTGATCACAAATTTTTAAGACAAATGTTTCTGATCACACTCAATGATCCATTATCATGAAATACAATCAGAGGATGAAACCTCACAAAATTGAAACTTTAATATCTTGAAATTCAGACGTGATCTTGAGCTGAAATCTACCAAGAATGCTTATTTTACTATTTCAAAGCTTTGGGGAATATTTCAGGCTCAACCGCTTCTCTGATAAAGACTTACTAAAAATAGTAAATTCTGGTATTCTTAGCTTGTTGGAAACTTTAAAGGTTCTGAATCATTATTCAAGCAAATGGGTATCCAAAAACAAAATTTTTGAAAAGAAATGAAAACAAAGGCATCAATTTTGAATCAACATTATTTTGGGGTGATGTAAGATTGCCCTTACACCTCTGGATGCTCCTGCATCAAGATGAAACTAAGTGTCAAATTTTAAAGCAAATGTTTCTGATCATGTTCAATGATCTATTATCATGAAATAAAGTATCTAGATGAAACTAAGTGTAAAATTTTATAAGAATTATTTCCAATCATGTTGAATGATCCATTATCATAAAATAAAGCATCTAGATGAAACCGAGCATAAAATTTTAAGGCTAATGTTTTCGATCACACACAACGTTTCATTATCATGAAATAAAGCATATAGGCGCATCTAAGCATAAAATTTTAAAACAAATGTTTCTGATCAGACCCAATGATTCGTTATCATGAAATAAAGCATCTAGACAAAACTAAGTGTAAAAATTTAAAATAAATGTTTCTAATCACACTGAATGATCCAATATCATGAAATAAAGCATCTAGATGAAACTAAGTGTAAAATTTTAAAACAAATGTTTCTGATCACGTTGAATGATCCATTATCATGAAATAAAGCATCTAGACGAAACTGAGCGTAAAATTTTTAAACAAAAGTTTCCTATCATGGTCAATCATCCATTATCATGAAATAAATCATATGGACGAAACTGATTGTAAAATTTTAAGATAAATGTTTCCGATCACACTCAATGATCCATTATCATTAAATATAGTTAAAGGATGAATCCTCATAAAATTGAAACTTTAATATCTTGAAATCCAGACGTGATGTTGAGATGACATTTACCAAGAATGCTTATTTTACTATTTCAAAGCTTTGGGGAAAATTTCGGGCTCGACTGCTTCTCTGATAAAGACCTACTAAAAATAGTAAATTTTGGTATTCTTAGTCCGTTGGAAACTTTGAAGGTTATAAATTATTATTCAAGAAAATGGGTATCCAAAAACACAAATTTTGAAAAGAAATGAAAACAAAGACATTAATTTTGAATCAACATTGTTTTTGGGTAATGTAAGATTACCCTTATACCTCTAGATGCTCCTGCATCAAGATGAAACTAAGCGTCAAATTTTAAATCAAATGTTTTCAATCATGCTCAATGATCTATTATCATGAAATAAAGCATCTAGATGAAACTGAGCAGAAAATTTTATAAGAATTGTTTCCAATCATGCTGAATGATCCATACTCATGAAATAAAGCATCTATATGAAACCGAGCATAAAATTTTAAAACAAATGTTTCAAATCACACACAATGTTTCATTATTATGAAATAAAGCATCCAGGTGTATCTAAGCGTAAAATTTTTAAACAAATATTTCTGATCACACTCAATGATTTGTTATCATGAAATAAAACATCTAGACAAAACTGAGTGTAAAATTTGAAAATAAATGTTTTTGATCACATTGAATGATCCAATATCATAAAATAAAGCATCTAGATGAAACTGAGCATAAAATTTTAAGACAAATGTTTTCGATCACGTTGAATGATCCATTATGACGCAGAGCCGCAGTGGAAGCACTTAAAGCAAGGGTGAAAACCCATTAAAACCCACATACAAAACCTTCCTCATGTCCTGACAACATTGAAATGCATTCATTCTTCAACCATCTGCAAAACATACACTATCGACTCACTCAAGAATTCTCCCACATATGCACCAGTCACTCTGATGACTTTTCAAACCGTTTGACTTCCATCGCCTAGACTTCCTACCGTCGGCCACTTCCAAACTTCTTCCACCGAACACTCATCTCATACCAATAACTTAACCCCAAACTTCTCCTTCGGCAAGACAAATTCTATCGGCAACATTGAAACTCCTTTGGCCAATCACACATCTCTCTCTGACGCCTCCACACTACGCTTTATTTTCGGTAAGACATTTGTTATTGGCACTGTCTCCATAACTCCCGCTGATACACCGATAACATCCCCATCGGTGATACTTAAGGTTTTTTCACCTAGATCCAACTCAATCGGTGAGATATCTATTGTCAGTTCAATACAACTTCATCTACTTGATAGCCCTTCGTACACCGATAACTTCCTCCGTGACATTTGTAACCGAACAAAACACACATAAACAACTAAATTTTAACAGAACATAAAATAAACTAACACCACGGAGGTCATTCCACTGATTTCAAAGAAATCTTAACCGGTGGAATGACTCCAATCGATATTCTTGTAATTAGACCAGAAACACAAAATCTCTTTATTCCTCCTCGGTTATACATACAATGTCGATTCTTTCCCTCTCTCCTCTCTCTCGTCTTACATACAGACTCACTATTTAAAGACTCACATCTTGGCAGTTACACATGGTGGAAACGAACCACCACTGCCAAACAGTTACATTTCTTGTTCGGTTACAATTTCTTTTAATGACAACTCAACATTATGTAGTTACTTGGTCAGATATGACTCCATATGGCACGAAGGCCTTACAATGGTACATTTTGGAAAAAATAAAAATGCAAGGAATCTTCATATTCTTAGAATCTCGAGGTGCTCCTACACCATACAACCAACCAACAAAGATTTTCAAGTCCCTTTGAAATGTAACAGCAACAAAAACCTTTTTCTGCATCTCTTCTAGCTTTATCTTCAGTCTCCTCAACTTCAGGCTTCCAATCTTCAGATCAATGGAATGGTGACCAACCAACCAACAAAATTCAAACTACCATCATTTTAGAGCATCTTCAGGCTCCTTCTACTCCCATAAGTGGAGTACTCTTCAGGCTGCAATATCAAGTGCTTCTTCAGTCAAGTATCCATCTCTCTACTGCTTCACAACACCAACTCACCAAACCATCCATCTTACCCAACAACAGATTGTGGTGATGCACCTACCACTCTCTCCTCAGTGGCCTCTCTCTGCATCCTTCTTCAGCCTAATCTCTATTGGAGAATGGTCATGACATACCTCATCCTCATCTGCCCACACACAACCTCAGAAACCTCCTTCTTGCAGCTAGATGGATCAAGCACCTGCAAGCAAACAACTTAACAACACAAAATAATGGTCACCAACACAATTCTTCAGCTTTCCTTCAGTTCTTCACCTGCCTTCTCAGTGACAGGAAACAAATACACAACACCTTCAGATACTAAATCCTTTGCCAGATCTTTCACTTTCTCTGATACCACTTCGATGCAGAGCCGCAATGGAAGCACTTAAAGCAAGGGTGAAAACCTATTAAAGCCCACATACAAAACCTTCCTCATGTCCTGACAACACCGAAATGCATTCATTCTTCAACCATCGGCAAAACATACACTATCAGCTCACTCAAGAATTCTCCCATAGATGCACCGGTCACTCCGATGACTTTTCAAATCGTTTGACTTCCATCGCCCAGACTTCCTACCGTTGGCCACTTCCAAACTTCTTCCGCCGAACACTCATCTTATACCAATAACTTAACCCCAAACTTCTCCTTTGGCAAGACAAATTCTATCGGCAACCTTGAAACTCCTTCGGCTGATCACACATCTCTCTCTGACACCTCCACACTACGCTTTATTTTCGGTAAGACATTTGTTATCGGCACTGTCTCCATAACTCTCGCCGATACACAGGTAACATCCCCATCGTTGATACTTAAGGTTTTTTCACCCCGATCCAACTTAATCGGTGAGATATCTATTGTCGGTTCAATACAACTTCATCTACCTGATAGCCCTTCGCACACCGATAACTTCCTCTCTGACATTTGTAACCAAACAGAACACACATAAACAACTAAATTTTAATAGAACAAAAAATAAACTAACACTACAGAGGTCATTCCACTGATTTCAAAGAAATCTTAACCAGTGGAATGACTCCAATCTATATTATTGTAATTAGACCAGAAACACAAAATCTCTTTATTTCTCCTTCTTAGTTATACATACAATGTCGATTCTTTCCCTCTCTCCTCTCTCTCGTCTCACATACAGACTCACTATTTAAAGACTCACATCTTGGTAGTTACACACGGTGGAAATGAACCACCACTTCCGAACAGTTACATTTCTTGTTCGGTTACAATTTCTTTTAATGACAACTCAACATTATGCAGTTACTTGGCTAGATATGACTCCATATGGCACAAAGGCCTTACAATATTACATTTTGGACAAAATAGAAATGCAAGGAATCTTTAGATTCTTAGAATCTCGAGGTGCTCTTGCACCATACAACCAACCAAAAAAGATTTCCAAGTCCCTTGGAAATGTACCTGCAACAAAAACCTTTTTCTGCATCTCTTCTGGCTTTATCTTCAGTCTCCTTAGCTTCAAGCTTCCAATCTTCAGATCAATGGAATGGTGACCAACCAACCAACAAAATTCAAACTACCATCATTTCAGAGCATCTTCAGGCTCCTTCTACTCCCATCAGTGGAGTACTCTTCAGGCTACAATATCAAGTGCTTCTTCAGTCAAGTATCCATCTCTTTACTGCTTCACAACACCAACTCACCAAACCATCCATCTTACCCAACAACAGATTATGGTGATGCACCTACCACTCTCTCCTCAGTGGCCTCTCTCTACATCCTTCTTCAGCCTAATCTCTATTGGAGAATAGTCATGACAGACCTCATCCTCATCTGCCCACACACAACCTCAGAAACCTCTTTCTTACAACTAGATGGATCAAGCACCTACAACCAAACAACTTAACAACACAAAATAATGGTCACCAACACAATTCTTTAGCTTTCCTTCAGTTCTTCACCTGCCTTCTCAATGACAGGAAATAAATACATAATGCCTTTAGATACCAAATCCTTCGCCAGATCTTTCGCTTGCTCTGATACCACTTTGACGCAGAGCTGCAATGGAAGCACTTAAAGCAAGGGTGAAAACCCATTAAAACCCACATACAAAACCTTCCTCATGTCCTGACAACACCGAAATGCATTCATTCTTCAACCATCGGCAAAACATACACTATCAGCTCACTCAAGAATTCTCCCACAGATGCACCAGTCACTCCAATGACTTTTCAAACCGTTTGACTTCCATCGCCCAGACTTCCTACAGTCAGCCACTTCCTATAACTTCTTCTGCCGAACACTCTTCTCATACCGATAACTTAACCCCAAACTTCTCCTTCGGCAAGACAAATTATATCGGCAACCTTGAAACTCCTTCGGCCGATCACACATCTCTCTTCGACACCTCCACACTACGCTTTATTTTTGGTAAGACATTTGTTATCAGCACTGTCTCCATAACTCCCGCCGATACACCGATAACATCCCCATCAATGATACTTAAGGTTTTTTCACCCTGATCCAACTCAATCGATGAGATATCTATTGTCAGTTCAATACAACTTCATCTACCCGATAGCCCTTCACACACCGATAACTTCCTCCGCAGCATTTGTAACCAAACAGAACACACATAAATAACTAAATTTTAACAGAACAGAAAATAAACTAACACCACAGAGGTCATTCCACTGATTTTGAAGAAATTTTAACCAGTGGAATGACTCCAATCGATATTCTTGTAATTAGACTAGAAACACAAAATCTCTTTATTCCTCCTTCTCGGTTATACATACAATGTTGATTCTTTCCCTCTCTCCTCTCTCTCATCTCACATACAGAATCACTATTTAAAGACTCACATCTTGGCAGTTACACACGGTGGAAATGAACCACCATTGCCGAAAAGTTACATTTCTTGTTTGGTTACAATTTCTTTTAAAGACAACTCAACATTATGTAGTTACTCGTCCAGATATGACTCCATATGGCACGAAGGCCTTACAATATTACATTTTGGACAAAATAGAAATGCAAGGAATCTTTAGATTCTTAGAATCTCGAGGTGCTCCTGCACCACATTATCATGAAATAAAGCATCTAGATGAAACTAAGCATAAAATTTTAAAACAAACGTTTCCGATCATGCTCAATCATCCATTATCATGAAATAAAGCATATGGACAAAATTGATCGTAAAATTTTAAGACAAATGTTTCCAATCACACTAAATGATCCATTATCATGAAATACAATCAAAAGATGAATCCTCACAAAATTGAAACTTTAATATCTTGAAATCCAGATGTGATCTTGAGCTGAAATTTACCAAGAATGCGTATTTTACTATTCTGAAGCTTTGGGGAAAATTTCGGGCTCAACCGCTTCTCGGATAAAGACTTACTAAAAATAGTAGATTCTGGTATTCTTAGCCCGTTGGAAACTTTAAAGGTTTTGAATCATTATTCAAGCAAATGGGTATCCAAAAACACAAATTTTGAAAAGAAATGAAAACAAAGACATCAATTTGAATCAACATTATTTTTGGGTGATGCAAGATTGTCCTACACCTCTGGATGCTCCTGCATCAAGATGAAACTAAGCATCAAATTTTAAAACAAATGTTTCTGGTCATGCTCAATGATCCATTATCATGAAATAAAGCATCTAGACGAAACCGAGTGTAAAATTTTATAAGAATTGTTTCCAATCATGCTAAATGATCAGAGGTAGAGGGAGAGAGAAGGGGAGAAACAAAGAGATAGATGAATACAAAGAGAGACATAATACAGAGAGATAGATGAATTGAGAGAGAGACATATTTAATATTTATAACTTAATTATATTTATTATTTATATAATATATGGTCTCTAATATAATTGCATTTATTATTATATAGTATATTTTATATAATGTAAATTATTTAATATATTTTAAAAATACTATTATATTATAAAATCATTTATTTATATTAAATATTTATGTATAATTTAATCATATTTATTTTACATATAATATATAATATCTAATATAGTTATATTTATTATTATATAACATATTTTATATAATGTAAATTATGTAAAAGTGAGATAGAGAGACATAGAGTAGGCTAGAGAAAGATATAGAAAGAGGGAGGGAGAGAGGAAGTAAGATAAAGACATGGAGAGAGAGAGAGAGAGAGAGAGAGAGAGAGAGAGAGAGAGAGAGAGAGAGAGAGAGAGAGAGAGAGATTAGTCATGCTAACTAATTGGATGCATTTCATCATTTAGAATAAAAATGAGTCAATATTATTTGCATAAATGTTTTTATTGCACGCTAAAATTACTTAGAGGCTATCAATTACATTATAAGACACTCTCAAACAATGGAGGCAACTAGACAAATACACTAGAAAACAAGCATGGCCAACCATATAATCCAATGTGGTCTCCACCTACCTGACACTTTTCAAAATGACACTATTTAGATAAGAATAATAATTTCACTATACAATTAAAGTTTCAATAATGCTTTCCACTCTTTGACAAACATGGGGCTAAGAATCTACTCCAAAACATATGAATCCAAAGGAAATGTACAAATGCGCTCCTCTTAAAGTTATAGGTACAAAAGAATAAAAGTAACAAAAAATTAAACAAAAAGAAACGCATAAATACTAAGAAGCCTTAGTGAAAAACCAACAATTATGCTGAAATTTGGTTAATTTCTATCATAATTGATACTGTTAATATTTAGTATTTATAACTTAATTATATTTATTTTATATATAATATATAGTCTCTTTAATATAATTGTATTTATTCTTGTATAGTATATTTTTGAGTAATTGTGTAGTCGGTCTCTTATTTATTATTATTTATGCAATTACAATTGCTTGGCTTAAGATGAGCTCTAGAAGATTGTATTTAGCATTTAGTATTGTAAGATGGTCAATATGTAATGTTAGCAATTAAGCAATTGGTAATATTAAAAATGTATTTTTGAAGAAAAAAATAAATGATCCATATTCTTTGCATCCTTCTATGCTTGATGTTGTTGCTAACACCAAGCGTTGTGTTTCTTTTACTGATATAATATGCATACTTTGTCACAGCACCATGGAGAACTCACTACAACTTCAAATGGCTTTTATTGCATTAAAAATATGAAAATATCTCTATCTTATGTAATCATCTACAACATCATACTAATATTTTATCCTTCAATACACATGCATTTGATACTACCCTAAATACTATAATACAAGAGAATGCCTATGTTAGTGATGAAAAGCCAAATTCTATAAACCTTGTATTACTTCTATTCATACAAGGAACATTTACTGTAAATACTATATATTTTAAATGTAAATTAAAAATGCTTTTTATACATTGCAAAAAATAAAACACTATTGTCATTGTCTCATCTTGCAATATAAGTATCAAATTTTATTTCTATATTTTATTCCACAATTTATTGCTTCCATTATTAATACCCTATCGACAAATCATTGCACGAAAACTCTGTGCAACTGCTAGTGTTATTGTTAAGTGTTCACATTTCTTTCCTCTACCCTACATAGAATAGGTAGGTGCGTACATCTGCTTGCCCAATGCCCCCACACCAAAATAATGTATTTGGGTTCTTTCTTATAGTGGAATGAATTGGAGTTACATGCCTAGGGCTCTCTAGGTTTGTAGAGTAGGATATCTTATGTTGTTTGTTGCTTGTTTCTTGTTGATGTACTAATTATGTAGTCATTAAAAATATTGTGTAGTGAGTTATTCATTGTTATGTCTCTAAAGAGGAGTGGATGGATAGGATTTGTCATCCTAGCTCATCACGATTAGTGCAGACAGAATGGCATTACATCATGGAGTGTAAGGCTTATGAGAACATCGGGTTCAATTATACATATATGCTAAAAGTCATATCTTTAATGACCTTGTTTGAAGAGGAGAAGATAGCAAAAACAACAAGTTACCTAATCAAAATCCATAGCAGAAGAAGTAGGATCAACAAAGAGTTAGAAAATAGTTAGAAATAATTGGTGTGTTTGTTGGTTGGGTTGTTTGTTTTGAGCGGTTCAATTTTACTTCTGTGTCCCATAGACTGGTTGGTCTCATGGACATCATTAAAAACTTCCATTTCATTTCATTCTAATTACTAGTATTTGTATCAAAAGGAGGTATAATGGTTACACCAGTACTAAAATATATGTTAAGTAATGAAAGATTAAATAATTTGTGACCTATTTTAGCATAAGAAATGATTGGGTCTTTTAAAGTTATAACGTCAATATTGTCTGCAATGTTAAATGGAGTTATAGCATTGTCATTGTGCTGTCAAGTTCTTGCAAGTCCATGCTCCCTGACCCTAGTTATCTTTAGCCAAAAAAAATGGGTTAGTCACCAAAAAGTTTAGTCCAAACCAAGCTTTGTCTAGGTCTAACCAAACATGGTAACTATGCTAAATACAAGTTCAATATAATAAAATAAGCATGTACTAAGCCTAAGAATAATGTGAAGAGTGTCTTGCATGCATCACATGCTAAGTTTTGTTTTTTTGTTGAAAGGAAGATGGCACCTAAAATTGGGCATGCCAATGGGTATTTGAATCCAAGTCATTGTCACTTGCAAAGGCCCAAACTTTGCAACTAGATTTTGGCCACATAGATAGCACTTGATAACTTTCAAGAAGCCCATATTAGAAACCCCAAATATTTGGTGATTTGTCATAGAGGACACCTAAGGATATATAGGTGTAAATGGATGGTGAGGTCAATAGAAAATCCAGTAGATACTAGATTACGAATAAACAAATAAGATCAATAAAATGAGGCGGCATTGTATAAATTACCAATAAGTGCCATTGAGATACATGTTAGAAGTAGACTCAAGAACAAGATCTTCCAAATGCAAAGGAGAATTATAACAAAATCTTACAATGCTAAAGCAAGATCAAGAACATGATCTTACAATGGCAAAGCAGACTAAAGAAAAGGATTTTACAATGGCACAACAACATCAAGAAAAGGATTTTACAATGGCACAACAAAATCAAGAACATGATCTTACAATGACAAAGTAGGCTCAAGAATAGAATCTTACAATATCAAAGAGATTGGCTATAACATAAAGATTACTAACAACTATTCAATGAAAGTCATGTACCTTCCTTTAATGGCCTCAAAGAAGATTGACTCATTTTGCTTGTTTCTTTTTTATGTACCTAGTTATGTAGTCATCAAAGAGAAATTTGTCTAGTTAGTTATTCATTGTTATTTTAATTACCAACATTTGTATCACAAGGAGATGCAATAGTTAGGTTAGTAGTAAAATATATGTAAAGTAATGAAAGATTAAATAAATTTGTGATCTATTTTGACATAAGAAATGATTTGGTCTTTCAAAGTTATAACATCAATATTGCCTGCAATGTTCAATGGAGTTGTAGCATTGTCATTAGTGTTGTCAAGTTCTTGCAAGTCCATGTTCCCTGACCCTAGTTATCTTCAGCCAAAAAAATTGAGTTTGTCGCCAAAAAGTTCAATCCAAACCAAGATTTGTCTAGGTCCAACCAAACATGGTAACTATGCTAAATACATGTTCAATATAATAACATAAGCATGTACTGAGCCTAAGAAGCGAACAATGTCTTGCATGCAACGTATGCTAAGTTTTTGTCTTTTTTGTTGAAATGATGATGGTACCTAAAATTGGGCATGCTAATGGGTATTTGAACCCAGGTCATTGTCACTTGCAAAGGCCCAAACTTTGCAACTAGATGTTGGCCCCATAGATAACACTTGATAACTTTTAAGAAGCCCATATTAGAAGTCCCAATATTTGGTGATTTGCCATAGAGGACACCTAAGGATATATATGTGTAAATGGATGGTGAGGTCAATAGAAAACCCATTAGATGCTAGATTATGAATAAATAGATGAGATCAATAAAATGAGGTGGCATTGTATAAATTACCAATAAGTGTCATTGATATACACGTTAGAAGTAGACTCAAGAACAATTCCAATTGCAAAGGAGAATTAGAACAAAATCTTACAATGTTAAAGAAAGATCAAGAATAGGATCTTACAATGACAAAGCAGACTAAAGAAAAGGATTTTATAATGGCATAGCAAAATCAAGAATATGATCTTATAATGGCAAAGTAGGCGTAAGAACAAGATATTACAATATCAAAGAGATTGGCTATAACATCAAGATTGCTTACAACTATTCAATGAAAGTCATGTACCTTCCTTTCATGGGCTCAAAGACAACTATATAATGAAAGATCTACAATTCCTTTGTATGAGCTCTTCATAATTCTAAGGCATATGGTCATCATCTATTTAAGAAAATATAAGCTATAGACCAAAAATATTGAATTTTCAAACTAAATTTTAAATTGATAGATGAAACTTATGACCGCTAAAACTACAGATGAAATTGTAGAAAATATAACTGATAATCCTCTGAACAAATTTTTTTTTTAAGTTGAAATTGATTAAACCACTAATTCTAGAAACCATACATGTACAAGATGAAGCTTTTACAAAAAAAATTTGTAAGCTCACGACCCACATAACATGAAACACACTTCTTCTTAACATTTATGTGACTTGATGGCATTTCCCTCATTCTTCTTAGCCTTTTGTCCACCTAGTTCATCCCTTGGACTGGCTTCCAAGTTCTCATGCATTTCTATAAACATTTTGAAGACCTTTAACTATAGGGTTGCCCAAGAGACCCTAGGGTCACCTGGGCAACCTAGCTTAAGTTGTAGGGTCACTCGAGTGACCTGCCTTAGTAAAAGGGGTGACCTAGACCCCCAAAAGGGGCAATCCTATCATCTTTGGAGGACACACAATTACTTCAATTCTAGTTGTTTCTCCATAATTTTTTGTTCTAATTATGAGTTGATTGTAGTCTTGGTTGAACCTTATATTCCCCTGACTAATTCTCCTCTCCTCTTGACTTACAATCATATCTCTAGTTATCTCCCAATCACCTCCCCTTGATTGCATTGCTTCCTACCTATTTATACTCCCCTTGCCTTTGGCATCCAAGAGCTTGTCCATTTTTACATTTGTATCCAACTCTTTGCTAAAAGTTCCCATTCATTTCCCTCTCTCTAAATGAGGATTATGAATCACCCTAGAAGACTAGGCTATCCTTGCACCAGCAACCCCCACTTACAACATTCTAATTTTCATACATAGGACTCACATGCCTTCATTTAGTTTTTATTTAGAAGCTTTAGAAGCTTCCCTCAATCATCCAAGTAACTTCCCAATTCCTTAGCCCGTTGCCATCAAGAAGGAGCACCCCTTTTTCTAGAGAAGAAGATACGGAGGCTAGACCTCCTGAGAACATACATTGACAAGGCAAGGCTTCTCTGAAGCTTTTACTTTCACATGTTCTCTTGTTTTAAATTCATTAAAAAAGGCAAGTAGTTTAATTAGACAATCAAAATTGTCTAGGAGAAGTAACATTTGTTTATGATTTCATGGTTTAGATTTAGGAATTTCTTCATTTGTTTTAGTAGATTTAGATTTAGATTAGTTGATTCACATTTATTTTCTTAGATTATAGTACAAACTTGAAAAGTTGAGAGATACCAACACTCTTGTCAAAGTTGAGCAAACAATTGAGAAATTCCATTAATCTCACAAGAAAACGCAACAAAAACATTCAATAGCATTTAGAAAAATCCACTTAGTTGCATACATAAAGAAAGACTTATTTTCTACGAGTAGATTAATAAGAAAATATTTAATTTTAGAAAAGCACAAAAATATAAGGTAGACTTACATTTGCATACATTTAGATTAAAATTGCATTTAGAAGCATCATTTAAACCACGAAAACACCAAAAATAGAGAAAGCATAGGCCATTTGTAACATCATGATGCAAGAAACAACAATTAAACAAGCTCAACATGAGAACACTCAAAAATAAGTCAAAGCAATTCAACAATCAAATGAACAAAAGTGAAAACAAGGTCAAACAAAATACTATAACCTTCTCTTGATATCCCTTTTTCCTCACTTGACATTTTATGCTTGATATGTCCTAGAATAAAGGAAGATTGATTTAGAACAATGTTATGTGAGATTTGTGAGGACTTGCCAATCCAAGAAGCACCCACTAAAGACCAAGCTTAGGAGCAAGCAAAAATCCTTAAGGAAATCTAGCAAAAATGATCGAAGGCATCAGAGGGAAGAGTTTTGTGCAAGGGAACTTGCACTTTTGGAAGAGCTAATAGATCTAGAGGAGTGAAGGTTAAACACCTTTCATCTCTTTGCTAGAAATGAATTAAATAAGATCAGAGCTAGTGATCCTCCCAACCACATAAGAATAATCACCATAACACCAATTCAATGACTCACCCATCAACATCAAATCCCACCTCATCTAATTAACATAGTAGTCTGTCACCAAGTGCTCCTCTCTAGAGAAGTGAGCGAACCTATAGGTATGACTCCCACTCAAAACAATGATTTTGCTACCATCTACAACACTCTCCTTCCACACAAAGATAGTAATCAATCATATTCTCTATTACTTAGCAAGCTCTTCCTAGAAGAGCAGGAGTGATTTGGTTGATGCCTTTAGCAAGGGTGGAGCACATGTTTGTCATGGGTTTGACTCACTCATGTTGTGTTTGGGTCAATTTTAGACATCACATATTTTGGTGAACTTGACATGAAGAGAAAATCCTTTTGCACAAACTCTTACATTTTTCCTCTTCATTCCATCTCGTTTTTATTTCTATTTCTTCTCATCATCCCATTTATTTTGCAATACTTAACGTACCCCCAAATATGTCGAGATAGACAATGCCACTGGGATAGAGTCCCTCAAACGAAGCTGGTCCTCACTCATTTGGTCAATACATCCCCACCAATCCATTGGTGCCTATTTCTAATAGGTATGATTTTGAGGACACTAACTTTGATGACAAGTGACTAGAGCATAACAACAACAATGTCCACATGGGTCATGAATTCATGACCTTTGATAACCCTACATGGGGAGACTATCAAGGTCATATTATACAATTGAACTTGGGTCCCACAAGATCTCGTTAAAATATCTATAGGTAAGAGCCTAGTTTCATTGAGGCAGGCATACACATAGACAATGAGGTTGATTGCCTGAAGAAAGATCTTATAGAAGGTTGAGAGTTTAGGTAGCCATTGTTTCGAAGTGACCAAACCTCTACTCAAAGAGCAAGGTTCAAAAATCATGCAGATGAAATGATAAATGGGGCCACTCAAACCCCACACTTTGAACAAAACCCACCTCAAGGTGGAGAAATGTGAAATTTAGAAGCCACCCTTAAGGGCCTTTATCTCTTATTGGCCTTTATCTCTTATTCTATCTTCTTTTGGGCCGCCTCCTACTCACCGTCAAAATCATTTTTGAATTTGAATGTCTCTGGCCTTCCTATATATCAGTCTTTGACACTAGCCGTGTCATTCCGCTAAGTTTTGAATATTAAGCAGTCTTCTTTATACACACTTAATGTCTCTGAATTTGTCTGAATGTATTTAGAACAGGTTTCTATCATGCTTAATCTCCCTCTTCTGATTGCAGCCTGACTCCTGCTTCTTAAGGGCGATTGACTATCTTGTAGGATTAAAGGGCCAGAAAGGTTATAGAAAGATCAAGATGTCTGCAAACAGTATAGTTGGCAAGGATAATTTGATGACAGGGAAGGCCTTTGTAAGTGGATCTGATCTTCTCTGCTCTGTGCCAACAAGCACAGCAGTTGCAGTTTCTGAGGAACAGGAGTTAAGGTAGTTGAATTTAATCTGTGTTTACATTTTAGTTTTGGAATTTAACAAAGATGCTGATTCTTTTTCTTGTTTGCCAGGGCTTATAAGTTGGGAAAGCAGTAATGCTCATACAATCAAGTGGAGCTTCTGTTTTATGATCTAAGCGGTCAAAATCCATCTGAAGCTATTGAAACCTGCATTGGGTCTGAGGTGGAAGATGTTTTAAAAGAGAGTTGCCTCAAGTTCAATGTGAGATTCTTGAATAATACAAGGATGAATCTTTGTAATTATGTTGTCTATGCCAATGCCCATCTGAAATTGAACGGTACTAGTCCTAGTGCTGAAACGGAATATTATTGGATGCCTGTAACGCGGTCTAATTGCAAGAAGGGTCGTCGGGTTCCTGTTATACGTGGGCTGCAACGATTTGGTAAAATGTCTAGACGAGGCGAAGGAGCAAAGCACGATTCATGGAAAGACCCTAGGCATCTGTATATTGCGATAGATGAGGCCAGCACCCATGTCTGTATTGACCCTGAGATACCTAAATTTAGGCTTCTTTTGGCTGCTTACAATGATCTGTATGAATTGTTGGGCACAACAGTATCCAGCCGCATACGGTTATGGCTAACAATGACGCTCCCCTTTTAAGGTGCACTTCAACTTGCAAGGTAGGAGTGCTGAATTTGTATGTTTAATTCAGATTGATTGTATATAGATTAGATACCCATCTTTAATGGAATCTAAAGTTCAATTCTAAACTAATTAAGAATTACAGTTCAATTCTAATCTATACAATCAATCTGAATTAAGAATTAATTCAGATTTGAAGTTCAATTCTAAACTAATTGCCAAAAGAATAAGAGGGAAATAGGGATTGCAACGTCCTGATTAATGTTCGTATTTATTTGTATTTGCTTTCGGCTTTAGGGAGCTGGAAACAAGATATGCCACAGACTCCACGTCTGAGCAACCGAACAGACCCGGGATCGAAAGGTAATTTGTATGAAAGATATTGGAGCTTTTATCTCATGAGAGGATTAGAAACTATAATCTAATGTACTAGTAAACTTTATTTTGATTTCATTAATGCAATGCAGATATTGAATTGTATCCCCAGCTCATGGACGGCGATCCAACTAGCAATGAATCCACCATTGTTGTCCATGGCTTGTCAGCAAAGAAAACCAAGGTAAGAAGTTTCTATTTAGTACCCAGAAAGGGAAATGCTGGTAATGGTTTCATTGTATCTTGAAATTCAAATGTGCAGGGATCTTCGCTGAAGCAGCCTGAACCAGAAGAGAATTTAAAGCAAGACAACCATTCTCTCAATGAACTATGTGAAAGGTAACCCAGAATTTCAATGTTCTTAATCCAATTTGCTCAGTTGATGGGATTTAATGGTGTGAAAACTTTTGCAGGTTATTTGAGGTTTGTGCATCCAAAGTGGATTCCGTCATTTCTTTACGAACACTTGCGGCTCTTGTAGGTGGGGAAAGAAAGAACGCAGAGAAATTCATGGGTTTCTGGGACAGCAAGAAATCCCTCTTTCCAAGAAACCCTACACAACAAAAATGTTGAAGTACCCCACCGAAGAAATGGTAGAAAATCCCATGAGAGGGCTCACGGAAAGATTCATACAGCTTTTCCTTGTCAACGAGGTGAGCTTGTTGGTGTTCTATGATAGAAATCTTGGCTAAAAACTTTGTAAGCTTTAAATTTATTCAAACATTTTCTCCCCTAAAATCTTGAACTATGTTCGGTTCGAATCTGTTACAGAAGCGTTCCATAACACTTGAGTTTGCCATGGACGCGCTCCTCGAACCCCGCAATGATCCCCAAACACATCGCTGTAACTACAATCTCCAGCCTTTTCTTCGCTCTGAAAACTTAATACTGACATTTCTGAGAACTTTACACTGAACAATCATTTTTGAAAACTTCAGCCAAAATTCGAAGATTGACGGAGATCGCAAGGATATTTACAGTATTGAATTTGATTAGCACGGAGAAGTCCTCTTCCGACTACGGATTTTCAAGCGGATCTTTATTTTCATGGCGTGGAGCTCGGGGAGTTGAGCAACGGCTTGGCATTGCAGGTAGGCTCCTCTCTCCTTGTTGCGAAAACCCCTTTGTTAACTTTGCAGCTTGATTTGCTGTTTGTTTCAGGCCCTGTGTTTTTCTGTGGAAGTTTGTAAATAATATGGATTTTATATGAGGAATTAGTTTTAGCTTTCAATTCTGTAATTGGAGAATTGAAATGATCCTAGAACTTTCAAATCCAAAAATCATTGCACTTGTCCAATTTGATCTCAAGATTCTTTAGGTGAGCGCACAAATTTATAAGAGGATCATTATGCTTTTGGATACACTTAATCGGAACATTCGTAGTTGTTTTCAAGCCCATGTTAATACAAGAATGTTTTGAGAAGGCAATGATTGAAAATAAATGGCATAATTATTGATCTAGGATCATTATGCTATTGGATACACTTAATCAGAACATTTGTAGTTGTTTTCAAGCCCATGTTAGGACAAGAATGTTTTGAGAAGGTAACGATTGAAAATAAATGGCATAATTATTGATAGGATCATTATGCTTTTGGATACACTTAATTGGGACATTCATAGTTGTTTTCAAGCCCATGTTAATACAAAAATGTTATAAGAAGGTAATGATTGAAAATAAACAAGATAATTATTGATAGGATCATCATGCTTTTGGATACACTTAATCAAATCTTGTTTTCAAGCCCATGTTAATACAAAAATGTTAGTAGTTAGCTTATCAAAAGAATGTATAGAACCATGAGTCAAAGGATAAGACTATTGGATATCATAATCCTTTGAGGTTTTTAGAAACAACTTGGCTAAGATCTTATCCTCATATGTAAAATCCAAACATGCAGTAGTGAAAGCTTGTAAATGGACATTAGGGTATCCTTTTTTGTTATATGACTTAAATCTAGGGGAAACAAAACCAGGGGAGAATGGATATGTGGCAACCTCAAAGACAAGTGGTGTATGAAGTGGAAGATTTTATGTGGTAAAATGTTTGTTATTAAGAATATCATTCACTTGTTGGCAGAGTCTTGCAATAGTGCATCTAGGGTAGAAGTGGGAATAGTAATGGTATGGGGAGTGTGGGAAACAATAGAGAAAGTATAGTGAGAATGTGTGAGAGGAGGTAATGTCATGGCTGTGGAAGGATGGATCACATTATAATGAGGAGTGGACATAGGGAGAAATAGTATGAGCACCATAATTATGGGTAATAACACTAGTAGGGATGTGTGTGGGAAGACTGGATGTGAGTGGAACATGAATGGAGGAAAAATTGGAGGGAATACTAGAGGCGGGAATGGAAGAGGTGGGGGGCCACACTAGAGGTGACATGAGTGGTATTGGTCATGGAGGGGGTGACTATGGAAGGAAAAATCTCGGAAGAGGATGAAGGATGAGAAGATACGCCATTGGAAGAAGCTAAAAAACTACTAATACCATGAAGAATATTTGTACCAAATGGGGCACCCACTAATGTCATACGTAAAAGAGTAGCTAATTGTTGAGGAGAGTGAACATGAGTAAGCACATCAATAAGCATTGGTCTAGTAAGAGTGAGAGCTTGCTTAGCTACATAGCATCATGATCATAATAATGTTATTCTTCACGATCATCTAAATGGTTCTCAACATGAGAATAAGAAAATATCTCATTATCTTTGGATTGCGTAGCCATGTTAGGGTTTAGACAAGCACTCCTTTGCAAAGGAATATTAGGGTCCTAAGTAGCTTTTGGCATAAAAAGGCAATATGGATAAGATAAATAAAAGGATGAAGCACTATAAATCACTCATATTTGTTTAAAATAAGAAAAATTCAGTAAGTAATCAAATCTAAAAATAAAACCCTATAGATGAAACAAGGTGGGTGAAAGCAAGATACACAATGTCTCACAAACCTTATAGATATGAAGCACACACAGGAAAGGGAAATCAAACCTTAATCAAATCTAAAATAGAATAAAGCATTGAAATAGATCTTAGATCTAAAACGTTAGAAGGAATAAACCCTTAGGTGGTGTTCGAGTGGATGTGTTCACCGAAAGGTATAGGAATAAATGCATTGCTCTACATAAATTAGCTTAGGACTGGATTAAATAAATCATAATGATAAGGAAATATCTCCTAGGGGTAATAAGTTGGGATTGATAATTAAAAATACTAAAATTTGTTAGAAATGAAGGCAAACCACTACAATATGGAAATCTGAAATAAACTGCAAATCTAAAATTTATTCTGTGGAATGCCAAAACAAAGATTTAAACTAATGTAAAATAGTAATAAGGAAATCAACAAACTCAAGATAATAACACATAACGCAAAGATTTACATGTAGAAACTCTTGCGGGAAAAAACTCCACCAGAAAAGAGAACAAGTTTGTATTATCTTCAAAACAGATTACAATACAATCAGTTCTTTCTTTCTTGCATCCAATCTAACTGCACATATGTACCTATAAAACATTCAACTAATATTCTACACTTATCTAGCTTCTTTTAAATAGAAATGATATATATAATTCACAGAACAGAATAGAGGAAACCAGTAGCAGCTGCGCTGGTCTTCATGGATGTCTGGATGCCTGCAAGTTAGGTTATAGTTTGAACTTCTGAATTATGACTTTCAGAGTTTTCATATAAGCTTGTTCCTTGGGCTGAGTGCTTATTGTTATGATCAAGTAGGCGCTGGTGAAATATTCTGAGTTGAGGGTATATGATCATGGCTGGGCTGCATGCCTATACAGTGGTAATCTAAATTTTTGAGTGGCTGGTAATGTTTTGTTGCTAGGCTGCATGCCTAAAATGAGTTGTAATGTCAATGTTGGGTTGATACTTGATACATACATAAAGTTAGTATTTGCTGTCATTGCTTCCGTAATACATTAAGAGTTGCTGTTGTGTTTAGAGGCTGTGGGATTGGCTGCCCTTCACTGGGTACCTGATTTCTGTCTGCATCAACAAATAGATAAACCCTAGAGCCCATGAGAGTAAATACACCCTAAGGATCATGATCAACCCTATAGGAGTCCTACTCCTACAAGCCCTATGCCTATCTCTACCTATAAAAAAGTTGAGGATTATCATTGTAAATGTAGGAATCATAGAGTCTCTTGTCCTCCTAGATGCAATAGGAAACATTCTACTAGACGTGTCAAGGAAGAGTCCACTCATCATATAGTATAGGACATACCTTCCCGCAATGCTGAGTTTAGTGAAGCCCATCCTAGGAATTCTCCTCAAAGCAATCTCAAACTCACTTGCAGCCTTGACTGAAGGATGAATATGATGATCACATGTCCACTCATTATTGTAGCCCTCTTAACTCACTCCAAGGAAGAGGTGGCTATGCTACTTGTGCAAGTGGCAAAAGCTGCCCTGCCATCAATCAACCATAAGAAATTTTTTATAAGAATCTGATAGCTCCCCAGGTAAGAGCTATTTCATTGGCTTATCCTCTCCCTGAGATTTCAAAGTTTACTAGCACTCCAGAGAAGAGCCCTTCTAAGCATATTAATGGATTTATGGTAGTAATTATGTATTGTGAACGTGATGACGAACTCTTGCCTAATTTTTCTGCTTGAGCTTTACAAGAAGCCCTTGGTTGGTTCCAAAATCCTCCTATTGATTTTTCTATAGTTTTCAATAAATTATTGAATATTTCATACCTTTCTTTGATGTTGCTAGACCATTTAACCTAGGCATCCAATCTCTCACCAACAGGAAACAAAAGGAAATGAATCTAATTTTGAATTTGTTTGCTATTGATTTGTGGCTGTCCATTCTTGCAAAACAAGATTTAACAATACAGAAATCTTATGTCATGTTCATTTGTTCCTTAAGATGCAAATCCACCTTGAGACACTCAAACATGCACCCAATTCCATGAAGAAGAAAGAAACTAAGAAGAATATGGATGGGAAGAAAGAGAAACTATTTAAGCTTTGAGCCTTCTTAATATTACTCATGTCACTGCAATATGGGTCACTCCACAAGGGAGTGCTTAGCCATGAAGCATTATGATGCCAAGGAGGGTAAATCATCTGAAAACTTGACATTTTCATTTTCTTTTCTCTACGAAATTTGGAGGTTTTGAATAAGCCCCTTCCCTATCATGGAAATCTAAAAAGAAAAGAAAAAAAGGCCAAGGAAAAGAGGGACTACTATGTAAAAATATGATAACAATGATAAACATGAATATTTTGTTACCACTCACTCAAGTCACATTGATGACCCACTTAGAGCTACTAGTGAAGCAAAGTCCTCTAGAAAAGCCTCAAGGTCAACTAACCCCAAACTTTGTCTCAAATTAAGACAATATTTTGACACATGCCCAGCTACATCAAGTTCAACATTAAACTGTAAAGGAATTGTAATCTTTCTGCTGGAGTCTCCCTTAAAAATTGTTAAATCTTTTATCCAAATGAAGGAGCTCTCATTTTCAACAAGCTTGGCCTAGCCAAGGCGATTCCCACAAGATGCACCTAAGTTTTTTCGTATCTCTCATGTCTCTAGAGGCAGTCCCTTGCTAAGCTCTGACTCCTCCTAACGCTAATATATTTCAAGATTAGACTACTTTCCCCCTTTACATAGAAACATCAATTGAAAGTTATGACATAAAATGTTGCCTGGTTGATGAAAAGGCTGCTCTAAACATGATGTCAAAAATCTATAAATCATCTTCAATCAAGCCATTATGGGTCCACATCCACATTCATTGCAAACTTACGCTGTTAAACTATATTCGTAATTATCCATTATTGCATCAAGGTTATGCTGAGTTGTTTTGAGCAATCCACATACAAATATTCACTATCATTCCATCTTGAGAGCATAGCTATTGGAATTAGAGTGCATTCCATTCCGCTCTATTGAGGAGAAAAGATCGGTTGAGGTGAAGGCAATGATTTGTTTATTGATTTATCTTTGTGTTTGGCTTCGTTTGATTTCCTTATCTTCAATAACAACGAGGTACAAAAGTTGCAATTAGAAGCCAATTTAGCCACTAGAGAAGTAAAGCAAGGTCTTCCCATTCATGGTTGTAAATGTTTCAAATGCTATCGGAAATGTGTGGATGAGAAAGGCCATAATTAGGATCATTCTTGCAAGGTAGTCTTTCAGTTACACAAAGATGCAGTTATTGTGTCCGAGAAGGAGATGGCTTCAATCTATGTAAGGATTTGGCAGGCAACGAAACCCTGATGATGTCATGTCCCCAATTCTGGAGTGAGCTATATGAGTTCGTGGTTAGCCTATCACCCATTCTCGTAGGCCAACAAGATGATAAGGGAATGATCATGTGGCCCTGGCTTGGTCTCGATGCAACATTTCCATCTTTTAGCTTTCCAAGCCTCGAACAATCTTTAGTTGTGTCTTTATCATCAATATACCTTCATGGAAGACTCATCTCCATCTTCCCATGGTGGCCGACTTGGGTGAAGAATACAGTAAGAAGGACCGTGGCATCCACTTGGAAACCTATTTTGGAGCTTCGCTAAACTAACTTTGCATTTCCAAAATCTTGGATGTCTTTTCACTTGAAGGCTGACCTCATTCCTAGAATCATTGAACTACTTCCTTGGCGGACCTACCTTGATAGTGTGTTTTGGCGCCAAGTTTGATATAAATGGTTTATGGCCGACTTACTTTATGGAGCGTGAGTTTAAGATGCATTTTGGGCGCCCAGTTTAAAGATAAAGCATTTGAAGGGAAAGACTCAAGCTGGCCGACCAGCCTTAGCCTTCTAGGCGCCACCTTAGGACAATTATAGAAGCAAGAAAGACCTAGAATGTTTGCAAGTATAAATACAAGTTTGGAGACTTCATTTGGGATGTACGATTGATCTTGGTAAGTCTTTATAACCCAATTATGACTGGAAATTCCGATTTTCAGATCATCTTGTGAAGGTGATGGCCCTTTGACCTTTGGATGGTGATGAGCCCATCCATCTCTTTTCATTTGCAGGTATTCAAGTAAAGAGTTAGAGCAGATTTCATGTATAGAGTACATTAGGAGCAGATTATAGTTTGCAGCGAAGAAGGAGATAAGTATCTACAATCAAGTCTCCACCTCTTGAGCCTTTAACGCCATCCTTTTGAGGTCAAGATTAGCAGCGAATTAGGTCGGAAGGCTGAAGCAGAAAGCTAATCATCTTCAGGGCAGATACTCGGATCAGACTTAATATTCTTTGGAGCAGACCTTCCGAGTTTTAGAGTCTTCATGATATATCTTGAGCACACCATTTGAGCATCATTCACATTCAGTCTTGAAGACCATTGAAGGCATCATTGCATTATTGGATCAGCAGCAAACCTTCTTGGAGCAGTCGCCCAGCTAGGGTTATCAATCATCTTCCATGTTGTATGCAATTGGTGTGTCTGAACAAGTATTTGAAGCTGATTTGTAGTGCAGATAAATCTGGGTATTGTCTGGGTTTGTTTGTGCCCTAGAACCTTTTGTAAATCAGATCAGAACTTCCCATTTTGTAGCAGCAGTGTTTAACTCAGAAGATCAGACTTGGTTGATTAATGTTTGATGCCCTAGGATGTGTATTTCATGGTGTAATGCATGAGTGATGTGAATTGTAATGTTTAGCATCATTCGCCATCATTATGTGCCATGTTTGGATGCATATTTGTGAATTATGATTGCATGTTTATGAGCAGAAAACCAAATCAGAAATTAGGGTTTTTAGCGGAAAATTGAAGTGCAGAAATTAGGGCAGAATTTTGAAAATTTTAATTGCTGAAATTTAGGGCAGATCGCATTGGGGATATTACAGTGGTATCAGAGCCAAAGATCGTGCCAGCCTATGGGTTTTGAGAGATCATATTAGTCCTGAAGACATGGGAGATAGAAGACAAGACAGCTCTCCTAGAGAGGACATGGAGCAAATGTGGCGGAGGATGCGGAATATTAATCATAATATTGAGAGATCCAATCAAAATATCGAGAGGATGTACATGACTTTAATGAAAGATGCAAACAACAATCGGGACTTGTGTGAAGAATCAACATCTACAAGCAAGAGTTCAACCCTTGAAGATGAAGTGGCAGAAGTACTCAGCATGAGTAAGGAGTATAGCACTCTTCCTCACCGTGTTAAGGAAAGAATACCTTTCAAGGAATACATGGACATGCACCCTAAGACTCGCCACAAGACTGAATATGCAAGGGAGAAATACCATATGATTGCTGATGAATTGTTTGCACAAGAAGAGGTTAGAGAATCTACACATGAGACTGTCAGAAATCTTTATGAGGAATTCAAGAGACACGCTGATGACATTGAGGAGGACAATCTGCAACCAGTCTTCAGCCCTAAAGAAGACAGTCACAATTTCACCACACAAGGAAAAGATTGAAGAAGAGTTACATATTGAAGAAGAAGCCACCCTTTCACTTCAACGAACTGATCACCGATCATATTTGCAAAAAAAGAGCATGAAGATGAAGAAAAGGAGTTCATGGCAGCATGTTCAGGTGAAGAAGAATCTTTTCATTGTAAGTTGCATGAGGAAGGCAACCAGCAACCAGCTTGCGGTCCTAAAGAAAAGGTTGACACTTCAGCTACGCGAGGTCAAAATTGAAGAAGACTTATCTTTTGAAGCCCAAGGCGAAGAGCCAGTGAAAGATGAAGACAAGTCAGCCATGCTAGATCAACTTCATGAAGGTATGGATTCTTGTGCTGGATCTAACATTGCTTCATCATCTTTCCATCATGTTAACAAGAGGCCAAATGGTGATGTGAGTGGTTTGGAAAGTGGTACTGCCCATGCATACGGGAGCAAATCAGAAATTTCAGTTGGTAATGAACAAGATGAATGGCATAAAGGCACTATTGTTGATCCACATGAAGAAGAATCAGAAAATTTCTTTGGTGACAGCCCAAGTTACTCAAATGAATTTGATCATGAGCTCATGGCATCACAAGGTAGTAAGAACCAAAGAATGATTTCAAATGACATGATTGTACAAGCATTGACAAAACTTGATAGCACTCACACAACCATTGAAGACTTCATATGGGAGGCCCAATGGAGGAAAGACAAAAGGGTGTTCATATTGGAATCTCTCATGTACAATTGCAACCTATCAAAGAGGCAATTGAAAAGATAAAGGTTGACTACTTACACTTGCTCAAGGATAGAGATCAAGACATCAAGGTGATTGAAGAGCAGGACATGGAAATTGGTGATCTTTGTGCACAACTAAGTTTGGCATGTTGCTCATCATCCAAGTTGGACATTCCATCCATTGAAGCCACTCCTATGGAAGAAGAAGAAGCAACACTTGTTGATGTTCAATCACACATGGAAGATCATATGGTAGTAGACTCTACTCACTACTTTGATGGAGACCCCTTGCCCAAGCGTAATGATAACTTCGTCCTCACTCATGAGTATATTAATGCCATGGAGGGAACTGATTTGGAGCAGCATGATCATGATAACAGATCAGAAATGTCACATGGAGATGTTGGGTCTCATAAGTTACATCCCTTGGAAGGTCAACTACAGGTTAATGAAGGTATGATTGTGGCAGCTCTAACCCTCTTTGATCATGTTCATAAAATGATGGCAGGCTTGTGTTGGAAGGCTCTAGGAAAGCATGAAGAACTTGAAGAAGACCTATATCTTGCTGACCTACATGAGCTCAAGGAGGCCTTAGTGGTAGTAAAGTCCAACTACCTCCACTTGCTGGCAGGTAGAGATCATCTTCTCACACTTGGCAAGATACTTTTGGATGCCTTGAGAAGAAAGGAAGATGAGAAGGATGAACTTTGCTGGGAGAGGGCACACTCTTCATCATACACAGCAGAGGTTCAGTCCTCTATGACAGCTATATGCAAGGGACAACATGCCAATCTAAAGTTGGTGAAGAATGGACACACAGATGGAAGAATGGATGATACTCAAGGAGACATAGCTTGCAGCCATAAGGCAGAACTTGGGACACTTGGTATATCTTACTTTCCATTGGAGACATCATATAGACCTGCCCTAATTGAGAAACACTCACTCATGAGGGAAGAAGAGGTTAAGGATTATGATGACATCATTCAAGGGAATGAGGTAAGGTCTGATTTTGCAATTTGCAACAGCGGTCCCTTATCTCCACCTCATCATGACATGGCAGCCAAGAGGATCAGCTTTGAGGCAAGTGACTTTCATTGGGAGACTCATGATGGATCAGCACTTGATGAAATGGAAGACAACACTTTGGTATGGTATGACATCATACCTGATTTGTTTGATGGCAGCCTTACAACCTTGCAGATTCATGAGATGGCAGCTAACACACATGAGGAGAAGAAGGTGGAAGAACCCTCTATTGTTGGCACTCACAATTTGGGGCCTAAATATGAAAAGTTTGGGAAGAATTCAGGCTATGACAGCTCTGATTTTGTGCATCAGACCTGGGCAGATGTGAAGAAGACACAAGGGCAGATGTGAAGAAGACACAAGTCTTGTGTGACAACTGGGTACAAAGAGCAAAGGAAGCAAAATCAGTGGCTGCCCAAGTGAGACAGCACCTTCAAGAGGTCAAGGCAAAGCGTGAACAGCGGGACCAAGCAAGAAGACAAAGGGAAGCACATTTGAGATCTTGGTTCCTTCCAAAGGAAGAGTGCATGGAAGCAAGCAAGCAAGATGGAAATGCAGATTTAGATGAGCAAGGAAAGAAGTACAAGTCAGAAAATTTTGTTGGTGCACTTGATTTGCATCATGAGGTTCATAGATTGCCTTTGTTTGAAAGTGCATCAAGGGCTCAAGTCATGAAGATGGAAGGAAAATTTGAGCACACACTTAGTAGGCCAGCCATGTGTGACATCCAAGATGATGGTAATTTTGATTTACAAGGCACATTGGTTCCCTTTGGGATGATTGCACTAGCTCTTGATGAGAACTTCACATGGGAATATGAGGATTGTTTGATAAGTTATTCTCCATGGATTGAGGACTACTCTTCATTGCTGGGCATTGAATTTTGTTCTCTTAGATTTGATACAGCAGTGGTTAGAGTGAGTTGGCATGATGGAAACCAAGATATTTTCATGGTAGATGGATCTAATGATGGCTTCCTACCTTATGGCATTGAGTATGGCATTCTTTGTGCCATTTTGGAGGAGATTTTCAGTAGGCACTTTGCTGATCTGAGTTATGACAGCAGGATTCCAAGGTTGAATACACATTCATGGTCACTTGCATTTGACATTTTTCCTTGGTTCACGCTACACTTCCATGGGAAGGAAACTTTCAGCTCCTGTGGCTCATCACCAAGCATCTTCATGTTTGGCACCTACATATTGGCATGGGCTGATGACTACAGCTGTTTGATGATTGATGTGGATGAATTGGGTTACGACAGCGGAAGCGGTCCCTGGATCTCTTATAGCAGCAGCTTTGAGAAGATACATGCAAGTGCGAACGGAGAGCCTAGAATGACATGGGATCCTGGCATCTATTTGCTTAAGGACAAGCAATCTCAGGAAGGGAGGACTGTCATGTCCCCAATTCCGGAGTGAGCTATATGAGTTCGTGGTTAGCCTATCACCCATTCCCGTAGGCTAACAGGATGATAAGGGAATGATCATGTGGCCCTGGCTTGGTCTCGATGCAACATTTCCATCTTTTATCTTTCCAAGCCTCGCACAATCTTTAATTGTGTCTTTATCATCAATATACCTTCATGGAAGACTCCTCTCCATCTTCCCGTGGTGGCCGACTTGGGTGAAGAATACAGTAAGGAGGACCGTGGCATCCACTTGGAAATCTATTTTGGAGCTTCGCTAAACTAACTTTGCATTTCCAAGATCTTGGATGTTTTTTCACTTGAAGGCCGACCTCATTCCTGGAATCATTGAACTACTTCCTTGGCCAACCTACCTTGATAGTGTGTTTTGGCGCCAAGTTTGATAAGAAATGGTTTATGGCGGACTTGCTTTATGGAGCGTGAGTTTAAGATGCATTTTGGGCGCCCAGTTTCATGATAAAGCATTTGAAGGGAAAGACTCAAGCTGGCCGATCAGTCTTAATCTTCTAGGCGCCACCTTAGGACAATTCTAGAAGCAAGAAAGACCTAGAATGTTTGCAAGTATAAATACAAGTTTGGAGACTTCATTTGGGATGCACGATTGATCTTGGTAAGTCCTTATAACCCAATTATGACTGGAAATTCCGATTTTCAGATCATCTTGTCAAGGTGATGGCCTCTTGACCTTTGGATGGTGATGAGCCCATCCATCTCTTTTCATTTGCAGGTATTCAAGTAAAGAGTTAGAGCAGATTTCATGTATAGAGTACATTAGGATTTGATTAGAGTTTGCAGCGAAGAAGGAGATAAGTATCTACAATCAAGTCGCCACCTCTTGAGCCTTTAACGCCATCCTTTTGAGGTCAAGATTAGCAGCGAATTAGGTCGGAAGGCTGAAGCAGAAAGCTAATCATCTTCAGGGCAGATACTCGGATCAGACTTAATATTCTTTGGAGCAGACCTTCCGAGTTTTAGAGTCTTCATGATATATCTTGAGCGCACCATTTGAGCATCATTCACATTCAGTCTTGAAGACCATCGAAGGCATCATTGCATTATTAGATCAGCAGCGAACCTTCTTGGAGCAGTCGCCCAGCTAGGGTTATCAATCATCTTCCATGTTGTATGCAATTGGTGTGTGTGAACAAGTGTTTGAAGCTGACTTGTAGTGCAGATAAATCTGGGCATTGTCTGGGTTTGTTTGTGCCCTAGAACCTTTTGTAAATCAGATCAGAACTTCCATTTTTGTAGCAGCAATGTTTAACTCAAAAGATCAGACTTGGTTGATTAATGTTTGATACCCTAGGATGTGTATTTCATGGTGTAATGCATGAGTGATGTGAATTGTAAAGTTTAGCATCGTTCCCCATCATTATGTGCCATGTTTGGATGCATATTTGTGCATTATGATTGCATGTTTATGAGCAGAAAACCAAATCAGAAATTAGGGTTTTTAGCGGAAAATTAAAGTGCAGAAATTAGGGCAGAATTTTGAAAATTTCAATTGCAGAAATTTAGGGCAGATCCCATTGGGGTTATTACAGATGACCATTGCAAATATAGAATTCACACCTACCAAGAGTCTGTCGTCTGTACAATCTATCCTCAAATTATAATAAGTCTTGCCCTCAAGAGCCTAACCATGCTAGGTGACATAGTTGCAACTCCTTAAAAGTTAAAACATATTATAGTTGGAAATGCTCCACCCAAATCTGACAATATGACAAAAATTTGCATACCTATGACACTAAACAACATGACTCCACCCAAGCAATCACACTCTAATACCAAATTATGGGAATTTAATCTCTATTACAATTTGACCGATCGATGGATATGTGAACACCTTAAGATTAAGTGATCAAATCCAATTATGTTTGTTATACCAATTCAATAGGTAGCATTAAAGGAAAGGCATGATGTTTTATGCAAACCACAAACACATGAGAGAGATTTACATGGGAAACCCTTACGGGGAAAAACCCACCAGTTAAAGGACAATAACAATTGTATTCACAATCATGTTTCAATATTGGGAGAATATGGACCAAGGAATCTAGATGTTGTAGAAGAGACAGGAAGATTTAAATGAAAATATTGCTAAAGTTGCTAACTTTAGTAAAAATACTATCAAAAACTCTACAACTAGCCTCTTTGTTCTCCAAAATGAGGTTCAGAAGAGAAAAAAGCCCAGCATTAACGAGGGACCTGCCAAAAGAACCAAAGCGAGAACCTTTGTTTAGAACTTTAATGTTATAGATCTTGATACATAAACTTTGGAGACCTCATTAGAAGATCAAGTTAACTTCCTACTTGAGGAGTGGTAGGTGGCCTTCAAACTCAAAAAATTGGCTGATCTGAACTAGTGGGGACTTCTGTTGTTGTTGTTTGTTCTTTTGTTTGTCTCTCAGCTGGTCTTGTGTTGTCCTTTTGCTCTATTTCTGTTTGTGTCTAGTAATCTTGTCTCTTTTTGGTTGTTCACTCCTCGTGGAACTAGTCCTTCTCATCGTTTGGTTGATCTTATGTAAAAAGGTTTGGGCCTATTCAAAAACCCTCTTTTACCTTTATAAAAAACAATTGTAATCATAGGAAATTACACCCAATACAATAAGTCTGTCTTCTAGAGTATCTCAATCTGCAAACTACAGCATACAACCTCCAACCAAATTTACCACATCTTTAGCAACAACACTCCATCAACCAAACCCCATTCCATCTGTATGAACAAATAAATATAGGCGCCAAAACATTCTCATGCGAATCCAACTGTCTCAACTATCTAACTACCACAAAAATACCAACAATCACACAACCAAAACATGACCGTACTATGGCATTAGCATACTGGCAACTGCACATTATATCAAACATGACTTCTCCACATGGATAATCACCTCATATAATAAGTCATTGCTGCTCAAACTTAGTCAAAAGTTGACCATTTTCATCTAAACATATACATGTCTTCCTACACTACAACCAAGCACCATCCATGGCTTGCAATATATACACTACCCAAATTTATATATCTTCCTCCCTAGCTGATGGATATATGATGAAGTTTGGGAATCAGCATTATTTTAGAGAAGATATATATATATAATTCTTTGCTACACTACCCAAATATATATATCTTCCTCCCTAGCTTGGATATATGATGAAGTTTGGGAATCAGCATTATTTTAGAGAAGATTTGAAAAAGAGTTGAAACCAATGAAGGTTGGCTTGTCCATTAGGCCTATAATTTATGTCTTAGTCTAAATATTCTAGTCTTTGTTAGCATGATTTGAAGCTGTATAGCCAATATTTCTGTATTTTTTTCTGAATTTATATAGACTGTCACCTCTTGCTGTTATAGTGCAATTTATGTTTTAAAAAAATTGGCTGCCTGAAGAAGGTACTCAATTCTGGACTGCATCAACATCTTCCCTGTAGCAAATGAGAATTGGAAATACATCATATCTATGGACAACTAGATCATCTTGGAATGGCAATAATCATCACCATAGATCAATACCACCCCAGAAACACAATTAGGTTTTCCCTACCAACTTGAGACACAAACAACATGGGATCTAATTCAGGTATTATTGACAATGCTCAAATATAGATAGACAGAGTTACAATCTTTATTCATCCTTAACAAGTAAACTCCTTATATACATCCTACAAGCATTTGCCTCTACAAACATTTCAGAGATTTGGACGACACAAAAGGATCTCTACAGAGGTTTGGCCTTTACCCATGATGAACAAATGAATGGGCGTTGAGTACTACCTAGTACCAATCATGCACCCAAAAAGCAAGGTTTGTGTACATTGATATCACTAAAAAAAAAGTGTGATTAAGCCAAAAGGGCATTTCAAAATGACAAAAGGACATTACCAAAGTTTTTGAAACATACCCTAATCCTTCAAAATAAGTGGTTATGTGTCAATTTCCTGTATCAGAAGCTTAAGATATTTTTTAGTTTGGCACTTATATTACGCTGAATTTAACCTTCACCACTGCAAATTCAGAAAACTAGCTTTCTTTTCAAGCTTTAAAATATAACTCTACACAATCTGAAGCCTATAACGCAGATATTCATTTGAAAGCCCATGTAGCCTACTTTCCATAACACTTGGGAGCACTCAAAAGTATGCTTGTATGACAGTATTAGGACACAAGTAGTCACTAGCAGTAGTAGTTTTCCTGTTTTCTGGCAAAAATTAAAGTTTCTAAATTGAAAAGAATTCAACCTTTGCACTTTTGGGGACTTGCACTTGGGGCTTCCATGTTTACAATTAAAAGCTTTAGCAAAAATTCAATTGCCAATCCATTTACAAATGCTTATAAAAATATATGGGAACATTTGAGTATTTGTGGGGCAACGCTTCCTTAGTTGGACTTAAACAAATGGTTTGACAAAAAGGTCTCCACCAACTTGGCTAAGACAACTTCATGATTGAATGGACAGAATTAAACAATCTTACGGAATGTTACTTTGTGGGAATTAACAACAACAAAATCTAAACCACTTAAGTAAAAAACTTATACCCTATTTGACATTAAAAAAGCATATCTGATATGGCTTGAGAGTATGAGAAAATGCAGATCCAGAACTCTCCCTTGTACCACCTTCTCACTGCATGTCAAACAGCTGTACATATTGGAGTCTCAATCATGGCTATTGGGGCAAACCCTCGTTCCAATTATTGATGCAGCTCTTGTAACTGCATGCTTCTAGCAACATCCAAATCACTATCAACATGGGCATACATAATAAATCCATATCCTGTGTTCTTACCGGAGGCCCTGTCAGCAATAACATTCACGTTGTCGACCTCTCCATGCCAAGCAAGGAAAGATTTGACTGCCTCTTTGGTTATACCAAGACTCAATCCTCTAATACAAAATTCCAGTGTTCCACGGGGACGCGCCCCCCCCAAAATCTAGCCGTCTCGCCGATCGGGACGTTTCGGAGACTTGGGGACAATTGAGAAACGTCCCCCCGTCGTCCCCCCACCGCTGTCGGGACTTGGGAGACTCCGAGGAAACGATGGGGACACCTGGTCATCTCCAAGACGTCTCGGGGACTCCTAGCCATCCCTTGAGCATCTCGGAGACGCCCAGGCATCCCCCACCCTGGGACGTGCAAAAAAGCATTTTTTAAAAAATTTCTTTGACTTTTCTTGGAATGTGAGCCTTGGGCTTAACCCTAAAGGTTTGTGGGGACCCTTCTAAAAGCCTATAAGCTAAATAAAACACTCTCATTCTTCATTTTATTTCTCACATATTCCATTTGATGTTTTGCAACAGCTAGGTGAAGAAGAGGAAAACCAATGAGAAGAGTGAGTGAAAGAGGAAACCAAGTGCGTCTTTGATATCAACGCATCATGCTACTCATTGTAATCATCTTTATGATATGATATTATGATGTAACATGTTATATTTTCGATATAATAGAAATCTCAAATTCGACAAATTTTAATAATTTATTTACTTTTAGTCTTTTAGTAATAGTATTTAAGTATTTAAAATGTTAGTATTTGCAATTTTGCTATTTTATTAATTTGCCAAAGTTTAATTTGAAATGTTATTCTTAAACATCTTTTTATAACTAGTTTTTCAAGTACCATATGTATATCAGCATCACCCCCCCACCGTCGTCCCCTCGCCGTCCCGCCCCCGTCCCCAAACTTAGACCCTTTGTCCCCACGTCCCCGAAACCCGGGGACGCGTCCCCGTCAGGAAACTCTGTGGAACACTAGCATAAACCAAAGACAGGTGGATGGAGATAGTGATGAGTGACACTGCTGTCATTTTCCAAGATCTTTTGCTTGCCCCCATAAAAGATTCTTCCACCTCTAATGGTTTTGGACTCTTCTTGCACAAATACTTGAATCCCATGTAAGGCTTTTCAGGATCCAAACACTTCACACCTACACACTGAGGGGTCTTTCTCCTAACCAAAAATTGAATCAGGTCTTGATAGCTACTTTCTCCATCTTGATTGCCTTGCAAGATAAGTTCCTTTGCTTTTGCAATGGACTTCCTATTAGCTATCCACAGGCTCTTTGGAGTCTCCCTTAACATCTCTAAGCCATCCAAAACTTTTTGATATTTTAAATATTCTTTAGCTACATCTTTTAAGTGCTTTTCTAACATATTGGAAATTAATTTATCTATACATTTGTTGTAAAAAATGCTGGTAGAGAGGAGCCAACATGCTTTACTAAATAAGACCATGAGCCTCTGTAGCCTCAGCGCCATATACAGGATTAACTGTGGCAATTCTACTTCGAACGACTGGCTGCCAATGAGCTCTTTAATTTTCTCATCCAGCCTTTTGGCTTGGGGCAGCTGGGCTTCATGGGATCACAGCAGCTCAATAATGTACCTTGTCCAAAAATCCTCCACCCAAAATCCCTCGCGCTAGGTTTTAGATTACCATCTTTTGTAATACCCTACAACAATACAACATCTCCATCCAATTATAACCCATCCTATGAGAATAAACACACATTGCAGTATGGTTATCATGGTCTTAAACAAATCCAGTAAATTATCAAATTCATTTGTATGTTTTGGGCCCACTATAATCCATCCTACAATTGATACTATAATTTGAATTGTAACTATGGATGCCACACTGGAGCTCAATGCAGATAAATATTTTAAAGACTACTCCCAACATAACATACTATTATATACAATATATCACCATGCAATTCAGCAATTTAAAAATATCCAGAACATCACACTATAAAATAGGAAGTGATCCAATAATAAACTTACAAACTTCAGCAAGAAACGAAGTAACAATAATCGAAGCATAAAGGATAGAGGGATTTTGTCAGAGGTAGTTGCAACTGCTCTAGTAAACATGTATGCAAACTGTAGTTACATATTCATAAGACCTACGTATTCAACTTCTGGAGTAATTTTGATGTCATAATTGTTGCAACAAATTCACCATACAAGAGATGATATGAACCAAGAAAGTTCTTATAGTGGCCACCATTAACAATAAGTCTTATGAATGAAAATGCAGTACACAATAGACAATATGAATAGTGTTGATCAATAAAACAGGTGGCAAGGCATAGTTTTTGGTTGCTTGAATTTAAAAAATTGGAAAATTTTGTACCAAGAAGATTTCAGGTGTTAAGAAAGAAAGTTGAGATAAATGACCAAATAAAGGATTAAATTTTTTTAATTAATATTTTTGATAATTAATAAGAATGGAAGAAAAAAATTATAAATTTCTCTTCTAAACTAAGAAAAAAGAAAAAGTTCATACTTTAAGTACAAATATTTGAAGTAGCTCTGTAGTAAAAACATAAATCAAATCCTTTGTTGAAAAATATAGGTAGTGCAAAGTTCAGATTAATGGACAAGTTCATACTTTAAGTATGAATATGATGAGAAAGTCTTTGCAACATTTAATACGTGTAGTCTTTTATATTAAACTGTATAGCCCTTAGTTTCAGGTGAACGTCTTAAGTCACAGTTTGACGTGACTAATAAAAGAGAGGGAAAATCTCAGGGGCATTCATAGATGAAAGTATGTTATGCACAAAATGATAATGCAAAATTCTACAATTTCCACAAGAGTTATCATGCTAGAGTGGAAAACTAAAATTAAAGGCTATTCTTAGTTTGCATATTTTAAGACCCATAGAACAAATAAGCCGTTTTAAGTTGAGAATTTACAAAAACTGGTTTACAAACTGTTAATAGATGTGGGATCTAAATTTGGATAAGCTGTACTGTTTTGCAACTACAACTCTTCATTGGCAGGAGCATGTTCCAATTGTTGTATTAGTGTCCTGGCCTTTCCTGCTATATAAAGTGCTCTGCCTATCTTATCTTCATCCATATTTTGAGCCCATTTCCTGGAGCTTAACACTAATGCAGCTTTTACATTGTGTATGCAACTATATATAATATCTGCCAACGAGCATTCTATATCATTTAGCAAATCTTCTAAGTTGGTATTCGAGCTACAGTCAATGCTCTTGCATAATCTGTAGATGGTGTTGCCTGCTGCTGCTGCTTTCCAATCCATGGAATCATTGCCTCCTGCTCTGACCCAACGGACAACATTTGTCTCCAAATCCTCAGTTTCCTCAGCCCTTTTTTGGTAGATTACAGGTTTCTTTGTTCTCATTTCGCTTTCTTTTGCAAGCTCATTTATTGCTGAAGCTGCATATTTAGGAGTTACTTAGTAGAAAAACTAGGCTTTTCCAATTTAGTTTTGAGAGAATAGAGAATTTTATCAGCTGCTTGGCTTAGGATAGGGTCTGCCCTTGCTTCGGTCTCCCCAACAAAATTAATGATTTCCCATGCTTGAGAGTATGCCTAAAAGGAATCCTTCACTCTTTGAGGAAAAGGGAAATCATCAAAATTGCAAGCTTCATCATCTTGTTCAGCATAAACCAAAGAGAGGTGGATGGATCATCTTGTTCAGCATAAACCAAAGAGAGGTGGATGGAGATACTGAAGAGTGACACTACTGTCATTTTCCAAGATCTTTTGCGTGCCCCCATAAAATATTTTTCCACCTCTAATGGTTTTGGTGTAATGTCCCATAGGCTGCTAGTGGGTGATTGGACCCACGGGGTGGGTGATGGGCCCCACCGAAGGGAGATGTGCCCCTTCCCAGCGCTCGTGGCCCAAGGTCTCCTCGTGTACGCTCCGGCAGCGGTTAGGAGATGAGCCCTTCCGCTGGCCCTTAATGTTGGGGGGCGTCCGTGCATTTGGCGTAGTGGTTGTCATAGCTTGGTATCAGAGCCGAGGTCTCGAGGTTGAGACTATTCAAGGCGAGCAGACTGTAATGTCTCGTAGGCTGCCGGTGGGTGATGTGCCCCTTCCCAGTGCTCGTGGCCCAAGGTCTCCTCGTGTACGCTCCGACAGCGGTTATGAGATGAAACAACCACTACGCTAGAAGCCCGGACTAAAGGTGAATGACGCGCCCCGGCGTTAAGGGCCCGGAGTGAAGGTGAATGATGCCCTCCGGCGTTAAGGGCCAGCGGTAGGGCTCATCTCCTAACCGCTGTTGGAGCATACACGAGGAGACCTTGGGCCACAATCGCTGGGAAGGGGCACATCTCCCTTCGGTGGGGCCCATCACCCACCCAGTGGTGCACATCACCCATCGCTAGCCTACAAGACATTACAGTCCGGTCGCCCCGAAGAGTCTTGGCATCGAGACCTCGGCTCTGATACCACGCTAAGACAACTACTATGCCAAAAGCTCGGATTGAAGGTGAATGGCGCCCCTCGGCGTTAAGGGCGAGCAAAAGGGCTCATCTCCTAATTGCTACCGGAGCGTACACAAGGAGACCTTGGGCCACGAGCGCTGGGAAGGGGCACATCTCCCTTCAATGGGGCCCACCACCCACCGGTAGCCTACGGGACATTACATTTGGACTCTTCTTGAACAAATACTTGAATCCCATGTAAGGCTTTTCAGGATCCAAACACTTCGCACCTACACACTAAGGGGTTTTACTCCCAACCAAAAATTGAATCAGGTCTTGACAACTACTTTCTCCATCTTGATTGCCTTGCAAGATAAGTTCCTTTGCTTTTGCAATGGACTTCCTATTAGCTATCTACAGGCTCTCTGGAGTCTCCCTTAACACCTCTAAGCCATCCAAAACTTTTTGATATTTTAAATATTCTTTAGCTACATCTTTTAAGTGCTTTCTAACATCTTGGAAATTAATTTTCCCATACATTTGTTGTAAAAAATGCTGGTAGAGAGGAGCCAACATGCCTTATTAAATAAGACCATGAGCCTCTGTAGCCTCAACGCCATATACAGGATTATCTATGGCAATTCTACTTTGAACGGGTGGCTGCCAATGAGCTCTTTAATTTTCTCATCCAGCCTTTTGGCTTGGGGCAGCTGTGCTTCATGGGATTGTAACAACTCAATAATGCACCTTGCCCAAAAATCCTCGACCCAAAATCCCTCACGCTAGGTTTTAGATTGCCATCTTTTGTAATACCCTACAGCAGTACAACATCTCAATCCAATTATAACCCATCCTATGAGAATAAACACACATTGCAGTATGGTTATCAGGGTGTTAAACAAATCCAGTAAATGATCAAATTCATTTGTATGTTTTGGGCCCACTATAATCCATCCTGTTGGTACTCATTTTGGTCTGGAGTTGAGCTTTGGTGTTTGCAGTTTCTTCAATTAAACCCTAGGTTTTCTTGTCCATCGGCTTGAGGTTGCTTGTGTCTTGGCGATCATGTCGATAGCATGGTGTGTTCTTTATATCGCCAAGACTTTGTGCTATCGGCGAAGGAAATTATTGTTCCACCGATGAGGATGGTCAGGCCGATGAGGGTAATTCAAGTGTTCATCGGCAAGACTTGGTGTATCGGCCGAAGTGTTTTGTGGTTCGCCGACGCGTTTGATCTGGCCGATGGGATGCCATCGATGAAACATATGTTATCGGCATTACTTTTTTAGGTCAAGGGGGGGTCACCCCGATGGAGAATGCCATCGGAGTGAGATTGCATATCGGCCCAGCCGATGGAGGTTCCGCCGACGGTCTAGGTCTCACCGACGGGGGATGCGAGGTGGCCATCAGGAGGACTTTGTGTTCGGTTTGGCCGAAGGAGGTGTGCATCGGGGAGAGTAGTGCTATCGGCGAGCTGTTTTTTGGTCCCTCCGATGTGTTCAGTCTGGCCGATGAAGTGCTATCGGCGTAGCTTGGTGTATCGGCGAAGCTATTTTTGCTTGTGCCGATGGAAGGTCACCCCGATGGAGGATGTCGTCGGAGTGACTTGGCTTGTCGGGCAGATCGCAGGACGTTGGTCCGATGGAGTTTCTCTGCCCGATGGATTGGTTTGGATGTCATCGGTGTGATTTTCTATGTCGGCGTAGGTTTGGGGTGTTACACCGATGGTTTGGGTCTCGCCGAAGACCTGGGAATGTGGTGTGTTCATCGGGTAGACATTGTGGATCGGCGGGAGAAATCTTGGGCTGGCCGATGTGAGGGGTCTGGCCGATGGGGTGTGAAGTGAAGGCTTTACAATGGGTCGAGCAGGGCAAAACGCTCGACACTTGATATGCTTGCGGCCGTGTTTATAAAATAATAGAAGGGTCTCTGCGCCGTGCATGTGGGATATATAGTTCCTATGTATTTTGAATATCAAGGAAATGTCTTTTGGCGGGAAATTTCTAAACACGCTGTTGCTGCGTTTCCTAGTGGCCGCGGGTGGTTGAAGCCTTTAATGGCGGTTGTTGCAGGGGTATGGGCGATGGTATGAATGGTCAAAACCGCCCGTTTGAAATTGTGGATTCCCAGGTGACGGTGCAAAGCTCGAGGCCTCCCCTGTCTCTTCCCCTGCCTATTGCATTTACTTTTGATGAGCGCCATTCTTCTCATCTGTACTGTATCTGGCGAATTTTGAATTGCCATGTAATCAATTGCTGGGTACACTTCCCTGTGGTATTTAGGGGACTCTGTTACTCATTTCTGTGGTTGGAAACTTGGACAAATTTTGGTGGTGCAATAGGAGTACAACTTTCTGGTGATCCTAATTTTAGGTTTTTCTGGTAGTTTATGAGTTGTATGTTGTATGTATTATGCACAGAATTATCGATTTCATGTTGACTTAAATGAATAATGTTTCATAGCATGTATTTTGTTATTTGTCTCCAGACTAAATGTGTTTTTCTTTCTAATTCTGAACATCTAGGGGGTGTTATAGATTCTAGAATATAGGTTTTCTATATTGAATGCTTAGTCTCTTACCTCTGCTTAAGGAGTGGATTGAATGTTTTGGACTATGTGTTGAGGAAAATACATTGCAGAAAGGATGTTTGGAAGAAGAAATAACCTAATACTCTTTCTTGGGTATTGTCTGTAAGGCAGACAGTTCAGACCCCCCTTGAAATCTGATGTTTTATCTGTGGTAAACATTCACATATATATGTCTACTGACTCCGAGCCCTAGATAGGCACCGATCTGGCTTGGTATCTCTGTTGTAACCCAAAGTCCTAGTTTCACATCCATATGCAAATCAAAATCAAACTTCAACTCCAACCATTAGGACTGTAGAAGTAGTTTAGGACCCAAGTCCTCTGTCTACAACTGAACATAGGCCCAAAACTAGCCCCTGTGCTCTTATCTTACAGTTTTGGTCTACTTATAGGAGGACTTATCTGCTTTGTGTCAGCATCCCAGTCTTTGCATAGTTATATTTCATGGGTGTTGAATAGGGAATACTCCCCTAGGTTTTGCAGAGCCCGAAGAAGAAGAGGAGATAAAAATAGAGTCTATCTCCTACACTGTTTGCCCCTGGCCCAGAGATACTGTTGATCACTGATGGCTACCTTGTAGGGAAATCTGGGAATGAGCATCCAGTCAGGGAAAAAACCAACAGAAATTGGCGACTCCGCTGGGGACATGAGGTGATGGAACCCTGATTTGTAGAAGAAAACAGTTCTTAGTTATAGGTGGCGACTCCAAAGTAATCTCCCAACCGGTCAAAGTGAAATTTATATGCAAGGGAGAAGATCCCAACGTAATCCTTTATTTGAAGAGTTACCAGTAGAAAGAAGGATGATGTATAGAAGAAAGGGAACCATCTCAGCCAGTCATGAGGGTTCCCCCAGGAATAACGATGACATTCAGGATAACCCTAGGCCATCAGGGCAGCATGTGCCTTATTTTTCAAATGCAGAAGCTGGTATTCAGGGTGCGTATGAGAGGCAACAGGGTGGTAGTTTAAGAATAAGGTCAGAGGTGTTCCAAGAACGCCCTTTCTTAGACCCTGTTGAAAGATTTGAAGAGGCAAAATCTCTGAGGGATGATGAAGATGATGACCAAAATGGTATGAGACCATCTACCTCCATGCCTAAAGAAGAACAATTAGCTGAAGAAATCAAAAGCCTAAGAGTAGAATTAGAGTACTTACAAGCAATGAAAGTCAGAGATGACATGAGACAGAGAGTGCAAGCTTTGAGAGTTGCTCAGAATGATTCAGTTCCTACCCTGGAAAATGCAAATGTGCAGAGAAACCAGTGCAGAAATGAAGTTCAACATTAGCATAATGATCAAGGACAGAATATAAATGATGCCAGGATACCATTAAACAATATAAGAAATCAGAATGCAAACAGAAATATTAATGTTAATCAGTTTGATAGACAACCCATGTAGTTGGATAGATTCAGACAGCTGGTGTTTGATGGTATTCCTGGGTATCCAAACCCCATTGACAAGCATGTAAGGATGCAAGTGCCAAAATTTTCAGGAAATAACACTGTGTCAGGGGAAGATCATCTGAAAGCTTTTCAAAATGTCATGGACAACTTTGAGGTTGAGCATGAGAATGTTTTCATGAAGTCATTCATGCAGTCTTTAGTAGATGAGGCTAGAGAATGGTATAAAAATCTCCCTGATCGGAGCATTTCATCATGGGATGATTTCAAAAGGATGTTTAAGGAGCAGTATGGTGACAAAACTGACCCTAGCTTTTTTATAAATAAGTTCACCAGTATCACCAAAGGGTCAAATGAGCAGGTTGCAGATTTTAATGCAAGATTTACTAAAGTGTTGAACAAATTGCCACATCACATGAGGCCAAATGAACCAATGTGCATAATATTGTATATCAATGCTTTTGATGCCAAAACTGCGTATGGGTTAAGAGATAAAGGTCCTGCGACTCTCAGGGATGCTTTCAGAATTGCAGTGAATATTGAGAATAATAAGAAAGCATCAGGCGAGACAAACAGGAGGGATGATGTGAAAATTCTGCAGAATCCAAACAAGCCTCAGAACACTCAAGGTATACATCTGCCCCTGAAGATAAAATAGACAAATTGGCAAATGTTGTTAAGGACCTAAGCTATAGACTGGCTAGAAGTGAAAAAGGGCCTGATAGGCAAGCTTACCAAAGACAGGAAAAGAAACCGTCATTGCATGATATGCCATATAATACCAATTGGCACAATGGTAGGCCTGCATTTCCACATAACAACACAAATCAAAGAGCTCAACATACCAAGGAAACTCCTGATCCTTTGAAGAAAGTTATAAATATTGTTGATGATACTCCATGGTGCATAATTTGCCAGATGCCACATTCACAATCACAATGCATGATTGCTCAGTCTTTGTATGATAATGCTGTATCCTGTAATGAATGCAATGAGCCACATTATATACAGGATGATGATGTTAATATGCTGTCCATAAGCAGTGGATACCCTCTTCATGATGCTGATGAGAGTACAGATGATGGGACTCAAGCCTGTCAACAGGTTTTTTATGATGAGGATAATGAAGATAGTTATGTGTATGCTCAGGGCTCACACAGTTTTTTGGGTAACCTACAAAGACCTTCTGATGATGAAATTAGGGCCCTCACAGCTACAGCAGTAGCCCAAGTCAAAAGCAATTATAACCTCAGAGGTAAAGCTCAGGTAAGCAGCCCACATCAACCAGAGAATGCTCTTGCAGGTCAGCCAGTGCATGGTCATAAAGGGATTGAACCACAAAAAAGGCAGTGGGGTAATAACAAGCAAAATTTTAAGCAAAGAACAGGTCATGAATCTCAAGGACCAGAAAATAGAATCCACCAAGTTGAGGATCAAAGCAAAAGTTCCCAAAACAAGAATGACTGTCAAGCAGCCATAAAGACTAAGGCCGGATCAGGTAACCATGGAGCAGGCTACAAATGTCATACAAAACTATGCTCCATTTGATATAGCTCAAGTCTTGTCTCAGGTAAAGATTTCTGTCCCATTGATGGAACTGATGAAGGTTGAAGAAATCAGGAATAAGACAGTATCCCTAATTTCAGGGGTACCTTGTCAAGCTAAGCAAAATGTTCAGGTCCAAGGTGAGAAGCATGTCTTATGTAATGAAGAAGATGAAGCTCCTGAGGTGTATTTAGGGGTGACCATGACAAAGTGCCCTTCACAAGTGGAGCCATTTTATGTATCCCTGGTTATAAATGGAAAAGTAATTAGAAATTGTATGCTTGATTCTGGAGCATCTACAAATATCATGCCTTTAGCCATCATGCAACAAGCTGGATTGAAAATTGACAAGGCATGTGGAAAATGTTATGCTATGGATGCCAGAGAGGTACCTGTTATTGGAATCATGAAGGATGTGGATTTCAGGCTGGCAGCATATCCAGAGAGGACATATAAGATGAACATAACAGTGGTTGACATCAAGCCACAATATGGTATGCTGTTGTCAAGAAGACGGGCAGCACTGATTGGTGGAAGTATGCAGCTGGACCTGTCATATGCCATGATTCCAATGAATGGCAGGGATGTTAAACTGATTAGAGAAGAAAGATCATCAGAGACAGTGGAGAGTCAAGAATCAGAAGAACAGATATGCTTTGTGAACACTGACTGTGATAACTTCAAGGTTGTCTCAGATGATAAAGAGGATAAGGAGAAACATGTTTGCATTGAAGAGCTTGACCAACATGGTTTATGGACCATGTATTTTGATGGAGCTTGTGCAAAGGAAGGTTCTGGAGCTGAAGTTGTTTTCCTGTCTCCAACTGGTAAGCTCCTCAAATTCTCCTTCTTGCTAAGGTTTGCTTGTACAAACAACATTGCAGAGTATGAAGCCTTACTCTTAGGCTTAAATATAGCTCTCAAACATGGAATCAAGATGCTAAGGGTATTTGGGGATTCTGAGTTAATTGTATCCCAAGTTAGAGATAGGTATGCCTCAAAGAACAAAAGATTAAAACAATACAAGCATGCTGTTTGGGACACAGTTGAATTATTTGATGCATTTTCAATAGGATGGGTAGAGAGATCAAAAAATGTCATGGCTGATTTCTTAGCTAATGTGGCAATAAGGTCAGATGATATCACTCTATCAGATGTTACAAATGTTGAAGTTAAAGTCAGACCTGCAGTACCAGAAAACATATACAGTTGGCAGGTGTTCGATGATGACAAGGACTTGTTAAGATTTTTGCATTGCACAGATGAATATGAGAACCAAGAAATTGATTTTCAAAATTTTGTAGAAATTGTAGATGGAAAGGAAACTCTTATGGGGAAAGAAGTAATTTAGTTGAAGACTAACAAAATCCCCAGAGGGTTAGTAGCTTTGGAAAGAGCTTTTGACAATAGAGACCAATTGGTCACAAAGATATCTCCCACAAACAAAGATGATTTAGAAGAGATAAATTTGGGGACATCTCAGGCCCCCAAGAAGGTGTACATTGGTAAATAGCTCAAACCACACATTAGGAGCATGCTGATTGCATTACTGAAAAGATATAAGCATGTTTTTGCCTGGTCATATGAAGACCTCAAAGCTTATAGAGAAGACCTATTCCAGCATGAGATCCCTTTAAAGCCTGGAGCTAAGCCATTTAGACAGAAGCAAAGGCCTATTAATTCTACCTTGGCTCCAAAAATGCAAGAACTCAAAAAGCTTAGGGAGGCTGGAATAATTGTGCCAATTAGACATTCAAGTTGGGTGTCTAACCTTGTCCCAGTCAGAAAAAAGAATGGTGATATTAGGCTTTGTGTTGACTTTAGAAATTTGAATGTATCCTCCTTAAAGGATAATTACCCATTGCCTAATATGGAAGCTATGTTGCAGAAAGTGACTGGTTGTGAACTTCTATCCATGATGGATGGATTCTCAGGTTACAATCAGGTGAAGGTAAAGGAATCTGAACAATACAAGACTGCCTTCACCACTCCATGGGGAACTTATGTGTATGTGAGGATGCCATTGGACTAACAAATGCAGGTGCTACATTTCAAAGAGCAATGGATGTTGCTTTTGTAGGGTTGATTGACTCAATCCTGGCTGTATATCAGGTTGATTTGACTGCCTATTTGAAGAAAGAAGAGCAGCATTGTATGCACTTGGAACAGATTTTTATTAGAGCACTAGAGTATGGCATTTCTCTAAATCCAAAGAAGTGTGCTTTTGGGGTAGTTGAAGGAAAGCTCCTAGGGCACATTGTTTCCAAAGATGGAGTTAGGATTGATCCTGAAAGAGTAGCTGCAATTGATAGGATTTAGATGCCAAAAACAGTAAAAGGAATTCAGTCCTTCTTTGGACAAATAAATTTTGTTAGAAGATTTGTTCCCAACTTTGCAGAAACCACAAGGAACATTTCTAAAATGCTGAAGAAGGGTGAGACTGTCAATTGGGAAGGTGAAGCAAGTAGATCTTTTCAGGATATCAAGGAAGCAATCAAGATGGCCCCTGTTCTTAAATCTCCTGATTTCTCTAGGCCATTTCAATTGTTTTCATTTGCTTCTTTCCACACTGTTGCTGGATGTTTGTTACAGAAAAATGAGGATGGTTTTGAGCAACCCATAGCTTTCTTCAGTATGTCCTTGCAGGCTTCTGAGTTGAAGTATGATATCATGGAGAAACAAGCGTATGCACTAGTCAGAGCAATCAAGAGTTTCAGGCCATATCTGGTAGGATCCCAGATAGTTGCATATGTGCCTCATGCAGCAGTCAAGGACATCTTCACTCAGCAGGAGATAACAGGAAGGAGGTGCAGATGGATAAACAAACTACAGGAGTTTAACATAGAAATACAAATTAGCAAGTTGGTAAGAGGACAAGGATTAGCCAAAATGATGGCACAGTCAAACTTGGAAGCATGCCAAGTCAATGCAGTCCAGAATGAGATTGTCAATGTATCTAAATCTGAATGGTATAAGGACATCATATATTACTTGCGAAATCTGAATTGTCCTTCTCATTTCAATGACAGTCAAAAGAGGACCTTAAAGCTACATGCAATCAGGTATGTTATTGTTCAAGGTGAGCTATACTGGAAGAATCCTGGTGGTGCGCTGCTAAAGTGTGGATGAAGATGAAGCTAACAATGTTTTGAATGACATGCATAAAGGATTGTGTGGTGGACATTATAGTGCCTAAACAACAGCTCATAAGATCCTTAGGGCAGGATATTGGTGGCCCACTCTCTTTTCAGATGCACAAAGGTTGGTAAGAAAATGTGACCCTTGCCAAAGGTTCTCAGGAAAGTTAAGATATGAAGGTGCACTGCCCCTTAGAACTGTAACTGTGGATGCTCCATTTCAGCAATGGGGAATTGATTTCATAGGAGAGATTGCAGAGAAGTCAAGTGGGGGGCACAGTTGGATTTTGGTGGCTACTGACTACTTCACCAAATGGATTGAGGCCATTCCAACTAAGAGAGCTACAAGTAAGGTGGTGATGGATTTCATACTGGAAAATATTATCATTAGGTTTGGAGTACCATTCAAGATAGTCACAGATAATGCTATGTGCTTCAGATCAGGTGAATTTGTTGATTTCTGCAACAAATATGGAATAAATTTATCATATGCATCACCATACCACCCACAAGGAAATGGTCAAACAGAGTCAAGTAACAAGGGCCTCATGAAAATCATCAAAAGAATGGTAGACAAAAACAAGAGAGCCTGGGATTCAAAGTTAAGGTTGGCATTATGGGCTGACAGGGTGACAGTGAAAAAGGCTATTGGAAGGTCACCTTTTGAACTGGTATATGGTGCATCAGCCAGGCTGCCTATTAATAGTCTCTTGCCAGTTTACAAATTCATCCAAGAGAATGATGAGGAGATTGAAGACTCCATGACAGAAAGAATAAACCAGCTGGTTGCCCTGGATGAAAGCAGAAGGGAGGCCCACCAAATCAATCTCAAGAAATAGCAAAATGTGAAACATCTGTTTGATAGGAGAACTGCAGGAAGGAAGTTTCAAATCAATGATCTAGTGCTCATCTGGAATGCAAAAAGTCAGGACAAGGGCAAACATGGTAAGTTTGAACCCTTATGGATGGGCCCATATCAGGTTTGCAATACTCATGGGGAGGACACTTATATTCTCCAGGCCCTAGATGGTGAGATGCTGGAATTGCCTGTGCATGGTCAATTCCTGAAGTTTTATCTTGCATAAGTGATCTGCCTCTGTGCACATTTGTAAAAGTATGTGTATATTGTAAATATCTTGTACATTTGGTGCTTTTTTGTGTTTTGTCTGGTCTGCCCGGAGATCTGGTTCTCGCTGCAGTTTTGCACCTGCACGTCCCCATTTGGAGCCTATGTTGGTACTCATTTTGGTCTGGAGTTGAGCTTTGGTGTTTGCAGTTTCTTAATTTAAACCCTAGGTTTTCTTGTCCATCGGCTTGAGGTCGCTTGTGTCTTGGCGATCATGTCGATAGCATGGTGTGTTCTTTATATCACCAAGACTTTGTGCTATCAGCGAAGGAAATTATTGTTCCACCGATGAGGATGGTCAGGCCGATGAGGGTAATTCAAGTGTTCATCGGCAAGACTTGGTGTATCGGCCGAAGTGTTTTGTGGTTCGCCGACGCGTTTGATCTGGGGGGGGGGTTCACCCCGATGGAGAATGCCATCGGAGTGAGATTGCATATCGGCCCAACCGATGGAGGTTCCGCCGATAGTCTAGGTCTCACCGACGAGGGATGCGAGGTGGCCATCAGGAGGACTTTGTGTTCGGTCTGGCCGAAGGAGGTGTGCATCGGGGAGAGTAGTGCTATCGGCGAGCTGTTTTTTTGGTCCCTTCGATGTGTTCAGTCTGGCCGATGAAGTGCTATCGGCGTAGCTTGGTGTATCGGCGAAGCTATTTTTGCTTCCGCCGATGGAAGGAGGTCACCCCGATGGAGGATGTCGTCGGAGTGACTTGGCTTGTCGGGCAGATTGCAGGATGTTGGTCCGATGGAGTTTCTCTGCCCGATGGATTGGTTTGGATGTCATTGGTGTGATTTTCTATGTCGGCGTAGGTTTGGGGTGTTACACCGATGGTTTGGGTCTCGCCGAAGACTTGGGAATGTGGTGTGTTCATCGGGTAGACATTGTGGATCGGCGGGAGAAATCTTGGGCTGGCCGATGTGAGGGGTCTAGCTGATGGGGTGTGAAGTGAAGGCTTTACGATGGGTCGAGCGGGGCAAAACGCTCGACACTTGATATGCTTGCGGCCGTGTTTATAAAATAATAGAAGGGTCTCTGCGCCATGCATGTGGGATATATAGTTCCTATGTATTTTGAATATCAAGGAAATGTCTTTTGGCGGGAAATTTCTAAACACGCTGTTGCTGCATTTCCCAGTGGCCGGGGGTGGTTGAAGCCTTTAATGGCGGTTGTTGCAGGGGTATGGGCGATGGTATGAATGGTCAAAACCGCCCGTTTGAAGTTGTGGATTCCCAGGTGACGGTGCAAAGCTCGAGGCCTCCCCTGTCTCTTCCCTTGCCTGCTGCATTTACTTTTGATGAGCGCCATTCTTCTCATCTGTACTGTATCTGGCGAATTTTGAATTGCCATGTAATCAATTGCTGGGTACACTTCCCTGTGGTATTTAGGGGACTCTGTTACTCATTTCTGTGGTTGGAAACTTGGACAAATTTTGGTGGTGCAATAGGAGTACAACTTTCTGGTGATCCTAATTTCAGGTTTCTCTAGTAGTTTATGAGTTGTATGTTGTATGTATTATGCACAGAATTATCGATTTCATGTTGACTTAAATGAATAATGTTTCATAGCATGTATTTTGTTATTTGTCTCCAGACTGAATGTGTTTTTCCTTCTGATTCTGAACATCTAGGGGTTGTTATAGATTCTAGAATATAGGTTTTCTATATTGAATGCTTAGTCTCTTACCTCTGCTTAAGGAGTGGATTGAATGTTTTGGACTATGTGTTGAGGAAAATACATTGCAGAAAGGATGTTTGTAAGAAGAAATAACATAATACTCTTTCTTGGGTATTGTCTGTAAGGCAGACAGTTCAGACCCCCCTTGAAATCTGATGTTTTATCTCTGTGGTAAACATTCACATATATATGTCTACTGACTCCGAGCCCTAGATAGGCACTGATCTGGCTTGGTATCTCTGTTGTAACCCAAAGTCCTAGTTTCATATCCATATGCAAATCAAAATCAAACTTCAACTCCAACCATTAGGACTGTAGAAGTAGTTTAGGACCCAAGTCCTTTGTCTACAACTGAACATAGGCCCAAAACTAGCCCCTTCGCTCTTATCTTACAGTTTTGGTCTACTTACAGGAGGACTTATCTGCTTTGTGTCAGCATCCCAGTCTTTGCATAGTTATATTTCATGGGTGTTGAATAGGGAATACCCCCCTAGGTTTTGCAGAGCCTGAAGAAGAAGAGGAGATAAAAATAGAGTCTATCTCCTACACTGTTTGCCCCTGGCCCAGAGATCCTGTTGATCACTGATGGCTACCTTGTAGGGAAATCTGGGAATGAGCATCCAGTCAGGGAAAAAACCAACACATCCTACAATTGATACTACAATTTGAATTGTGACTATGGATGCCACACTGGAGCTCAAAAGAGATAAATATTTTAAAGACTACTACCAGCATAACATACTTTTATATACAATATATCACCATGCAATTCAGCAATTTAAATATATCCAAAACATCACACTATAAAATAGGAAGTGATCCAATAATAAGCTTACAAAGTTCAGCAAGAATGCCAAGAAACGAAGTAACAATAATCGAAGGTCTAATGTTCTTTGCATGCTCCCCACCCGTAACACTGAGGCTCTGATTCATAATAGACTTGGCAGACCCATTTTGTGCTCTGACTCCACCTGTACAAAGAGAATTAGAAAAATCCGGGAAAAACTTAGAAAATCAAATCTGGAGAAGCTCAAATCAAAAGTGTCACAAATTGGCCCAAGAGAACCAAAAAGCAATTCTGAGTTTTCTCTTGTCGCTGTCACAGAAAATAAGTAATAGATGTTGAAAACTTTAAAATGAAGAATCACTGGCAGTTTGTCAGCTTTAAGTTTTTTTTTTAAATGTGTTTTCAGAAGTGACTTGTATTCTGCCCTAAGAATGAGAAAGCTAAAGGCCTTTGGTCATTGAGGTGTTGGATTGAATCTTAACGAATAATGACGTGCCTAAGGCTCCATACAAAACTAGATGCAATCCACTACTCTATGCCCTTGTACTTACAATGGAAAATCTAGATGCCCTAGGCTAGTGAATTGAGGGATAGGACTTTTATACTAAATAGAAATTATTCAGAAGAGACATCACAAGACCCAGCTCAATTTATTCTGAACAAGGAGATGGGCATGACCCAAAAACTCAAAACAGAATCTCCTATTTGGTTTTGTTAGATTATATGCCAATAGTCGAACTGAAGGGTGCAATTGTAAGATCCCAATGAACAATAGGGGAAAATAAAATACGTTAAAGAATTACCTAACCTCGGATCATATCACCCTGTTCCAGATTTATATAGTAATCAAAATTATATTCTAAATTTGCTTCAGCCATCTTCCAAACGAAGAAATTCCAGAACTTTTCTCACAGAAGCAACACTTGTCACTGCCAACACCAATAAATGAATTTATCAGAAAACAGAGACAGTATTCTCTAATCCCATCAAAGTCAATGTCCAAAATTCCGAATGGTAGAGAGAACATCTTATTTTCCAGTATATAAAAATTTTACCTTGATAAGAAGAGTTTCCTAAGAGGCATTGAATGATTTTTCTATCCACAGGACTGTCATCAATTTCCAATATATTCCCAGTATAAGTGCTAAGCTCTGCCTAATGCAGAATACTATTTTTTAATTGTTCATATCCTTTTTATAAAATGGCTTCTGAAGAACTTTTAAGTTGATTATGGAGGAGCCAAGAAATTTTGTGTAGAGTTATATTTATGAACAGTCTTATCACAATGGTTACGTTGTGAAAGGATATGATATCACATCAGATTGATAACTCCAAATCCTGTTTAGAGAGAATAAAAAAATTAACTCACCTATATTGCCATAACACTTGTTTGTAAGCATATCTGCATTGTTCAAATTGAAACTCTGTTCCCACAGAGAAGTTGGTTGAAATTGATTGCATAAAGCAGCAGCTGGCATCTCATGGAAAAGAAGACATGCGTGTCCTCACGAGGCAGTCACACCGTTTCACCATATGCAACAAACAAGTTTCCAACCCGATCAGTTTTCATTTGCCAGCATACTCCTGTCCTTTGCCAGAATAGGAGCTTTGGATCAGGGTATGGAATTTTGTCAGATGTTGTAGTCCTGGTAGACATGTATGCATAAACAAGGCACATGAACTGTTTTGACAGAATTCCTCAAAGAAATGTGCTCTCATGGAATGCCTTGATTAAGAAAATGGATTTGTTTAAAAGGCTTTAGAAACTTTCAACCAAATGCAATGGGCAGGTGTAAAGCCATTCTCTACAACCTTTGCCAGCATCCTCCCAGCCTGTGCCAAATGGGAGCTTTGGAACAGGTTATGGATATTCATCAAAGCATAAAGGATAGAGGGATTTTGTCAGAGGTAGTTGCAACTGCTCTAGTAAACGTGTATGCAAACTGTAGTTACATATTCATAAGACCTACGTATTCAACTTCTGGAGTAATTTTGATGTCATAATTGTTGCAACAAATTCACCATACAAGAGATGATATGAACCAAGAAAGTTCTTATAGTGGCCGCCATTAACAATAAGTCTTATGAATGAAAATGCAGTACACAATAGGCAATATGAATAGTGTTGATCAATAAAACAGGTGGCAAGGCATAGTTTTTGGTTGCTTGAATTTAAAAAATTGGAAAATTTTGTACCAAGAAGATTTCAGGTGTGAAGAAAGAAAGTTGAGATAAATGACCAAATAAAGGATTAAATTTTTTTAATTAATATTTTTGATAATTAAAAAGAATGGAAGAAAAAAATTATAAATTTCTTTTCTAAACTAAGAAAAAAGAAAAAGTTCATACTTTAAGTACAAATATTTGAAGTAGCTCTGTGGTAAAAACATAAATCAAATCCTCTGTTGAAAAATATAGGTAGTGCAAAGTTCAGATTAATGGACAAGTTCATACTTTAAGTATGAATATGATGAGAAAGTCTTTGGAACATTTAATACGTGTAGTCTTTTATATTAAACTGTATAGCCCTTAGTTTCAGGTGAACCTCTTAAGTCACAGTTTGAAGTGACTAATAAAAGAGGGAAAATCTCAGGGGCAACTAACTAGGGCATTCATAGATGAAGCATGTTATGCACAAAATGGTAATGCAAAATTCTACAATTTCCACAAGAGTTATCATGCTAGAGTTGAAAACTAAAATTAAAGGCTATTCTTAGTTTGCATATTTTAAGACTCATACAACAAATAAGCCTTTTTAAGTTGAGAATTTACAAAAACTAGTTTACAAACTGCTAATAGATGTGGGATCTAAATCTGGATAAGCTGTACTATTTTGCAACTACAACTCTTCATTGGCAGGGGCATGTTACAACTGTTGTATTAGTGTCCTGGCCTTTCCTGCTATATAAAGTGCTCTGCCTATCTTATTTTCATCCATATTTTGAGCCCATTTCCTGGAGCTTAACACTAATGCAGCTTTTACATTGTGTATGCAACTATATATAATATCTGCCAACGAGCATTCTATCTCATTTAGCAAATCTTCTAAGTTGGTATTCGAGCTACAGTCAATGCTCTTGCATAATCTGTAGATGGTGTTGCTTGCTGCTGCTGCATTCCAATCCATGGAATCATTGCCTCTTGCTCTGACCCAATGTACAACATTTGTCTCCAAATCCTCAGTTTCCTCAGCCCTTTTTTGGTAGATTACAGGTTGCTTTGTTCTCATTTCGCTTTCTTTTGCAAGCTCATTTATTGTTGGAGTTGTAGATTTAGGAGTTACTTTAGTAGAAAAACTAGGCTTTTCCAATTTAGTTTTGAGAGAATAGATAATTTTATCAGCTGGTTGGCTAAGGATCGGGTATGCCCCTGCTTCGGTCTCCCCAACAAAATTAATGATTTCCCATGCTTGAGAGTATGCCTGAAAGGAATCCTTCACTCTTTGAGGAAAATGGAAATCATGGTGGATGGATCATCTTGTTCAGCATAAACCAAAGAGAGGTGGATGGAGATACTGACACTGCTGTCATTTTCCGAGATCTTTTGCTTGCCCCCATAAAATATTTTTCCACCTCTAATGGTTTTGGTGTAATGTCCCATAGGTTGCTGGTGGGTGATGTGACCCACGGGGTGGGTGCTGGGCCCCGCTGAAGGGACATGTGCCCCTTCCTGGTGCTTGTGGCCCAAGGTCTCTTGTACGCTCCGGCAGCGGTTAGGAGATAAGCCCTTCCGTTGGCCCTTAATGCCTTGGGCGCCATTAACCTTCAGTCCGGGCTTTTGGCGTAGTGGTTGTCTTAGCTTGGTATCAGAGTTGAGGTCTCGAGGTCGAGACTCTTCGGGGCGAGCGGACTGTAATGTCTCGTAGGATGCTGGTGGGTGATGTGCCCCATTGGGTGGGTGATGGGCCCCACTGGGTGGGTGATGGCCCCCACTGAAGGGAGATGTACCCCTTCCTAGTGCTCGTGGCCCAAGGTCTCCTCGTGTATGCTCTGGCAGCGGTTAGGAGATGAGCCCTTCTATTGGCCCTTAACGCCGGTGGTGCCATTGACTTTCAGTCCGGGCTTTTGGCGTAGTGGTTGTGCCCGGACTAAAGGTGAAAGGCTTCCCCCGACGTTAAGGACCAGTGGAAGGTCTCATCTCCTAACCGCTGCCCGAGCGTACACGAGGAGAGCTTGGGCCACGAGCGCTGGGAAGGGGCACACCTCTTTTCGGTGGGGCCCATCACCCACTCGGTTGGGCACGTCACCCACCGGTAGCCTACAGGACATTACACTCCGCTCGCCCCAAAGAGTCTAGACCTCGAGACTTCGGCTCTAATACCAAGCTAAGACAACCACTACGCCAAAAGCTCGGACTGAAGGTGAATGGCGCCCCTCGACGTTAAGGGCCAGCAGAAGGGCTCATATCCTAACCGTTGTCAGAGCGTACACGAGGAGACCTTGGGCCACGAGCGCTAGGAAGGGGCACATCTCCCTTCAATGGGGCCCATCATCCACTGACAGCCTACGGGACATTACATTTGGACTTTTCTTGCACAAATACTTGAATCCCATGTAAGGCTTTTTAGGATCCAAACACTTCACACCTACACACTCAGAGTATGCCTCAAAGGAATCCTTCATTCTTTAAGGAAAAGGGAAATCATCAGAAGTACAAGCTTCATCATCTTGTTCTGCATAAACCAAAGAGAGGTGGATGGATCATCTTGTTCAGCATAAATGAAAGAGAGGTGGATGGAGATACTGACGAGTGACACTGCTGTCATTTTCCAAGATCTTTTGCTTGCCCCCATAAAATATTTTTCCACCTCTAATGGTTTTGGTGTAATGTCCCATAGGCTGCCGGTGTGTGATGGTTCGAGTTCAGAGGATCTAGTTGGCACCTCCGGAGTGGCTCAAATTGCTCTTGGTCAGTACTTACTATTTTTAGTAAGTTCTAGGTTGATGTCGGTTCAGCATTGTCAGAGTGGCATTAGATTCGTCTCGTCGATGGCTTTCCGGCGAGCTATAGATCACTTCATTCCGACACCATCTTCATATTTATTTTAAAGTCCGAAGATTTATAATTTTATATTTAATTGGGACTTTATTATAATGTAAGGGGAAAAGTGACTATGAAAATGGAGACATAACATCAAGTTGTGACCTTAGGCGCCCTTCCCTAGAGAAATAAAGTGTTTTTAAAATGTTATTTCCCTCCTTAATGCCCAACGCCCATCTTGGAGGGAGATTAAAACAGGATTTTGGAGCTCATTTGCGCATGCTTACTTTATGACATATTCTTGTGAGAGCTCTGCTAGGGTTTGAGGTTTGACCATATCGAACTAGGCTTTTGGAGACGAAAACGTCCATTAGTGACGGCATTCTACAGGTGTGCAATACCACCCTAAGGTGCCATTGACGATGGATACATCCAATATTCATGCTTGTGCTTCATTAAAGTTCGTTTGATAAGATCTTGAAGAGTTGATGCTATATCTTTCGAAGGTTGTTATATTCAGCTGAAGGCATTGGAAAAGTGCAGATTTAGAGGGAGATAACAGAGGTTTGTGACTAATACTTTGATCATGGTGGTCATACCTCTCCTAGGCAGGCCGTACCACTTCTTGAGGTAGTTTGGAGCTTCCTTCTTGCTATTTCTCCTTCATAAAAGGATTGCCCAGCTTAGACTACAGCAGCAGATTGTTATCAGAAGATTTTCAGAGGTATTTTGGTGTGGATTGTTGCTGTTCATCACTCCTAGCCAAGGCCGTACAGTTCTAGGAGTGACGTGGGACATTTTGGGCCTCTTTCCTCTTCGTGGGTATTGTGTATTTTGCATTGATAGAGGCGTTTGGGGTCCTTTGTATTGCTGGTTATCAATTGTATGCTCATTTTGTATTCTGGGGAAGATTTGATGTATTTCCAGCCATACCCACTTGTTGGTCCACTTCCGGCTATTGTACCAAGTTGCATATCTGAATATGGGTATGTCATAGTAATTCATATTTGGCCATTTTGCTATTTGGGTAGTCAATAGTTTCCTCATATCTATTGTATAGGGTTTCTGTTATATGCTTTATATTTATTATTGTATGCTCTGGCACTACACATCTGCAGGAAAACTAAAACCCCTTCTGCATCTTCTCTCTAGTCTGAAAAATCACAGAAAAATTAATAAAAATAATAGATAAAAGATCATTAAAAAATTACAAACAGGTACGACACATTACATTAACGCCGGGGACCCCATTCACCTTCAATCTGGGCTTTTCGAGTAGTGGTTGTCTTAGCTTGGTATCAGAGCCGAGGTCTCGAGGTCGAGACTCTTCGGGGCGAACGGACTGTAATGTCTTGTAGGCTGCCGATGGGTGAAGGGCCCCACCGAAGGGAGATGTGCCCCTTCCCAGCGGTAGTGGCCCAATGTCTCCTTGTGTACGCTCTAGCAGCAGTTAGGAGATGAGCCCTTCCGCTAGCCCTTAACTCCGGTGGGTGCCATTCACTTTCAGTCTGGGCTTTTGGCTTAGTGGTTGTGCCCGTATTGAAGGTGAACGGTGCCCCCTGGTGTTAAGGGCCAGCGGAAGGGCTCATCTCCTAACCGCTGCTAGAGTGTACACTAGGAGACCTTGGGCCACGAGCACTGGGAAGGGGCACATCTCCCTTTAATGGGGCCCATCACCCACCAGCAGACTACGAGACATTACATTTGGACTCTTCTTGCACAAATACTTGAATCCCATGTAAGGCTTTTCAGGATCCAAACACTTCACACCTACACACTGAGGGGTCTTTCTCCCAACCAAAAATTGAATCAGGTCTTGACAGCTACTTTCTCCATCTTGATTGCCTTGCAAGATAAGTTCCTTTACTTTTGCAATGGACTTCTTATTAGCTATCCACAGGCTCTCTGGAGTCTCCCTTAACATCTCTAAGCCATCCAAAACTTTTTGATATTTTAAATATTCTTTAGCTACATCTTTTAAGTGCTTTTCTAACATCTTGGAAATTAATTTATCCATACATTTGTTGTAAAAAATGCTGGTAGAGAGGAGCCAACATGCTTTACTAAATAAGACAATGAGTCTCTGTAGCCTCAGCGCCATATAGGATTATTTGTGGCAATTCTAATTTGAACGGCTGGCTGCCAATGAGCTCTTCAATTTTCTCATCCAGCCTTTTGGCTTGGGGCGGCTGGGCTTCATGGGATTGCAGCAGCCCAATAATGTACCTTGTCCAACAATCCTCCACCCAAAATCCCTCGTGCCAAGTTTTAGATTACCATCTTTTGTAATACCCTACAGCAGTACAACATCTCCATCCAATTATAACCCATCCTCTAAGAATAAACACACATTGCAGTATGGTTATCATGGTCTTAAACAAATCCAGTAAATGATCAAATTCATTTGTATGTTTTGGGCCCACTATAATCCATCCTACAATTGATACTACAATTTGAATTGTGACTATGGATGCAACACTGGAGCTCAATGGAGATAAATATTTTAAAGACTACTCGCAGCATAACATACTCTTATATACAATAGATCACCATGCAATTCAGCAATTTAAAAATATCCAAAACATCACACTATAAAATAGGAAGTGATACAATAATAAGCTTACAAACTTCAGCAAGAAATGAAGTAACAATAATTGAAGGTCTAATGTTCTTTGCATGCTCCCCACCTGTAACACTGAGGCTCTGATTGATAAAAGACTCGGCAGACCCATTTTGTGCTCTGACTCCACTTGTACAAAGAGAATTAGAAAAATCCGGGAAAAACTCAAAAAATCAAATCTGGAGAAGCTCAAATCAAAAGCGTCACAAATTGGCCCAAGAGAACCAAAAAGCAATTCTGACTTTTCTCTTATCGCTGTCACAGAAAATAAGTAATAGATGTTGAAAACTTTAAAATGAAGAATCACTGGCAGTTTGTCAGCTTTATGTTTTTTTTTAAATGTGTTTTCAGAAGTCACTTGTATTCTGCCCTAACAATGAGAAAGCTAAAGGCCTTCAGTCATTGAGGTGTTGGATTGAATCTTAACGAATAATGATGTGCCAAAGGCTCCATACAAAACTATAGACCTAAGATCCAACCCACTACTCTAGGCTCTTGTACTTACAATGGAAAATCTAGATGCCCTAGGGTAGTGAATTGAGGGATAGGACTTTTTTACTAAATCAAAATTATTCAGAAGAGACATCACAAGACCCAGCTCAATTTATTCTGAACAAGGAGATGGGCATGACCCAAAAACTCAAAACAGAATCTCCTATTTGGTTTTGTTAGATTATATGCCAATAGTCGAACTGAAGGGTGCAATTCTAAGATCGCAATGAACAATAGAGAAAAATAAAATACGTTAAAGAATTACCTAACTTCGGATCATATCACCCTATTCTAGATTTATATAGTAATAAAAATTATATTCTAAATTTGCTTCAGCCATCTTCCAAACGAAGAAATTCCAGAACTTTTCTCACACAATCAACACTTGTCACTGCCAACACCATTAAATGAATTTATCAGAAAACAAAGACAGTATTCTCTAATCCCATCAAAGTCAATGTCCAAAATTCCGAATGGTAGAGAGAACATCTTATTTTCCAGTATATAAAAATTTTACCTTGATAAGAAGGGTTTCCTAAGAGGCGTTAAATGATTTTTCTATCCATAGGACTGTCATCAATTTCCAATATATTCCCAATATAAGTGCCAAGCTCTGCCAAATGCAGAATACCATTTTTTAATTCTTCATATCCTTTTTATAAACTATTCGGACAGTCTGCATAAAAAGGACATTTCCGTCTGGGTGAAAACAAAACATCGCCTTCAAAAACCCTAAAGCAGCTTCTGAAGAACTTTTAAGTTGATTATATTTATGAACAGTTTTGTCACAATGGTAATGTTGTGCTTTTTCTTGTGAAAGGATATGATATTATATCAGATTGATAACTCCAAATCCTGTTTAGAGAGAACAAAAAACTTAACTCAACTATATTGGCATAACACTTGTTTGTAAGCATATCTGCATTGCTCAAATTGAAACGCTGTTCCCACACAGAAGTTGGTTGAAATTGATTGCATAAAGTAGCAGATGGCATCTCATGGAAAAGAAGACATGGGTGTCATAACGAGGCAGTCACACCGTTTCACCACATGCAACAAACAAGTTTCCAACCCGATCAATTTTCATTTGCCAGCATACTCCTGGCCTTTGCCAGAATAGGAGCTTTGGAACAGGGTATGGATTTTGTCAGATGTTGTAGTCCTGGTAGACATGTATGCATAGACAAGGCACGTGAACTGTTTTGACAGAATGCCTCAAAGAAATGTGCTCTCATAGAATGCCTTGATTGACAAAATGGATTTGTTTAAAAGGCTTTAGAAACTTTCAACCAAATGCAATGGGCAGGTGCAAAGCCTGACTCTACAACCTTTGCCAGCATCCTCCCAACCTGTGCCAAATGGGAGCTTTGGAACAGGGTATGGACATCCATCAAAGCATAAAGGATAGAGGGATTTTGTCAGAGGTAGTTGCAATTGCTCTAATAAACATTGTATGCAAACTGTAGCTACATATTCATCAAACCTACTTATTCAACTTCTGGTGTAATTTTGATGTCATAATTGTTGCAACAATTCAGCATACAAGAGATGATATGAACCAAGAGAGTTCTTACAGTGGCCACCATAAGCAATAAGTCTTTTGAATGAAAATGCAGTACAAATAGGCAATATGAATAGTGTTGATCAATAAAACAGGGGGCGAGGCATAGTTTTTGGTTGCTTGAATTTAAAAAATTGGAAAATTTTGTACCAAGAAGATTTCAGGTGTTAAGAAAGAAAGTTGAGATAAATGACCAAATAAAGGATTAAATTTTTTTAATTAATATTTTTGATAATTAATAAGAATGGAAGAAAAAAATTATAAATTTCTTTTCTAAACTAAGAAAAAAGAAAAAGTTCATACTTTAAGTACAGATATTTGAAGCAGCTCCATGGTAAAAACAAATCAAATCCTCTGTTGAAAAATATAGGCAGTGCAAAGTTTAGATTAATGGACAAGTTCATACTTCAAGTATGAATATGATGAGAAAGTCTTTGCAACATTTAATACGTGTAGTCTTTTATATTAAACTGTATAGCCCTTAGTTTCAGGCGAACCTCTTAAGTCACCGTTTGACGTGACTAATAAAAGAGAGGGAAAATCTCAGGGGCAACTAACTAGGGCATTCATAGATGAAAGCATGTTATGCACAAAATGGTAATGCAAAATTCTACAATTTCCACAAGAGTTATCATGCTAGATTGGAAAACTAAAATTAAAGTTTGTATATTTTAAGACCCATACAACAAATAAGCCTTTTTAAGGTGAGAATTTACAAAAACTAGTTTACAAACTGCTAATAGATGTGGGATCTAAATATGGATAAGTTGTACTGTTTTGCAACTGCAACTCTTCATTGGCAGGAGCATGTTCCAACTGTTGTATTAGTGTCCTGGCCTTTCTTGCTATATAGAGTGCTCTGCCTATCTTATCTTCATCCATATTTTGAGCATTCTATCTCATTTAGAAAATCTTCTAAGTTTGTATTCTAGCTACAGTCAATGCTCTTGCATAATCTGTAGATGGTATTGCTTGTTGCTGCTGCTTTCCAATCCATGGAATCATTGCCTCTTGCTCTAACCCAACGGACAACATTTGTCTCCAAATCCTCAGTTTCCTCAGCCCTTTTTTGGTACATTACAGGTTGCTCTGTTCTCATTTCTCTTTCTTTTGCAAGCTCATTTATTGTTGAAGCTGCAGATTTAGGAGTTACTTTAGTAGAAAAACTAGGCTTTTCCAATTTAGTTTTGAGAGAATAGAGAATTTTATCAGCTGGCTGGCTAAGGATCAGGTCTGCTCCTGCTTCGGTCTCCCCAACAAAATTAATGATTTCCCATGCTTGATAGTATGCCGCAAAGGAACCCTTCACTCTTTGAGGAAAAGGGAAATCATCAGAAGTGCAAGCTTCATCATCTTGTTCAGCATAAACCAAAGAGAGGTGGATGGAGATATTGACGAGTGACACTGCTGTCATTTTCCAAGATCTTTTGCTTGCCCCCATAAAATATTTTTCCACCTCTAATCGTTTTGGTGTAATGTCCCATAGACTGCCGGTGGGTGATGTGACCCACGGGGTGGGTGATGGGCCCCACCGAAGGGAGATGTGCGCCATCAATGGGAGATGTGCCCCCTTCCCAGCGCTCGTGGCACAAGGTCTCCTCCTGTACGCTCCGGCAACAGTTATGAGATAAGCCCTTCCAATGGCCCTTAACGCCGAGGTTGCCATTCACCTTCAGTTTGGGCTTTTGGCGTAGTGGTTGTCTTAGCTTGGTATCGGAGTTGAGGTCTTGAGGTCGAGACTCTTCGGGGCGAGCGGACTATAATGTCCCGTAGGTTGCCGGTGGGTGATGTGCCCCACTGAGTGGGTGATGGGACCCACCGAATGGAGATGTGCCCCTTCCCAGTGCTTGTGGCCCAAGGTCTCCTCGTGTGTGCTCCGGCAACGGTTAGGAGATGAGCCCTTCCGCTGGCCCTTAATGCCGCGGGGCGCCATTCACTTTCAGTCCACACTTTTGGCGTAGTTGTTGTGCACGGATTGAAGGTGAATGGTGCCCCCCGGCGTTAAGGGACAACGGAACGACTCATCTCCTAATCGTTGCCCGAGCGTACACGAGGAGACCTTGGGCCATGAGCGTTGGGAAGGGGCACATCTCCCTTTAGTGGGCCCATCTCCCACTCGGTGGGGCACATCACCCAATGGTAGCCTACGGGACATTACAGTCCGCTTGCCCCGAAGAGTCTGGACCTCGAGACCTCGGCTCTTATACCAAGCTAAGACAACCACTACGCCAAAAGCCCGGACTGAAGGTGAATGGCGCCCCCTAGCATTAAGTGCTAGCGGAAAGGCTCATCTCCTAATCGCTACCAGAGCGTACATGAGGAGACCTTGGGCCACGAGCGCTGGGAAGGGGCACATCTCCCTTCAATGGGGCCCGTTGGGGCACATCACCCACCGGACAGCCTACGGGACATTACATTTGGACTCTTCTTGCACAAATACTCGAATCCCATGTGAGGCTTTTCAGGATCCAAATACTTCACACCTACACGGGTCTTTCTCCCAACCAAAAATTGAATCAGGTCTTGACAGCTACTTTCTCCATCTTGATTGCCTTGCAAGATAAGTTCCTTTGCTTTTGCAATGGACTTCCTATTAGCTATCCACAGGCTCTCTGGAGTCTCCCTTAACATCTCTAAGCCATCCAAAACTTTTTGATATTTTAAATATTCTTTAGCTACATCTTTTAAGTGCTTTTCTAACATCTTGGAAATTAATTTATCCATACATTTGTTTTAAAAAATGATGGTACAGAGGAGCCAACATGCTTTACTAAATAAGACAATGAGTCTCTGTAGCCTTAGTGCCATATAGAGGATTATTTGTGGCAGTTCTAATTTGAACGGTTGGCTGCCAATGAGCTCTTCAATTTTCTCATCCAGCCTTTTGGCTTGGGGCGGCTGGGCTTCATGGGATTGCAGCAGCCCAATAATGTACCTTGTCCAACAATCCTCCACCCAAAATCCCTTGCGCCAAGTTTTAGATTGCACTTCCTCTTCCTCAAAGAAAGTATGTAAGTCGTGCATTTCTTCAGGTTCTTCCCTTGATTTGCCAACCGCGCAGACAACCTCCTGATTCTCTTTGCTTATTTCTGACAGCATAACATAAGTACTAGGACCCGTTTCTTGGTATAACACTTGTGATTGAGGATCTTGAGATTTCACCACCATGAACCGAGATTTGGTTTCTAGTTCCAATTTGAAATTGCCTTTCTTTAAAGGAATGGTCGCAAATGACAATCCAATTGTATTTCTTTGTCGAGATCTTTGAAGAAGCTTCTACTTAGTAGCATCCCGTAACTGGCTAGAATGCCGGCTACCAAGATAGTCATCATAATTTTCTTCTCGGGACAAGCCGCCAACCGTACTTGAGCATCCTTCAATTGTCCAACCAATGGCACTGACTTAGACTCAAGCAAATAACATTTGTCATGTGTCTGGGTGCACGAGAGTCCTAATGCATTCATGACTTGCAAAGGCATGACATTGTCTGAGGCTCCTGAATCAATGATACAATTGCTCAATTTATAGCCTCCTATATACAGGGAGATATAGAAAGGCTGGGCTTCTCTTTTGTTGGAACGGAGGATTCAAGCAATGTAGGTTGTATGATAGTCTCCTTCTTGACATACTTAACGATTCTATCCAACTAATCTGGATGATCCTGAAGATATTCCAGTTAAGAGGTCTGCACCTTTGTCTTCATCATAGAATCCACTATATCAAAATTTGTCGAAGACGGATCTTGAGCAGCCTTGACATTTTCATGTGGTGGCTTAACATTAGAGGTGGAAACCACTTCCTTCCCCTTTTCTTTTGATCTTAGCTTATCCTCTTCTTTCTGTGCCTTGAAATGTTGAGCACGTGTAAACACAGGTGTCGAAAGATTTTCATGATTCACCGCAAGAGAATATTGACGAAGATCCTCCTGTTCTTCCTTTATTAAAATGGGTTCTTTCTAGAAGTATCCCTTAGTAGAGTCGCCATTGAAGTTGTCCGTCTGTGGTAAGACAACGTTCGCACTTGGGGAAGGGACAATATTTGAAATGGGTGCAACATTAGCATATCCCATAATTTGATTCATTCTTAAATTTTCAGGACATGTTGTACCAGTATGTGCATCGGTTTCACGAAAGGAGCAAAACATTGCATTTTGAGCAACATCAACTGCTTGTCTTGGTGGCGGTGCTGGCAACCTGGGCCTATAGTTATTAAAGGCTAGAAATTGTTCCTCTTAGGCTGATATGGTTATTGCGGTTGGTATTGTTGCTGTGGTGACTGATACGGCTATTGTGCAGGTTGCCCTCGCATAGGCAACTGTCTCTTCATAATAGTCACTTCATTTGCTACCTTTTGTAGCAGCGGATCCGTAGAGAGCTCTGAACAAGAGCCCTGATTGAATCTGTCTTCATCTTGCCAGAGGTAATCATGTTATCCTCTAACTTGATGGTATTTTCTTGTGCACTGGATAATTCTGTTTCATAAGGCAATCTCAGAAGGAAGAGTGTTAATGAAACTACTCAACAAAATTTGCGGAGATGGATTGACAGTATGAAAAAGACGCGTAAACAGGCGACTAAACCTTGCTATGAATTCCCTCATCGGTTCATTGTTTTCCATCTTTGAATTTGAGAATTGGGCGAACAATCTGTGACCATCTTCGGCACGCTTGAACCTTGCCAAGAATTTCTTGCTCATAGTTCCCCAATTTGTAATAATACTTGGCTCCAGATGATTGAACCAGTCGGCAACATTTCCCACAAGAGTCTCGACGAAGAGACGCACAGCAACATCTTCATGTGATACATGCAAAATGGCGCAAGCTGTTGTGAATGCAGAGATATGTTCGTTAGGATGTTGAGTCCCATCGTCGTGGAACCGGGGAAAGTGCTTCCTTGACCCCTTTTGTAACTCATGATGTGCTTGCAGGGCCAAAGGTCCAATGTTATCACCCCAAAGTAACGGGGGTGGACGCCTCTGATTCTGATTATTGTGATTGTTATTATTTGCATCGCCCATCGCTCTGGGCTGGATAACTGGTTCCTCTTGTGGTTCTTCCTGCTTGACTTTAGGAACTAACTGGACTTCAGGAACTACATTGGATGCTTCTCCAACTTCTGTAGGAACAAGATCTTGGAAGAAAGGATCTGTAGTACTGTCTTTCCCCCTTCTTGTATAAACCCTGTGAGCTAGGATTATCTATTGCCATGCGGGAGGTGGTAATATTGGTCTTCCAGCCGCAAGATCTGCTTTGTGTTCTTCTTTTTCAAGAATAGTAGCCGCGTTTCTCCATTGAGCAAGACTTTCCTTTTGTGCAAATATGAAACTCCTCAAGCTACTAATGATGTCTGTTTGCTCTCATTCCACACATACAAGGTTTGGTTGAATAATAGGTGGTGTAAGATTTGGCTGTTGAACAGGAGCAGTAGGACGCCAGATAGTCATTCCCGCAACATAAGCTTAAGCTTGCTTGAAGTTTTATGCCTTGTGCCCCAAGGTGGGCGCCAGAAAACTGTTGGCGTTTCAATTCGCACCTCTCGAATGCGAGTTGGAAACGAACAACTATGCAAAGATAAATTGCTCTTCTATTATAAGGGGAAGTTCCCTTTTTGCTGATGTTTGCTTAAAAGATAAATAAAACAAATTTTCTTATCTTTTTTGTTTCGCAACTACGAGCACAAGGTTATAAAACTCTATTGCTGTAGCAGAGGTTTTCCTTTTTAAACTTCCAACTACAGCTAGGCCTAAACTAAATGATGCTTTTGATCACCTAATTAAATTCAGAGCAAAGGGATCAAAAGTTAACAGAGAATTATTTGTTTTAACATAAAAACTCAAATAACTTCTTTCAGATCACATTAGAAGACTCATTGTACTTCAAGATGAAAACTGAAAGTAAGATTACACGAGCCACACATCTGACGACAAAACTAGATGATCGCGAGATAGAGAATCCAAGCAAATGGCAGGCATAAGATTTCTATTCACAATATCATAAAATTCTTACAACTCCAGGACATCAATATTGTAGCAAAAGGCAGGCATACAATATGCGATCAAACACTGGAAAACAAATAACACAGAGTGAACAAGTACTTGAAGTAACAATTTTTGCAGGCTAGAATAGGCACAACAAATTTTGCTATCACAGTTACCATTACTTACAATGGGCAAGGTTGCCCTTATTTATAATAAATCAAAGGAGTAGGGAACCCTAAAATCTCCTTGATTTAACCTAACTAACTTGCCAACTCGCAAGCTTTATTTCTATTCTAAGACAAAGATTAGAACTAACAAATACTTTAAAACAATCTGCTTTAAAGCAAAGAAAGCTCCAACTATTACAAAGTGACTTTTTACTATTTTAAGGATGGATAAGCTTTGAATGAAAGCAAATGCTTTAAAACAAAAGCATTTGAGTTAAAGTTGCTTTCTTTTGAGTCACATCCTCATCCACATTCTTGCTTTATTGGTGATGTCATCCATTGATATTTTGGGAAATAATATCTTTTAAAAAGCTAGTGACCGCATCTTTGCTAGGAACACTGATACTCTCTAAGATGATATTCTGATTTTCCAACATTTCTTCACCATCTGCAACCATTTGAAAGAAATCACGAACTTCGCCCACAACTTTGTCAAATTTTACTGTCATGGCAGCAAAACGATCCATCTTGTCGGCACTGAGATCACCATTAAAATTTTTGCGGACAAGAGTCTGGAATTCTATCTGTACTTCCCTGAGATCATACAGGGTACCATCTTCTTTCTCATATGAACACGGGATCTGAGAAACAAAAGATCTCACAAACTTGAGAACATTTACCACTTTTTCTTTCCCTTCCACTAACTCTAAGATTATACTGTCATAGGTTTTTATTGTGAAAAGATACTGTGCTTTCCAAGTAGAAACAATCTTCTTATCTTCAGCTGAATCAACAGAATTATATGCTATCTTCAAGTTGGAGATTATGATTTCAAGCACTGGTCTATTTTCAGCCAAAGTCTGTTGTAACCCCTTAATGTCTTGACGCAAATCATGAGCGTTATACTTTAATTGATAGATCTGTGAAAGTACAACTATGCCTTTAGTTACAAATTCTTCCACCCAATCTTTTATGTGCCTCTCATAAATCACCAACTGACTCAGCTGCTATTGATCGGTCGGTGATTCCAGAATCTGAGGAAGCAGTAAGTCGGCCTGTGATGTGCCGTGAAAAAGATTGGAAATATATTGCCGCAACTGCGTATTTTCAGCCTTGAGGGCTTCTTTATTTTCTCCATACTTCAACACCCTCTCATTCAGATTATCTGCTGCAACCTCAAAGAGATTCACATCTGTATGTCGGGTATTCCTACCAAGATTAGCTTTCACAACCTTGAAGTCATCAACCTCAACCTCATTAATATTCTTATCTTTTGGCCGTGTTTTAGTTTCAAGGACAATTTCTCCATCAACATTCTTTTCAATGTGAACTTGCTTCTTAAGTTTCGTGTCTGGTGTGTCTTGGTAGACGCTATTAAGCTCTGTCAAGTTCAACTGATATGAAGGCTTTCTCCTCTTCCTACCCAAAATGTTCTCAAGCCAGGATGGGCCAACCTCTTGAGGAGGCTCGGTTCTAACTTCATCAACTCCTGATGAACCAATATTTGTCTCAGTGTTATGACCCGGCGAGTCTGGCTTTGAATCTATATGAATAGGAGAAGAGCTCAACGATGAATGTGGAGAAACATGAATTGAAGGCAATGTTTCAACATGCGGTGCTGGTTCAGCGGGAACTTCTGATGTAACTGCTGGTTGTTCCTGCTGACTATGGACTGGAGACTCAACCTTTTTCCTCTTCAACTTGGCCATCTTTGTTCCTTCTGGAAGGACGCTAATAGCCTTAACCCTTGGTTTTGGTTTGGAAGTGGAAGGTACTGATGGTTGAATAACTGGCGGCTCTGCAACCGGAATGGCTTCTTTCCGCTTCTTTTTATTATTCAAAAATATCATGTTGTTTTTGATAACCCAGCTCGTTTTTTCCTCAATTGAGGTGTTCTCTTTGGCGGACCAATTCACTGGTGACAATGGTTGTTGCTCGACCTGATCTCTGAAATATGTGGGAAGTAGAACCTCACCATCATCATCTGACAAGCCCTCTACATCTTCTGACAGGATATCAGCCAACTGCTGAAGGGTAAACTTGTTGTAATTACGTTTCCGCACTTTGAATTCATCTGCACAATTAGCCCATAAATCTTCAAATGCAGGTGCATGTACACAATTTTGACCAAGGTGTGATGCAAAAACACCACGCGGATCGTATGAAGTCTTGTCGAAAAAATGTAAGGCTATAGTTGGACAATTCACTACCAATTACTTCGGCATCTGCTGCAGATCTGCATCTGTAAATACCCATCCCAATCGGAAAATTGAAAGCCGTCTTGCGCATGCTATGCAGAAATGTATGAACTTTATAGACTTGCCTCAGAAATTCCATGAACGCTACCTCATCCGTAGGATATCTTGGTAGCGTGGCTGGCTCTCCTGAGAAGCCATATACTCTGATGTAGGAGAAAGTGGGAAACTGGATAAACCAATCAGCCCATTCCGCCATTGCCAATCTGGCATCAGCTGGAAATTGTATATGCAACTCATTATCCAGATCTCGTACCGCATGCATAAGGAATGCATCATTTACCCGTCTATAATGTCGTTCAGCTTGAGAAAACTCTAACTGCGGGAAATGGTGATAAACATGTTGAATCCCCGGAGTTCCACAATATTCAAACCTCTAAACTGACCCTGAAAGGCCATTAGATATACCAGATATGACATCATGTGGAATTCATGGGTCCTTTGAAAATGAATTATTTGATGGTGGAGACTATCACTGATTAGTGCTGCCCAATCATAGTATTCAGTTCTGTCAACAATCTGGGACATGATGTGAAACATCCAAGGCTGAAATTTGTTAGGTTCTGCTTGACCTGTGATTCGGCTCAGCAGAGTAATCATTATTGCATGCTCTTCCTTGAACTCTCCACGTCCAATGTTTTTTGGCAAAACGTTCTGCTTTTCTTTCAACCACTTTTGATCAATCTTCTTTTGATACTTTTCTTAATCATTGTGCCACACCCTCTTGCATTATTCAATGGAAACGACTAGGTTCTCCTTCCATATTGGTATTGAAAAACATTTTTCAATGTCATTTGGCCTAAGGCTGCACAGCGCATGTCCATCTACTGATTGGATTTCTCTTGTAACTGAATTCTAATGCTTAGTATAAGCAATTACGAATTCAATGCTTTGCATTGTGATGGGGAATGAAGTTGCTGCAAGCAACCCGGAGTGACTCAGATTCTTGATAGCGATGTTTCCTGCATCTTCCAAAGCATGCAAATTAAACACTAGAAGCACCTTATGCAAATCTGTCTCGAAAGTTCTTAGGTAATCATGAACCAACGCTGTTTTAGGCTTGATCTATGTTGGAGAGTACTGCATATTGAAAGACTTGAAGAATGACTGTGAACACGCCTATGTCGGAAATATTTTGCACAAAGGCTGAAAATTGTTTGCTGATTTCTTCTAAAAAGCAGATTCTGAGCAAAAAAGCTGGTACATGGGTTTTGTAGACAATTCTGTTCGGAAGCAACCCAGATCGTCGGATTTTGAAAAAGATGAGGATTTCCCAAAAAACAGATTTTCGGAAAAATAAAAATTTCCAATCTTCAAGAGGATGAAATTCCAGGTGGACCCATTTCTTTGAAAACTGATAAAGCTCCGGCCCTGTTTCTGAAAAATAACGCCCTAGAAAAAAGGACCTTGAAAAAGCGTGCCTCTGTGCCTCCCAAACCTGAACTATGAAGGAAGCTGAAAAAGCACTTCGTTTGGGCTCTCAAATCTTTGTGAGAAGAAAAATATGTCTTCTTCCTCTGGATGCAACCTGCAAAAGTAATGAATACGGAGGCCAAAAGCTTGTAGGGCAAAAAAATAGCTTTCTTTGTGAAAGCACAAAGCTTGAATCTTATCCATATAGAAAGCATCTTTTAAAGCACAAATCCAAGTAGATATGCTCGAATAGGAAGAATCCTTATTTTATAGCTGCCTATGGCTTCATGTGTGAGATGATGAAAAAGTTTCTTATTTGATGATGTCATCAAACAGGTGAGGTTGCAAAAGTGTTAGCCAAATTTGCCTTCGTTTTTGAAACTTTTGCACTCGTTTTGACTCCAACGTGGCCTGCCTTTGACTTCGACAAGACGGCAAACTGTCACCGTTGACTAAAAAAGCTAATTGATCATGGCACCCTGAAGATTTATCAATCCTGATTTAATCCCCAGCCTGGAACTGATAATTCGACGACGTTTGACTGCAATTTTGACTTCTGGGAATTGTCTCCAGATGAAGATTTGGAAGTGGCTGCAGGGAACATTGTCGGGACATGAAAATAAACTGACTCTTGAGTCTCCAGGCACCCCTAGCCTGTAGGGGCGCTTGGGTTTCAATGCCTTAGCCATTTTTTTGATATTTTCAACTTTTTCTATTTTATGTTTTTCGTGCGCGCTCCGGTGACTGTGGGACCCAGTTAGGCTGTCAAATCTCCCTTGTCGGAGCAAAACTAAGACTGATGATCAGTCAATCAGGTAAGCCTGATGAAAACTGAATTGATTGTACCATTTGCTTGCCTTGAAAACTAAGCCAAACTAGTTTTTTGCGAATGTGACCGGGCTGACGGAAGAGGATTTGTCGTTTTCCAGAAAAACATGGAAAATATTCTAAGTCTGGTGAGTCTGGGTGCACCAAGCCTCTTGGGGCGCTTTTGATTCCATGCCTTCGAAAAATTTATGACTTTTGTCAACTTTTATAAGTTTTCTCCGTTTTTTGTGCCACGAGTCCTGTTTGATCTTCGTTTCTGGTCGTTTCACCGACTGCTCAAGCAGGATCGGAGGTGATCTATGTAGCCTGAACATACCTGAGATGAATTTCCAGCTTCTATGGGCATTTCGACTGATTTTGACCACCCGGAATCGAGCTGACGAAGACTTTTTTCGTTTCTCGAAAAACATGAAAAATAATCTAACACTGGGAGTGATTGGGCACCCCCAGCCTCCAGGGGCGCTTGAAAAACTTTGCCTTAGTTATTTTTATGATTTCCAACTTTTGTTTGCAGTTTGCCTCATTTCCCGTACCGGCAGCTGCTTCCTGTCACTGATTTCGATGATTCATCAGACAACTGCCGCTGGATGAAGGATGGACCGGATAGTCTGAGTATATCTGACGTGATTTCAAGCTTTTCAGGACCTATTGACTGAAATGACTGCTTTTATCCACTCTGAAACTGACCGACGGAGGTATTTTTAACATTTTTTGGAAAATGTGAAAAAAAAATCTAAGTTTGAGAGGTTTGGGTGCCCCCAGCCTCCAGGGACGCTTGGGATTTCCAGACTTAACCATTTTCGAGGATTTTTAACTTTTCCTTCACTTTCCAAATTCATCATACTCCGTTCTTCATTTCTCACCAGTTGATTGTTTTGACAGTTCTGCGTTATCTGAACAGCTCTAAAAACTCGAAACTGACCCCTGGCAGATGAACCTCCTCCATTAATGGCCTCGGAGCTCGTGCTTCGCCATTTGAAAAAGCAGAATTGACCTAGTAGGGAAAACACGACCTTTTGCAGATTTGGTCTGGACCACCTTGATCGTGAAGCAAAATCAGCCAAATCAGAATCAGGCATGGCCCCTGAATCAAAGATTCTATGTTTAGAAAATTTTGCTAGCATCCGTATCTCAAGAAACCCAGAAAACCTAATTTGATGTCTATTTTTAGAAATTTTGACTTTTTGATTTTTTTTGACGACAAATTTTCTAGACTTTCACAAAATGCCTTAATGAAGCAAATTTTTTGATTTGGAACAACACTTAGCTTCACTCAGGTTCCAGTTCGATTGTCAATCTTGACAACCTCACAGTTGCATATCCTTTATAATGAAATGAGAAATACCTCCTAACACAATTAGTTTTTTGTTTCTCATAGGCTTAGCTAGCTTCAATTCCTTCACAGTTCCTACTACCTTGATCTTATTGTTTGTTTTGATGCGTATAGAGATAGAAGGCTTCAATGCACAAGCGCATCTTATATATGCTAATCTCACTTGCCTCAACCAACCCCAGATTGCCTCTAGATGCTTTAGCAAAAGTCAAATATTTAGAAGCCAATGAGAGGAGACAAAATGACCAAGTAAAGATCAGAATATTTCATTTTCTTATCTTTGATATTGGAATCCACCATCTAAGAAATTGCTGATTCCGATTTAGAGAAGACTTTTCCAGCAGCTCTTTCCTCGTGAAATAAATGGCTTTTGTCTTCTTCCAAATATGCCAAATGATAAGTGGAGGAAAAGAGCCACTGAGACACCAAGCTTACCTCTTGGCCAGGGTAAGAGGGCCTTGTGAGTTTTGGCTATACTCGAGAATCTGTGCTTTTGAATCACAAAGCTCTAAATCTTGCTGGGAAGAGGGCTCAGAAGGAGGAGATGAAAAGCGGATTCAGAGTCCTCCAAATAGAGGCAGCACCTAAGTGCCCCCTTGCATCCCTGCACTGTAATTGATTATGCTGTGCAAAATCTAACCAAGAAAAGCCATTTGCTTTAGGCAATCTATAATTATAATAGATTCTATTAGAGCCTTCCTGCTCAGGCCAGTGGTCTGAGATGATGACAGCATACCCAGATTTGACTTTATTACTCCCAGTCAAGTCTGTGGACCAAATAAGCCTGTTGTCACGCATCAAGAGGGGTAGATATTTTGATCACACTAATGCCTTAATCAACTGGACTTGGAATGAGGTTTCTGAATCAGATTGAATTTCTATTACCCTTTCGAAGCTTCAGTCTCAATCCAATAGTTGCAAACCTTACTGTCAAGAATTAGGATGGCCAAATTCCTCCTTGTCCAACTCTTGCCAGCTGGGGGGATTTCTACCACCCCAGGATTCATCTAAAAAGCCATCAAGGTGACCATTAGTCACCTCCGATCCCAGGTTGTAAGTAATGAGAGAACTGCTTTGAGATATGAATTGAATATGTGAGCCAGGGGTGAGTCCTTGAGTCATTCTTTTATGTATTTTAGCTTCTTTTCCAAGATTATATTTTTTGAAACCTCCAATCTTTAGGTAGACTACATCTACTCCAAATATTCCTCTATAGATTCCTTCCAGAACCACATGGAGCTCATATTTGAAATGGCTGGCCTGAGGAGCAGAATCTTTTTATAGATAGAATAGTATGGACACAGGCAGGTCCCAATGCCTTAAAGATACATGATTCAATCTGCCATGATATCTCCAGCTAACTGAGAGATAAAGACTAATCTGTTAGTCCACATGACAATTGCAGCGAAATTGTTCTTCCTGTTACGCCAAGTAAATCTGCCAGTCTTTGACATCCCAAAGTGTCCATTTATAGGTGAAATGCTTGACATCCAATTGGCATTGTCTCCGTGGGATTGCTACTAAGCTTTTGATCACAGGTTAGGACTTAGGAGTCAGGACTGTAGTTTTAAAAATTGCCGAAAAACTTGCCAACTAGTGAATTTTTGCGAGGCAAATATATGTGTTTATTTAATGTTTGGATATTTTGCCGAGTTTTGCTGAGTCGCCAAGTCTGAGTCAAACTTGGGTTTTCTGAGTTTTGCCAAGTTACGTGTTTTTAAACTACAGTTAGGACTTTGTTGAAGTCCGCTCTTATAATGCCTGATCAACTGTATGCAGGAGAGCTTTGATTTCTTCCCCGCAAAGCTCTCTTGATGATAAGAAAGTTAGTGACAGACATTTATCACAATTGTCCTCAAGTTGTCCTTATAAATATCTTCCCGTAAACTTATGGTTGTAGCTGCCAAGGTTCAAATGTTAGACATTTTATGGAGTTATGGTTTGCATGCCAATGAGAAGATTCTGAAAGGTAAGACTGATTGAAAACTAAAACAGTTTAATGTGATGACTGCTATACAGTGTGTTTTAGCAATGATTTTCCAGAACTCTAGACAGGACGCCTTTAAGGAAAACAAATATAACAGTAAATGGAAATAGTTAAATTTTAATGTTATATGGTGTGGATAAAAATAAAATTTCTTGTATTTTTTTCAAGCACTTCAATAAGAACAACTTGCAGAAGCCTAAAATATATGTTTCGACTGTGTAGGTCTTGAGTGGGTTGAGAATACAGATACTTGAATTGAGGTATCAATTCAGGGTTAATTTCCAACCATATTATCTTATTCCTGGATTGGAATAAAAGATCGTGCAAATAAATACTCCAGTTAACAGCTCTAGAAAATCCTCGATGTTTGATTGTTTAGGATTAACATTGAAGTAAAAAAGAATCTCGGCTGTTGGAAGGTACTGGAACCTGTGGTATGCTCTGTTGCACAGCTTATTTCAGTTTTGTTGTGTATTGATCCCACAATGAGGTGCCCTTAAAATAGGCCGCCTGAAATGAAGCTCCCATTGCAACATATATTCTAGGTTATTGACATTTTGATTAAGTGTTTGATCCAGATGAGATGCATTGGCACTTATCAGGATGATCTTCATGATTAATGGTGATACCTTTTGCCACATTTTTTGATAGATTCTTCACTCTATAACAGGTTTCTTTTGAATGACTTTCATTATTATCTTGGAATCTTTAGTGCTGATTACTGAATCTTTTTTTGATTATTTTTCCTTTTTATTGACCTAATCTTTTAATAGCATCCATGCATTGGAAGGTTAAGCTGATGTTTATGTCTACTGATGATGGACAAAAACTTCTCATCTGAAAATTTTGTTAAGATAAATTCATATTATTTTTTCTCTGCTAATGATTCCGTTGTATGATCCTATGAATCATCAGAATACAGCAAATGTGATCATACTTGAGAGAATCTTCTCTCTGGAGTAGCTTTTTGTACTTTCTACATGATAAATTGGATATGGTTTAGGAAGCCATCTTTTTTGTGTTTTTTCTTCTGTTTATTGACATAAATCTTCCAAGATCAATTCAAGCACTGGAAGTTTAAGCTCATATATAGAACTATTGATGATGGACAAAAGTTTCTCAACTCGAAAGCCTGTAAAGCTATATTGATATGATTTTTTCTCTGTTAGTAGAAGTTTCTCATCTCAAACTTTTGTAAAGCTATATTCATATGATATTTTCTCTGTTAGTAGTTTCATTCTTGTAAGATCTTGGTTACCATCATAAATCCATAATACTGCCAACTTGATTATGGTCACAGAATATGTCAATGTGATCTTTTTCTGCTTTTAATATGATAAATTGAAACTCTTCTGTCCAAATTTTGTAGTCATCATGATAAGGCTTCTTTTTGTATATCTAAAAATAGCAAAAATGTATAATAAATTCTATCTTTAGGTATTATCATTTGCAAGGACTTAAGTAAAGGTCCTAGTCTTTTCTTCAAGAGTTAGAAGTTCCTGTGTATTGTTTGCTGATAGTGTTACAGGTTCTGTGTTACTATGAGCTGCCTATTGATGTACACTTATTTTAATATAATACACAGTAGCCACTGACCTTTATTAGGGAAAGAAAATGTTTATCAAAACTGGAGAAATGATAGAACCATCCATTTTGGTCTTTGGATTTGGAGATATGGACATTATGATGGCCGCGAATGGTTATTTCTTGGTTGATTTTTCTTGCATCTCAGATCAGAATCAAGTTTTTGAGGGAGGGTCCTACTTTTACAATCATGTAGGTTTGTTCATTAAGCCTTGGCATGCGGGATTTAATTCTACAGAAGAATTGCCCTCAAGGGTTCCTGTCTGGGTTCGCCGGCCACGGCTTCCTTTGGAGTTTTGGAGAGAGGATATTTTGTAACGGATTACGACATTGTTGGGGAAGCTGGCTGCCATTGCTCAAAATACCCTCGATAAAAAGGTTTTTTCTTATGCTCGTATCTGTGTTGAGATTGATCTAAGTAACCTGTTGCCGGATTCTTTGGAAATTTGTCTTGGCTCTGCTTCTTGGGTTCAACAGTTAGATTATGAGTCCCTTCCTTTTCAATGTCGGATCTATCATGAGTATGGACACCTTCAGTGCCAATGTTCTAGGGTAAACAATTTTGCTGGGGATTCTTCTTCACCTTCCTCAGTTCCTTTGGCAGATAAGGGGGATAAAGGTAAGACTCCTATGAAAGATGGTGGGCTTGATAAGGATGGTTTTATGCCTGCTAAGTCGGGGGCTAAAGGGAGAGGTCAGAAGTGGTCCTATAAGGATAGGCAGATTGAAGAGGGTTTCAACCATTTTGAGGTCTTGGATACTTTGGCCGTAGAGGAGGGGATTCTTGTGGAGGTTTCTTTTAGAGCCACTACTATGAGTATAGATATGGTGCAGGAGCAGGTGACTGGTGTTAAGGATATGACTGAAGTGCATGAGCAGGGGGCTATTCGTAGTTCTCAATCCCTGCAGGGCCTTGATTTGGGAACTTCTGGTGACTCTACAGGGTTGTAGGATGATATTGTTTTGGCGGATTTGGCTAAGGAGGTGCTGATTTTAAGTAAAGGAAGGGGGTCTTCTCAGGCTCTGGGTGTGCATCAGTGTCCCCGTAAGAAAGGTCCTTTTGAGAATTCATCTAAAACTGGCCGTAAGAAGTATCTAGAGAAGATTAAATTTACTGGGGATTTATTGGTGGAATCTGGGTCTGTTAAACCCATTGATGTTCACTTTTCCCAACCTCCTCCATGATTATTCTCTCTTGGAACGTAAGGGGGTTGAATAGCACCTCCCGTCAAAAGGCTATTCATGATCTGGTTGCCGTTCATTCTTCAGACATCTTTTGTGTTCAGGAGACTAAGCTTTCAGTTGGTTTCATGCTTCAGTGTGCTTCTCGCCTCTGGTCTTTTGGTCAGTGTCAGTGTATTGGCTCTTAGGGAAATTTTGGAGGTTGGCACTTTTTTTGGATCCACGAAAGATTGTTCCTCTTTGGTGGATTTCTAGCAACTCTTCTATTTCCATGGTTGCTTCTACTTTAGAAAATGGTGAGACTATTTTGTTCACTAATGTTTATGCTTCGATTGATATCCGTGGTAAAATTCAGCTTTGGGCTTATATAAGGTATGCCCGATCATGTGCTCCATATCTTCCTTGGGTCTTAGCTGGGGATTTCAATTCTGTGTTGAGTTTGGAGGCGAAAAGAGGGGGCTGCCTAGGCTTGGTCCTGCTTCTGATGTTTTTCGGGTTAATGTGGATTCTCTTGCTTTAGTTGATGTTAAGCCTTCTAATGGGATTTTCACTTGGAATAATAGACGAAGTGGGCAGGATCCGATCTCTGAACGACTGGATAGATTTCTTTTCTCCAGTTTTTGGGTGGGGGGCAGATTGGTTACTTGTTCAAAGATTCTTGACTGGAGGGGTTCTGATCATTGGCCAATTAAGTTTTCAGCTTCTTCTTTTTGAGTTCCAGAGAACCCTCCTAAATTTCAGCTTATGTGGCTTCGGGACTCTTCCCTGCATGATTTCATGGCCCAGTGGTGGAGAGATGGGGGCCGTGCTTATGCTACAACTATGTATACATTTGTTAAGAAGCTTCAATATGTTAAATACCACCTTAAGAGATGGAATAGGTTATGTTTTGGCAACCTTCAAGCCAAGAAAATGGAAGCTCAAGCTCAACTTGATGTGATTACCCGCCAAATTCGGGACTCTGGATTCTCGGATGTTCTTGGAAAAGTTGAATCCTAGGTTGTTAGAGATGTGGAGGAATGGGAGCTTCGTGAGGAGATCTTTTGGAAACAGAAGGCTCGGATTGAGTGGCTGGGACAAGAATACTGCTTTCTTCCATCAGTCGGTGCAGGCATGCTGTAATAAGGGTTATATTTCCTTTCTGGTTAATTCTGAGGGTCTTTAGATATCTTCCCTGAAGGCTTTGTCTAGTGAGGCTAGTCAGTTTTACTCTGCTCTTTTTATTGAAGATTCTCATTCGATTGAAGATGAGAATTTGATCCTTGAGTGCATTCCCTCTTTGATCACTAACGAGATGAATGATTCTCTCATTCGTCTGATTTCTATGCCTGAATTGGAAGAGGTTGTGTTTGGGATGAACAAAGGTAAAGCTCTAGGCCCTGATGGCTTCCCAGTTGAATTTTTCTAGGAATTTTGGGATATTATTAATATGGATTTGTTGGAAGTGGTTCGAGAATCTCTTCGTAGTAAACAAATGCTTCGAGCCTTGAATTCTACTTTTCTGGTTCTCATTCCTAAAAAGGAAGGTGCTGATAAGCTTGAATTATTTAGACCTATTGCTCTTTGTAATGTGGTGTACAAGATTATTACCGAAATGATTGCAGAGAGGCTCAAGTTTTATCTTCCTATTGTCATCTCTAAGGAGAAAGGGGCATTTGTGGCTGGTAGACAAATTCTGGATGGGGTGGTTGCGGCTTCTGAAGTCATTCACTCTATGGCGACGTCTAAGGAAAAATCTATGTTCATCAAGTTGGACATGGCCAAAGCTTATGACAGAGTTAAGTAGTGTTTTCTTCAGAAGATTCTTTTAGCCTTTGGTTTTAGTCTAGACTAGGTGAGTTGGACTATCAGCTATGTTACTTCGTCATCTTTCTCAGTTATTGTGAATGGAGAACCTTCCAATCCTTTTGGAGCTTTCAGGGGCCTCCGCCAAGGTGATCCTCTTTCTCCTTATTTGTTTATTATTATGGCTGAGGGGCTGGGCCGATTTCTAAAGTGTCAGGTTTCTCAAGGCTTGATTCATGGTTGGCAATGGGGCAATGGATTGCCAAAGCTTTCTCATCTCCAATTTGTGGATGATACCTCTCTTATGGGGATGGCTCGTCTTCGGGAAGCTGAATATTTTAGGTTGGCTTTGGATACCTACCTAGCTGCTTCAGGTTAGAAAGTCAATGAGCATAAGTCATCTATTTCTTTTTTAATACTCCTCAGGCGATTCAAAGGCGGATTGCAAATATTTTGAGGTTTCAGATTGGGTCTCTTCCCTTTGTCTACTTGGGTATTCCTCTTGTTGTTGGTAGACATCCCAGGTCTTCCTGGCAGACTTTGCTTGATAAGTTGCGTAGGAAGGTCACTCATTGGACGCATCGTTGGTTATCTTCTACGGCTACAGTGACTCTTCGTAAGTCTGTTATTCAGGCTCTCCCTATTTACAGGTTTTTTGTTCAGGCAGCTCCTATGTATTTCCTTAAGGAATTTGATGCTCTCTCACGACAATTTCTTTGGAGTGGTAACTTGTCGACTGCTAAGTGGAGCCTTGTTAAATGGGAAACTGTGTGCAAACCAAAGAAAGAGGGAGGTCTTGGTTTATGTTCTTCTCTTTTGAATGGTCAGGTTCTTGCAGCTAAGTTATATTGGCGTTGGTGTACTAGTCAGCATCAGCTATGGGCCCGTATTCTCACCCATAAGTATTTTAAAGATGTTAATTCTTTTGATGTTTCTTGCTTTCCTTTGGAGGGAAGGGGGTCTATGATCTGGCACGCTCTAAAAATGGGGGCTAAGTTGGTTAAGGATGGGATTTTTTGGATCTGTCATTCGGGGTCACAGGCTCTTTTTTGGCTGGATTCTTGGGATGGTCACCCTTCTATCCTATCTTCTTTTCCTCACCTCCAGTCGCTTTGTGATATTTTTACTGCTGCAGGCTGGGACACGGTCAAGCATTATAAGGTTGCTCAGAATTGTGGGTTGGCTGTTAGTTTTAGATGGAAGCACTCTTTTGGATGACCTCCGGGAGGGTTAGAGGAGGATAGGCATGAGCTAGCTCAGATTCTTGCTTCTCGTGAATGCAATACTTTGGTGGGGCATGATGTTTTGGCTTGGGCTAGCAGTGATCTATCTGGGAAGTAGTCTGTTTCAGTAGGTTATGTATAGCTTGTTAGGCAGATGTTCGGGGACTTTGAGGTTCCTTGGTGGAAGCAAGTTTGGCACAAGTTTTCATGGCCCAAGTGCAACTTCTTCATGTGGTTGGTGGTTCAAAATCGATGTCTTGGGATAATTTGAGTAGGCATGGTTTTCATGGTCCCTCAATGTGTGTGTTGTGTTGTAATAGTGAGGAAAGTGTTTCTCATCTCTTTTTCCAATGTTCCTTCTCTAGGGAGATTTGGCATTTTTGGTGGCATGTTTGGAACTAGACATGTCTTCTCTTTGGCTGAGTTTTTTGATCGTTGGGGCATGACTCCTGTTAAAACCTCTTTCCTTCAAGTTACTTGGGATCTTGGCCCTTCCTTTATTATTTGGCATATCTGGTTGGAGAGGAATTGTAGGATTTTTCAAGATGTGATGTTGGTGGCCCATCACTTGTGGTGGAAAATTCTTCATTCTTTGGGAGAAACTGTTTCGGTAAATTGTGATTTGATGGAAGCTGTGGATCCTTGAGAAGTTGTTTGTTGCAGTTGTCTTCATCTTCCTCCTCAACAAGGTCGTTTCATATCGACACCCTCTTCGGAAGATAAATAGGGAGGGGCGTTGGAATCCTCCTCCTCAGGGTGTTTTGAAACTCAACATGGATGGTTCTTCTTGGGGAAACCCTGGTCATGTTGGGATTGGTGGAATTGGTCAGGATAGTTCTGGGTTTGTTCAGTTTATCTTTTCAATTTATAAGGGTCTTCATTCTAACAATTTGATGGAGGCTCTTGCCATTTTATATGCTATGGAGCACGACTGCCATCTTGGGTGGACACAGATCATTTGTGAGTCTGATTCCCAGGTTGTGGTGAATTTTTTGAATAGACAACATTTAGCTGATGTTAGTTGGCATTTAGATTTGGTTGTTAAACAGATTCTTAATCTGTGTGATTCTTTGGACTCTGTTATTTCCCTGCATATACCTAGAGAATGGAACAGAGTTGCGGATTGTTTGGCCAAATGGGCCTCTGATCACATGCAAAATTGGAACATTGTGGATTGGGGTCAATTACCCCTAGATTTGTCTCAAAAGTTGGACCATTTGGTGGAGTTTGACAAGGCTGTGTAATGCCCTTGCTTTGTACTTCTTGTTTGAATAAATTTTTACCCCTCTTTTAGTAAAAAAAAAAAAATATAACGTACCTATCCTTGATATACTTGTGATTTTTTATGTTATGGATGCAAATGCCTTTTTTATGGAAGTTTTGTTCTACCACATCTTACCTTTCCCATCCTTAATTGAGTCAATTAGTGCTTATCGTCTTATGTTAGAGATGCTTATGAATTTTATCTAGAGCAAGGAACTATCCTGTGATGCAATCATTCTACATATTTATGATACATAGCACTATGTCCATAGACTCATCTACTTTGAACGAATTGCCTTCTTTTATACATGATGACTATAGTGATGATTTTTTTTGACATCTGATGTTGCATTTATGGATCTTGTCCTTGACATAGTCTTCTTCACATGTTGATAGCTTACATATTGACGATAATTTATTACCTTCTCATGTATCCTTTATTGCCTTATTCTATATTGCATGAAGACATTATAAACCTTAGTGAAGAACTTTTACATAATGGTTATGACGAGTCTATTAATGCTTCCTTACATGTGAAGTCATTCAATTAGTTGCTAATTATAGACTTGTAGATGATGACATTCTATTGATTTGTCAGCTTCGATTATACTTGAGTGATGGAGCTTAGTAATGGTTTGATTCTATTTATTTTTTATTTTCCTTAATGTTTGGTTTATTTGTTCATTTATCCTCAAAGGTGCCACTGCCTTGACTTGCATGGGTGAGAGTGGACACTTGTTCTTTTGTGATTGGTGAGGACTTGAGGAAGTTAGTTGAGTTTCCTTAACCTTGGGGATAGATTAAGGTGAGGTAGATACTTTTGGATTTAATTATTCACTTTCATGTTTAATCTTAGAGAGCTTAGAGAATATGGAAGTGGAGAATAGAGTGTGTTTGAGCTCTTGAGAGAGATTTCTTGTGTTAGAAGTGGGATCTTGAGCTAGGAAATGAATGTTTTGACCTTTGAGAAGGCGAGGCTTGTGCTTGAAGGAGGATTATAAAGTTGCAAGTCTTCTTTTGACAAGATTTAGAGTTTAGAGGTGGTCTTTATCTCCTTGCATTTTGTTTGGCATTTCCCTTTTCTAGGAATAAATAAAAAGATTTCATGCTATGTATATATTTGTGAGTATGTTGAAAGGATTTCATGATCTTTTTCTTTCCTTGTTGTTGGAAAGGAAGTTTGAAAATGTGATAATGGAGTTCCAAAGAATTGTATATGTAGATCTTAACAACATCTTGCTTGTTGGTAAGAGGTGTTTTTACTTGATTGAATGTGTGATGTCCCAAATATGGAAAACTTGGATTTCCCAAATAATTCTCTAATTTCTGCCCTAGAATTCAGTATCTTAGGGTTTTGCCCTAACCCTAATTGCTGTAATGAAATCAGACTCATAACCAAATATTGAATTCACCAAGTTATATGTTCAATAATCAATATAAAGCATCACACATATTCGCCCAAGTATACATATCAAATATGACAAGAATTGATAAACTATGAAGATGATAATAATGGATATCCAAACATATGAATGGACTGCTAAAATAGATCAGACTCTGCTATAATGTTATGATTGGAAATATGAATATACTATCAACTTATGAATAACTAACAACTTAGAAGATTATTGTCTTTGAATATACATATCATGAGATGATGGAATCACATACATGCTAGCCTCCTTCCTATGCCAAATTGTTGTAGCATAAGCTTTACCCAGAATACCCTAGGCGTATCACTATATCTGCTCGGGGTTGGTGTGCTAGCCCAAGGAAGGTTTGCTCTAGGGCTGATGATAGCTCTTTTCAAGTTCGCCCTCAATACTTGGTCAATTCCTCAAAGATGTGCACCATAGCTCTAGGAGGTTTGCCCATGGTGAATGCTCTTATAGCTGATATCAATGAAGCCCAAAGTATGCTCTCCAAGCTGATATGGGTTAATTCTAATGCTAGGTGAATGGCGTCATCTCCATTCCTTGTCAAGGGGCCATCTCCTCGACACTTGAACTAAGAATCAAAATTCTCAGCCAATAAGATGGGAAAGTTTACCAAGAACATTCGATGGTGTGATGCCAAAATGCAGCTCCAAATCTTGCTTTATAACAGCCCTTCTTTTAGATCTATCCTTGACACATGCGCTTCTAGAAAGTATCCAAGGTGGCACCTAGAAGATCCCATGTAGGTCGGCTGGCTCAAGGATGATGTTCCATTTTGTTTTATCTTTGAATTTGGGTGCCAAGGCTATTCTTCTTATGCAAGTCGGCCTTGACCCTTCCTTGATGCCTTTGGTGCCCAAGTCGGCCTCTCAAGAAACCCAAAGATTGGATGATTTGGCAAGGGCCAAAATAGGTCTCCATGAAGACATCTCGGTGACATGATTGTGCAAATCTCGGAAGGCTAAATGATGGAAATGTTGTATCAAGACCAAGCCAAAGTCACAAGATCATTCCCTTACCATCCTGTTAGCCTACTGGAATGGATGATAGGCTAACCAAGAACTCCATGATAGCTCACTCCAGAAATGGGGACATGACCGTCCTCCTGCCCGGGATTGCTTGTCCCCAAGCAATGAGAAAGAAAACTTGAACTCAATCAATCCCTGGATTCCAAACCCATTGAGGTTCCTCAATCATGCTCAGACGTATCTCTTCAAGGCTGCTAGTGTAGAAGACCCTGGGACCGCTTCCGTTGTCGCTTAGTAATGTCAACACAATGAATCCACCTTGCTATCATAACTCAGAACAACAATATGCAATCTAAAAATGTTATCCCGCACGATATGCAAAGAACCATCCTCAATGCATGAAGACCAATTGTCAATAAGAATATATTGATTTTCATCACAACAAAGTCTCCCAAACACTGTTGTTCCAAAACTGAAATCACATGCTTCATTGTCCAGTAATGAAGAAAAACTATCAAACCATAGAGAATAAACTATCAAATCATCCATGTACTCCAACAGGAAAGCATCATCAACATCATGAGTAGGCTGATTTAGGTCACCAAAGGGAACTAAATGTATCATGTACAACTGAATTACCATCATCTCCATTATCATCCTCTTGTATATCATCAATGGCTGTCCCAAAGTCATCAAGTAGAGCTGATTGCAACACCATAGGATTGTTGTCTTCAAATAAATTAGGGATTAGGTCATGCCATTCTACTCCATCAAAGGTTGTCCCATCACCTATGCTTGTATGAAACAATTCTTGGCTTGTAGCTATCATATACTTAGTTGTTATTTGAGGAGGTAAAGTGTACTTGAGGGCTCTCATAACAACTTGTTTCCCATCATGTTGGAAACTCAGCTCCATAGCTTGTAAATCTTGGATGACCCTTTGTAAATAGTGTAGCCATTGCATACCAAGCACAATTTCATTATCCTTCAAATCAAGAACATAGAAGTCATCACAAAGAGTATACTCACCAAATATGATACTAAGCTTGTTCACTTTCTTCTTACAAAGAATAGTGAGTCCTCCCACTATAGTCACATCAAAGCCCTCAAAGCCATCACAAAGCAATCCTCTTTTGTTGACCAAGCCCTCATCAATATAGTTATGTGAAGCTCCACTATCAAGAAGTGCCAAAACTTTACAACCAAACAAAGTAGCTTCAAAGATGAATGGATTGTACCTTGAAGCTCCTAAAAGATAGGCAATTCTTGAACTCTTGTTATCATCATTTGTAAGTTCTAGTGTTGGCTTTCCATCATCATCATCATCATCCTCATCAAGTACCTCAATGTAATGCACTTTGCCTTTGCCAAGACACCTATGACCAATCTCCCAAGGTTGTTTGCAATTGAAACACAACTTCTTCCTACGAAGTTCATCTCTCTCCTCTTGATTCATCTTTGATGTACCTTCATCTTTCTTTGGAGTGGGCTGCTCTTGAGATTTCTGATTTGCATTATCATCTTTGAAACTCTTCTTTTGAGGTGTGTATGTAGGAATGATATCCAAATCAAGTACAAGATTGATGGCCTCGTCAAGTGTACTTGGCCTATGAACCTTGACCAATCCTTTGATCCTATCATCCAACCCTTCAATGAATAACATTGTGATCCTTCTATCGATCATGTTAAGGACCATAACTGTAATCTTTTGAAATTCATTCACATAAGCATCCACTCTACCAGTTTGTCTCAATTGTGCAAGCTCACGGTAGTAGACCTCCACATATTTGCGATCAAACCTGTTAATGAGTTTTTGAACAAACTCATCATATGAAGTGATCCTATTATGATGTTGAGAAACAAGTCCATGATGCAAACATTCATAAGCTAGACGCTCCAAGTGCATCGTAGCAAAGTGTATCGCCTTCTCCTCACTCATAGGCTTGAGAGTAAGGAAGGTGTCTAGCTTGTTGACCCAAGATCAAGCATTTATTGGTCCGCCACCATCAAATTTTGAAAGAGGTATCTTGTTCAAGGCATCTTTATACTCCTTAGGCTCCTAGTGTTGTTGTGCTCTTCTCAGTCTTTGATTATTCCTTCTTCCTCTTTAGCCCTCTCTCTTTTGGCTCATGTAGTTGTTGAAGTTGATTATGTTTCACACATGCTCGGGAAGGGCATCATACTCATCGACCAAGGATGTCAAGTCTTCATCAAAGGGCACCTCTTCTTCTTCTTCTACTTGGGGCTCCTCCACTACTTCCTCTTCCCTAGGAAGGAAAGTAGGTCGCATGGGCCTGTCCACTATAGGTATATGTGATCTACGATCATGAGGTGATCCTGCTGCACTCCCAACTCATGTGCTCTCTGCATTGCTTTGATTATTGTTGCCTCCATTATTTGCATTGTTCATTAGAGCTTGGAGCATCCTCTCAATGCAACAATTGGTATTATGCTATTGTTTTGTCATCCTCCTTTGATTGTCAATCATCTCTTGTAGCATTTGCTCCACATCTCCTCTAAGAGGGTTGCCTTGTCTTTTGTCTCCCATGTCTTTAGCTCTTCTTCTCTGGTAATGATGCGGCAGCGGACTAATGTGATCCCTCATAACCCATAGGCTGGCAGGATCTTTTGCTTTGATAGCATTGTGCTGTCCCAAATATGGCAAACTTGGATTTCCCAAATAATTCTCTAATTTCTACCCTAGAATTCAGTATCTTAGGGTTTTTCCCTAACCCTAACTGCTGTAATGAAATCAGACTCACAACCAAATATTGAATTCACCAAGTTATATGTTGAATAATCAATATAAACCATCACATATTCGCCCAAGCATACAGATCAAATATGACAAGAATTGATAAACTATGAAGATGATAATCATGGATATCCACACATATGAATGGATTGCTAAAATAGATCAGACTCTGCTGTAATGTTATGACTGGAATTATGAATATATTATCAACTTATGAATAATTAACAACTCAGAAGATTATTGTCTTTGAATATACATATCATTGGAAGATGGAATCACATACACGATAGCCTCCTTCCTATGCTAAACTGCTATAGCATAAGCTCTGCCTAGAATACCCTAGGTGTAGTACTATATTTGCTATATATCTGCTCTGGGTTGGTGCGCTAGCCCAAGGAAGGTACGCTCTAGGGATGATGATAGCTCTCTTCAAGTTTGCCCTCAATACTTGGTCAATTCCTCCTCAAAGATGTGCACCATAGCTCTAGGAGGTTCACCCATGGTGAATGCTCTTATAGCTGATATCAATGAAGCCCAAAGTATGCTCTCCAAGCTGATATGGGTTAAGTCTAATGCTAGGTGAATGGGGTCATCTCCATTCCCTTTCAAGGGGCCATCTCCTTGACACTTGAACTAAGAATCAAAATTCTCAGCCAATAAGATAGGAAAGTTTACCAAAAACATTCGATGGTGTGATGCTAAAATGTAGCTCCAAATCTTGATTTTATACCATCCCTTCTTCTAGATCTCTCCTTGACACATGTGCTTCTAGAAATTATCCAAGGTGGCGCCTAGAAGATCCCATGCAAGTTGGCTGGCTCAAGGATAATGTTTCATTTTGTTTATCTTTGAATTTGGGTGCCAAGACTATTCTTCTTATGCAAGTCGGCCTTGACCCTTCTGTCAGGTTTCAAGCATTTAAACATGCAGGTGCCTTCCCAAAAAATCCAAAAAATTCTAAGTCTTTGGACCTCCTCAGCATTTTTCAAATATAACCTAATTTTCTGGAGGAGGGGGTCATCATCATGTTTTCGGGTATCACCCTGATATTCTTGCGGGGGGTCATCATATTCTAATGTCGGGGGATCTTAGTCAAGATCACCCCGACGTTGTTTTATCACCTCGATGTCACGGACGTCAGTTCTTGTGGGGGGTGATATCTACTTGACGTCACCCTGATATTTTGTGGGGGGTGATTTTTCAATATCAGGTGATATTCCAAATATCACCCTTGTCACCGAGGATCACCCCGATATTGCAATATGACGGTGACGTCATCAGGATCAGTGGGGTGCATCATGTGGTCATTGGCAAGACGTATGGTATCGACAAAGCAGGAGGATCTTCCTCCGATGCATCGGGATGTGCCGATAAGGGTGATATTTCACATCAGGGTGATGTGAAATATCGGGGTGATTTTTCAAGGGAGGATTATCATGCAGGTGGTTTGCTGACGTCAGGGTGATATTAAACATCGGAGCATCATGCAGGGGGATCATGATGAGGTTATATTGGCATCGTTGGGAGCAAAATCGCCGACTATCATCTTTCGGTGTGGTCATGCATATAAAGTGTTCAGGAGGTCGCCGCGGGGTGCATGTGGGATAATTAGTTCCCACATGATTTGAAGTATCAGGGTCATATTTCTTGGCGGGAAAGTTTCAAGAGCGCATAGGCAACTGCATTTCCCAAGGCCGCAGATTGGTATACCTTTAATGGCAAAGTTTGTAGGGTATGGGCGATGGCGTGGATGGATCAAGTACCCGATTGAAGATGTGAATCCCCAGACGACGGCGCAGGGCTCGAGACCTTCCTGTCTCCTTTGCTTGTTGCATTTAATGATTGAGCGCCTTTTTCTCATGATGAATGTATTTGGCAAATTTTGAATGACCACGTGCTTAATGCTGAGTGCACCTTCCTTGCTGTAAATAGCGAGATGTGTCTCATTTAAAGGTGGTTGAAGACCTGGGCACTTTTGTGTAAATAGTGAAAAACAGGGCATTTCCATGCTACTGTATCTCATTTTGGAGTTTATGAGTTGTATCATGAATGTATATTGCATAAATTCTCAGTTTCATTGTTGATTTATATGAAAAATGCTCTTATGCATGTGTTTATCTGTTTGCCTTCTTTGCTGCATGCTTTCCTTCTTTTGAATCTAGTTGCTAAGGGTTTCATAGATTCTAGGATACAGGTTTCTGTATTACATGCTTCACCTTCAACTTCCATTCAAGGAGTGGATTAAACTGTTTTAGGTTAATCATGGAGAAGGTTGTATGTCAGCAGGGATATTTGTAAGTGGAGGCAGCTAAATACCTATTCTTGGGTGATGTTTGTAAGGCAAGCATCAATCTAACCCCTTGAAACTTGAATCCAAAATGCAATCCATTCTCTTGTATAAGTCTAGTTGACTCCTTGCCCTGAGATAGGCACTGGTCTGCTCTTGGGTTAGTAGTTATGATCCAAAACCCCTTGTCTTGCATCCAAATCATGAAATCCACCTTTTTCATAACTTCCACCTGTTAGTTGTAGTAGGATTAGGACCCCTACATACTCTCATCCACAACCAAATAAATATGTCCAAGAATGTTGCCAACCTTGTGATTTATCACACAAATCTTGGTCCACACATTGAGAGTATTCTGCCTGTTATCACAAAGCTAAATCTTGCTGTCATTGGGTGAGTCAAGTGTTATATTTTTAGCTAATAGGGATACCCTCCTTGGTGCGGCAGGACCAGAAGTGAAGGGGAGGCAGCTCACGCAACCTCCTGTATCTGTTGACCGAATTTGCATGTGCATTGGAGCTGGCAAAGCCTCTGCCAATTTGGGAAGCAACATAAATGGCGACTCTGCTGGGGAAGTTGCAGTAAAAGAGTCAAGTAATTTGAGGGCTGGAAAATCTAGTTTCCAGTGAAGTTGTTGCAGCAGGATCCAAAAATGACCATGTGGTGCTTTGCTAGCATGATGAATCCAGAATTACAAATATGCCTTGTTGATTTTTTGTTCTCTTTGTGAGAGGTGGCGACTCTGTTGATTGAACCTATCAAATGCTGCAACATATTTCCAGGTATTCATCTTTTAATTCAAAATGATGAGTTTAGAGCAGTAATCCTGGTTGTGCTCTCAAAGAAGACCATTCTTTATTGAAACATATAGAGCCCTAGATTTCATAGGAATATGTGGTTACCCAAATGCTATTCCCAGTAAAATTAGAAAATGTTTGCCAAAATATAGTGGATCAGATTCATAATCGGCAAACAAACATCTGCAAAAATTTTGTGACTTAATAGAAGATTATGACGTAGAGGGTGAAGATGTTGTAATGAGACTCTTTGATCAGTCATTAGAAGATGATGCTAGGGTTTGGTTTTCAGACCTGCCTGTATGTTCAGTTTCTTCATGGATAGATTGAGAGATTGCATGCCTAGGGCAGTTTGGTGAGAGATTTGATGTGGCCTCATTGATCATACAGTTTATGAATATCCAAAGGGGAGATGAGGAATTGGTTCCAGCCTTTAATCTTAGATTTATTAAGTTGCTCAAGCAAATTCCTAAGTATATGAGACCCAATAATGCATTGTGCTTAGCAATTTATTTGGTTGCATTTGATGAGGAAATGAGCTATCTATTGAGAGATAAAGAACCAGTCACACTTCGCTAGGCTTTCTAATTTGCTATGGATATTGAAAACAATGAGAAATATGGAATACCAGTAGGTTTCATAGCTGCAAGCCTTCAAAACAGTTATCAAGATGAATATATTTTTGCTGTTCTAGTGTGTTTATTGAATGATGATTGTGTAAACAGAAATATATTTCAGAATAGTGTGTGCAGCCATGATGTGATGCATGAAGATGTTATAGAAAATGTAGGCACATCTTGTGATAACAGAAACAAAGACTGTTATCAGCCTCTAGAAGAAAAAACAACAAACACAAAATGCCCTTCAAATAATGAAATGAAAGATATACATGAGGTTGTGTCTTGCAGCAGTTTGCATATCCCAGTTATGCCTGATTATTTGTGTGAAATGGATATGCAGGGCTTCACTCTGAATATAGAAGATGTTGTTTCAAGGGACAACAGTAAATGTGTTAGTGATTGTCAGCATTCAAATGCATATATGAGCCTTTCAGATGATGAAATATATATGGATGCTGAATATGAGTGTTTCTTTGAAGATTCTGACCACCTTCACAGTGCAGAGATTGAGAAATTTGTTTTTGATTATCAGTGCATTGGTGAAGAGAAAAAATAGTGTCACTGTTCAGAGCTTGATAGACAAGTTGCAGATGGGTGTGCTCATACAGTTGGGGATAGTGCTGGTTGTAGAGGTGATTATGAAGTTTTTGACATAGGGTTACTTTCTGAGCTTTTTCTGCCTTCTTTTGAGACATTCCAGGTGGACATTAATGATAAGATTGCTGAGCACAATGATGATGAATATCTAAATGTTTATAAAGATAAATTTGATTATGACATGTTTGTGCCTGAATATTGCATGTTTGATACAGAGGGGCCTTTATTTTTTGAAGAAGGCCTAAATTCTGATGTGGATTCATTTGTTTCATGTGAGTCCGTTAGTTTTCCAAGCAACATCAGTGACTCGTATGATGATGATGACATTCTACAGCTGATGATAATGTGTGTTGATGAAGCTGGTTGTAGCTTTGTTAAAGAAAATGAAATGGGCAGCAGCACAAATAATTGCAATACTGGGTGTTGTAGACAGTTAAAAGTTTTCAGGATTCATTTGAAGAAATCAAAAGAAAACATGGTTTTTGACAAAGGAAAATTCTGGTTTTTCCTTTTTGGTGGCTCTGGGCCGCCAAGTAAATTTTAACTAAAAGTGTTTTGTGATGCAGGTTGGTATGTGTTCGACTCTGTTGCCCAATGGATAAGGGACTGGTCTGCATCCCAGAGTTCTATGATTCTCGCCATGCCTACAAGAGGCATGCGTCCCCAGACAGAGCCTATGTTACCGCCTGCATGAACAGTCAGGTTTCAAGCATTTAAACATGTAGGCACCTTCCCAAAAAATCCAAAAAATTCTATGTCTTTGGACCTCCTCATCATTTTTCAAATATAACCTAATTTTCCAGAGGAGGGTGTCATCATCATGTTTTCGGGTATCACCCTGATATTGTTGCGGGGGGTCATCATATTCTAATGTCGGGTGATCTTAGTCAAGATCACCCCGACACTGTTTTATCATCTAGATGTCGCGGACGTCAGTTCTTGTGGGGGGTGATATCTACTTGACGTCACCCTGATATTTTGTGGGGGGTGATTTTTCAATATCGGGTGATATTCTGAATATCACCCTTGCCGCCGAGGATCACCCTGATATTGCAATATGATGGTGACGTCATCAGGATCAGTGGGGTGCATCATGTGGTCATCGGCAAGATGTATGGTATCGACAAAGCAAGAGGATCTTCCTCCGATGCATCGGGATGTGCCGATAAGGGTGATATTTCACATCAGGGTGATGTGAAATATCAGGGTGATTTTTCAAGGGAGGATTATCATGTAGGTGGTTCGCTGACGTCAAGGTGATATTGAACATTGGAGCATCATGTGGGGGGATCATGATGAGGTTTATATTGGCGTCGTCGGGAGCAAAATCGCCGACTATCATCTTCTGGTGTGGTCATGCATATAAAGTGTTTAGGAGGTCGCTGCAGGGTGCATGTGGGATAATTAGTTCCCACATGATTTGAAGTATCAGGGTCATATTTCTTGGCGGGAAAGTTTCAAGAGTGCACAGTCAACTGCATTTCCCAAGGCCGCGGATTGGTATACCTTTAATGGCAAAGTTTGCAGGGTATGGGCGATGGCGTGGATGGATCAAGTACCTGATTGAAGATGTGAATCCCCAGACGACGGCGCAGGGCTTGAGACCTTCCTGTCTCCTCTGCCTGTTGCATTTAATGATTGAGCACCTTTTTCTCGTGATGAATGTATCTGGTGAATTTTGAATGACCACGTGCTTAGTGCTGAGTGCACCTTCCTTGCTGTATATAGCGGGCTATGTGACTCATTTAAAGGTGGTTGAAGACCTGGGCACTTTTGTGTAAATAGTGAAAAATAGGGCATTTCCGTGCTGCTGTATCTCATTTTGGAGTTTATGAGTTGCATCATGAATGTATATTGCATAAATTCTCAGTTTTATTGTTGATTTATATGAAAAATGCTCTTATGCATGTGTTTATCTGTTTGCCTCCTTTGCTGCATGCTTTCCTTCTTTTGAATTTGGTTGCTAAGGGTTTCATAGATTCTAGGATACAGGTTTCTGTATTACATGCTTCACCTTTAATTTCCATTCAAGGAGTGGATTAAACTATTTTAGGTTAATCATGGAGAAGGTTGTATGTCAACAGGGATATCTGTAAGTGGAGGTAGCTAAATACCTATTCTTGGGTGATGTTTGTAAGGCAAGCATCAATCTAACCCCTTGAAACTTGAATCCAAAATGCAATCCATTCTCTTGTATATGTCTAGTTGACTCCTTGCCCTGAGATAGGCATTGGTCTACTCCTGGGTTGGTAGTTATGATCCAAAACCCCTTGTCTTGCATCCAAATCATGAAATCCACCTTTTTCATAACTCCCACCTGTTAGTTGTAGGAGTAGGATTAGGACCCCTGCATACTCTCATCCACAACCAGACAAATATGTCCAAGAATGTTGCCAACCTTGTGATTTATCACACAAATCTTGGTCCACACATTGAGAGTATTCTTCCTGTTCACAAAGCTAAATATTTCTGTCATTGGGTGAGTCAAGTGTTATATTTTTAGCTAATAGGGATACCCCCCTTGGTGCGGCAGGACCATAAGTGAAGGGGAGGCAGCTCATGTAACCTTTCGTATCTGTTGACCGAATCTGCATGTGCATTGGAGCTGGCAAACCCTCTGCCGATTTGGGAAGCAACACCTTCCTTGATGCCTTTGGTGCCCAAGTCGACCCTAACCTATGATGATTTCGGTGCTTTCCTTAGACCAACTCATCCTCTCAAGAAACCCAAAGCTTGGATGATTTGGCAAGGTCCAAAATAGGTCTCCATGAAGACATCTGGGTGACAAGATTGTGCAAAGCTCGGAAGGCTAAATGATGGAAATGTTGTATCAAGACCAAGCCAAAGTCACAAGATCATTCCCCTACCATCCTGTTAGCCTATAGGAATGGATGATAGGCTAACCAAGAATTCCATGATAGGTCACTCTAGAAATGGGGACATGATAGAATGTATAATATGGAAAGAAACTATTGCATAAGTATGGTGGTTTTATTTGAGTGAATGAGTGGTTTACATGTTAAGAGTGAACTATGAAGGTTTGATGTACTTAACATGTTTAGGAGTTTGGTAGTATTTGTAGGTGGCATGGAGTGTGGTTCTAGCTCAAGAGAGCTCTTTTTTATGTGTATGAAGAAATATGAAGTGGAGATTGAAATTAGAATGTTGAAAGAGGGATATTCTTGTGTTTCTTGATATCCATTAATATATGAATATTCATTTCCTTGAGATTCTTGTTAGTTTCTACATTAAACTCTCTAATGGATGTGGAGGTCCTTGGTAAAAGACACTATAGCTTTGCTTCACCTACCTCTCCTTGTGAGTCTTAATGGATCTACTTCTATTACATGTATGGCTTTCTTTATGTTGACCAAGATCTATTTTGTTTTATGATTATGTATTTGTTATCATATTTATTAGTTTTTTAGACAAGGTGGAGTGGACTTTATAGTTCCACATGGTTAGGAGGTAGCCTTCCTACCACTGGCTTGAAGCTTGGAGCTATGGAGTCTTGGAGAAGGACCTAATTTTGTTCATTTTGAATATTGTATGAAACAAGTTGTAAGAGGATTGCTATTCATTTGTACTCATAGAGATGAAACAATATTGATGTATGGATGGATTAGCAAATTAAAATTGTAAGTTTGCCTTTGTAATTTTGTAAGAAGAAAGTTGTAAATTATTAAGCTATGGACTTTTTAATCAATAGTCAAATTTGTGTTGTTTTCATAACTCAAAATTTGAAAGATCAATCTTTTTGTTGCGTAAAATTATGTTCTTGGATGGTCTATAGTATAGGTCTGTAGTCAATTTTAGCCAAAAGTTATGTCAGCTTGTAGGATTTATAGTTTTTTTTGTCAAAAAATTATTCATGGAAGTCGTACGATCAATTGTAGGTCTTTTAGCATTGTTAGTGGGTCTTATAGCATCATAAAGTATTCATAATGATAATTTTTCATTAAGGGAGGATAGATAGACATGTCATAGGACTTGCATGAAAATTTCACTTCTAGATTATGTGTAGTTTTTGAGAAATCAAACGATCATGGAGGCGTCTTAACAACTGTGATAGAGCAAGGTTTTGAAGTGGCGTTCATCCCTTTGTAGTAGTGTCCTTGTAATGAATTTTCCAAAACTATTTAGGGTTTAATGGTACTCTTTGTGCTCTTTCTTTCACTTTTTTGTAGGATTGAATATGTTATGTTTTGACAAAATTATGACAATTTCTTTTTAGAACTTGTTTGTGCAATAACCACTCCAAAAAACATGTGAAGGTCTTCTTTGGATGGTTGGGAAGGTCAAGTGGTATGCTTTATAATTGTCCAAAATTTTGTAATCATTCAATGGGTTATTTTATGGTTTTGGAAGTAATGTGTGAAATGCTCATTCTTACACTAGGTGTAATAATTAATGAACATGGATGGTTCCTTAGGATAAGGAACTAATAAAAATAGTTTATATTGTGGGTTATGATGTTAGGGCAAAAGATAAACAATACCTATATCTAAGTATCATGTATTCATTAATTCTAAGATGGAACACTTGCATATGTATATTTTAACTAGGTGTTTCTCCTAGTTGTATGTATGTCTCCTTTGTGTAAGAAGGAACTTAATGTGCATGTTTAGTAATTAGATAAGGAGAATAAATGTAATTTATCCAACTTATAACAATGTCCTGTTTATGATTAGTGAATTGAGTCTATGCATGTGTGTATGTTATGTCTTAATATCTATCATTATCTCTCATGACTGTCATGCTTATGAGTTGAAAGGATGAACATCTAGGATGTATAGTGATCTTTGTAACTATCTCTTCTCTTATTAATGACTTTACTTGTTGAAAGAGAAAGTGGACTTATGTAGGGTGTAGTATTTTAGGTTCATGTATTTACTTGTGTGTGAAGGAGAATAGTTATGCTAATTTCTTAGTCTTTGCATCCTTCTAATTAGAAACGTTTCTTTAAGGTAAATAATCATTCATTCATGTTTTTTACCTTTCTTAGATGTTCGCTAGAGTGTGTGTAGGCACAATCCTTATAAGTTAATCTTTGGGTGGGAACATATCTCCCTAATTATATTACCTTTCAAGGGTAAGTGCCTTGTGTTACTTTCCCTTATTGTATCACTTGAGTTTGGTATGTTCCACTTATTTAGTCTCTTGGTTGTGCATTTGTGAGTGTGTCACATCAAGATGTATGCTACCCTTGGTAGATCAAGGTGACATCACCTCTCTACATGTACACTATCTATCATGTATCTTCTCCATGTATACAGTGTTAGTGTGTGGTGCAGTGCATGATGAGTACATCTAAGTGTATACGTGTGATGTGTCACTAGTTATTGTTGTATTTGTTAACATGAAAAATTTGTTGGTTGTGTTTTGACCCATTTTGCACTTACTAAACATTGGTCATTACAACATTGAAGATTAGAAAGAGGACAAGATGTCAATCTACCACCGTCCATCTTATCAACCAATACACTTAATTTACCTCCTACATCTCAATCTACATCTAAGATAGGAGTATGTTATTATTGAACAAATGCAACACACTCAAGCAAAAATATTTGTGGGACTTAAGTATGGACATCACCTTTTTATAGAGATATAATGCAAAATGCATTAGAGGAAATCCAAGTTGGACTTTACACCTATTGGTGTTGGTGAGTATGGTGTTGAACCTATATCTTATAGTATCCTACCTCTTTACATGGAGGCATGCATGTGTGAAGGTGATATGAAGGTGAAACATCCACAAGTAAAGCACCATCTCCTTCTAAACCATCATTTAAACAAATGTATGGTCCTAGATATAAACTTATGAAAAAACTTGGATATAAAGGCACTAGATTAGACATGAATGAAATAGGTCACAAAAGATTTGTCGAAACATGAGACAGTAAAAGACCCTATGGACTAGGCTATCAACTAGAAGAAATCACCCAATGGTTAACATAGTTAAAATAAAAAGGAAAAGAATGTCGAATCGATATTAACCCTAATGCTAATGATGTTTCTTGTTCATTTGCTATATGTGATCTTGATTATGGAATTCCTTTTAGGCTATTGATGAATAATTTATTTTGAGGATTCTTTGTAATCCATGGGAACCTGTTTCACATACTTTCTTGGTCTGGTTTAGTAAATCGGAGCATTAAACTCTAACCCTTGCAAAGGACTAATTAGAATAGTGGAGGAATGATGGTTGTTGACTTGGTCATTGTCTCATCATTTCATGCATATTGGCATGTGAAGAAATTCAATATGCATTATATATATATATATATTGATAGATAAGCTTGATGCCTATATGACCAAAAATATGATAAAAGAACAAGAAACCAATATTTGGTCAAGGATCGATTCCTTTCCAACTATTGAGATCATTGGAAATGATTTCCTCTTCTTGTTGTATGCATGCTTTATTTACTAGTTGGTCCACTAGCTGATTTGCTTCTCTAAAGCAATGATATATTGAAGCAATATAAATTTTATCCATTACTGTCCATATTGTAGTAGCAATATTGCTCAACTTCCAATTCTAAATTTTCTTTGTTTTGATGGCATTAATGCAGATTTGTGAATGTCCTTCAATTTTGATATCATTTAGTCCTTTTTCCTTGCATAGTCTCAAACCTATCAGCAGTGATTGAAATTCAGCCTCATTATTTGTTCCCTTATGTAGCTTCTTCGAGAAAGCCCAAACAATTTCTCCTTTTTCATCTCTAAATGCACATCCAACGCTAGATTTCCCTTGGTTGACCTTAGCTGCCCCGTTGAAATTTAGCTTCAGCTGTCTAGACAGAGCTGGATACCACTTCACTCGCTCCCTCCTTATTTTCTTTGTGATAAGCGGTTCGCTGGTTGTGTGCTTCGAGAGCACTTTCAATAGGTTCCATTTCCTCATTATCATTTCGTCCCACTGCATGAAAGGTTTTGATATACTTTGTGGTTTCCAAATTTTGGCCGTAACGATCTCGCAAATCCCCACTTTTATCTTCCTCTCTACTTCTCTCGTTGAATCCTTTTCTCTGAAGATTTTGTCATTTCATTTTCGCCAAATGTGTCAGATGATTAGTGAAGGACTTGCAATCCAGATACCTTCCCACACAAAATTCATTATCTTTGGCCAGCTAGTGAAGAGAGAATGGATTTCTTTGGGTATATATATATCGTTTCTAGTCACCAAAGTTAAACACAAAATCTCATCCTTTTATTGTGAATGTGCATTCCTAGTGAGCCTCTCAACAAGCAAGGTAATTCTACCAATTCATTACCTAGAGTTGCTTGATTTGTCAAAATTTTTAATGGGAAAAAATGCTTGATGACATCTTATAATAATTTAGAGATATAATATTTATAGTGTAGAACTTCTGAATATGTATGTCATTCGCATTGGCATTCATGCTCACATATTTATGGATAAATCCATTTTAATATGGATTTTCAAGATGAATCTCATAGGTGGCTAGAAATATTCAATACTTGATGTGTCATTATTACCTTGAAACTAGTTCACATGCCTCGTTGGTTCTTCCACATTTTGCACACTTGTCTATCACGACATTACAATTTCAACATTTGATCAAATTCCTCTATCCTGCAGGTTCTTTTCAATAAATGGATTTAGTGCATATCTCGAGAGGGGGGCATTTCGTGTGATACACCTCTTCAATAAATATTTGCAACAACCTAGGCTACAATAATAGGATGGACACCAATCACTAAAACCATATGAGGAAATTGGTTTGTAACCACTAATCTACCCAAAAATAGGATGATTATTGAATACATGCGTATGCTAACCATAGAATTGAGTGAAGGAATACAACGTTTAACTCCAAATAGAACTCCCATATCCTCCAACAAGAAGGAAAGGTGTTGCATCACTTGCAATAGTCCCAAAATGGACAACCATTAATTAAATTAGAGTATTTCCCTCCCAAACATGGAAATACAACATATAGACCTCTAAAAACCTCCCAAACATGTGAAGTTGAAAAGCCAAGTGCCACAGTAGAAGATCAAACACCAAAATGCTTAAAATTTTGCTCATTGTTTGCTAATAGATGTATTCGCAATGTTGCTAGTAATTCATTCACCCCTAGTGAATGTCAATTTGCCTCTATTAGATGCTCATTCACCTTAGTGATTTTTTCATTCTCACCTTTGTAGATGCTTTTTGGGTTTGCAACTTTGACCATATGTATTTAGGAGTCTCATAATATCCTTGAGCTACACCAATCCTTTCCACACCATAGTACATTGGTTTGGTGACAATTTCATGCCCAAATGTCTGAGCTACACTCTAATGAGATAAAATGACATGACCCCAATGGTCTATATGCCAACTTAATCCATTTTTTGGTTTACACCTCCCCAATCAAGAGGTTTTGGCCCCCAAAAGATTCTCAATCTAGAGAACAAATTGAAGAATCCTCAAAAAGAATCCCCTTTCAACAAGGTTTGGTAACATCCAAACTACTCATCCTATAAATAGTGGCTAACCAGAGACATGGTGACCAAGCCTTTCAACTAATCTAGGCATCACATGAGAAAAATTAAAAAGAAATAAAATCTACAACAACACTTGGAGTCATTCTTTAAATTTCTTGTCCCTTACCTCCATGCAAGTCTAAATTATTGGTCGCAAGAGTAACGTATAAATCTCTCCCTTATTTTTGTTGCTCCCTTGAGTATGCAACCCTTAAGCATTTCACATTCCAACTTCTTTTCTACAAATATTGCAATGAGATTCAATAACTATACCTTTCACAAATGGGAAACAGGTTGTACAAATGCAACCAACATGGGATCAACTAGTACAAATATTGCCCAACTAGAACTTTACAATTTTGCAAAACTAGTACAAAAGAGACACTTTGAACAAGAATCAACATACTATCATTAATAATGGAAAAAGAGTACAAATGTTGAAATAGATTACTTAACACATAGGTAGCTCCAAATAGCATTGCCCAAGAAAATAGTTGAAGTTACATGCACAAGTGTGCCCAATACTACTCTAAAACCTTGTTGTTCACAAAGGATAGATTCTAAAAATGACTTTATCACTTGCAACAATGTCAAAATGGACTACAACCATCAACAACCCTGTTGTGTCCCAAAACCATAGCTCCACTTCCTAGGACAAAATCACACTCACAAGGCCAGGGTTGTCATCATGTAAGCATAATCAATCCATCAACAAAACATGGAGGGTTAAAGGTCAACACTACGAGAGTGGGTTTCATCCACTGCACTTTGAGCTCAGCTAAGCTCTAGAGGGATATTCCAAGGGATATACCTTAATAGGTATTGAGTTCAAACCAGGTGAACAACTAAAAATAAATGGACAACTCAACCCAACTCATTGTCTTGGTCCCAAAGACTCCTGAACCAAGAACAACTGGTTTTCACAAAACCCCTATATAGTTTATTCAAATTGTGCGAATGTACATGCACAAGAAAATTGGTTTTTCCCCTAAACCACTAGTAAATATTTGTTTGATTTAAATAGTGTGTGATTGGGCTAATGGAGCCAAGACTAGTGCCTATCCCATTGGACTATAGAGTCTCAGATGACAGAAAAGGAAACAAAGAAAACTTGATCTAAGCCTAAGTTGTATCAAATTACAGATTGTATGCTTTAAACATACTTAATAATCCATAAAAGAACTGCATGCATTCAAATGTAAAGAACAAATAAAAATTACAAGGCTTGTAATATATTTAAAATGTTTCATATTTTCAAATGTCCAGTACAAACTTATCAGTAAATGTGATAAGAGGAAAGACCCTACATACATACAAACTATCATGGAGACATTCTCTGCATAATCCTTACTGCATAATTATTTTTCAATTGTTTCACTATCCCACTACTTCTTTGCAACTGGATATGGCATGATTTGGAGCTCTAGAAGCATTGTTAGTCCTGCACAACCTCCAACCGCCAACAAAGAACCAACCCCTAATGCCTCTAAAACATATGCATATATAGCAATTCATCTCATTGCCCAATCCCAAGTGTTGCACTTAGTCAGAGAATACAACCATGCTTCACTAAAACTGGCCCATGTCCCTGTTAGAAAATCTGTAAGATTGAAAGGAATGCCCATTCCATGACAACTCTAAAAATTGACAAAAGAAGATTGCCCACACGCTTTGGGTACCTAGAGCATTGAAGAGGGAAGGATGAATTTATATTTTAGTACCTGCAAATCCTTTTAATCTAATTTGTCCTCTATTTGTGCACATGCACATTGAATATTTTCACTGTGTTAACCACCTATAGAAACTTTGGCCTACAACACATTAATGCTGAGTACAAGCCTGCAAGTTTCATCCTACAATCATGGTGTGAATTCAAGAAATCGCCTCCCAAAGCTTTTACAACAATTTAAAAGTGTTTTCCAATTTTCACTTACAATCCTCTTTTTAAATTTGCTTGATTGATCATCATTTTCATCTTTATCAGGCCATCTGAACCTAGGTCCTATCTCTTGTGCACTGGGCATCTACTTTTTTCTTTTTGTCGGCAAACCTAGTCAGCGAACTTTCTAGTTCATGAACTATGTTTTTCTCCGGTGAAGGATCCTTGCTTCATTTTCCCTTCTTTTATTCACTTTATTGGTGAATTATCTTTGTCATGAACTTTCGAAAAATCCTTCTTTTCCCTTTATTTTGCCTTGTCTTCAACTTCGGCCTCTCTTTTTGCCTTATCAAAAAAATTTGAAGTTCATGAACTGTTCATTTCTTCTCTGCCCTTTATCAACAAATCTTCTTCATCGTGAACTTCTTATTTTGCCACTTCCTTCTTCCTTTTTTCTGTTGGCGGATCTTTCTATGACTTTCAAATTCTTTCTTTCGCCCTTTGGCCGGTTTATCAGTGAATCGGCGAAATGGTGAACCTGTGAACTTAGTCAATGATTTCAACAGTTCACAAACTCACTGACTTGCTGATGAAGCCCTTAGAAACCTTTTTTCATTAGCCATTATCTTTGTTTTCCTTTTTTGTCAGAGCTTCCCTCAGTTAGCGAAATGTTGTCGGTAAACTTGGGGGTTTGCGAACCTCCAACTTCACCAACAAGGACTCAATCCTTCTTTATTTATGCCTTAGAGAAAAAAATTCCCTTAGAAAAACTTTCTTTTTCTCCCTTGTCGCTTCGAGAAAACACGAACTCATGAACTTGGTTGACGAAATCACCAGTTTACGATTTTGCTAATTTTCTGACAAAGGCCTTAACTTCAAACATTTTTCTTTATCTTTTTTCTTTTCCTTCACCACTTGTGCCGCCTTATCGGCAAATTTGCAAACTGACAAAGTCACAAACTGATAAAGTACAAACCTACGAACTTAGTCAGCAAAATCGACAGCTCATGAATTTGTCGATTTGCTGACAAAACCCTCAAATGAATAGATTTTTCTAAGGGAATAAAACACATTGACTTAGGGGGACTTTTACTTAGAATTTTTTTGAAAGAAACCCATTTAAATTGTCTCAGATTGGATATATATGATGGTTTTAAAATGCAAAGGAAAAAAGTGGGATTTTTATTGAATTTGGGGCAAAATATGCATGTTTAGGAGCTAATTTTTTTAGGTCCCATTAGTGGCTCTGGTTGGGGATGTGTGGCAAACTTTTTCATAGTGAGGATGAAGAATATCTCTAGCTAGAAACAAAAAACACAAGGGGAAAAAACATAAAATGTATTTGTAGGAAAACATATAGTCAAAGGCACAAGGGCATGAAAGAAAATTGACTGTATCCAAAATTTTGAAACATTGCAAGCCAACCCTGCAATAAACTAGTGAAGCTACGTACCCCTGTCAAAGACAAGCCTATTGAAAGAGTTGATCTCCCTCAACCCTTTACTACACTGATCACCCAACATCAACAATAAAAACACCTTGCATGCATGCACATACAAACTGCAACTATTCATACCATTATGCTGAAGATGGAAATGACTATTAAGACATGACAACCATAAATAATAGGGCCCATCTTCATGCTGACTCACATAGCAATGCTTACCTTCAAGATCCTTGTTAGCATGATACATATCTAGATTTGCATAAATATCAACATGAAGAAAACTATCCTCCTAAGAATCAAGTTGAAATGCATCCAGCTCAAATGTGGCCTGAAGCTAGGCTATGTCATATGACTATTCAAGTGCTTGTGATCTAGCTACACCATAAATGCTAATGTATTCCTCCATGATTGAATCAAATACTTGATTCAAATTCAATTCTGCACTATCATCATATAGATCAGAAGTTTGAGGCACTTCAAGTGAAGACTCACAATCTTCATGTTACATCTCTATTTTGTATTCCTTGACACACTCTATTGTGTCATACTTACTACTGCAAATAAAATGTTGACACATATCTTCTTCCACATTTATTTCTCTATCATTTATCAGTGGCTCAGATGAAGCACACTTTACATGAGGAAGAGAACATACCTTGTACCACACAAATAGGTTCTCATATGTGTCCACGTGATCACCATCTTAACAATCCAAGGCAAGCTCCTCACACTAAAATTCCATGGTTGCACCAACAACTATCTCTGATTGGTTATCACCAAGTGCAACCACTTCTACATCAACCTCATGTAGACAAGCACTAACTGCTTCATCACATACAATAGGAACAAAAGAAGGCATCATATCAAATAAGAAACAAGTTTCTTGCTCATCCCATGTTTTACTTACTTGTGTACACATTTCATACTTAGCTTCAGAAGTTGATCCATCTGGCTATTTATCCCTATACACATCATCCTCATTGTTCACTGAGCCACATACCTCAGCATTAGATTGGAAATCATCATTGGATTATCATCATTATTTTCACTTGATGAGTTGTCCAACTGAATGTAGGTGCATATATTGTCCTCATCTACATCGTTGTCATAAATTGCACCAACACCTTCATCTACCCTCCTGCACACACAATCATCACTTGACATTGTGTTTGAATCACATGAAGCCTCCATAACTTTTCTACCTACAATAGCTTGTTCATTACCAATTGCCTATGCATCTGAAGATAAAGGCTTTGCAATCATATCCCACTTCAAACCATCAATGAAATCAAGGCATCTGTATGCCTGCTGCATGTTCATTAAATTGAACTCCTCCCATATTGAATCCAAGCTATCATCATAAGTTATGAATAACATGTCAATACAAGTGGGTAAGTCAGATCTAAAGGCTTCTGGTATTTTGGTCAAGGCAACAACAAACTTGTGACTAAACTCCATGCTAGACTCTTCCTCCTGCCATCTAATATCTTCTAGTTCCTGGACAAGAAACGTAGGGTCTAAACCATTTGCAAACTCCTCAAACATAGCCACTAGATGATTCCAAGAAGCAAAGTGGTGGTTAGGGAAACCAATCTTCATCTTCAAATCGAAATTTATCCATTAAGTCTGAAAATGCCTCAATATTTGCCTTCCCATCATAAACTTCACACCCATCAAATAATGACATCTGATAATATATTTTGTTGGGCATGGTCTGCTTTTCATAATTGACCCATGAGAAATCTATTTGTTTGTATGTGTTTTCATTAGCAATGGGAGGAGGCCAAAAAAATGAGCTACTGGAAACAATGGGCAAGGTATTGGATTGCGGCTTGGACTGAAGTAGCATGATTTGATTTTCTACTTCCTTTTCTTGCTACAATAATGACTCTAACAGTTGTTTAGTTTTATCAATTTCACATTATTGCACTGCTAAGTTATTTTCATTTTGCATGGGTGCATATAAGTTTGCATTTATCTAACATGCAGATCCATGACTAGAAAATGTATTGCTAGGATGGTCATGGGAATCCATACCAATGTAGTTTCTAGGGTCTAATACATAGGAAGACTCAGATAAAGTAGCAGCCCTAAAATAGTCATATCCATACCAACCTTTCATGACTAGAAAATCCTATAATGCAAGGTAAAAAATAGAGGCATGCAAATTTGTTCCTTCACCATGATAGGAACAACAATCTCCAAAAGTAGGAAGAGAATAAACCATGCACCTTTATTTCACCAACTATTGCATATTGAGATGAAGCATTCAAATCACCAATAGAAACAAAAGGTACAACAATAACAAATTTCTATTCTTTTACAGCAGAGTCGCCACCTTTTCCAAAGAGGAATTCCTTGAAGTGTGACTAATATTCAAGGCCACAAATAGATTCTAGGTTCAACTCACCAGTAGAGTCCTCAAATGATTTTAACCTAGTAGTATTGTCCTTGGAAATGATGCCATTCTATTGCCGTAAGTTGACGGGCTACCAACTTCAACACACAACAAATTGCACCAAGAAACAGTTGTAAACTTCTTCAGTGAGTGTGTTGCAAAGGTCTTTCAAAATCTTAACCAAGATATTACATCCCTGGAAATGATACCATTTTTGTTGGGTCCCAAAACCACATCTCCACTTCCTAGGACAGAATCACACTCACAGGGCCAGGGTTGTCATCATGTAAGCATAATCAATCCATCAACAGAACGTGGAGGGTTAAAGGTCAACTCTACGGGAGTGGGTTTCATCCCCTACACTTCGATCTCAACTAGGCTTTGGAGGGATATTCCAAGGGGCATACCTTAATAGGTATTGAGTTCAAACTAGATGAACAATTAAAAATAAATGGACAATCAAACCCAACTTGTTGTCTTGGTCCCAAAGACTGTTACTGAACTGAGAATAATTGGCTTTCACAAAAACCCTATATAGATGATACAAACTGTGCAAATGTACATGCACAAAAAAGTTAGTTTTTCCCCTAAACCACTGGTAAATATTTGTTTGATTTAAATAGTGTGTGATTGGTCTAATGGAGCCAAGACTGGTGCCTAGCCCATTGGGCTACAGAGTCTCAAATGACAGAAAAGGAAACAACGGAAAGGAAACAAAGAAAACTTGATCTAAGCCTAAGTTGTATTGGATTGTAGGTTTTATGCTTCAAACATACTTATTAATCTAGAAAAGGATTGCATGCATTCAAATGTAAAGAATAAATGACAATTACAAGGCTTGTAATATATTTAAAATGTTGTCACATTTTCAAATGTCCAATACAAACTTATCAGCAAATGTGATAAAAGGAAAAACCCTAAATACATACAAACTATCATGGAGACATTCTCTGCATAATCCCTACTGCACAATTATCTTTCCATTTTTTCACTATCCCACTACTTCTTTACAACTAGATATGGCGTGATTTGGAGCCTTAGAAGCATTGCTGGACCAGCACAACCTCCAGCCACCAACAAAGAACCAACCCCTAATGCCTCTAAAACATATGCATATATAGCAATTCAACTCATTGCACAATCCCAAGCGCTGCACTTAGTCAGAGAGTTAGCCCATGGCCCTGTCAAAAAATCTGTAGGATTGGAAGGAATGTCCATTCCTTAACAACTCTGAAATTTGACAGAAGAAGATTTTCCATACTCTTTGGGTACATGGAGCATTAAAGAGGGAAGGATGAATTTATGTTTTAGTACCTACAAATCCATTTCATCTATTTTTCCTCCATTTGTGTATAGGTGCATTGAATATTTTCACTATGTCAACCACCTGCAAAAACTTTAGCCTGCAACACATTAATGTTGAGTACAACCCTGCAAGTTTCATCCTGCAATCATGGTACAAATCCAAGAAATTGCCTCCCAAAGCTTTTACAACACTTTAAAAGTGTTGTCCAATTTTCACTTAAATTCCCCTTTTTAAATTTGTCTGATTTATCATCATTTTCATCTTTATTGGGCCATCTGAACCTAGGTTCTATCTCTTCTTGTGCACTGGGCATCTTCTTTTTTCCCTCTGTCAGCAAACCTGGTTGGCAAAAAGCTTAGTCAGAGAACTTCCTAGTTTGTAAACTATCTTTTTTCTTCGACAAAGGCTCCTTGCTTCATTTTCCCTTCTTTTATTTGCTTTATCGATGAATTTTCTGTCACAAACTTTGGAAAAGTCCTTTTTCCTTTACTTCACCTTGTCTTCAACTTCGAGCTCTCTTTTTTCCTTATCGACAAAATTTGAAGTTCATGAACTGTTCATTTCTTCTCCGCCCTTTATCAATAAATCTTCTTCATCACGAACTTCTTATTTTTCTGCTTCCTTCTTCCTTTTCTCCCTTGGCAGATCTTTCCCTAACTTTCAAATTCTTTCGCCTTTGACTACTTTATTGATGAATCGGTGAAATGGTGAACTCATGAACTTAGTCGACGAGTTCAGTAGTTTGCAAACTCACTAACTTGTCGATGAAGCCCTTAGAAACCTTTTTGCCTTAGCCATTATCTTTGTTTTCCTTCTTTGTTGGAGCTTCCCTCAATCAGCGAAATGTTGTCGATGAAACTTTCATCGACAAACTTGGGGGTTTGTGAACCTCCAACTTCGCCGACAAGGACTCAGTCCTTCTTTCTTTATGCCTTAGAGAAAAAATCACCCTTAAAAAAACTTTCCTTTGTTCCCTTGTAGCTTGGATGGAGAATCAAGAAAAACACAAACTCATGAACTTGGTTAACAAAATTGACAGTTTACGATTTTGTCGATTTGTTGACAAGGGCCTTAACTTCAAACGTTTTTTTATCCTTTTGCTTTTCCTTCGCCTCTTTTGCCACCTTATCGACAAATTGACAAATCGATGAAGTAACAAACCTGCAAACTCAGTCGACAAAATTGACAGCTCACATTTGCCTATTTGCCAACAAAACCCTCAATTGGACAGATTTTTCTAAGGGAAGAAAACACACTGACTTGTGGGGACTTCTGCTTAGAATTTTTTTGAAAGAAACCCTTTTAAATTGTCTCATATTGGGTATATATATGATGGGTTTAAAAATGCAAAGGAAAAAAGTGGGATTTTTACTGAGTTTGGGGCAAAATATGCATGTTCAGGAGCTAGTTTTTTTAAGGTCCCAACAAACCCCAAACATTGAAAGCCAATAAATAAAGTTCAAACAACCTCCCAAACATAAGAAGTTGAGAAGGTAGGAACTACAATGGAAGATCAAATTCCATAACACTTCAAATACCACACTCTATTCACTAAAAGATGCATTCATTATTTTTTCTACTAATTTGTTCACTCTACTGAACTATAGTTTACTCCTAGAGACTGATTTTTTCATCCCTAAAAAATGCTCATTTATTGCCCCAACAAATTTTCCATTTCTATCTTTTCAAGTTTGTAACTTTAAAAAAATAAAATTTAGAGGAATCCTAATCCATCTTTGACCTACACCAATCCTTTCCACATGTAGATATATTGGTCTGATGACAATTTCATGCCCAAATGTCTTAGCTACACTCCAATGAACTAAATTGACATGAGCTCAATGGTCTAGATGCTAACTAAATTGAGTTTTTTAGATCATTAACATCCCTCAAAGCTGATCAATCTCCTCCCAAAGATTCATCGCCTTCACTTGACTAGTTAGGTGACTACCTATGAATATTATAGTTATTACAAGAGGATCATCCTAAATACATCACTTGATGGTGCAAGCAAGGCTCTTTGAGCTTCCATTAACAAAGTCTTTCTCTAGTTGGTCATACTTCATGTGATTAACATTGAAATCTAGCTTAAGACTCTATTGGGCTTGGATGGTTGTATCCCATTTAGCCTTTGTAATGTTCCTCTATTGCACAAAAAACGTACACTCAATTGCTACAATTTTGCAGGTCATTGTGGCTTGACACATCAGGTTGAAGAATGGCTTAACCATCCAGCACACATATAATCTTATACAATTTTCTTTGTTGGAATGGGTGGTATACCCTAATTCATGTTCTCAATGGTAGTCATTAACAATGCTTCCTACATGGTTATAACTTCCATCAATCATATGCTAATAATAACAACAAAACAAAACATTTAAGATGCAAAATCATAATATTCTATTAGGATCTCCTACAAAACCATAACTATTATACTTGGATCTCTTACCTACAATGCTACAAAATTAGGAGAGACCTTTGCATCCTTAGCATTGGATAACTAAATTGGGGGGTCCACATCATCATCCATATAAGCCTATTGTGGGTGTGAGTCTCACTTTCTCCCCCCACCATAACAATGATATCTTATGATGTCTAAACAAAATTGGATATATGTATATTTTTTGTCATAGTCTAAATTTACGGAATACATGCTAAGATTGGAACAATCCCATCATTGTCGAGTGTCTACCAAAAATCCATCTAGAATGTCAAATATAGTCTAGCTGAGACTTATCTTTTACATTTGGGGCCAATTGTCAATATGGCCTCCATGTAGTATTGGTTGGCCCCAATCAATTAAAAACCTACCACTAATTCCTAAGGGTCCTACCCCTCTACCTATCAATCTCACTAGTGTCCCATTAGGACAATAACAATATTCTCATTGATGTTGTTATGGAGGGAAAACCTAGGGGACATGCTACCCAAATATGCTTGTACATCTAGGACTATAAGAGAGATGCTCCCTAGAAGGACATAACACTCTTCTCCAAAATCCCATCAAGAGAGTCATAGTGTTGGGCTTGAGAAAGAAATCACTCCATGTAAATACTCAATTCTACTCAACTTCCCAACACAACTAAATTAAAACATACATAATAGAAGACCCCTAACCATTTGATAAGTCAAAGATTCTAGAAATGAACAATATACACTCATGTCCCTAAGACACATCACCTAGCACAATCTCTACAAAATAATGTAACCTTTGTAGTAGCTTGGATATTTGGTACACTACTAACAAAAATCTTGGTCCTATTGATGAGTGGTAAGGTGAGTCTCTACTCGTTGCCCTTTAATCAAAATCTATAAAATGCACCATACATCTCTATTGTTGTGGTCATCTCATCAATGGGCATGTGAAATGTTGTATTGAAATCCCACCTCAACAAGAATGGTTAATATTCAAGTATCATAAATAAGGTAGATAATGCAACCATATGTTCCCGACCAGTACCTGGCCACTGCAACCTCCTTTAAGGTCTATTAGCAAGAAATGTAGAGGAGATACCGGTCCTCAGCTAAGTCTTTGTAGTCAGTTTATACCCCAGTCAGGTAGCTAGAGATTGATAGCAAAACACAAAGAATAACCAAACAGAGCATCACATATACATCAAGATAAGATAACACAAAGAGTTACCTGGTACTGATAGATCTCCATATATATATTAACAACAATCAAATGTACATATCATCTATCCATCCTCCGGCAGGTCTAAGTCTTTGCCTCACCAGTTACATACCTGACTTCTATGTCATTGTTTACATCAAAATATATTCCTATTCTCCTATCATGATTTCTTACATTCTACTATCTCCTATATATATACTATATCTATTATATAGGGATGTGTCTTCTATCGGCTCCAGCCTTCGCATAGTGTGTAGTCTCCTCCAATCGGCTCTCCTTTATGCTCTATACCCTACTAACATCATCCCCCCCACAAAATTATGTCTTGTACTCAAGACATGAAAAATCAGATGCTAGGTAGGACAATCTTATAGATTTTCTTGAGCTATGTTAGATTGGTATCCCACTACTTCTTGGCCTTAGCCACCATAGCTATTTATCCTTCTACTTTTATATGTCTCCTCCGCTTCTATACTTGCCGGTATCTTTATGGTCTATGTAGTTTGCTTGGCTTCTAAAAAAATACCGGTTAAGTTGGCTAGTCTTAGGTTGACCACTTCCCTTAACTATTTCAATATTTGGCCCTTTATGTGATCTGTTTGATCCTGGAGCTATTGGTGTTGATTATGCAATGTCTCCACTTGCGCTTTTATTAGTCCATCCTTATCTGCTAGAGGATCATATTGGGCTGCCACATTTGTGATCTATAGTTCTAGAGCATCCATTTGATCTTTGATTGTTTTTGTTGATTGTGGTCATTTTAAACAAAACTAGTATAATATATTAGCCTCCACAATACTTTGTTGTATGTTCTTTATCTGCATTTCCAACTGAGTCCTTATTTTTCATTTCTGCTAGTCTTTTCTTATTCAATTGCTCAGTGACCTTCTCTAGTTGGCTAGAGTACTCCTTAAACCCCTATGTTAACTATTTCAGTTGTTTCGGCAAGGGTAAGGTAGTATCTCTAGGTGTCTCTGGCATTTGTTTGGCCAATGTATCCACTACATCTTGTAGGAGTTCACTCCTTTCCACATGTTGCTTCAAAATTTCTGCTCTAGCAAAGGAATGAAACACATCTCCCAATTGTAGTTTCTATAGTGGGGATATTCTGGCAAGGTTTATTTGACCTTCCACTACCGGTAACTGGAGCAACTGTGGGGTCAAAATGGGCGTTATTTGTTTTTGCTACTCCAAAATTCTTTGATAGACTAAATTGAAGAAGATGAGTCCCTTTGTTCCTCTGTGTTCCCTTATCTTCCTTCTTCCTTATCCTCTGGATTATCTATTTGCAAATTTGTATTCCTGTCCTCCATCCTTGTGTTCTCTGGAGGAGGTACCCATTTTGTCGAGGCTTTCGACAAACTTTCCTCTATTTTGTTCTCTTCTCCAGCGGATATCTTAGTGTTATGCGGAGGTAAAGGTATCGGTTGTTGTTGTTCTTTCTCTTTGATAACATGATATATCCTTGTTGTTACCTCTTCTATCTCTTTTTGTATGTTCTCTTCTTTCTTCTTATCTCCACTCATGAGGGTGTCTACTCTTTATTTTCTCCTTAGTTCCATGGCTTGTTGTTGTATCAACATATTCTTTTCTTCTAGTGACAATGTGCCACTAAGCTTATTAATGGCTTGTTGCCTTATTTCTCCTTTCCTCAATGCTTCTATTAAGCTTTTTGAGAATCCTTCCATTATTATTATTAGAGAAGCGGTTGAGACTGAAATTTTCCCCAAAGCTTCGGAATAGTAAAATAAGCATTCTTGGTAAATTTTAGCTCAAGATCACGTCTGGATTTCAAGATATTAAAGTTTCAATTTTGTGAGGATTCATCCTCTGACTGTATTTCATGATAATGGGTCATTGAGTGTGATCAGAAACATTTCTCTTAAAATTTTACGATCAATTTCGTCCATATGCTTTATTTCATGATAATTGATGATTGAGTGTGGTCAGAAACATTTTTTTGAAAAATTTACGGTTAGTTTCATCTAGATGCTTTATTTCATGATATTGGATCATTTAGTGTGATTAGAAACATTTATTTTAAAATTTTACACTTAGTTTCGTCTAGATGCTTTATTTCATGATAACTAATCATTGAGTGTGATTAGAAATATTTGTTTCAAAATTTTACGCTTAGATGCACCTAGATGCTTTATTTCATGATAATGAAACATTGTGTGTGATCGGAAACATTTGCTTTAAAATTTTATGCTCAGTTTGATCTAGATGCTTTATTTCATGATAATGGATCATTCAGCATGAATGGAAACAATTCTTATAAAATTTTATGCTCAGTTTCATCTAGATACTTTATTTCATGATAATAGATCATTGAGCATGATCGGAAACATTTGTTTTAAAATTTGATGCTTGGTTTCATCTTGATGCAGGAGCATCCAGAGGTGTAAGGGCAATCTTGCATCACCCAAAAATAATGTTAATTCAAAATTGATGTCTTTGTTTTCATTTATTTTCAAAATTTGTGTTTTTGGATACCCATTTGCTTGAGTAATAATTTAAAACCTTCAAAGTTTTCAATGGCCTAAGAATACAAGAAATTACTATTTTTAGTAAGTCTTTATCAGAGAAGCGGTTGAGCCTAAAATTTTCCCCAAAGCTTCGAAATAGTAAAATAAGCATTCTTGGTAGATTTCAGCTCAAGATCGCATCTAGAATTCAAGATATTAAAATTTCAATTTTGTGAGGATTCATCCTCTGATTGTATTTCATGATAATGGATCATTCAGTGTGATCAGAAACGTGTTAAAATATTACGATCAGTTTCATCCATATGCTTTATTTCATGATAGTGGATGGTTGAGCGTGATCGGAAACATTTATTTGAAAATTTTACACTCAGTTTCATCTAGATGCTTAATTTCATGATAATGGATCATTCAACATGATCAGAAACATGTCTTAAAATTTTACGCTCAGTTTCATCTAGATGCTTTATTTCATGATATTAGATCATTTAGTGTGATCATAAATATTTATTTTATAATTTTACACTCAGTTTCATCTAGATGCTTTATTTCATGATAACGAATAATTGAGTGTGATCATAAACATTTATTTTACAATTTTACGCTTAGATGCACCTAAATGCTTTATTTCATGATAATGAAACATTGTGTGTGATTGGAAATATTTGCTTTAAAATTTTATGCTCGGTTTTATCTAGATGCTTTATTTCATGAAAATGGATCATCCAGCATGATTAGAAACAATTCTTATAAAATTTTACCCTCAAATTCATCTAGATGCTTTATTTCATGATAATAGATCATTGAGCATGATAGGAAACATTTGTTTTAAAATTTGACTCTTAGTTTCATCTTGATGTAGGAGCATTTAGAGCTATAAGGGCAATCTTACATCACCCAAAAATAATGTTGATTCAAAATTGATGTATTTTTTTTCACTTCTTTTCAAAATTTGTGTTTTTGGATACCCATTTTGTTGAATAATGATTCAGAACCTTTAAAGTTTCCAACGGGCTAAGAATGCCAGAATTTACTATTTTTAGTAAGTCTTTATCAGAGAAGCAATTGAGCACAAAATTTCCCCTAAAGCTTTAGAGTAGTAAAATAAGCATTCTTGGTAGATTTAAATTCAAGATCATGGTTGGATTTCAAGATATTAAAGTTTCAATTTTGTGAGGATTCATCCTCTAATTGCATTTCATGATAATGGATTATTGAATTTGATCGAAAACATTTGTCTTAAAATTTTATGATCAGTTTCGGCCATATACATTATTTCATGATAATGGATGATTGAGAGTGATCGAAAAGATTTGTTTGAAAATTTTACGCTCAATTTCGTCTAGATGCTTTCTTTCATGATTATGGATCATTCAACGTGATCGGAAACAATTATCTTAAAATTTTACGCTTAGTTTCATCTAGATGCTTTATTTCATGATATTAGATTATTTAGTGTGATAAAAAACTTTTATTTAAAAATTTTACACTAAGTTTCGTCTAGATGTTTAATTTCATGATAACGAATCATTGAGTGTGATCATAAACATCTATTTTAAAATTTTACGCTTAGATGCGCCTAGATGCTTTATTTCACGATAATGAAACATTGTGTGTGATCAGAAACATTTGCTTTCAAATTTGATGCTCAGTTTGATCTAGATGCTTTATTTGATGATAATGGATCATTTAGCATGATTGGAAATAATTCTTATAAAATTTTATGCCCAGTTTTATCTAGATGCTTTAATTCATGATAATAGATTATTGAGTATGATAAAAAACATTTGTTTTAAAATTTGACACTTAGTTTCATCTTGATGCATGAGCATCTAGATGTGTAAGGGCAATCTTGCATCACCCAAAAATAATGTTGATTAAAAATTGATGTCTTTGTTTTCATTTCTTTTCAAAATTTGTGTTTTTGGATACCCATCTTCTTGAATAATGATTCAGAACCTTCAAAGTTTCCAACGGGCTAAAAATACAAGAATTTACTATTTTTAGCAAGTCTTTATCAGAGAAGAGGTTGAGCCTGAAATTTTCCCCAAAGCTTTGGAATAGTTAAATAAGCATTCTTGGTAAATTTCAGCTCAAGATCACGTCTGGATTTCAAGATATTAAAGTTTGAATTTTGTGAGGATTCATCCTCTGATTGTATTTCATGATAATGGATCATTGAGTGTGATCGGAAACATTCTTATAAAATTTTACGATCAGTTTCATCCATATGCTTTATTTCATGATAATGGATGATTGAGCATGATCAGAGTCATTTGTTTGAAAATTTGCTCAATTTTGTCTAGATGCTTTATTTAATAATAATGGATCATTCAATGTGATCAGAAATATTTGTCTTAAAATTTTACGCTCAGTTTTATCTAGATGCTTTTTTTCATGATATTGGATCATTCAGTGTGATCAGAAACATTTATTTTAAAATTTTACACTCAGTTTCGTCTAGATGCTTTATTTCATGATAACAAATCATTGAGTGTGATTAGAAACATCTGTTTTAAAATTTTATGCTTAGATGCACCTAAATGCTTTATTTTATGATAATGAAACATTGTGTGTGATCGAAAACATTTGCTTTAAAATTTTATGCTCAGTTTCATCTAGATGCTTTATTTCATGATAATGGATCATTCAGAATGATTGGAAACAATTTTTATAAAATTTGACGCTCAGTTTCGTCTAGATGCTTTATTTCATGATAATAGATCATTGAGCATGATCGGAAACATTTGTTTTAAAATTTGACACTTAGTTTCATCTTGATGTAAGAGCATCCAGAGGTGTAAGGGAAATCTTGCATCACCCACAAACAATGTTGATTCAAAATTGATGCCTTTCTTTTCATTTCTTTTCAAAATTTGTGTTTTTGGATACCCATCTGCTTGAATAATGATTGAGAACCTTCAATGTTTCCAATGGGCTAAGAATACTAGAATTTATTACTTTTAGTAAGTCTTTATCAGAGAAGCGGTTGAGCCCAAAATTTTCCCCAAAGCTTTGGAATAGTAAAATAAGCATTTTTGATAAATTTAAGCTCAAGATCACATCTGGATTTTAAAATATTAAAGTTTCAATTTTGTGAGGATTCATCGTTTGATTGTATTTCATGATAATGAATCATTGAGTATGATTGGAAACATTTGTCTTAAAATTTTACGATCAGTTTCGTCCATATGCTTTATTTCATAATGATGGATGATTGAGTGTGATCAAAAATATTTATTTAAAAATTTTAGGCTTAGTTTCATTTAGATGCTTTATTTCATGATAATGTATCATTTAATGTGATTGGAAACATGTATCTCAAAATTTAACCTTAGTTTCATCTAAATGCTTTATTTCATGATATTGGATCATTTAGTGTCATCAGAAACATTTATTTTAAAATTTTACACTCAATTTTGTCTAGATGCTTTATTTCATGATAACGAATCATTGACCGTGATCAGAAAGATCTATTTTAAAATTTTATGCATAGATGCACCTAGATACTTTATTTTATAATAATGAAACATTGTGTGTGATCAGAAACATTTGCTTTAAAATTTTATGCTCGGTTTCATCTAGATGCTTTATTTCATGATAATGGATCATTCAACATGATTAGAAACAATTCTTATAAAATTTTATGCTTAGTTTTGTGTAGATGCTTTATTTCATGATAATAGATTATTGAGCATGATTAGAAACATTTGTTTTAAAATTTGACGCTTAGTTTCATCTTGATGAAGGAGCATCTAGAGGTATAAGGGCAATCTTGCATCACCCAAAAATAATGTTGATTCAAAATTGATGTCTTTGTTTTGATTTCTTTTCAAAATTTGTCTTTTTGGATACCCATTTTCTTGAATAATGATTCAGAACGTTGAAAGTTTTCAAGGGCTAAAAATACAAGAATTTACTATTTTTAGTAAGTTTTTATCAATGAAGCGGTTGAGCCTAATATTTTTTCCAAAGCTTCGAAATAGTAAAATAAGCATTCTTGGTAAATTTCAACTCAAGATCACGTCTAGATTTCAAGATATTAAAATTTTAATTTTGTGAGGATTCATCCTTTGATTGTATTTCATGATAATGGATCATTGAGTGTGATCATAATCATTTGTCTTAAAATTTTACGATCAGTTTCCTCCACATGCTTTATTTCATGATAATGGATGATTGACCATGATTGGAAACATTTGTTTGAAAATTTTATAGTCATTTTCATCTAGATACTTTATTTCATGATATTGAATCATTCAGTGTGATTAGAAACATTTATTTTAAAGTTTTACACTTAGTTTAGTCTAGGTGCTTTATTTCATGATAACAAATCATTGAATGTGATCAGAAACATTTGTTTTAAAATTTTACACTTAGATGCACTAGATGCTTTATTTCATGATAATTAAACATTGTGTGTGATCAGAAACATTTTCTTTAAACTTTTATGCTTGGTTTGATATAGATGCTTTATTTCATGATAATTGATCATTCAACATTATTGGAAACAATACTTAAAAAACTTTACGCTCAGTTTTATCTAGATGCTTTATTTCATGGTAATAGATCATTAAGCATGATCAGAAACATTTGTTTTAAAATTGAATGCTTAGTTTTATCTTGATGCATGAGTATCCAGAGGTGTAAGGGCAATCTTACATCGCCCAAAAGTAATGTTGATTCAAAATTGATGTTCTTTTTTTCATTTCTTTTCAAAATTTGTGTTTTTGGATACCCATTTGCTTGAATAATGATTCAGAATCTTCAAAGTTTCTAACGGGATAAGAATGTTAGTTGCTGTTGCACCAAAAGATCAACCTTTTAATGCCTGATACAACCACTTAACTTAACAAGCATGGGAGGTGGTTAAGCCCTTGTCACAAACTACCGCAGCGCAATGTTGAACAAGAAGATCAAGGGTCACACCTTGCAACAATCCCCCCCAGTGCAAGTGTGGGGTTTGAACCTGTGACCTTGGCTCTGATACCAATTGTTAGACTTAGGGAACACAACTGAGAGGGGGGGTGAATCAGTTGTGCAAAACTTTCTCCAATTTACACACTTAAATCCTCTTAGTGATTAGCAGTATATTAAACATGAAACACAATGCATTCAAATCAAAAGCAGAAACTCATCAACACATAAGACACCAAGATTTTGACGTGGAAAACCTGGTTAAGGGAAAAACCACAGGATGATTAACTCAAGAAAGTATTCTTTGTTAGAAGAATAGAAAGAACAAAATGGCACATGCCAATTAGGGCTCACTGCCTGAGCACACTGCTCACAAGAGGCTCACTGCCTACAAGAGACACACTGTCTACAAAGAAATAAGTATCACATACATGAACTGGAGAATAGCATCTTCACCATGCTTGAATCATTTCCATTAAGCTCAATACTTCTACTCTACCTTTCGCTCTCCTCTTTGCTACCACATTCTTATCTCCACGCAAAAAAAAAGGTAAATTCAAACTGACTTCGCAATCCCTTATTTATACAAGGCATCAACTTAGGAATGATCATCTAAGTTGGCAAACATTCATAAGATCATCTGATAGATGCATAACTCATCCAGTCGGCCTGTCTCAAGAAGATCACCATCATACAGAAGTTACTCTTCAATTGCGAGCTCCAACTTCAATTCAAACCACCAACATGAACTAGACACGATCCAAAGGCTTCCACAAGCTTGCTTGAATCACCAAGAACATCCACACTTCTTCTGCTTACTAAAATCCTTCTCTCCTTCATCCGAAACCTTAAGAACATAGTCTGTCATAACTGTCACAAAGGAATATGTGCTTGCGAACCTTCAAACCACGCACAAATAGAGTTGATACACCACAAAGACTTCCTCAGAACTCCCTTAAATCTGTAGAATAGGAAACTTCATTTCCGGATCTCACCGGACCTTTCTTGTTACACACTGTCACCTCTGAACACCTACCGGAACCGGTTTTACTTAAGTAGCCACAACTTCTTCATATCTTCATGTGGACCTCTGAAATCTCTACTAGATTACCTATAGACACATATCTACAAACCTTTTAATCTGCATCCTCTGAACATCATCCTATCTTGGACTTTTGTCTTACAGTCATCACTATTCATCATTGTTCCTGATTGAGACTAATTTTCTCAATATCCTCAGCTCACGGGTCATCCAAACCTTATCATTAATGCAATAGGAGTATGTTGACATCAATGACAACACCGGTTGGCCCATACTTGCAATAATCTTCCCCTTTGTCATTGATGGCAACAAATGATGTGAAAAACCATCAAGACAAGAACTTCTCCTTATTGTCACAGCTCCCCCTATCAACAACAATCATTCATATGTCTTCTCTCCCTTTATTAGTCCCCCTTTGATCAGCAACCACTTGTTTTTCATATGTCTTCTCTCCCCTTTTGACATCAATGGAAAATGGCATATATTTGAATTTTCACCACTTCAGAATCATACCTGCTGCTCCCCCTGAGTAGCAGCTCCCCAACATCAATCTAAATCAAAAGATGTGACTGTGATACCCACCAGACTGATGCACATTAGTGCACCTTAGATCATCACCGGAGGGGCAATAACCCCTAACTTCTCCCTGAGATACTCAAAAGAGTCCTTAGGTAGAGGTTTAGTAAAGATATCTACAATCTGATCCTTGGATGACACAAACTCCACTTTGACTTCATTCTTGTTCACTTGCTCTCTCAGAAAGTGAAACTTGATAGATATATGCTTAGTCTTTGAATGCAACACCAGATTCTTAGATATACTTATAACACTTGAATTATCACAAAAGATTGTGATAGGTTCCTCATACCCCACTTTGATATCTCTTAGCATCTGCTTCATCCACAAAACTTGAGTGCAACTACCTACTACTGCAATATATTCTACTTTAGTTGTAGATAGAGATATTGCCTCTTGTTTCTTGTTTAGCCAAGAGACCAATCTCTTCCCCAAAAAGAATGCTCCACCACTGGTACTCTTCCGGTCATCCACATCTCCTGCCCAATCAGCATCTGTATATGCATGAAGAGAGAAATCATGATCTCTAGGATACCACAGACCATACTCAACCGTCCCTTTTAGATATCTAAAAATCCTCTTGATTGCCATGACATGGGATTCTCTAGGATCAGCTTGGAATCTAGCAACAAGACCAACAACTTGCATAATATCTGGTCTAGTTTGAGTGAGATACAACAATCCTCCAATCATTGATCTGTACTTTGTCTGGTCTACCTTAGGAGAGTCATCATCTTTGCTCAACTTACATCTGGTTACCATGGGAGTATTCATTGTCTTTGAATCTTCCATCCCAATTTTTTTCAACAATTCTTTCACATATTTGGTCTGAGAAATGAAGATTTCTTTATTTGTTTGAGTAATTTGCAGACTCAAGAAGAAATTCATTTCACCAAGCATAGACATCTCAAACTCACTTTTCATTTGATTTGCAAAAGCTTTACACATACTATCTCTTCCTCAAAAGATGATATCATCAACAAATAATTCAACAATCAAGATGTTTTCATGATCAATTTTGAAATATAAGTTACTGTCAGTAGTACCTTTGTTGAAACCAATCTTTAAAAGATGCTTATCCAATCTCTCATACCAGGCTCTTGGGGCTTGCTTTAATCCATACAGTGCCTTCTTCAACTTACATACAATATCACCATGATCAGACAACTAAAATCCATCCGGTTGCTCTATATACACTTCTTCTTCTGAGTCACCATTTAGAAAGGCAGACTTGACATCCATTTGATATACCTTGAAATTCTTGAAGGCAACAAAGGCAAGAAATAATCTGACTGCTTCAATTCTTGCCACCGGAGAAAAAGTTTCTTCAAAATCAATTCCTTCTATTTGGGAGTAGCCTTTGCAGACCAATCTTGTTTTATTTCTGATTACTTCACCAACTTCATTTAGTTTGTTCCGGAAGACCCATTTGGTTCCAATCACATTCTTGTAGGTCTGGGAACAAGATCCAAAGTGTGATTTTTCTTAATTTGCATCAACTCTTCCTCCATTGCTTTGGTCCAGGCTTCATCATTGCATGCTTCATTTATTGTCTTAGGTTCAATCTTTGAAATCAGACAATATTCATCTAAATTTTGAGCAATTTTCCTTCTAGTTTGCACACCTTTGCTTTTGTCACCTATAATCTAATCTTCAGACTGGTTCAATTTTACATACCTTAGAACTTTGGGAGTTTCTTGCACTTTTGCTTCTTGATCAGGCTCATTCAGACCTATCTCTTCTTCCTAATTTACCGGATCAGTTTGAATCTGACTTTCAGAGGAGGATTGAACTCCTTGAACCAGAACACCATTCTAATCATCTTCATCATATTCATAAAACTTTGAGGGTTTCTCTATTCCCTCATCAACCTTCACATTTGTACTTTCTATCATCTTTCTTAGTCTCTTGTTATAACACCGGTATGCTTTGCTTTGAGTAGAGTAACCCAAGAATATTCCTTCATCACTTCTAGCATCAAACTTGCCTAGATCTTCATCTCTTTTGATGTAACATTTGCTACCAAAGACTCTAAAATATCTTACAGTAGGAGTAATGCCAAACCAAAGTTCATAAGGGGTCTTACCGGTATTGCTTCTGATTAGAACTCGATTGAGAGTATAGACTGCAGTGCTGACAACTTCTCTCCAATAGATCTAAGGAACATTTGCTTCCATCATCATGGTCCTAGATACTTCTTGGATGTTCCAGTTCTTTCTCTCCACTACTCCATTCTACTGTGGAGTCCTAGGAGCAGACAACTGTCTCTTAATTCCATGTTTCTCACAGAACTTTATGAACTCACTGGATGTGAATTCTCCACCTCTATCAGACCTCAGACATTTCAACTTTAATCCTGTTTCATTCTCTACTATAGCCTTGAATATTTTGAATTTCTCAAGAGCTTCTGATTTCTCCTTTAGAAAGGTTACTCACATCATCCAGGAATAGTCATCAATTAGCATTATGAAGTATCTATCACCTTGAATACTCCTGATTCTTGCTAGACCACAAAGATCGGTGTGAACTAAGTCCAATAATCTGGTAGAAGACAGTTCCTTGCTTTTGAATGTGACTCTGCTCAGCTTACCTAACTAACATTCCTTGCACAAGCTATTAGTAGGTTTCACCAATTTTGGAAGATCTCTTACAGCCTGAGTATTTCTTATCTTGATGATATTATCAAAATTCACATGACACATCCTTCTATGCCATAACCAACTCTGATCAACTTGAACAAATAAGCAACTTTTACCAGTACCAACCAAGTGGAAGATATTACCTTTAGTTTGAGTACCAGATGCAATCTCTATTCCGGAACTTCCAAAGATTTTGCATTTTTTATCCTTGAATCGGAGATCATAGCCTTTGTCCACCAACTGTCCAACACTGAGAAGATTGTGCTTCAAACCTTCAACATACAGTACATTACCAGTTTTGTTTCTTCCATCAAAAGAAATAGTTCCTCTTCCTCTGATTCTACCAGCAAAATTGTCACCAAACTTTACCACTCCTCCTTCATACCTTTCCAAATCTACAAACTTATTTTTGTCACCTATTATATGGTGAGAGCATCCACTGTCAATGACCCAATCATCCTTCTCTTCAATTTGGGCAGCCAGAGCTTTTTCCACAGGCTTAAGATTGACAGATACAGAGGACATTGGATCTTCTTCCTTGATGGCAATGAACACCCATTCATTTTTGGATTTGTTTCCTATCTCTGATTCATCATCTGTTACTCCTTCATTATCATCATCTTCATGTACATAGTAACAGTTCTTTTGGAACCTTGGCTTGTTAGGATTTTGCTTTGAAAATATTTCTGGACATCTTGAGGCAAAATGACCAATCTTATTGCAGTTAAAACACTTAAAAGGTAATTTTCTTTCATACTTATCAGATCCTCTTGGCAGCCTTTCTGCAATAAGGGCTTCAAGTTGAGCAGTTTCTACTTCTTCTTCTAGATCTTTTCTTGCTTTTTCATACCATGACAATTTCTTTGAAGAATTCTCTCCCAGATCAAGCCTTTGTTTACCTTTAATAGAGGCACTGGCTTTGAATGCAGATTCAATCTTGGGGGGGTTATCTCTAAACTCTGTCATTTCAAATGCAGCTAATTTCCCAGCTAATTGATCTCTTGTGACAGTTGTATAGGCTCTGAATTCTTCAATGGCAGTAGCCTTGATTTTGTAAGAAGTAGGAAGGGATCTAAAAATTTTACCAACAATCTGATTTTCATCCAAGACTCCACCAGCATTTCTAATTCCACAAACCAGCTCATTCACTCTTGGCATAAAAGTGGTAATATTTTCATCATCTCTCATCTTTAGTTTTTTAAATCTCCCTTTTAGACTCTGTAACCTTGCACATTTAACATACTGGTCTCCTTCATGTGAAAGTTCTAGTTTATTCCAATCTCAAAGGTAGTTGGTAGGTCAATAACATTTGAGAACTCTGAGTCACATAATGCGCTTAGAAGAGCCTCTTTGATCTGCAGATTATTTTCAGCATCTGTGATTTTATTTAGGGTTGTCGGACCACCTTGTGGAGGAACATACGGTTTTGTAACCATGGACCAATATGCCATTCCCATACATTGCAAGTGACATTTCATGTGACCTTTCCAAAGAGCAAAGTTGGTTCCATCAAACTTCGGACTATCCTTCTTGTAAGACGACATCCTGGATCTCCTCGAGCGGTTAAGCTCCTTTTAGAGGAACTTAGCTCTGATACCAATTGTTAGTTGCCGTTGCACCAAAAGATTGACCTTTTAATGCTTGATACAACCATTTGACTTAACAAGCACGGGAGGCGGTTAAGCCCTTTTCACAAACCACCGCAGCGCAGCGCTGAACAAGAAGACCAAGGGTCACACCTTGCAACAAAGAATACCAGAATTTACTATTTTTAGTAAGTCTTTATCAGAGAAGCGGTTGAGCCAAAAATTTTCCCCAAAGCTTTAGAATAGTAAAATAAGCATTCTTGGTAAATTTCAGCTCAAGATCGTGTCTAGATTTCAAGATATTAAAGTTTCAATTTTGTGAGGATTCATCTTCTGATTGTATTTCATGGTAATGGATCATTGAGTGTGATCGAAAACATTTGTCTTAAAATTTTACAATGAGTTTTGTCCATATGCTTTATTTCATGATAATTGATGATTGAGCATGATTGAAAACATTTGTTTAAAAATTTTATGCTCAATTTCGTCTAGATGCTTTATTTCGTGATAATGGATCATTCAACGTGATCAAAAACATGTCTTAAAATTTTACGCTCAATTTCATCTAGATGCTTTATTTGATTATATTGCATCATTTAATGTTATCAGAAATATTTATTTTAAAATTTTACACTCAGTTTCGTCTAGATGCTTTATTTCATGATAATGAATCATTGAGTGTGATTAGAAACATCTGTTTTAAAATTTTACGCTTAGATGTGCCTAGATGCTTGATTTCATGATAATGAAACATTGTGTGTGATCGAAAACATTTTCTTTAAAATTTTATGCTCAGTTTGATCTAGATGCTTTATTTCATGATAATGGATCATTTAGAATGATTAAAAACAATTCTTATAAAATTTTACGCTCAGTTTCATCTAGATGCTTTAATTCATGATAATAGATTATTGAGCATGATCGAAAACATTTTTTTTAAAATTTAACGCTTAGTCTCATCTCTATGCAGGAGCATCCAAAGGTGTAAGGGCAATCTTGCATCACCCAAAAAAAAATGTTGATTCAAAATTGATGTCTTTGTTTTTATTTCTTTTCACAATTTGTGTTTTTGGATACCCATTTTCTTGAATAATGATTCAGAACCTTCAAAGTTTCCAACGGGCTAAGAATACCAAAATTTACTATTTTTAGTAAGTCTTTATTAGAGAAGCAGTTGAGCCTGAAATTTTTCCCAAAGCTTTAGAATAGTAAAATAAGCATTTTTGGTAAATTTCAGCTCAAGATCACATTTGGATTTCAAGATATTAAAGTTTTAATTTTGTTAGGATTCATCATCTAATTGTTTCATGATAATGAATCATTGAGTGTGATCGGAAACATTTGTCTTAAAATTTTACTATTATTTTTGTCCATATGCTTTATTTCATGACAAAGGATGATTGAGCATGATTGGAAACATTTGTTTAAAAAATTTACGCTTAGTTTCATCTAGATGCTTTCTTTCATGATAATGAATCATTCAACATGATCAGAAACAGTTGTCTTAAAATTTTATGCTCAGTTTCATCTAGATGCTTTATTTTATGATATTGGATCATCCAGTGTGATCAGAAACATTTATTTTAAAATTCTACACTCAGTTTCATCTAGATGTTTTATTTAATGATAATAAATAATTGAGTGTGATCAGAAACGCCCATTTTAAAATTTTACGCTTAGATGCACCTAGATGCTTTATTTTATGATAATGAAACATTGTGTGTGATCAAAAACATTTGCTCTAAAATTTTATGCTCAGTTTCATCTAGATGCTTTATTTCATGATAATGGATCATTCAACATGATTGGAAACAATTCCTATAAAATTTTATGCTCAGTTTCATCTGAATGCTTTATTTCATGATAATAGATCATAGGGCATGATCGGAAACATTTGTTTTAAAATTTGACACTTAGTTTCATCTTGATGCAGGAGCATCCAGAGGTGTAAGGGCAATCTTTCATCACCCAAAAATTTATGTTTTTGGATACCCATTTTCTTGAATAATGATTTAGAACCTTCAAAGTTTCCAACGGTCTCAGAATACTAGAATTTACTATTTTTAATAAGTCTTTATCAAAGAAGCGGTTGAGCTAGAAATTTTCCCCAAAGCTTCGGAACAGTAAAATAAGTATTCTTGGTAAATTTCAGCTCAAGATCATGTCTAGATTTCAAGATATTAAAGTTTTAATTTTGTGAGGATTCATCCTCTAATTGTATTTCATGATAATGGATCATTGAGTGTGATCGAAACATTTGTCTTAAACTTTTACGATCAATTTCATGCATATGCTTTATTTCATGATAATGGACGATTGAGTGTGATCGGAAACATTTGTTTGAAAATTTTACGTTTAGTTTCACATAGATGCTTTATTTCATCATAATGGATCATTCAACGTGATTGGAAACATTTGTCTTAAAATTTTACGCTCAGTTTCATCTAGATGCTTTATTTCAATCATTCAGTGTGATCAGAAACATGTATTTTAAAATTTTACACTCAGTTTCGTCTAGATGCTTTATTTGATGATAATGAATCATTGAGTGTGATTAGAAACATCTATTTTACAATTTTATGCTTAGATGTGCCTAGATGTTTTATTTGATGATAATGAAACATTGTGTGTGATCAGAAACATTTGCTTTAAAATTGTATGCTCGGTTTGGTCTAGATGCTTTATTTCATGATAATGGATCATTCAACATGATTGTAAACAATTCTTATAAAATTTTACGCTCAGTTTCATCTAGATGCTTTCTTTCATGATAATAGATCATTGAGCATGATCGGAAATATTTGTTTTAAAAATTGACGTTTAGTTTCATCTTGATGCAGGAGCATCCAGAGGTGTAAGGGCAATCTTGCATCACCCAAAAATAATGCCGATTCAAAAATGATGTCTTTGTTTTCATTTCGTTTCAAAATTTGTGTTTTTGGATACCCATTTTCTTGAATAATGATTCAGAACCTTCAAATTTTCCAACGGGCTAAGAATACCATAATTTACTATTTTTAGTAAGTCTTTATCAGAGAAGCTGTTGAGCCCAAAATTTTCCCCAAAGCTTCAGAATAGTAAAATAAGCATTCTTGGTAAATTTAAGCTCAAGGTGATGGCTAGATTTAAAGAGATTAAAGTTTCAGTTTTGTGAGGATTCATCCTCTAATTGTATTTCACGATAATGGATCATGGAGTGTGATCGGAAACATTTGTCTTAAAATTTTATGATCAGTTTCGTCCATATGCTTCATTGATGATAATGGACGATTGAGCATGATCGGAAACATTTGTTTGAAAATGTTACGCTCAGTTTCGTCTAATTGCTTTCCTTCATGATAATGGATCATTCAATGTGATCAGAAACATTTTTCTTAAAATTTAATGCTTAGTTTCATCTATATGCTTTATTTCATGATATTGGATCATTCAGTGTGATCAAAAATATTTATTTTTAATATTTTACACTTAGTTTCGTCTAAATGCTTTATTTCATGATATTGAATCATTGAGTGTGATTAGAAACATTTGTTTTAAAATTTTACGTTTAGATGCTTTATTTCATGATAATGAAACATTGTGTGTGATTGGAAACATTTTCTTTAAAATTTTATGGTCGGTTTCATCTAGATACTTTATTTCATGATAATGGATCGTTCAGCATGATTGGAAACAATTCTTATAAAATTTTATGCTTAGTTTCATCTAGATGCTTTATTTCATGATAATAGATCATTGAGCATGATCGAAAACATTTGTTTTAAAATTTGACACTTAGTTTTATCTTGATGCAAGAGCATCCAGAGGTGTGAGGGTAATCTTGCATCACCCAAAAACAATGTTATTTCAAATTTGATGTCTTTGTTTTCATTTCTTTTCAAAATTTATGTTTTTGGATACCCATTTTCTTGAAAAATGATTCAGAACCTTCAAAGTTTCCAATGGGCTAAGAATACCAAAATTTACTATTTTTAGTAATACTTTATCAGCGAAGCGGTTGAGCCTAAAATTTTTGCCAAAGCTTCGAAATAGTAAAATAAGCATTCTTGGTAAATTTTAGCTCAAGATCATGTCTAGATTTCAAGATATTAAAGTTTCAATTTTGTGAGGATTCATGATAATGGATCATTGAGTGTGATTGGAAACATTTGTCTTAAAATTTTATGATCAGTTTTGTCCATATGCTTTATTTCATGATAATGGATGATTGAGCGTGATTGGAAACATTTGTTTAAAAATTTTACGCTTAGTTTCATCTAGATGCTTTATTTCATGATAATGGATCATTCAATGTGAACAGAAATATTTGTCTTAAAATTTTACTCTCAGTTTCATCTAGATGCTTTATTTTATGATATTGAATCATTCAGTGTGATTAGAAACATTTATTTTAAAATTTCACACTTAGTTTTGTCTATTTGCTTTATTTCATGATAACGAATCATTGAGTGTGATCATAAACATCTGTTTTAAGTTTTTATGCTTAGATGCACCTAGATGTTTTATTTCATGATAATGAAACCTTGTGAGTGATTGGAAACATTTGCTTTAAAATTTTATTCTTAGTTTGATCTAGATGCTTTATTTCATGATAATGGATCATTCGGCATGACTGAAAACAATTCTTATAAAATTTTATGCTCAGTTTCATCTAGATGCTTTATTTCATGATAATAGATCATTGAGCATAATAAAAACATTTGTTTTAGAATTTCATGCTTAGTTTCATCTATTGGCAAGAGACATTGCTAGGCATGTCAGGTGTTTTCATTGATGGCAACTCAATCTATCTTACACATCTGCATTGTATCATTTCATCATATCGGAAGTTAGATTGTAGATTTGTCTAATTCTAGATAGATAGGAACAGAGCATATGACAGGGTTCAACATCTTGGCCAGCATTTCTCTACAGGTAATCATATTGTGTTGTGGATCTGATGGAATGTTAAGGGATGTTGGAGCTACCTAAATCCAAAGATTTAGCCTCTGTTGATGAAGGGATTGAAAATTACAAGCATATGAGTATCAGGTTTTGGTTAGACAGTTTAGTTTGGTGAAGAACAGGCCGAATTGGTGTCTGATCCTTGTGTGGATTAAGATAAGTGGTTGGTTGAGTAATTTATGAGATCCAGTGGTATTGGCTGACATGTGTGGTGACTTGAGTTCATAAGTTGTCATCCACATTGATGTTTGTGCATGGATTCAGCTGACAGAATAGTGACCTTGAAAAAGTTTCTAAGTTTTCTTTAGGCCGACTACAGTTGATGTAATTTCATGTTGTGGATATATATGATCAATTGGCTCGATCATTTTGATGTATGGTGGTGTGAATATGATGTGATAGTTGTGAGGCATGGCAGTATCAAGTGCGAAGTGAAGAGATCTAAGCTCCGGATCATGGCAGAACAGTGAAATAGTGCAGTGAGAGATGAAGTGTGTGAAGTCAGTATATTGAGCTTAACTAGAACTGTAGTCTTGCATTGTTAGATGCTATTCTTTAGTTCAAGTATTCCAATGAATTCTTTGTAATAAATCTTGTAGGTAGTGAGTCTCATTTGAGTAGTGAGCTCTAGGTAGTGTGCCCAAAGGCATGTGCCTTCCCATTTGTAATACTTTTAATAGAGTATAAAATCTTGTGGGTTAACCCCCACCATGGTTTTTCCCTTAACCGAGTTTCCATGTAAAAATCTTGGTGTTCATGTGTGATGATCTTGTTGTTGTTGTTCTTAAGTTCATGCTTCTTTCTTTTGAATGTATGTGGTAAATTAATAAAGGAACATAATAATAAGTTTTTAGAACACTGATTCACCCCACCTCTTAGTGTTCCTTAATTTCAACAATTGGTATTAGAGCTTCGTTCCTTGGAAGAAGTTTAACAGCTTGAGGAAGATCTGGGAAGGTATTTCAATGGGTTAATTCATGTATTTTGATGGAATTAATAAACAACTTCAAGTTTCTTTAGAAGATCTTGATCAGTCTAGAGTAGAAGTCAAAGAACTAAAGGAGAACCTTAAAGATGCTGAGGATTTCATTCAGACTTTAAAAAGGGCAACCAAGAAAATCTATGGAAAAGAGGAAGGGGCTACTTCTATAGTTAGCAAATTAGAATGAAGACAATGACATGGATGAGGATCTAAAGGAGAAGACAAAGGAATGTGAGAAGATGACAAAAGAAGTTGTTTTAAAATATGAGATGGAATCCGAGGTGATGAGACTAACCAAGGAAATCGAGGAAAGGAAGAAGACTAAGGAAAACCTGAATCAGTCTCTGAAAGAAAGAACATAAGAGTGCTACAGATTGGATAGAATAATTGGCCATCTAGAATATGATCTTCAAGAAACTAGGTATAATGAGGAATAACTTGGAAGGCAAATTGTTATTCTCAAACATGACCTAGAAGCTGCAAATGAATACAAAGAGAAGTTCAAGATAAGCTTAGCTAAACTTGAGGTGCTGCTTAATAGTCAGAAGAAGGCAGATGATAAGCATGGTCTAAGATATGAGAAAGGTGAAAGCTCTGGATCTAGTCAAAAAAATCCGGAAGGAAGAAATCCAAGAAGGAATTCTAGAAGGCCTCCGGTAAGACAACCTAATGCTCAAAGGTATCTTTCAATGGAAATTGTTTCAATTGCAATAAATTTGGTCATAGAGCTACTCAGTGTAGAAGTAGAGTGAATCAAAGTGGTTCATCTTTCTCTGGTCAATGCTTCAATTGTAAAAGGTATGGTCATAGATACAATGAATGCAGAAGTATGATGATAAACTACTCTAACAATAAAAGAAATGTCAATTCTTTGAATGGAAACTATTTTGCATGCAATAGATTTGGACACATGGCTAATTAGTGCAGATCAAGACGAAATCAAGTAAATGAACAAAGAAATGTTGTGTGCTTTAATTGCAATAGATCTGGTCATATTGCAAGATTCTACAGAAGAAGGAATGATGATAGAAAAGGTCCAGTAAACAAAAAACAAAACATGCAGAGACAAGATAAAGGTAAGGGTAAAGTAGATGTGAATGAGATCTAGAATAAAATGAACAAAACATGGGTGAAGAAAGGTGAAATGAATGATAGTGATGGGTTTGCACTAAAATCTGGCGTCGATAATCCCTCCGGGAATTGAAATAGGAGCTCTGGCTCAGGGGGAGCTGCATTGAAAATCTAATTCCCCTTGCCAGTAAGTGGGTGCTTGAATTTGGCATGATGAATGAAGATAAAGAAGCCTATTGCAGATATGTTGAAGCAAATTCCAAAATAAAAGAAGCTAATGCGATTGATTTCAGAGCAATTGAAGATTGACTATATTTAGAAATAGTGTAACTTGATGAATTAGCGCAAAGCATTTATTACAATAACGAATTAGGTTTTGTGGAGCATAAAGGTCATTCACTCAACATTTGAATCACTTTGCATTCAAAGAAAACAAGGAGAAGAGTGCTTGAGCTAAGATTTCAAAGATTTGGAGTGCAAAAAGTGAATTCGACAGCTAACCCTAACCGGTGAACAAGGTATTCTCTATAAAGCTCTCTGAATTTGAAATCTCTCGATATGGCTACTTCATTGGTTGTTGACATCATCGAAAGGCCCCAACCTAAATTCAAAAAGCATCCACACACATCTATAGAGCTTGATCCGTTAGGTGCCTTTTCTAATGTTCTGTATGGTGTGTTGCACGTTGAAGATATTAGGGCTTACATTCATGCTAGCATAGATGAGTTTGGGGATTCAAAGTTAGTATATTTATTTAAGAATCACCTGAGGGGTGAGATTTATGGTATTAAAATTGAGTGTAAGGCGCTGCAAGAGAAACATTTCATTCAGGTTAGTGGGTTCCCATCTTTCAATGAAGATGAGTGGTTCCAGTATGTACTGAGTCAGATGCATGGTGAATTCATATGGTTGATGAAACCCCTTAAGATCACCAAGGATGCCATTAAGGCCGTAACAGGATTGAACTCATCTGGTGGACCATCAATTTGCTAAAATTAGTGAAGAATCAGACTGTAACTGAAGCTACCGAATCAAAATTTGATAAGAGGGCAATGACATTAAATGATATAACTGATCTAGATGTCAAATTTGCATCTATGGTGATTGGGTATAAGATATACCACTCCAGTAGGGAAAACTCTATATTTGGTATAGCCATTTATGCTGCATATCAGATGTGAAGAGAAAATGTTGATTATGACCTGTGTGAGCTGCTGCAAAACTAGTTAATGGAGAAGCTGAACAAGATCAAGAAGGACAAGAAGAATACATTCAAGTATGGTATGTGTTGGAAACAAGGCAGATAACTGAGAGGGGGGGCTGAATTAGTTATCTCAAATTACTTTAACTTTCTTTTCTTCTTTAATAATTAGTACAACATAAAAACATATAAGCATATGTGATCATAGGAACAAAAATAAAATCAACACACATAACACAAGGATTTTTACATGGAAAACCCTGTTAAGGGAAAAACCACGGGGTGACTAACCCAAGATTGTATTCTCTGTTAAAAGAATAAAGGAGTACAAAATGGCACTTGCTAATTAGGGCTCACTGCTTGAACACACTGCTCACAAGAGGCACACTGCCTACAAGAAACTTACAGAAGGTAATCAAGTGTTTGAACTGATGAGAGGCATCTAAAAATGCAAGAGTTCAGTTCTGGTTAGGCTCGATACACTGATTTGATGCACTTCATTCTTCCTTTATTTTAGTGCTATTGCTTTGTCACATACCAAACTTGAATTGCTACTTTCACACTTATCCCTTCTTTTCTTCCCACTTTATTTCATCCCTGCTTCACCAAACACACCTACATACTGGAATCCATCTAGTATATATATCTGCATAATGGATTCTCATCAACTTCCTAGTCGGCAACAAGAACACTTCAAGATATTTGCAAGTTACTGATCTGTCGGCATAATCCATGCTTGATTTGTGATACGTATAAAAAACATGGGCATGGAAGTCTTTAATCATGTCGCCAACAATGTATAATCCCCCAAATAGCTTAATCAACACCTTTTAGTCATCCAGATTGAAGTCTAATGCTCTGCTGGTCAGTTCTTTCTCTGTCTGCTCTGCCTGTCTAGAACCCAACACTCAGATGCTCATATCTTTTTCATGCTTTATCACCAGAGGCTAAATCTATGGAATATAGTAGTCATGATACTCCTCTTAACTTATCCAAGTCTGCAACTTGCTAAGTTACACCATCTAAGAGATCCAAACCTGATTGTCGGACCTTGTTGCATACTCTGTTCTTGTTCATTGGATCAAAACAATCTTCAATCTGACTTCCGGTATAGGCAATGACAACACTAGTGAGTCCACACAGTGTCTCTTGCCAACAGTATGTTGGTATTGTGTTTGTTCTTCTATTTCATGAATGAGTTACCTGGGAAGAAAAGCCTGTGTTGGACCAGGGTCTCAAAAAATACCACCTCCCATATCATCAAACCTTCATGTCTCTCAACCAACTAAAGTCATGCAATCCCAACCACAACATTCTTCTACACTCATCCTCAATCAACCTCAACCATCTTAAACTTTCATTTCTTTCCTTCAACGATGGAGACAAATGACTAGCAAATTCCCTTTCAAGATACTTGAAAAACAACTTGTTAACATATTTGTGCAGAACCTCAACCAAGAGTTGGGTTTTCATTTGCAAATCCTTAGTGCTACAACCTTCAACGAAATCATGTACAAGGGAATCAACATCGAAAAAGCCCTCATTGCTAAGGGTGTGGTCAAAATCTTCAAAGAAACTAAAGACAATGCTCCTCAACACCAAATGAATGATAAAACCAAATATTGGAACAAAAACAAAAACGTAGTCAATGATGGGGTGGTTGATTCTAAATATGTCCAAACATTGCAAATGCCTCTTCAGCTTTCCAAACCAAGTCAAACTCAACAACAATGGCAACCATATCAAAACCAACAGTAACAACAACAAGAGCGACCTCAACAAGATTACCCTCCGCGACGTCAATTCACTCCCTTGGGAGAGCCCATAGAATCAGTCCTACAAAAGTTTTTACACAAAGGTCTCATCACCTTACCTGATGCTCCCCCATATGGCGAACCAGTTTACAAATCATACGGTACAATGAAAATGAATACTGTGAGTTCCATAGGAGCAAAGGACATAGAACAACATCGTGCATGAAACTCAACCACCTAATCCAAAATCTCATTGAGGGTAACCAAATCTCTTTTGAAGATGAACCACTAGCTCAACATATGAATAAAGACCTCAACATGTACAAGGAACCATTCCCTCACCATGGTCCGCCTCTTCCATAGGATAAAGGTAAAAGTGTCAATCATGCTTCCACTTCCTTTGACTCCATTATGGGTCATTTTGAAGAGAGTCGAGTGTCTACCCTCACAATCAAAGGCAAATCTACGGATTGCGCTGTTACAACTCGTCATGGTCGTGTCACCATTCGTGGTCCTACACCTAGTCTCCCAGCTCAATCTAATTATAATCTTGTTGAACATCTAGGGAAAACGCCAGCATAGATCTCTATCTTGGACCTTCTACGATCATCACCTGCACATAGAGTGGTGCTAGAAAAAGCCCTCCAAGAGTCTTCGGTTCCTAACAACATAGTGATTACAGATTCCTGAGCTATAGTAGGTAACGTTGCTTCACCCTATAATGTGGTCTTCTCAAAGAAAGACCTCATGATCCATGTCACAATGATGCCCTTCATATTGAGGTTCTCATCCATAAACGTAAAATCAAACGCATACTCATTGATGGTGGTGTTGGTCTCAGCATCTATTCTTTAAAGTTACTTAAGCAATTGGGATACTCTGAGGATCATGTCAACACTGATCAAAGTATTACATCAAGGGATATGATGATGCTGAACACCATTCAGAAGGTGTTATCCACTTGCCTATACAACTAGGCCCTGTCATGCTTGAAACTAGGTGTCAAGTCCTTGATATTGAGCTACCTTACGACATTATGCTACGCTACCCATGGATCCATGCAATGAAAGCTGTTCCCTCCATGTACCATCAGTCTCTAAAGTTCCCATTCAATGGTACATAGATCACTATCCTAGGAGACCCTAATCCTTTTAAATTCTACTGTGTCTTGCAAGGCAGTTATAAAGATTGCAACCAAGTGCCTCAAAATGACAAAGCCCTTGAATCCCCACTATATGTTGATCCTAAAAATTTGACACAAGCCTCTGTAAGTGAACCTATTCCTCTTCCTAAAATCAAAGCTCACATCCATGATATAGGCTTTGGAACTTATGATATCTCAAAATCTTGTTGTGTAGGGCGGATGCCTTTATCCCCTAAATCCTATGGCCAACTGCCCATTGCCAAAACAACTAAAAAAGTAGCTATGCCTCCCCCAATATCTTTAATACAATTCCAACAGGGAAAATTATTGGAAGAGGAAACTATTGAGGACATTTCTTCTTGGCTCTATAAGGAGGAAGAACCAGTCACAATACTAGTCAAGCAATATGGCAATGGCTTAAGGATAGTCAAAAACATGGGCTATAAAGGCAAAGGTGGCCTTGGAAAATAGAATCAAGGAACAATGGAGCCCATTAGTGTGACAAAGAAACTCGACAAGAGGGGTTTAGGATTTGGTAGAAAGGTACCATGCGCCTTAGACATTGAGGGTATCCTCAACAAGGTGGCTAAAACTTCACTCCCAGATTCAACGTCTAATGAGGATACCATCGATGACTCTTCCCTCTATATGATCGACCTATTTACAGAATCCTCCATATTTATGCTATCCTATGTATCCCTAACATCCACCACAAACACCTAGAAAGTAACACTTGTCTACCCTGAATTTATCAATTGGGACCAACAAGGGTCCCCCGTTATAGATGTATTTCAGAATGATGAAGCTATAGCTGAGTTCATGGGACTTCGGGAAGGTATCCCTCTTGGCGATCATAAAGCAGGTTTTGTAATGGGACTAGAGCTAACAACTTATTTTGGTGAGAATGCCAAATCCTCCAGTCGCAAAAGTAAAAATAAAGAAAGATCTCTAGGTGAAAACCACACTGTGGCACCTCCTGATCACAAAATAGTAAAAACAAAGGACGTATCCAAAGGTGAAAACCCAACTGTGGCACCTGAGGATGGAGGATTTGACCTTCCCCTACCATCTAAGTATTAAGAGAAGTTTTCTCTCCTAGTGGAAGATTCTACAGTGATAAACCTTGGCATAAAGCAAAATCCAAAGACCACATTCCTAGTAGCATCATTATCAGAAATAGAGCACAGGAATCTTAACACATTCTTCTTATGGTGAACCATCAACTTTGCATGGACCTATGCGGATATGCTAGGGCTAGACCCTAAGCTTGTAGTTCATTATCTCACAGTGGATCCAACAGTTAAACCAATCAAGCAAAAGCTGAGGAAGATGCACCCACAGATAGCTCTCTTAGTAAAAGTGGAAATACAGAAGTTGTTAGATGCAAAGTTCATCTGACCTATTGACTATTTAGATTAGGTCTCAAACATTGTACCTATGTCTAAACCCAATGGGTGCATCCGCATGTGTAATGATTTTAGAGATCTTAACAAACCATGTCCCAAAAATGACTTTCCATTACCAAACATTGATATTATGGTAGACTTGACAACAGGTCACGAAATGCTTTCTCTCATGGATGGATTCTCAGGCTACAATCAGATAAGGATAGCAGAAGAAGATCAACATAAAACAACCTTTACTTGTCCTTGGGGTAACTATTGTTGGTGTGTCATTGCCGTTTGGTCTAAAGAATGCAAGAGCAACCTATCAGAGTGCAATGACAATGATATTCCATGACCTCTTTCATCATATTATGGAGGACTATGTGGATGACATACTAGCTAAATCTTCTAGGGCAGATCACATACAGGTTCTAGGATAGATCTTTGATAGGCTCGAGAAATACCAAGTGTGTCTCAATCCAAAGAAGTGTGTCTTTGGTGTAACAGGAGGGAAGCTATTGGGATACATTATCTCTTGCAAAGGTATTGAAGTAGACCCCATAAAAGTAAAGGCTATAGTGGCAATGCCTCCACCAAAGAACCTCAAAGCATTAAGGAGCCTTCAGGGAATGTTGCAATCCATTAGGCATTTCATCTCACAGCTAGCAGATAAATATCAACCATTTCAACACTTACTCTGAAAGGATGTCTCATTTTGATGGGACGATAAGTGTCACGCAACATTTGATAAGCTCAAAGAATATCTAGCTACACCTCCTGTATCGGTTCCACTAGTTTCTGATAAAACTTTGATATTATACATCTCAACTACACCTTCAGCCCTAGGGGCCCTGCTAGCACAACATGATGAGTCGGGAAAAGAGCATGCAATCTATTATATCAGTTGAACCTTGGTGGGATATGAGCTCAATTATTCACTAATGGAAAGAGCTTGTTTAGCAGTAGTGTTCACTTCCCAAAAGCTGCGACATTACATGCTAAACCAACACACAAATCTTATAGCCAAAATTGATCCCTTGAAGTATCTATTAGTGAAAGCAACTCTCACAGGCATACTAGCTAAATGGGTCATGATCCTTAGTGAGTTTGACATTGAGTATATGGATCGCAAAGCAATCAAGGGGCAAGCCCTAGCAGATCAACTAGCAGAAGCACCCATGACGGATACACACCCTATGGTAGCAGACTTTCTAGATGAGAATCTCTTCACTCTTTCCAACTCAATAATGTGGAAGTTGTACTTTGATGGTTCCTACACACAGTATGGATTAGGGGCTAGCATCTTATTTATCACACCTCAAAATGACTATATTCCAAAGTCATATCGGCTTGCATTCCCTTGCACCAACAATATTGCTGAGTATGAAGCACTCCTCATAGGTCTTAATACAACAGTTCAATGGGACATCACAGAATTATAGGTATATGGAGACTTACAACTAGTCATTCGCCAAGTCATAAATGAGTACCAAATAAAAGATGAAAAGTTGGTCCCCTATAGGCAACTAGTGGATGCTTACAAACCACATTTTTCTAGCATCACATTTGAGCAAATTCCAAGAGAGCATAACAAGGCTGCAGATTCTATGGCTTCTATAGGGTCACTTATTGAAATGCCTGCAAATACACATGAATGTGAATTCTTGATCGAGCAATTGTTGATACTAGCCGTCGACGTTCTAGTTACTGAAATCATCTGTGAACTTGTTGTTCCCAATTCCCCATGGTACGAAGATATCTATGAATACCTTAAAAATAGTACCTTCCCCTCTGACCTTTCATCCACCCAATGCAAAACCTTTATCTGTTGATCCTCCCGTTACACCATTCTGGGTGATACACTATATCATCGGAGTCTCAATGGTATTCTCTTACGATGTCTTAACACAGAAGAAGCCGAAGCTACCTTACAAGACATACATGAAGGTGTCTATGGCACAAATTCTACCAGTCCTAATCTCACTAAGAAGATACTCAGAACAAGTTATTACTGGCCTACAATAGAGCATGATGCTTTACAGTTTGCTAAGAAGTGTCTACAATGCCAGCAGCATGGAGCTTTGATTCACGCACCAGCTCATGAATTACAACCTGTGACAACTCCATGGCCTTTTTCTCAATGGGGTCTCAACCTTGTAGGACAAATCCACCCATCCTCATCCAATGGCCACAAATTCATCATTACAGCCACAGAGTATTTCATGAAGTGGGTTGAAGCCATTCCCATGACCTATATCACTGGTAAGCAAATAGCCAAATTTATCCTTAACTACCTCATTATCCCCCAAGCCATTGTCACTGATAATAGGAGACCATTCAAGAACCAAGATGTTCATGCCTTATGCACACAATATAATGTCCAACATTGCTTTTCAACTCCCTACTATCCACAGAGTAACGACCAAGCTGAGGCTTCCAATAAAACTATTCTCAAAATCCTCAAGAAAACGGTCAATGAAGTTGGTCGTGATTGGCACTTGCAACTCAATCCCACCCTGTGGGCCTACCGTACTAGTATCAGAACACCAACTAGTGCCACACCATATGCCTTGGTCTATGGCTCTGAAGCCATCCTACTTATAGAGGTCAAGATCCCATCCCTCAGAGTATCCATGCAAAACCTAATCGACGGAGAAGAATATCACACTTCTAGATTAGTTGAGCTAGAACTACTAGATGAAAGGCACCTTGCCGCACTTAATCATCTCCATGTCTATCAAAACTGCCTCCGATGTAATTACAACAAAAAGATCAAAGAAAGATGGTTTCAAGTTGGTGATCTTGTACTCAGAGAATTAGAGAAATCAAGCAGACTGAGAAAAGAAGGAAAAATTTGAGCCTAACTGGTTAGGTCCCTTTATTGTCACAATAGCATATGGATCAGAAGCTTATACTTTAGCTACACCTGACGACATTCCTCTAGATGAGCCACTTAATAGTGTCCATCTCAAGAAGTTTTATGCTTGATCCTCAGAATATTCCAAAAAAAAATGAAAAACACAAAAAAATAAAAAAAATTCGTCCTATGGTGAAAACCTGGTAAACAGGTGCCTTGGATAAGTACCATAGTGAAAACCTGACAAACAGGCACTATGTGTAGAGTCAACATCCATCATCTATCGAGTCTTGTTCAATTCCTTTTTTTCGTACCGCAGTTCATCCATCCATCCATAATAAAACCATTGACCTTGTTTGCATTTCCATCTCCCTATCTACTATATCTTGGAAATTTGTTAGTGTCTATCATCATCATCCCACGTCTTGATCTGTGTCAGCAGTTATCACTATCTTGCCCTAGGTCAAAGCTTTCTATGTCTTCTTCGTTGGTCATCCATGCAAATTCCTCTACCGAAATGGGGGCAACTCTTTCCTTAACCTAGTTCTAGGAATGGATCCTTGTTCATGGTTCACACCAAGCGCTTTATTCATTCTCCTTTCGACAGATAATACTCTTTAACAGACACATCACTCCTATGATAAGGCTGTTATCTTCTCAACACTTTTCCCACATCATCACCCCACTAGAACTACATATTATCTCATATCAATCTTAAGGTACCTTGATCCCATGGATATGGGTATGTAGGCAATCTAGAATACGAAGGAAGTATCCAGTACTCAGGTACATAAGATCTCCTCCTCACCAACTTGACCCATTCATCACTCTATCCAGAACTACATATTATCATTTCATCTTTCATCGTAATATGCCTTGATCCCGTGGATATAGGGTATGTAGGCAGTCTAGAATACGAAGGATGTATCCAATACTTAGGCACATACGATTCATCATTCTTCACCCATCTCAACCCATTAGCATGTCACCTTTCTAGTCTTCCGTTTATCAAAATCTATTCGCCTCGACTTGACTAACTCAAGCAGCAAAACAACAAGCTAGCGCATCCTTTCAAAGCAAAAGTTCTTAGCAAACTTGAAGCAAAGTGGCTTACTTCCAGAGTCATCTACTGTCCTACATTTTGATTGCTAGCATCAGCTAAGTCCAGCTTAACCAAAGCACCAGATCAACAAGCTTGTTTGTTGCAGAGTGTTCCATTGTCGAGACTAAAACACGCATCTTGTGTGACATGTAGCATTTCTTACAGTGCAACATTGTCTTTTTAGGTAGATAACACCCTTTAATAGACACATTGCTCCTACGATAAGGCTGTTATCTTTCTTATTCAATCTATCTTGAGCAACCTCTTTGGCAAGAGAATATGTTGGCTGTATGTTTACTTTGTTAGTCAGTCAATTTGTTTTTTGATTTATCTTTTGTTCCTTTGTCCATTACCTATTCAAGGCTACCTTGATTTATCTATAATCTTGGTATGTTGCAATGTAGTACGGATTGGGGGCATAGTCATTGCTTTTGTATGCCGTGTTTGAGGAATGATCTTTAGTATCTTTCTTAGCAGCATATTTATCTTGTGTGTGTTACGTCCTAGCATCTTACATATTAATACACTTCTTGCATTTACATGTATTGAAGTTTATTTTATGTTCAAGACTATGGCTCATTCACATATACCAACAAGGTTATATTATGTCTAAGGGATCTAAGTTCACACCGCTTGCTTGTAGAGTCAATGTCCATGCACTCGGATATTATAACACCTTGGTCTTTTATACCTTGGTGGCAAACTATCCACGTGCTATATCAAAAATAAGGATTGCTCTTTATAAACATTTGTGAAACCAATGCAACAAGCTCATCCATTTACCCATGGCCTTATATAGTTTTTCAGCAATGATCGATCAACAATCTTTCTCTCATCTTCTCTCCTATCTCCTTTCTTCTATCTATCATCTATCCAACCTCACCTATCTCCAACACAATCTTCTAGTCAAGTGTCAACCAGTCCTTCTATCGCATCCCTATCTTTCCTCTTGAGGGGGCATACGTTGGGGCAACTAGCTACACCGGGGCATCAAAATTGTATGTCTTCAACAATCATTTTCTTTGATGCAATGTTGTAAACTGCATTGCATCAAAGAGGGGCAAAATGTAGACACCCTAAAATGACCATGTCTTCGAATCACTTACATTTCGTCTAATCTGTCTAATCACCTATATTCAGCGTTAATTGAATAATCTAATTATTTAACTAATTTCATCAAATTCTTTCCAAATTCTAAAATTCAACATTAATTGAATAAATTGTAATTTATTTAATTAATTAAATTAAATTTCTCTTTATTCTGCCAAAATTAAATAATTTTAATTATTTAATTAAATCATTATCCTCTTTCAAATTTCACGTCTCCATTAATTAAATAAATCCAATTATTTAATTAATTCATCATAAATTCCCTCTTATCTACAATTAAATAATTTACATTATTTAATTAAATCAATTGTTCTTCTAAATTTAAATAAATCATGTAAATTTATTTAAATTATCTCAATACTCTAAAAATAAATAAAATCAAGTATTTTATTTATAATCTTCATATTCCTCTAATCTTGCACAAACAATTAAATAAATTTATTTATTTAATTTACTTTTTCCCCTAAAAATAAATAAAATCAAATATTTTATTTATAATCTTCTTTCCTCAATCATGTACAAACAATTAAATAAATTTATTTATTTAATTTCAGTTATCTTCTAATTCCTCTTAAAATATCTTGTTAACTCGTGCACAATCAATCTTATTTTTAGAACTCTAAAAAAGACAAAATTACAAGTTGAGTTATCTATTCAATCAATCTTGTTTTCATCATATTTTAATAAAAAAAATCCTTATGGATTGTCACATGTTGTGTGCACATTCATCATGGTTATTTGTTTTATCTCCTCTGTTGATTCTTTTGAATTATCTGGACCGTTGATTGATCTTTGTTGAAACCTATATAAACCCCCCTCATCTCCTTCACAAATCCTCTTCGATCACTTATTCTCAAGCATTCTTTACAGCGCTTTGAGCATATATCACATCGATTGAGCAACTTTACGATCTTTTGACATTGATCTTTGAACACTTTACTTGCTTGTTGCAAACATGGTTTCGCAGCACTATTGAGCAATCCACATTCATTCAAAGGGAACAATACAAATCTCGGTAAAAGCTTTCATATTTCATTGTTTTATTGATAATGGCTTTTATTTAGATTAGTTCTCTTGATGTTATGGGCTTTTGATTTATTTAGTTTTGATTTAGTCAATTTTCCTCATACACACTTAGTTTCATCTAGATGCTTTTTTTTCATGATAATGGACCATTGAGCATGATCAAAAATATTTGTCTTAAATTTTACGCTCAATTTCCTCTATATGCTTTATTTCATGATATTAGATCATTCAGTGTGACCAGAAATATTTATTTTAAAATTTTACATTCACTTTCGTCTAGATGTTTTATTTCAAGATAACGAATCATTGAGTGTGATCAAAAACATCTATTTTAAAATTTTACCCTTAGATGCGCCTAGATGCTTTATTTCATAATAATGGAACATTGTGTGTGACCAGAAACATTTTCTTTAAAATTTTATGCTCAGTTTGATCTAGATGCTTTATTTCATAATAATGGATCATTTAACATGATTGGAAACAATTCTTATAAAATTTTATGCTTAGTTTCATCTAGATGCTTTATTTCATGATAATTGATCATTGAGTATGATTGCAAACATTGTTTTAAAATTTGATGTTTAGTTTCATCTTGATGTAGGAGCATCCAGAGGTGTAAGGGCAATCTTGCATCACCCAAAAATAATGTTGATTCAAAATTGATGTCTTTATTTTCATTTCCTTTCAAAATTTATGTTTTTGGATACCCATTTGCTTGAATAATGATTCAAAACCTTCAATGTTTCAATCGGGCTAAGAATATGAAAAATTTACAATTTTTAGTAAGTCTTTATCAGAGAAGCGGTTGAGCCCGAAATTTTTCCCAAAGGTTCAGAATAGTAAAATAAGCATCCTTGCTAAATTTCAGCCCAAGATCACATCTAGATTTCAAAATATTAAAATTTCAATTTTGTGAGGATTCATCCTCTAATTATATTTCATGATAATGGATCATTGAGTGTGATCGGAAACATTTGTCTTAAAATTTTATGATCAGTTTCATCCAATGCTTTATTTCATGATAATAGATGATTGAGTGTGATTAGAAACATTTGTTTGAAAATTTTACGCTCAGTTTCATCTAGATGCTTTCTTTCATGATAATGGATCATTCAACGTGATTAGAAACATTTTTCTTAAAATTTTACGCTTAGTTTCATCTATATTCTTTATTTCATGATATTGGATCATTTAGTGTGATCAGAAACATTTATTTTAATATTTTACACTTAGTTTTGTCTAGATGCTTTATTTCATGATAACGAATCATTGAGTGTGATCAGAAACATCTGTTTTAAAATTTTATGCTTAGATACGCCTAGAAGCTTTATTTCATTATAATGAAACATTGTTTGTGATCGGAAACATTTGCTTAAAAATTTTATTCTCGGTTTCATCTAGATACTTTATTTCATGATCAAGGACCATTTAACATGATTGGAAATAATTCTTATAAAATTTTACACTCAATTTCGTCTAGATGCTTTATTTCATGGTAATAGATCATATAGCATGATCAGAAAGATTTGTTTTAATATTTGATGCTTAGTTTCATCTTGATACAGGAGCATCCAGAGGTGTAAGGGCAATCTTACATCACCCAAAAATAATGTTGATACAAAATTGATGTCTTTGTTTTCATTTCTATTCAAAATTTGTGTTTTTGGATACCCATTTTTCTTGAATAATGGTTCAGAACCTTCAAAGTTTCAAACGGACTAAGAATACCAAAATTTACTATTTTTAGTAAGTCTTTATCAAAGAAGCGATTGAGCTTGAAATTTTTGCCAAAGCTTCAGAATAGTAAAATAAGCATTCTTGGTAAATTTCAGCTCAAGATCACGTCTAGATTTCAGGATATTAAAGTTTTAATTTTATGAGGATTAATGATAAGGATCATTGAGTGTGATCGGAAACATTTGTCTTAAAATTTTACAATCAGTTTCATCTATATGCTTTATTTCTTGATAATGGATGATTGAGCGTGATTGGAAACATTTGTTTAAAAATTTTACGCCCAATTTCGTCTAAATGCTTTATTTCATGATAATAGTTCATTCAACGTGGTCCAAAACATTTGTCTTAAAATTTTATGCTTAGTTTCATCTAGATACTTTAATTTATGATATTGGATCATTCAGTGTGATCAGAAACATTTATTTTAAAATTTTAGACTGAGTTTTGTCTAGATGCTTTATTTTATGATAACAAATCATTAAGTGTGATTAGAAACATCTGTTTTAAAATTTTACGCTTAGATGTGTCTAGATGCTTTATTTGATGATAATGAAACATTTTGTGTGATTGGAAACATTTGCTTTAAAATTTTATGCTCGGTTTGATCTAGATGCTTTATTTCATGATAATGGATCATTCAACATGATTGTAAACAATTCTTATAAAATTTTATGCTTTTTCATCTAGATGCTTTATTTCATGATATTGGATCATTGACTATGATCGGGAACATTTGTTTTAAAATTTTTCGCTTAGTTTTATCTTGATGCAGGAGCATCTAGAGGTGTAAGGGCAATCTTGCATCACCAAAAAATAATGTTGATTCAAAATTGATGTCTTTGTTTTCATTTCTTTTCAAAATTTGTGTTTTTGGATACCCATTTGTTTGAATAATGATTCTGAACCTTCAAAATTTCCAATGGACTAAGAATACCAAATTTACTATTTTTAGTGTCTTTATCAGAGAAGTGGTTGAGCCCGAAACTTTCCCCAAAGCTTCGGAATAGTAAAATAATCATTCTTGGTAAATTTCAGGTCAAGATCACATATTGATTTTAAGATATTAAAGTTTTAATTTTTTGAGGATTCATCCTCTGATTGTATTTCATGACAATAGATCATTGAGTGTGATCAGAAACATTTGTCTTAAAATTTTATGATCAATTTCATCCATATGCTTTATTTCATGATAATGGATGATTGAGTGTGATCGGAAACATTTGTTTAAAAATTTTATGCTCAGTTTCGTCTAGATGCTTTTTTCATGATAATGGATCCTTTAACGTGATTAGAAACATTTGTCTTAAAAATTTATGCTTAGTTTCATCTAGATGCTTTATTTTTTGATATTAGATCATTCAGTGTGATCAGAAACATTTATTTTAAAATTTTACACTCAGTTTCATCTAGATGCTTTATTTCATGATAACGAATCATTAATTGTGATCAGTAACATCTGTTTTAAAATTATACGCTTAGATGCGCCTAGATGCTTTATTTCATGATAATGAAACATTGTGTGATCGAAAACATTTTCTTGAGAATTATATGCTTCGTTTCATCTAGATGCTTTATTTCATGATAATGGATCATTCAACATGACTGGAAACAATTCTTATAAAATTTTACGCTCAATTTTGTCTAGATGCTTTATTTCATGATAATAGATCATTGATCATGATCAGAAACATTTGTTTTTAAATTTGACGCATAGTTTCATCTTGATGTAGGAGCATCCAGAGGTGTAAGGGCAATCTTACATAACCCAAAAATAATGTTGATTCAAAATTAATGTATTTGTTTTCATTTCTTTTCAAAATTTGTGTTTTTGGATACCCATTTGCATGAATAATGATTCAGAACCTTAGAAGTTTCCAACGGGCTAAGAATACCAGAATTTACTATTTTTAGTAAGTCTTTATCAGAGAAGGGGTTGAGCTCAAAATTTTCCCCAAAGCTTTGGAATATTAAAATACGCATTCTTTGAAAATTTCAGCTCAAGATCACATCTGGGTTTCAAGATATTAAAGTTTCAATTCTGTGAGGATTCATCCTCTTATTATATTTCATGATGATGGATCATTGAGTGTGATCAAAAAAATTTGTCTTAAAATTTTACAATCAGTTTCGTCCATATGCTTTATTTGATGATAATGGATGATTGAGCCTAATCGGAAACATTTTTTTGAAAATTTTATGCTAAGTTTCATCTAGATGATTTCTTTCATGATAGTGGATCATTCAATGTGACTGAAAACATTTGTCTCAAAGTTTTACGTTTAGTTTCATCTAGATACTTTATTTCATGATATTGGATCATTCAGCGTGATAAGAAACATTTATTTTAAAATTTTACACTCAGTTTCATGTAGATGCTTTATTTCATGATAATGAATCATTGAGTGTGATCAGAAACATTTGTTTTAAAATTTTACGCTTAGATGCACCTAGAGGCTTTATTTCATGATAATGAATCATTGTGTGTGATCAAAAACTTTTGCTTTAAAATTTTATGCTCGGTTTGATCTAGATGTTTTATTTCATGATAATGGATCATTCAATATGATTGGAAACAATTCTTATAAAATTTTATACTTAGTTTCCTCTAGATACTTTATTTCATGATAATAGATCATTAAGCATGATCAGAAACATTTGTTTTAAATTTGACACTTAGTTTCATCTTCATGCAGGAGCATGTTGAGGTGTAAGGGAAATCTTGCATCACCCAAAAACAATATTGATTTAAAATTGATGTCTTTGTTTTCATTTCTTTTCAAAATTCATGTTTTTGGTTACCCATTTTTTTGAACAATGATTTAGAACCTTCAAAGTTTTTAATGGGCTAAGAATACCAAAATTTACTATTTTTAGTAAGTCTTTATTATAGAAGTGGTTGAGACAAATTTTTTTCCAAAGCTTTGGAATAGTAAAATAAGCATTCTAGATAGATTTCAGCTCAAGATTGCGTGTAGATTTCAAGATATTAAAGTTTCAATTTTGTGAGGATTTATCCTTTGATTGTATTTCATGATAAGGGATCATTGAGTGTGATCGGAAACATTTGTCTTAAAATTTTATGGTCAGTTTCATCCATATGCTTTATTTCATGATAATGGATGATTGAGCATGATCAGAAACATTTGTTTGAAAATTTTATGCTCAGTTTCATCTAGATGCTTTCTTTCATGATAATGGATCATTCAATGTGATCAAAAACATTTGTCTTAGAATATTACACTCAGTTTCATGTAGATGCTTTATTTCATGATGTTGTATCATTCAGCGTGATCAGAAACATTTATTTTAAAATTTTACAGTCAGTTTAATCTAGATGCTTTATTTCATGATAACAAATCATTGAGTGTGATTAGAAACATCTCTTTTAAAATTTTATGCTTAGATGCACCTAGATGCTTTATTTCATGATAATGAAACATTGTGTGTGATTGGAAACATCTGCTTTAAAATTTTATGCTCAATTTGATATAGATACTTTATTTCATGATAATGGATCATTCAACATGATTGGAAACAATTCCTATAAAATTTTATGCTCAGTTTCGTCTAGATGGTTTATTTCATGATAATAGATCATTGGGCATGATCGGAAACATTTGATTTAAAATTTGACGCTTAGTTTCATCTTGATGCAGGAGCATCCGGAGGTGTAAGGACAATCTTGCATCACCCAAAAACTATGTTGATTCAAAATTGATGTCTTTGTTTTCACTTCTTTTCAAGATTTGTGTTTTTGGATACCCATTTGCTTGAATAATGATTTAGAACCTTCAAAGTTTCCAACGGGCTAAGAATACCAGAATTTACTATTTTTAGTAAGTTTTATAAGAGAAGAGGTTGAGCCTGAAATTTTCCCCAAAGCTTTGGAATACTAAAATAAGCATTCTTGGTAGATTTCAACTCAAGATCACATCTGGATTTCAAGATATTAAAGTTTCAAGTTTGTGAGGATTCATCCTCTGATTGTATTTCATGATAATGGATCATTGGGTGTGATTGGAAACATCTGTCTTGAAATTTTACGATCAGTTTCTTCCATATGCTTTAGTTCATGATAATTGATGATTGAGTGTGATCGGAAACATTCGTTTGAAAATTTTATGCTTATTTTCATCTAGATGCTTTCTTTCATGAATTATAATGGATCATTCAACATGATCAGAAACATTTGTTTTAAAATTTTACACTCAGTTTCATCTAGATGCTTTATTTCATGATATTGGATCAAGAAGTGTGATCAGAAACATTTATTTTAAAATTTTACACTCAGTTTCATCTAGATGCTTTATTTCATGATAACGAATCATTGTGTGTGATCAGAAACATTTGTTTTAAAATTTTATGCTTAGATGCACCTAGATGCTTTATTTTATGATAATGAAACATTGTGTGTGATCAGAAACATTTGTTTTAAGATTTTATGCTCAATTTCATCTAGATGCTTTATTTCATGATGATGGATCATTCAACATGATTGGAAACAATTGTTATAAAATTTTACGTCTAGTTTCATCTAGATGCTTTATTTCATGATAATACATCATTGAGCATGATCAGACACATTTGGTTTAAAATTTGATGCTTTAGTTTCATCTTGGTGTAGGAGTATCCAGAGGTGTAAGGGCAATCTTGCATCACACAAAAATAATGTTGATTCAAAATTGATGTCTTTGTTTTCACTTCTTTTCAAGATTTGTGTTTTTGGATACCCATTTGCTTGAATAATGATTCAGAACCTTCAAAGTTTCCAACAGGCTAAGAATACCAGAATTTACTATTTTTAGTAAGTCTTATAAGGGAAGTGGTTGAGCCCGAAATTTTCCCCAAAGCTTCGGAATACTAAAATAAGCATTCTTGGTAGATTTGAACTCAAGATCACGTCTAGATTTCAAGATATTAAAGTTTCAAGTTTGTGAGGATTCATCCTCTGATTGTATTTCATGATAATGGATTATTGGGTGTGACTGGAAACATTTGTCTTAAAATTTTACGATCAGTTTCTTCCATATGCTTTAGTTCATGATAATTGATGATTGAGTGTGATCAGAAACATTCGTTTGAAAATTTTACTCTCAGTTTCATCTAGATGCTTTCTTTCATGAATTATAATGGATCATTCAACTTGATCAGAAACATTTGTTTTAAAATTTTACACTCAGTTTCATCTAGATGCTCTATTTCATGATATTGGATCATGAAGTGTGATTAGAAACATTTATTTTAAAATTTTACACTTAGTTTCATCTAGATGCTTTATTTTATGATAACGAATCATTGTGTGTGATAAAAAACATTTGTTTTAAAATTTTATGCTTAGATGCACCTAGATGCTTTATTTCATGATAATGAAACATTGTGTGTGATCAGAAACATTTGTTTTAAGATTTTATGCTCGGTTTCATCTAGATGCTTTATTTCATGATAATGGATCATTCAGCATGATTGGAAATAATTGTTATAAAATTTTATGCCTAGTTTCATCTAGATGCTTTATTTCATGATAATAGATCATTGAGCATGATCAGAAACATTTGTTTTAAAATTTGACGCTTTAGTTTCATCTTGGTGCAGCAGTATCCAGAGGTGTAAGGGCAATCTTGCATCACCCAAAAATAATGTTGATTCAAAATTGATCTATTTATTTTCACTTCTTTTCAAGATTTATGTTTTTAGATACCCATTTGCTTAAATAATGATTCAGTATTTCACGATAATGGATCATTGAGTGTGATCAGAAACATTTGTCTTGAAATTTTATGATCAGTTTCGTCCATATGCTTTATTTCATGATGATTGATGATTGAGCGTGATCGAAAACATTCATTTGAAAATTTTACGCTCAGTTTCGTCTAGATGCTTTATTTCATGATGATCATTCAACGTGATCAGAAACATTTGTTTTAAAAGTTTACACTTAGTTTCATCTAGATACTTTATTTCATGATATTGGACCACTCAGTGTGATCTGAAACATTTATTTTAAAATTTTACACTCAGTTTCGTCTAGATGCTTTATTTCATGATAACGAATCATTGATTGTGATAAAAAATATTTGTTTTAAAATTTTACTCTTAGATGCACCTAAATATTTTATTTCATGATAATGAAACATTATGTGTGATCGCAAACACTTGCTTTATAATTTTATGCTCGGTTTCATCTAGATGCTTTATTTCATGATAATGAATCATTCAGCTTGATTGGAAATAATTCTTATATAATTTTACTCTCATTTTCATCTAGATGCTTTATTTCATCATAATAAATCATTGAACATGATCAGAAACATGTGTTCTAAAATTTGACGCTTAGTTTCATCTTGATGCAGGAGCATCTTGCATCACCCAAAAATAATGTTGATTTAAAATTGATGTCTTTCTTTTCATTTCTTTTCAAAATTTGTGTTTTTGGATACTCAGTTGCTTGAATAATGATTCAGAACCTTCAAAGTTTCCAATAGGCTAAGCATACCAGAATTTACTATTTTTAGTAAGTCTTTATCAGAGAAGCGATTCAGCGCAAAATTTTTCCCAAAGTTTTGGAATAGTAAAATAAGCATTCTTGGTAAATTTTAACTCAAGATCACGTCTAGATTTCAAGATATTAAAGTTTCAATTTTTTGAGGATTCATCATTTGATTGTATTTCATGATAATGGATCATTGAGTGTGATCAGAAATATTTGTCTTAAAATTTTATGATCAGTTTCATGCATATGCTTTATTTCATGATAATGGATGATTGAGCATGATCAGAAACATTTGTTTGAAAATTTTACGCTCAGTTTCATCTAGATGCTTTCTTTCATGATAATGGATCATTCAACATGATTAGTAATATTTTTCTTAAAATTTTACGCTCAGTTTCATCTAAATGCTTTATTTCATGATATTGGATTATTTAGTGTGATCAAAAACATTTATTTTAATATTTTACACTTAGTTTCGTCTAGATACTTTATTTCACGATAACAAATCATTGAGTGTGATAAAAAATATCTGTTTTAAAATTTTACAGTTAGATGCGCCTAGATACTTTATTTCATTATAATGAAACATTGTGTGTGATCAAAAATATTTGCATTAAAATTTTATGCTTGGTTTCATCTAGATGTTTTATTTCATGATAATTGATCATTCAACGTGATTGGAAACAATTCTTATAAAATTTTACGCTTAGTTTCGTCTAGATACTTTATTTCATGATAATAATCATTGAGCATGATCGGAAACATTGGTTTTAAAATTTGACACTTAGTTTCATCTTGATGCAGGAGCATCTTGCATCACCCAGAAATAATGTTGATTCAAAATTGATGTCTTCGTTTTCATTTCTTTTCAAAATTTGTGTTTTTGGATACCCATTTGCTTGAATAATGATTCAGAACCTTCAAAGTTTTCAATGGGCTAAGAATACCAAAATTTACTATTTTTAGTAAGTCATTATTAGAGAAGCGGTTGCGCCCAAAATTTTCCCCAAAGATTTGGAATAGTAAAATAAGCATTCTTGGTAAATTTCAGCTCAAGATCACGTTTGGATTTTAGGATATTAAAGTTTTAATTTTGTGAGGATTCATCGTCTGATTGTATTTCATGATAATGGATCATTGAGTGTGATCAGAAACATTTGTTTTAAAATTTTATGATTAGTTTCATCCATATGCCTTATTTCATGATAATGGATGATTGAGCATGATCGGAAACATTTGTTTAAAAATTTTACGCTCAGTTTCGTCTAGATGCTTTCTTTCATGATAATGGATCATTCAACGTGATCAGAAACATTTTTCTTAAAATTTTACGCTCAGTTTCATCTAAATGCTTTATTTCATGATATTAGATCATTCAGTGTGATCAGAAACATTTATTTTTAAATTTTACACTTAGTTTTGTCTAGATGCTTTATTTCATGATAACGAATCATTCAGTGTGCAGAAACATTTGTTATAAAATTTTACACTTAGATGTACCTAGATGCTTTATTTCATGATAATGAAACATTGTGTGTGATCGGAAATATTTTCTTTAAAATTTTATGCTCGGTTTCATCTATATGCTTTATTTCAAGAGAATGGACCATTCAACATGATTGGAAACAATTCTTATAAAATTTTATGCTCAATTTTGTCTAGATGCTTTATTTCATGATAATAGATCATTGAGCATGATTGGAAACATTTGTTTTAAAATTTGATGCTTAGTTTCATCTTGATGCAGGAGCATCTTGCATCACCCAAAAATAATGTTGATTCAAAATTGATGTCTTTGTTTTCATTTCTTTTCAAAATTTGTGTTTTTGGATACCCATTTGCTTGAATAATGATTCAAAACCTTCAAAGTTTCCAACGAGCTAAGAATACTAGAATTGACGATTTTTAGTAAGTTTTTATTAGAGAAGCGGTTGAGCCTGAAATTTTCCCCAAAGCTATGGAATAGTAAAATAAGCATTCTTGTTAAATTTCAGCTCAAGATCACGTCTAGATTTCAAGATATTAAAGTTTCAATTTTGTGAGGATTCATCATCTGATTGTATTTCATGATAATGGATCATTGAGTGTGATTGGAAACATTTGTCTTAAAATTTTATGATCAGTTTCGTCCATATGCTTTATTTCATGATAATGGACGATTGAGCATGATCAGAAACATTTGTTTGAAAATTTTACGCTCAGTTTTGTCTAGATGCTAATGGATCATTCAACGTGATTGGAAACATTTGTCTTAAAATTTTATGCTCAGTTTCATGTATATGCTTTATTTCATGATATTGGATCATTTAGTGTGATCAGAAACATTTATTTTAATATTTTACACTTAGTTTCATCTAGATGCTTTATTTCATGATAATGAATCATTGAGTGTGATAAAAAATATCTGTTTTAAAATTTTACGCTTAGATGTGCCTAGATGCTTTATTTCATTATAATGAAACATTATTTGTGATCAGAAACATTTGCTTTAAAATTTTATGCTCAGTTTCATCTAGATGTTTTATTTCATGATAATGGATCATTCAACATGATTGGAAACAATTCTTATAAAATTTTACGCTCAGTTTTGTCTAGATGCTTTATTTCAAGATAATAGATCATTGAGCCTGATCGGAAACATTTATTTTAAAATTTGATGCTTAGTTTCATGTTGATGTAGGAGCATCCAGAGGTGTAAGGGAAATCTTGCATCACCCAAAAAACATTGTTGATTCAAAATTGATGTCTTTATTTTTATTTCTTTTCAAAAATTATGTTTTTGGATACCCATTTTCTTGAATAATGATTTAGAACCTTCAAAGTTTCCAACGGGCTAAGAATACCAGAATTTACTAATTTTAGTAAGTCTTTATCAGAGAAGCGGTTGAGCTCAAAATTTTCCCCAAAGCTTTGAAATAGTAAAATAAGCATTCTTGGTAAATTTCAGCTCAAGATCACGTCTGGATTTCAAGATCTTAAAGTTTCAATTTTGTGAGGATTCATCCTTTGATTGTATTTTATGATAATGGATCATTGAGTGTGATCAGAAACATTTGTCTTAAAATTTTACGATCAGTTTCGTCCATATGCATTTCATGATAATGGATGATTAAGCGTGATCAAAAATATTTGTTTGAAAAATTTATGCTCAGTTTTGTCTAGATCCTTTCTTTCATGATAATGGACCATTCAACGTGATCAAAAACATTTGTCTTAGAATTTTACATTCAGTTTCATCTAGATGCTTTATTTCATGATATTAGATCATTTAGTGTGATCAGAAATATTTATTTTAAAATTTTACACTCAGTTTCATCTAGATGCTTTATTTCATGATAATGAAACATTGAGTGTGATCATAAACATTTGTTTTAAAATTTTATGCTTAGATGTGCCTAGATACTTTATTTCATAATAATGAAACATTGTGTGTGATTGGAAACATTTGCTTTAAAATTTTATGCTTGGTTTCATCTAGATGCTTTATTTCATGATAATGGATCATTCAGTATGATTGAAAACAATTGTTATAAAATTTTACGCTTAGTTTGGTCTAGATGCTTTATTTCATGGTAATAGGTCATTGAGCATGATCGGAAACATTTGTTTTAAAATTTGATGCTTAGTTTCATTTTTATGCAGAAGCATCCAGAGGTGTAAGGGCAATCTTGCATCACCCAAAAACAATGTTGATTCAAAATTGATGTCTTTGTTTTCATTTCTTTTCAAAATTTATGTTTTTGGATACCCATTTTCTTGAATAATGAGTTAGAACCTTCAAAGTTTCCAATGGGCTAAGAATACCAAAATTTACTATTTTTAGTAAGTCTTTATCATAGAAGCGGTTGAGCCCAAAATTTTCTCCAAAGTTTTAGAATAGTAAAATAAGCATTCTTGGTAAATTTCAGCTCAAGATATTAAAGTTTCAATTTTGTGAGGATTCATCCTTTGAATGTATTTCATGATAATGGATCATTAAGTGTGATCAGAAACATTTGTCTTAAAATTTTATGATTAGTTTCATCCATATGCTTTATTTCATGATAATGGATGATTGGGCATGATCAGAAACATTTGTTTGAAAATTTTATGCTCAGTTTCATCTAGATGCTTTCTTTCATGATAATGGATCATTCAACGTGATCATAAAAAAATGTCTTAAAATTTTATGCTTAGTTTCATCTAAATGCTTTATTTCATGATATTGGATCATTCAGTGTGATGAGAAACATTTATTTTAAAATTTTACACTCAGTTTCGTTTAGATACTTTATTTCTTGATAACGAATCATTGAGTGTGATCAGAAACATTTGTTTTAAAATTTTACACTTAGATACGCCTAGATGCTTTATTTCACGATAATGATGTTGAAATGCACAAGACAATTGAGAGGGGGGTGAATCAGTTGTCACAAAACTTTAACCACTTAAGAATATCAACACATCAAATTTATAATCACTGTTATTAAGATTAATTATGAAAGCATCAAACAAGAAACTCAACACAATAACACATGAGACACCAAAATTTTTACTTGAAAAACCCTATAAGGGAAAAACCACGATGGGTGTTAGCCCACAAAAATAAATAAGTTATAGCAATACCAAAAATTAGAGGCTCACTGCATTAGGGCTCATTACCCAAAATACTCACTGCACATGTTAGGGCGCACTGTCAAGATCGTCTCACTATTAGGGATTTGTGAACTGATTGATAGCATCTACATCATGCCTGGGTTCAGTTGTATTGAAGCACAATAAATCACCTCTGCTCTACTCTCCTTAGACCTTCACACTTATCTTCGCTTTTCACACTTCAACATCTTTTTCACAACTACATTACATGTTTTTATACAATTCATCAACCTTGGAATGTACATCAAGGTTGACATTACATTCATTAACCATTGGAACAATCTCCAAGGTTGGCATTACAAACATACATAGAAATAGGTCTGACCTAAACAAAATTAGCTAAGGGAAAGATGTATGTGGATCACGTTATGCCTTATCTGGGACTCAAATGCAATCTTCCATTCCACAATATGCTTCCACAATCTTCAATGCATCTCTGCATGTAGTGAAAACAACCAAGTCAGCCAAGACTAGTGTTAACACTAAGTCTTCTAAGAACAGTCTTTATTCACGATCCAAAATTCTCTTTACGGACCAATCCAAAAATAGGAACATGATCAGGAGACATCCACAAGCACATTGTAATCACCAGGAACAACCACACAATATCTAACCACTCTGTCAAGAAGATTCTTCAAACCATAGCACATAAACAATATTGCTAGCTACTGTCATAGAGGAAAGATCTCTTGTAGACCACCAAATTATGAACCATTAGACTTGAAGGAACTTATCATCAATACAAACTTAATTACAACACCGTAGAATGAGAAACTTTAATACGGAGGAATGCGGAGCAAAATACTTTCTTCCTGTCACCACTGAATACACAGAAAAAGTAGTTTTCACTTTGATGAACATAACTCACTCAAATCTTCATACTGGAGGCTTAAACTTCGAACATAACATCTTTAAAGATGTCTTTAAACAACTTTCAATCCGCAGACAAGAATATTTATTCTACAAGAAATACGGATCAATCTACTGGATTGTTTTGTTGTATCAGGAGTAATTATTATCTTCAACACTTAACTCATTACAAGCAAGAATTAAAACAAGAGTACAATTGACACCAATGATAACATAGATATGTTGAGATCAATGACAATACTGATTAGGCACATACTTGCAACAATCTGCCCCTTTGTCATTGATGACAACATATGATGTGAAAAACTGTAATGAACATCTGCACTCTTTCTCCCTCTGAGTTTTTCACATGATTTATCTCCCCCTTTGACATCAATGGAAAAGGGCACATACTTGCATTTCACTGCTCTGTTCAGATTGAAACTTACTACTTATTTTTAGGAACTCATGTCAATAACATCTAGCTACGCCCCCTGAGAGGTAGCTCTCAAAACATCAATCTAGATTAATGAGTGAGGCTCTAGGAAACACTGGATTGATGCATTCTTATGCATCTTAGTTTAGAGTAGGAGGGGTAATTACCCCTAAATTATCTCTGAGATACTCAAAAGTATCCTTAGGCAAAGGCTTAGTGAAAATATCTGCAATATGATCCTTTGTAGACACATACTCCATGTTGACTTCATTCTCTATCACCTTTTCCCTCAAAAAGTGATATCTTATAGATATGTGCTTTGTTCTTGAGTGCATCACTAGATTCTTTGAAATGTTTATGGCACTTGTATTGTCACAAAAGATTGCAATTGGATCTTCATACACAACTCTTATATCCTTCAATGTCTACTTCATCCATAACACTTGAGTGCAGCAACAAGCTGTTGCAATATACTTTGCTTCTGCAGTAGATAAGGAAATTGAATCTTGCTTCTTACTCAACCATGAAACCAGTCTATTACCCAAGAAGAAGGCACCTCCACTTGTACTTTTCCTGTCATCAATATCTCCAGCCCAGTCTACATCTGTATAAGCACTAAGAGTGAAGTCATTTTATTTTGGATACCATAGGCCATGATCTGATGCGCTTTTTAAGTACCTTAGTTTTATCTTAACTGCCATCACATGAGACTCTCTAGGATTTGCTTGAAATCTTGCCACTAGACATATTTCATGCATTATATTAGGTCTGGCTTGAGTTAGATAAAGTAATCCTCCAATCATGGATCTGTACTTTTTCTGATCAGTCTTAGATGATTCATCAGTTATGCTCAACTTGCAACTAGTCACCATGGGAGTGCATACAAGTTTAGAGTCCTCCATCCCAAACTTCTTCAACAACTCTTTCACATACTTAGACTCAGATATGAAGATTCATTTATCTGATTGATTAATTTGCAGACCCAAAAAGAAATTCATTTCACCAAACATAGACATTTCAAACTTATTTTGCATTTCCCCTGCAAACTTTATGCACATACCTTCATTGCCTCCAAAGATAATGCCATCAACAAAAACTTCAATAACCAGGATCTGATTATCATTGATTTTGAAGTATAGATTGTTGTTTGCAATGCCTTTACTAAATCCTAATTGCAACAAATATTTGTCTAACCTTGCATATTAGGCTCTAGGGGCTTGTTTCAGTCCATATAAGGCCTTCTTCAACTTGCACACCATATCACCTTGGCTTGACAAATGAAATCCTTCTAGTTGCTCAATGTAAACTTCCTCTTCCAATTCACCATTCAAGAATGCAGACTTCACATCCACCAAATACACTTTGAAGTCTTTATGAGATGCAAATGCCAAGAATATTCTAATTGCTTCAATCCTAGCCACTAGAGCAAAAGTTTCTTCAAAGTCTATTCCTTCAATTTGAGAGTATCCTTTGCACACAAGCCTTGCTTTGTTTCTTACAACTTCTCCATTTTCATTTAGCTTGTTCCTGAAGACCCATTTAGTACCAATGACATTTTTATTAGTAGGTCTAGGAACCAATTCCCAAGTTTGATTCTTCTTTATCTGCATCAACTCTTCTTCCATGGCTTTTACCCAATTTTCATCATTACAGGCTTCATTCACAGTTTTTGGTTCAACTTTTGAAAGCAAATAGTAATTCACTTATTCTTCTATAGCTCTTTTCCTTGTCAACACTCCTTTGTTCTTGTCTTTTTTTTTTCACTTCTTTTCAAAATTTGTGTTTTTGGATACCCATGTGCTTGAATATGATCAGAACCTTCAAAGTTTCCAATGACCTAAGAATATGAGAATTTACTATTTTTAGTAAGTCTTTATCAGAGAAGTGGTTGAGCCCAAAATTTTCCCCAAAGCTTTGGAATAATAAGCATTCTTGGTAGATTTATGCTCAAGATCGCATCTAGATTTCAAGATATTAAAGTTTCAATTTTGTGAGGATTCATCCTCACATTCTATTTCATGATAATGGATCATTGAGTGTGATCAGAAATATTTGTCTTAAAATTTTACGATCAGTTTCATCCATATGCTTTATTTCATGATAATGGATGATTGAGTGTGATCAGAAACATTTGTTTGAAAATTTTACACTCAGTTTCATCTAGATGCTTTATTTCATGATAATGGATCATTCAACGTGATTGGAAACATTTGTTTTAAAATTTTATGCTCAGTTTCATCTAGATGTTTATTTCATGATATTGGATCATTCAGTGTGATAAAAAACATTTATTTTTAAATTTTACACTCAGCTCCATCTAAATGCTTTATTTCATGATAACAAATTATTGAGTATGATCAGAAACATTTGTTTTAAAATTTTATGATTAGATGCGCCTAAATGCTTTATTTCATGATAATGAAACATTGTGTGTGATCGGAAACATTTGCTTTAAAATTTTATGCTCGGTTTCATCTAAATGCTTTATTTCATGATAATGGATCATTCAGAATGATTGGAAATAATTCTTATAAATTTTTATGCTCAGTTTCATCCAGATGCTTTATTTCATGATAATAGATCATTGAGCATGATCAGAAACATTTATTTTAAAATTTATGTATGTGTAAGGGCAATCTTGCATCACCCAAAAATAATGTTGATTCAAAATTGATGTCTTTATTTTCACTTCTTTTCAAAATTTGTGTTTTTGAATACCCATTTGCTTGAATAATGATTCAGAACCTTCAAAGTTTCCAATGGGTTAAGAATACTAGAATTTACTATTTTTAGTAAGTCTTTATCAGAGAAGTGATTGAGCCCAAAATTTTCCCCAAATCTTTGGAATAGTAAAGTAAGCATTCTTGGTAGATTTCAGTTCAAGATCACGTCTGGATTTCAAGATATTAAAGTTTCAATTTTGTGAGGTTCCATCCTTTGATTGTATTTCATGATAATGGATCATTGAGTGTGATTGGAAACATTTGTCTTAAAATTTTATGATCAGTTTCATTCATATGCTTTGTTTCATGATATTGGATCATTCGGTGTGATCATAAACATTTATTTTAAAATTGTACACTTAGTTTCGTCTAGAAGCTTTATTTCATGATGACAAATCATTGAGTGTGATTAGAAACTTTTGTTTTAAAATTTTATGCTTAAATGCGCCTAGATGCTTTGTTTCATGATAATGAAACATTGTGTGTGATCAGAAACATTTGGTTTAATATTTTATGCTCAGTTTCATCTAGATGCTTTATTTCATGATAATGGATCATTCAACATGATTAGAAACAATTCTTATAAAATTTTATACTCAGTTTCTTCTAGATGGTTTATTTCATAATAATAGATCATTGAGCATGATCAAAAACATTTGTTTTAAAATTTGATGCTTAAGTTCATCTTGATGTAGGAGCATCCAGAGGTGTAAGGGCAATCTTGCATCACCAAAAATAATGTTGATTCAAAATTGATGTCTTTGTTTTTACTTCTTTTCAAAATTTGTGTTTTTAGATACCCATTTGCTTGAATAATGATTTAGAACCTTCAAAGTTTCCAACAGGGTAAGAATACCAAAATTTACTATTTTTAGTAAGTCTTTATTAGAGAAGCAGTTGAGGCCAAAATTTTCTGCAAAGATTCAGAATAGTAAAATAAGCATTCTTGGTAGATTTCAGCTCAAGATCGCATTTGGATTTTAAGATATTAAAATTTCAATTTTTGTGAGGATTCATCCTCTGATTATATTTCATGACAATGAATCACTAAGTGTGATTGGAAACATTTGTATTAAAATTTTACAATCAGTTTTGTCCAAATGCTTTATTTCATGATAATGGATGATTGAGCGTGATCATAAACATTTGTTTGAAAATTTTATGCTCAATTTCATCTAGATGCTTTATTTCATGATAATGGATGATTGAGCGTGATCATAAACATTTGTTTGAAAATTTTATGCTCAATTTCATCTAGATGCTTTATTTCATGATAGTGGATCATTCAATGTGATCATAAACATTTGTTTTAAAATTTTACACTTAGTTTCATCTAGGTGCTTTATTTCATGATATTCATTCAGTGTGATTAGAAACATTTATTTTAAAATTTTACACTTAGTTTCATCTAGATGTTTTATTTCATAATAATGAAACATTGTGTGTGATCGGAAACATTTGCTTTAAAATTTTATGCTCCGATTCATCTAGATGCTTTATTTCATGATAATGGATCATTCAACATGATTGGAAACAATTCTTATAAAATTTTACTGTTAGTTTCATCTAGATGCTTTATTTCATGATAATAGATCATTGAGCATGATTGGAAACATTTGTTTTAAAATTTGATGCTTAGTTTCATCTTGATGCAGGAGTATCCCGAGGTGTAAGGGCAAACTTGCATCACCCAAAAACAATGTTGATTCAAAATTGATGTCTTTCACTAGTACAAAAAGAGCAATATATTACTAAAAAAACTACTAAAAACTGCTTATAAATGACCAAACATGGTCACGTGGCCATTAGTAGTTTATTGCCAATCATTTATAACGTGACCAAATTGATGACTAAACCATTTTTAGTCATTTATTGGTTGTTTTGATTGATCTATTTGGTAGTATATTTAGTCGTTGATTTAGTCATTGATTGTTGTGATCTGGTCACTTATTTAGTCATTTATTTTTCACTAATATTGTTAACTTGTCACTTATTTAGTCATTTTTATTCACTGATTTCTGTCCATTGGTCGTGTATTTAGTCATTAATTTTAATCATCATTTTGATCAATTTGGTAGTATATTTAGCGGTTTTTATTCACTAATTTAACACTAGTCATATTTATTCATTGTTCATTGATTTATGCCAATTGGTAGTATATTTAGTCATATTTATTCACTGTTCACTAATTTCTATCAATTGGTAGTATATTTTGTCATATTTATTCATTGTTAATGATTTATGTCAATTGGTAGTATATTTAGTCAATTTAATTATTAATTGATGTCAATTAGTAGTATATTTAGTCATTTTAATTGACTAATATTTGAGGATTTAAACATAAAACACAGAAATACACATTATAATCATCAATTAATTGCACACAATATAAAGACAACCATTGAGAAGGCAAAATTGTTGAACTTTATTAAAAGAAAGGTGTTCTTATAGCTTACACAAGTTTGAAATATCTATCTTGCTTGAAAATGCTTAGAAATAGAGTATTACAATGTTTATTTTTAGTCACAAGACTTAAAATCTGAGTTACAATGTACATAAATGACAAGAAAGAAACTTCTCCAAGTTTACATTGCTTTGCCAAAAAGTGAACTGTCAGAAACTAATTCTCAACCAGCCTAACTGTTGCCATAGGTCATCTAATCCACCCCATTAGTCTAGCACTTGTCCTTCTTGACTACAGCCAAAGGAAATACACTGTCATATGTAGTCAGGTCTATGATAGGATATTCATAATGTGAAACATGGACTAGATCAGGCTTCCTTAATGAAACATCATTGTATTCTTGTGTCTTGTACTATCATCAGCACTGCTTCGAGGACATGTTTTTATTAAGTTTGAAGATATCAGGTCTTCTTAGGGCATGGAATCAAATTCTTCCTTCATTGATGCATCTTCCAAAGCCTCTTTTTGTGTCTAAGCCATTCACTTACCCTGTCTCTATTACATTGGGCACTTGTTAGGTAGTCATATATATTTAGTGTCCTTAGTCTTCACTCATTATGGTGACTAAACTATGCATACTTGCTTTCTAGATGATTGCCCTGCAACTTTCATATACTTGCCTTTTAATTAATGTTAACATGACTACAATCCTCTGTTCCTTTACTCTGCCATGAAACCATGTTTACTATGCCTGTATCCCTAGGAACCATTAACCATTATCACTCACCATGAACATCTTACCTCTATAGAATAGTCACCCATAAGTATATAGAATTTAGAATTTCATTTGCAGACTGTCATAGGTTTATGAAACTATCATATTCCTGCAACTATACTACCATGTAGAATATATGCCTTGTAATAATAGCAATATTAGTGGCTATCCTTTTTTCTATTTAAGAATTCTATAAATTTGTCTACTAGTTGCTTCCAAAGTCTTGATGAAATGCTAACATCATCACCTTATGACTGTAATCTTCCTCATTGATCTTTGTACATTGCTAACTGCCCCTCCTTTCTCAAAACCTAACACACCACCCTTGATCAAAACATAATCCTTGTCACATACATGTAAGGATGAAATAATGCCCTCTCAACAATGATTCTCTTGCTAGCATTTGGGGTTTTACCTCCTCTTATTGTTTCCCCTTTGTTGTACTAATCTTGCTTTTCGACACTTGTCGATTCTTGTTTCCTATGCTTGTGACTTCATCCCTAAGCCTTGTATTCATCTATTTGTTGTGACTAGACCTTTCCTTAGTGTTTTCATCCAGTCCCACCCCTCGGAGCCCTCTAGAGGATCTCCTAAGCCATCTCCAACTTTTAGTTTTCAATTTTAGTCAACTAATCCAAACTCCCCCTATTATTTCAGGATCTCTCCTGAGAGATTTGAATTTTGTAAGTGGAGATTTGGATTTTGACTACCTTTCAACCATTTTCTAGAGGTAGTTCACCTCCTTTTCACTTGATTAACAATTTCCAACCTAGGACCTCTCCTTTGAGGGTCACCCATGGGTCGCCATAGGATGACTTGGACTGGCAAAAGAGGTGATCCTGTTGATATGCGCTAGACAACTAAGAGGGGGGGTGAATCAATTGTCTCAAAAAATTAAAAACTTTATGCAATTAAGCATTCATTACTTATCCACAATTATTATGATTTAACAATGAGTGCATGAAATCAGAAACTTAACCACAGATACAACATCAAACAAAAGAGACTAGATTTTACGTGGAAAACTCCAAGGTGGGGAAAAACCACAGAGAGGATTAGCTCTCAATATATATTACAATCTTGAAATAATGATGTTCAGGCTTGGTCACTCCATGGGTCTAAACATACTACCTTACTACCATGAAGAACAACTAGGTCTAGCAGGCTCACTGCCTCAACCCTAAACCTAGCAAGATTACAATAAGGGATGTTAAACGCTGAGGGCTGTTAAACCCTATTGGCGGCTCATTGTCAGGTTGTCTACCGTAATCAACACTTTTTTATGTCTGTGATTGAAGTACAATAATTCCTCTACTCTTCTCTACCTCTATTATGCTTTTCCTCTTCCTCTTCTCTCCTCTGCCTTTTTGGACCTTTCTTAATATCTTTCCATTTTCTCTCAAGGACACTTTTTCCGTGACTTAGCTACAAGTATTTATACACTACATCAACCTTGGAATGATCATCAAGGTCAGCATCACAATCATCAACCATTGGAACAATCTCCAAGGTTGGTATTACAAACATTGATAAAATACGTCATGACCTATTACAACATTATGCAAAGGAAATGAAATTTGGATCACACCATGCCTTAGATAGGACTCAAACATGATCTTCCATGCCACAACATGCTTCCACAATCTTGAGAGATCTCTGCAATCACTGGGATTAACTAGGTCAGCCAAGACTAGTTACATGCTACATTATCTGGGAACAATCTTCAAACACAATCTCAATTACTTAACACTGACCAAAGTTTAGATAGAAACATGATTAGGAGACATCCACAAGCACATTATAATTATCAGGAGAAACCACATGAACCTTAACCACTTTATCCATAGGAATCTTCTCACCAGAACACATGAACTTCACTATCTTCAAATGTCATAAAAGAAAGATAGCTTGCAGACAACCAAACCACGAACCATTACAACTGTAGGCACTTATCGTCATCCCAAACTTCCTTCTAGAACCACAGAGAAAAATACTTTATTGCAGAGGAATGCAGAGCAGAATATTTTTTTCTGTCCCAACTAAACTTACAGAACAAGTAGGTTTCACTTTGGTGAACACAACTCACTCAGATCTTCATGCGGAGGGCTCAAACTCAGGATGTAGCATCATTAGTCATACCTCTAACTTACTTCCAATCTACAGACCATGATCTTCAAGCAGAAATAAATGTGGTGCAATTTACCAGATTGTTCCTCAGCATACAACTCATTTTCTATACTGCACTTCTCTGTAACTCACTTGTTCCTTCTAGAGAGGCTAATTTTCTCAATATCCTTAACATACAAGTCTTCTAAAGAAGTAATAGAATATGATACAGTTGACACCAATGACAACAAGGATATGTTGACATCAATGACAACACCGATTAGGCACATACTTGTAACAATCTCCCCCTTTCTCATTGATGGCAACATATGATGTGAAAAACTACAACAGCCATCAAGACAAGATTATCCCCCTTTCTCTTTACACACCTGCACTCTTTCTTTTTCCAAAATTCTCCCCCTTTCTCTTACACATTTGCACTCTAAGTTTTTCACATGACTTCTCTCCCCCTTTGACATCAATGGAAAAGGGCACATACTTGCACTCTTCTGTTCTGATCTAATCTCTCTTCTAAACTCTCTGACTCCTCCCCTTGAGAAGTAGAACCCCTAAATTTTCTTTGAGATACTCAAAAGTATCCTTATGCAGAGGCTTGGTAAAAATGTTTGCAATCTGATCCTTGGTAGAAATAGACTCCAACTTGACTTCATTCTCTGTCACCTTTTCTCTTAGAAAATGATACCTAATGGATATGTACTTTGTCCTTGAATGCATTATTGGATTCTTTGATATGTTTATGGCACTTGTGTTGTCACAAAAAATTGCAATGGGATCTTCATACATAATTTTGATGTCCTTCAAAGTCTACTTCATCCATAACACTTGAGTGCAACTACATGCTACTGCAATGTATTCTACTTCTGCAGTAGGCAGGGATATTGAATCTTGTTTCTTGCTCAACCAAGATACTAATCTTTTTCCCAAGAAGAATGTACTTCCACTTGTACTTTTTCTGTCATCTACATCTTTGGCCCAATTTGCATCAATATATGCATTAAGAGTAAAGTCACAATCCTTAGGGTACCACAAACCATAGTCTATTGTACCTTTTAAATATCTCAGAATTCTCTTGACTGGCATCACATGTGATTCCTTGGGTTCTGCCTGAAATATTGCCACAAGACATATTGCATGCATTATGTCAGGTCTGGTTTGAGTAAGATAAAGTAATCTTCCAATCATAGATCTATATCTTTTCTATTCTTCCATGGGTGAGTTATCATCTTTTCTCATCTTACAACCAGTTATCATAGGTGTGCATACTGGTTTAGAGTCTTCCATCCCAAATTTCTTTAACAACTCTTTCACATACTTAGATTGAGAAATGAAGATTGACTTATTTGCAAACCTAAAAAAAAGTTCATCTCTCCAAACATGGACATTTCAAATTCACTTTGCATTTCTCTAGCAAAAACTGAGCACATACCTTCATTGCCTCCAAAAATAATATCATCAACAAAAATTGCAACAATTAGGGTTTGTTCATCATTGATCTTGAAGTAGATATTGCTATCTGTAGTACCTTTACTGAAGCCTATCTATATCAGGTACCTATCTAATCATGCATACCATGCCCTAGGAGCTTGTTTTAATCCATACAAAGCTTTCTTCAAACTGCATAGCATGTCACCCTTATCTGATGACTGAAATCCTTCTGGTTGTTCCATATAGACTTCCTTGTCCAAATCTCCATTTAAGAAGGAAAACTTCACATCCATTTGATAAAATTAAAATATTTGTATGCTACAAAAGATAAAAATATCCTTATTGCTTCAATCCTTGCCACTGGAGCAAAAGTTTCTTTAAAGTCTATTCCTTCAACTTGAGCGTATCCTTTGCATACCAACCTTGCTTTGTTTCTTACCACTTCACCATTCTCATTCATCTTGTTTCTGAAGACCCACTTTGTACCAATTACATTCTTTTTAGCTAGTCTGGGAACAAGATCCTAAGTCTGATTCTTCTCTATCTGCATCAATTCCTCTTTCATAGCCTTTATCCAATTCTCATCTTTGCAAGCCTCATCCACAGTTTTAGGTTCAATCTTGGAAATCAGATAGAAATTTACTTGTTCTTCTGTAGCTTTTCTTCTGGTTAAGATCCCTTTGCTCTTATTTCCTATGATTTGATCTTTAGAGTGACTGATTCTTACATATCTTGGAGTTTTGGTAGCACTTACCAGAGCTTGTTCTTCTTCATCTGGGTTGTCTTCATGTTGCACCACTTCTAAAACATCTAGATCATCTAACTCATATCCACTTGATTCTGAAGACCTTTCCTTACATTCATCAACTTTAACATTTTCACTTTCAATTATCTTATTCAACCTCTTATTATAGCACTGGTAGGCCTTGCTCTTGGTGGAGTAACCAAGGAAGATTCCTTCATCACATCTAGCATCAAACTTGCCTAAATCTTCTTCTCTTTTGATATAACATTTGCTACCACAAACTTTGAAATATTTCACAGTAGGAACTCCACCATGCCACAATTCATAAGGAGTCTTTGAACTTTTACCTTTTACTTGAACTCTGTTTAGGATATATATAGTGGTGTGAATTGCCTCTCTCCAATATGCTTTTGAAAGATGAGCTTCCTTCATAGTGGTTCTAGAAGCTTCTTGAATTGTTCTATTTTTTCTTTCAACAACTCCTTTTTGTTGTGGAGTTCTAGGCACATATAGCTATCTCTTTATTCCATGTTCTTCAAAAAAGAAATTGAATTCATTTGATGTGAACTCTCCTACTCTATCAGACCTCAAGAATTTTATTTTCAAATCCATCTCATTTTCAACCATGGCCTTAAATGCCTTGAATTTATCTAGAGCTTCAGCTTTCTCTTTCAAAAAGGTGACCCAAGTCATTCTAGAATAAACATCAATAAGCAACATGAAATACATATCTCCTTGCAAACTTCTTACTCTGGTAGGTCCACACAAATCTATATGCCTAGCTCAAGTAGTCCAACTGATTGGTCCTTGATTTTGAAACTTGTTCTTGTTTATTTCCCAAATTGACATTCCTTGCAAATAGGATTAGTAGTCTTCACAAGCTTAGGAAAATCTCTAACTTGTGTAGTACTTATATTCATAATATTATCAAAATTTATGTGACACAACCTTCTATGACATAACCAACTCTCATCAGTCTGAGTCAACAAGCAATAATTCTCAGTTCCTTTCAAGTGATAGATATTACCTCTGGTCTTCTTACCAGTTGCAATGATTGTTCCAGAGCTTTCCCTGATCCTGCATCCATTATCCTTGAAGCTTAAATCATAGCCATTTTCACACATCTGACCGACACTCAAAAGATTGTTCTTTAATCCTTTCACATACAAGACATCTTCATTATTATGCTTGCCATCAAAAGAAATAGATCCTTTCCCACAAACCTTACTAGCTGTATCATCTCCAAACCTAACCAATCCACCATCATATCTTTCCAAACTCACAAACTTACTTTTGTCACTAATCATGTGGTGAGAGTAGCCACTATCAATAACCCATTCATCCTTGTCCTTAATGACCTGAGTAGCGAAATCACTTTCCACTAGTTTTCTTCCTTCACACAGCTAGTAGAATTAATAGACACGGGATCTTCCTTAATAGAAATAAACAAGCATTCATTTTATAGATGAACTAGCATTATCCAGTTCACCATTATCTGATACTCCTTCATCATCATCAAAATCTTCAACATAATAACACTTCTTTTGGGTCCTAGGCCTGTTCTCATATCTTCTTCTATTTCTTTCAATTCTTTTAGGATATCTGTAAGAAAAATGACCTACTTTACCACATGAAAAACATTTGAAAGGTAATTTGCCTTTATACTTACTGGATCCTCTTTGTAGTCTATCCACGAATTTGGCTTCAACTTCATCAAACTCAAAATCGGATTCTACCTTGTACTTTTCTGATCTGGAATTACTTCCAAGAGTACTAGCTTTGAAGGCCTTTCAACTTTTGGCAGAGCATCATCAAACTCCCTCATTTCAAAGACAGTAAGATTACCAAGTAGCTGATCCTGGTCAACCATTTTTACTTGCATGAATTCTTCAATTGTGGCTACCTTATGATAGTAGGTCTTGGGCAGAGATATAAGAATTTTCATAAAAACTTCCTTTCATCGAGTTCTGCCTATGGCTTTTACCCCTGTAACAAGTTCATCAATTCTTTGCATAAAGGTTGATATGTTTTCATCATCATTCATCTTCAAAGTTTCATATTTCACTTTCAGACTTTGTAACTTGTCTTCCTTCACAAAATCATCTCCTTCATACATATTTTTCAACTTTTCCCATACGTTATTTGTAGTTTCAAGATCCACAACTTTCGTCAACATTGATTTAGTTAATGAGCTTAGCAAAGCATCCTTTGCCTTGATATCTATCTCATATTATTTGATTTCTTCTTCAGTCATCAGACCATTTTAAGGTATAGTGTATTCTATTTCTGTAGGAAAAACATTTGAAAGGTAATTTGCCTTTATACTTATCGGATCCTCTTTGCAGTCTATCCACGAGGTTGGCTTCAACTTCATCAAACTTAACATCAGATTCTACCTTGAACTTTTTTGATCTGGAAGTACTTCCAAGAGTACTGGCTTTGAAGGTCATTTCAACTTTCAGCAGATCATCATCAAACTCCCTCATTTCAAAGGCAGTAAGCTTACCAAGCAGCTGATCCCTATCAACCATTTTTACTAGCATGAATTATTCAATTACAACTACCTTGTGACAATAGGACATGGGCAGAGATCTGAGAATTTTCATAACAACTTCCTTTTCGTCGAGAGTTCCACCTACGGATTTCATCCTTGTAACAAGTTCATCAATTATTTGCATAAAGGCTGATATGTTTTCATCATCATTCATCTTCAAACTTTCATATTTCACTTTTAGACTTTGTAACTTGTCTTCCTTCACATAATCATCTCCTTCATACAGATTTTTCAACTTTTCCCATATGTTATTTGCAGTTTCAAGATCGACAACTTTCATCAACATTGAGTCAATTAATGAGCTTAACAGAGCATCCTTTGCCTTGATATCTATCTCATATTCTTTGATTTCATCTTCAGTCGTCAGACCATTTTAAGGTATAGTGTATTTTTTTCTATAACTTTCCAAACTTTGTAACCAAGAGAAAGAAGATGGATTTTCATCCGAGCCTTCCAGAGAACATAATTCATTCCATCAAAATGCGGTGCTTCCTTCTTGTAAGACATTTTGGATCTTCCTCAAGCTGTTAAACTTTCTTCAGAGGAAATTGGATCTGATACCAATTGTTGATATGCACCGGACAACTGAGAGGGGGGGTGAATCAGTTGTCTCAAAAACTTAAACACTTTATGCAATTAAGCATTCATTACTTATCCACAATTATTATGATTTAACAATGAGTGCATGAAATCATAAACTTAAGCACAGATACAACATCAAACACAAGAGACACCAGATTTTATGTGGAAAACCCTAAGGTGGGGAAAAACCACGGAGAGGATTAGCTCTCAATATATATTGCAATCTTGAAATAATGATGTTTAGGCTTGGTCACTCCACGGGCCTAAACATACTGGCTTACTGCCATGAAGAACAACTAGGTCTAGCAGGCTTATTACCTCAACCCCAAACCTAGCAAGATTACAATAAGGGCTATTAAACCCTACTGGCGGCCCACTGTTAGGCTCTCTGCCACGATCAACACCTTCTTATGTCTATGATTGAAGTACAATAATTTCTCTACTCTGCTCTACCTCTATTCTACTTTTCCTCTTCTTTCCTCTTCCTCTTCTCTGCTCTGCCTTTTTTGGACCTTTCTTAATATCTTTCCATTTTCACTCAAGGACACTTTTTCCATGACTCAACTACAAGTATTTATACACTACATCAACCTTGGAATGATCATCAAGGTTGGCATCACAATCATCAACCATTGGAACAATCTCCAAGGTCGGTATTACAAACATTTATAAAATAGGTCTTGAACTATTACAACATTATGCAAAGGAAATGAAATACAGATCACACCATGCCTTAGCTAGGACTCAAACATGATCTTCCTTGCCACAACACACTTCCACAATCTTCCAGAGATCTCTGCAATCGGCCAAGGTTGGTTACATGCTACATTGTATGGGAACAATCTTCAAACACAATCTCAATTTCTTAACATGGACCAAAGTCCAAATAGGAACATGATTAGGAGACATCCACAAGCATGTTATAATCATCAAGAGCAATCATACGAACCTTAACCACTTTATCCATAGGAATCTTCTCACTGGAACACATGAACTTCACTGTCTTCAACTGTCATAAAAGAAAGATAGCTTGCGGACCACCAAACCATGAACCATTGCAACTGTAGGCACTTATCATCATCCCAGACCTCCTTCTAGAACCATAGAGAAAAATACTTTATTGCGAAGGAATACGGAGCATAATACTTTCTTCCTATCCCAACTAAACTTACATAAAAAGTAGGTTTCACTCTGGTGAACACAACTCACTCAAATCTTCATGCGGAGGGCTCAAACCTAGAATGCAGCATCCTTAGTCATACCTCTAACTTAATTCTAATCCACTAACCATTATCTTCAAGCAGAAATAAAAGTGGAGCAATTTACTAGACCATTCTTGAGCATACAACTCATTATATGTACTGCACTTCTCTGTAACTCACTTGTTCCTTCTGGAGAGGCTAATTTTCTCAATATCCTCAACATACAAGTCTTCTAAACAAGTAATAAAATAGGATAGAGTTGACACCAATGACAACACCGATTAGGCACAAACTTGCAACACTCATGGGCAACCCTGTCGTCTTTCCTAGATGTGAAAAAACATGAGTTTTGGACACGAAAAACTATGTTTTGACTTGTTTTTATTCTTGTTTGCATGAGTTTTTGGTCTAAACACAGAGTTAACTATTCCAAGCCTCAAAACATGCATAATTAGATTGTTTTTATCTCAACTTGTCAACTCATGCATTCATCTTAACTCCATTTTTACTTCGGTGATAAGCTATATTGGCTTGTTCACTCCCTAATTAGCCTAGACCACTCCTTGATCTTTTGAGTTAAATATCTAATCAAGGGACTTAACTATCCATCCTCTTCCACTTCTCATAGCCTCTTTAAACCTATAAATACCCCCTCCCTCAAGCACAAATGGAGGCAATTTCATTTTTGCATCCCAACTTTGTAGGTTTTTACTCTCCAACTAGCATCCATATGCTCATACAGGATATTCAAGCCTTTTTATTTATTTTTGTTTCATCTAATCTTTTCTAAAAGATTTATATTGTATTGATATACTGCCCAAATTGCAAGCCACAATGATCATTAGGTCACATTAAGCTCATGTTTCAAGCTTTCAAAAGCTCTTTTGCATCCCTTTCTTGTTGTTTCCAAGAGGATATCCCCACTATTGCAAGAGGACAAATAGGTTTCTGACATAAGGATTCCTGAGGGTAGTGGAGGCTCATGCTTCTCATATTCTAATTTCTTTAGTGTTATTTTATAGTAATTAGCCAAACCTAAAATTGCTCTTGGGAATAGTAATTTAATGTTGCAATTTCCTTGATGGGCTAAATAGGATTTGTATTATTAGGTTAGTTTTCTTTCAAAGTTCTTTATCTTAGTTTATTTCAAAGCAATTTCATTTCTTAGAGTAATTGATCCAAATATCCAAAAAGTCAAATAAAAACATTGATCAAATTGCATTAGTCAAATACATTCTAGATTACATACATATTTCAATTCTTAGATTTAAAAAGCACTTTATTTTCATAAAGATCCAAAAAAGCACAAAAATATTAGTTTACATTCATATAGGCTTGCATGATTCCAAAAACCAAAGAAATTACAAAAACATTAACATCAAAGAAGATCACAAACCCTTGATTCAAACACAAGGTCAACATTAGTCAAACCATTGATTCCAACATTGGTCAACCCAACACAAATCAAGTCAAACCTTAGGTCCTAAACCCTAAGTCAAATCAAGGTTAACTCCAACCATCTCTCTCTCGGTTTGGGCTCATGAATGTGCCTTGGGCTTAGAAGCGAGTGGGTGAGGGAATCCTCGAAGAGATTGAGGAAATTCACCCTAGATCACAACATGATCAACAAATGATTCAGGAATAACACCATAGGTTGAGGTTACTCCAAACACAAGTCATCATCCAACAATTTGAAGAACAACTCTAACTCAATAAAAATATCAATGAGAGCAATCATCAACCCACACAACGGTGGAATCTTCATAATCTAAATAGAAGAACAATGACTAGTGACCCTTTAGGTCATATAGTTATTTCAAAAACAATGGTCATAGAGTACTAGATTAGAATCAACACAAAAGAAAGGCCCTAGGCCTGACTGACCAGTCTCCTCGAAGTCCAGCTCTCAAGCGAACAGGATGACAATTGTTTCTCGCCTCCTCTCAATTGGCTACTTCCATGAGAGAAAGAGTGACGTGGAGGTTCACCCTGTGGCAAATAGAGGAGTCAATGTGCTTGCCAAAGCTGACTCAACTTCCCCAGGATATTGAGTTGTGTTTTTGAGTGTGCATATTTTGTTGAACCTGACGTGAAGTGCAAATCCTCTTAGTTATGATTTTTGCATTCCCATTGCTTGGATCCCATTTCCATCTTCATTGTCACATACATGTTAGATTCACCACATATTTTGTATTTTAACTTCAAGGATTCAGTCATTATCACTTTCACTTCTCATCCATCTTTGTTGTCTTCGCCGCTTCCACTCTTGCCATCCTCACCTTTGCTTGTTCCATTTGTTCTGTGGTGTTTATGACACTCCCGAATATGATGAAGCCTAATTTAAACTTAGGAAATATTCCCTTAAAGGATCTAGAAACTCCCTCTTTCAACAGGTATGCGCCACCTGATCCAAATGTACTAGTCTCTAACAACTACAAATATGAAGACTTAGATTACAAACAAGATAGAAGAGAACCTAGATGCTCTCTATCATTCAATAATCTTGGATGGGAACACAATCATGTAATTCCAAACATGTCTCATAAGGAAAGAAGAATACATATGAGGTCAAAAATCCATCACATGGATCAACCCTCTACAAGCAATTAAAGCACTCATCTTGATGATGAAGTAAGAAGACTTGAGAGAAATTTACAAGAAGCCAAGGATGCTCAAGAGGCCCTAAAAGTTGCTTTACAAGAAGAGCAATGTGAAAATGTTATACATGAAGAATCACTAAATCATGATAACATGTGAAACAAAATCCCTAGAAATGAGGAAGTGCCGAGAGGCCCTACACTTACAGATCTCATTGCAACATTAGTGCAAAGAATTAGGACTCTGGAAGCTGAACAACACATCCTAGAGAGAAGGCAGAAGTCACATGAACACATTAGAGTTGAAGAAGACCAGGGGGCATCTTAGAATCCCCCTTACCTCAACTATTACTCATGAAATAGGAGTAATGACACAGTCTGAAATGAGAATCCTCCTATTCAAAACACTCAAACAATACGGGGAAATCAAGAAAATCAAGCAATAGCAATGGGCTATCAAAGCCCACCCATGGGGTTAATGCTATCAACTCAACAATTGTAAAGTGCCTTCTTAGGCACATACTTGGAGTATTTAAAATATTCACTCAACATGGTTATAGGAAGTGTGTCATTACCACGATCACTGCCAGATCTCCCAAAGTTCAAGGGAGAAGAAGACCCTAACTCACATATCAAGGCTTATACAACTGCTATAAGAGAAGTCCTCCCTTGGGATGGGTTCATCACAAAATATTCGCAAAGACACTAGAAGGAATAGACCTAGATTGGTATTATCACCTATAAGAGGCCTCGATACACTCATTCAAATAGTTAATAGGAGAGTTTTTCATGGCTTTCGATATGAAATAAATGTGTGAAGACAAGAATCTGATAATTTATGACCATGAAGCAAGAACCTAATGAGTTGGTGGCCTATTTCATCACTCAATGGAGACAAGTCCTCTACTCTTCAACAAGTGCTCTTACTATGGATCATCGTGAGTTATGCTATCTCTTCCTACACGCTTTGAACATGGATATAATGGAAGAAGTTCAAAAATTGCCTTACAAGTCTTATGAAGAGGCTTTAGAAAGTGTCTTACGAATTGACCGAGCAGCCATTGACAGTTGCTAAAGAACATATGACACAAATGGAAAACTTAAAGTCCCAAAAAGTTTTGAAAAGAATGCTTCAAACATTTTGATAAATAAAGACATCAATGTTGTAAGAAGCACACCCAACTGATGATGCAACCAAACTTCATAGCATAATTCAAAACTATTATTGCAAAAATATCTAGAAACTCATAACTATTTTGAAATTATCCTTCTCATTCCATTCCATTCCATTACACTACAACTCAAAATAAATAGTAAATTTATACAAAAATGAAAATTACCTTTTTTGGTAGATTTTAGCAACTTTCTAAAATTGCCATTTTTGGTAACTTCACATCCATATCCGTATGGCCATGTAAATTGCCAATTATTTAAAACTAACTAAAAAATGACTAATTGCCAACTTTCTAATCTAATTGCATGTAAAGTTCAAAAAATAATTAGAAAAAACTTGGAAAAATCTTGAAAAATCATTAAGACCTCATTTTGAGGCTCTAGATGATTAAAAAGGTCCTGAAAAAGTGTCAAAATGGTGACCTACCAAAATTTCTAGTTCAGTGGGATTTTCAATCAACTCCTCAAGACACATCTAACCACCAAATTTTAGCTCAAATAGACCCCTAGGTCAAAATTTATGACCTTCGAAAGTTTCTGCACATCATTCTCCTCTAGTTGAAAAGAACGTAGCTCTTGCAAGTTGTTTTCCTGGAACCTGTGCCACTTCGATAGATCCAACTTCTTCACTTCCAATCTAGAATCCATGGAACAAAAGGTCATGATATGAAGACTTGTTATAGATACAACAAAGATATTTCAAAGCTCACTACTAAGAAACAACAAAAAATCCTTGTTTTCTAACAATCCCAAAGAAAGGAGAAAGGGCCTCAAAATAGAAAAGGGAACATTGATAAAAGAAATTCAAATTATGTGGAACTAAATCAAGAAGTATTTGTGATCCAAATGTTTTCTCACAAGTAATAAACCTATTAAAAACTTCCCCTTCACATCGAAAAACCTTCTTGGAAGTATTAGATGTGGGATGCTCAACACAAGAAGAATCAACCCCCTTTAAATTTGACATCGTGAGACTTTTAAAAGATTAAGAAAATAAGAATAGAGATTATCCACTATATATTCAGGTGCAGGTGAAGAAGTCACCATCAAAAGAGTAATAGTGGATGAAGGATCAACGATCAACATCTTACCAATTTCCTTCCTATGAAGAATGGGATATAGTAAAATATGAATACAATAAAAAACTACCACCTTAAGGATATACGATAGTCAAGACATTCAAATAGTTGGAAAAATCAGTTTACCACTTACTTTAGGACCCAAGACAGTTCCAACGGACTTCTATGTCGTCAACAAGGAAACCAATTACAACATGATCTTGGGAAGACCCTAGGTTCGTGAGATGAAGGTTTCACCTCCATATTGTTTCAAGAAATCCACTTTCATCACTTGGGAAAAATGCATATTATAAAGGTGGATCCTGATCCTTATTGTGTCTATAGGAAGGAGTAGGAAGAAAAGGATAAAAAGTCAAAATGTAGGTGAAAACAATGGAAGAAACATAGGCTCCTTAAGAAATCACAAATAATCTCAACATATCATATCAAAACCTGGATCACCTCAAAGAATTTCCCTTTGATCTCCACACCACAAAGTCTCATGCCCCATTCAAATTAGCATCCATCTCTTGCATGAGCAATTATGACGTCAAAAATCTCTCGATTAGGACAATAGAAATCATTGAAGAAGTGGAGGAAAAGGAAAAGAGAAAATCAACTTATGAGTTTAGAGAAACATCAAAATTGTAAGACATTCAAGAGTTATTGGCTCTCCACTTTGACAAAGCATATTGTAAAATAGGGGCAGGAGCGAGAATAATCCTCACCTCACTAGTGGGGAAAGTTCTCCCTTTTGCGTTTAGACTCAACTTTTTCTACACAAATAACATCGTTGAATATGAAGCTCTATCCTTAAGGGTTATGCTAGCCGTGAGAATGGGAATCAAGAATATCTCTACCTTTGGGGACTACTAGCTTGTAGTCAACCAAGCTACAAAGAACTATGAAACAAAATCAAAACGACTATGGCCGTACAAAGAAACCATTAGAAAGTTGGTTCAATTCTTTGGCTTCTTTTCCATAAAGGCCATACCCAGGGAAGAAAACCAAGTAGCATATTCAATGGCCACCTCGTTTCACCCCATGCTCAACTCTAGAATTTAGAATTCATTATGTCAATCTGAGGAGAACCACTATTGGAAGGTGAAGAATTACTGAACATTTTGGACTATGCGACAAATCAGATGGTAAAACCAACTAGAGATTATGTTGGGAATGATGAAGCCATCCTAGAATATTTACATGCTTATAATGGGCTCCCAAAAGTGTACCATAAGAAAGGATACATACTCCTTCCTCATCCAAATGATATATTTTGGAAATGAGAAAGAAATCCTCCAAGTTGACAGAAATTCAAACTTACCACCTACACCTAAAAAATTTGGACACCCATCACTAAGAGGTGTCACTATTGATGCTGTTAGAGGAAAATTTGAACAATAGTATTAAATAACTAAATATCCAATAACTCAATGAAATTGATGCAAATATAATAAACAAAGATATTACCTTTGTAGGCCTATTTACCTCGTAGCTTCCATTGTTGCCTATCTTGTATCAATCTTGTGTATGATTTTAGCTCTCAGAAGTTCTACTTCCTTGTTGTTGAAGATGACAATAGGAGAATGGTTGTAGATGGATAATGCAATGAAGACTAAACTAACAATGCAATTCTAATGAAGATGGATGATGGATAATGGAGAAATGGTTGGATTATTATGATGATAATAAGGTTATGCAAATGCAATGGAGATACTTTGGCAAAGGCACGCTGGTAGGATTTTTGTAGAGTAGGATTGCTAAAGCTTGAGTAATGTGAAATGGGTGTGAGGACCTTGCTTATATAGGCTGAGAAGAGACCAAGTCCAAGTGTTAATAGATCCATGAATGGAGGAATTTGTATGTGATGTGTACAGTTGAGAAATCTTGAGGGAATGTGCACAAATTAGAAGAGGATAAGAGTCCAAGCTCCTTTCATGAGTTATGGGAGTTAACAGATCTAATTAGAGAGTTAATTGGATAGATTGATTAGATGACTAGGTTGATTGAAGAGTTGGTTGAATTGATTGACCAGTTAACTCAATTGATTGATTAGATAACTGGTTTGACTGATGCGTTAACTGATCTTGATTGGAGGATAAATAGGACATGTGGGTGAGGGGATATTAGCTAATATTAAAAATATTTAATTATGTGTGCAACATGGTGAGGTGGAAAGGTGATGTGGGTTTATGAAATTAGGACCTTGGGATAGAGGAATTTGGGATTAATTAAATAATTTAGGATTATTTAATTAGATGAGACATTAGAGGAATTTAGGGAATTTAATTAAATAACTTGATTTTATTTAATTATTAGAGGGATGTGAATCATTTAAATAAATTAGAATATTTATTTAATTGATAGAGGAAAAATAAATATTAAAATATTTATTTAATTCAACTTAGCCATTTTTAGGTGTATACATTTTGCCCCTCTTTGATGCACTATGTTTTATCACATTGTTTCAAAGAATAAAAATTTTCTGCGATTGATACATGCCCCAGTTTGCCCCTAGTATAGGTTAATGACAATAGGATGCCCCCTTGAGAGATTGGACAGGAAGAATGTGATGACAGGATGACGGACAATCTCATGATGAAATAGGTTGATGGGATAAACAGGAGAAGAAATTGGCTAATGACGGGTAAAAGTCAGACAACAAACATGCCCTAGCATGCACAAGGTTAAACACCTCTAATTAGGGTTCCATGCACTATAAATAGGAGTGTGGGGTCACATTCCTTGTCATTTGCACACTTGTCTTTTGTGGAGAGCTTATAGGAGATCAAAGCTTAGGTGCTAAGGAGAGTTAGCGACAATGCAGTAGGTTCCAATTGAGTTACACTACTTCGAGAGGATCTGATGGTTCAACCGTCTAACAAAGTATAGCTCACCAGTAAGTACGCTTTCAATTTTAGCTTAGGTGCATTTATTTTGGTTAAAAAGCTAGATCAAACTTAGGTGTTGTGAATGTGCAGCAAGAATGATTGTGTGCATTTGCCCTACGATTCGACACAAATGCTCTGATTCTGTGCAAATACCAAATGAATCTGTGCACATGTAAGATTTTCACAAATAAAAGGCAGATCTACACAAACACAAGGGCTTTCTATGCTAATGACATAAATCTATGCATTTGGTTTAAAGTTGTGCATGTGCTGTGAAGTTGCGCAAATGTCTTTGGAATTGGTGCATTTGAATGATGTGCAAATGCAAGGGGATTCTGCGCATCCACCTTGAACCTACACAAATAAATAGCAGAACTGTGCATTTGTTTTAAAAGGCCAAAATACTTTGTGATTTGATAAAGTCAGCATCAAAATTGATGTTCGCTAACTGATAATTCATCTCTGAGATTGATAGAATCTTAGAAGAGATGATAAGATAGATATTCTGATAAAATTGCTAAGTACTTGATGTTTGATAGATAGATTTGTAGTTTAGTTGATTTTGTTTTATTAACGTGTGTTTGGTTGATTTGCAAGAGGAGCTTAATGACGTACTCATGTCTCTGGAATGATTCCTAGAGACAGCTTTTGAGACCATACTTGATAGAGATTGACCATCTGGTTCTAGGATTGGTAGGGTTATCCTATGTTTTCTTTATGCCTGAGATTTGGGCTAATCTCAGTATGTTGACTATGCTTTCTGAGCTATTTCACAATGAGGATGGGACCTTCCATCTTCTTGTTGGGGAGATTATAGTGACACTGGAGGATGTCCATCAAATTCTGATAGACAGAGAGCTTGTAGAGTATGAGTCTTAGACTGGAGCAGGATTGGATGAGTGTTGTCAGGTCTTTGATGACAACACCATCAAGGGCATAGAGATCAGCTAGATAGACATGGTTGCCTATTACGAGCCTCTTCCATTGGTTGTTGCTAGGTTGATTGGAGGGATAGTGTGCCCTGATAGAAGGTCACACAGTTTTGTAGTTGGATGGGGGAGGACTTTGGAGTAGATCGCCATAGAGGGGACTGAATTTGCTTAGGGTCCGTGTCTTCTAGCACACCTCTATCATGATCTACATCAGTTTGTTTATGATGGAACTTCTAGTTTGTCATGTAGAGTTTCACCATTACAGAGTTGGGCTTGGTGCCACATTGCTATCACTCGACCTATTGGTATGGCCCCCCGAGGCAGAGATAAACCTTACTCTTATATGTTCTAGGAGAGTCTTTCCCAGCCCAAGATGGGGAAGCTAGAGTACTAGAGGCATGCATTCGATAATGTGGATTCATGATGCAGAGGCTCTAAGGGTTACAAGACACTTCAATATATTTATCAAAACATTCAACATGAAGGGAGATTTACTGTTTTACAATGACAGTCCTTCAAGACCCACAAGACCTAAGCCAAAGGGCTCAATATGTGATATGACACCAAACACATGATCTCCTCAAAGATAGTCACTTCAGAGGGCTCAAGACATCCAACAAGACCTTTCCAAACCATTGGTTAGGGTCTTACAAGTATGGGACTAGTACTTGCTTCCCAAACCACTCAAACTCCTTATAGCCCTATTTTTAGAGAACACTGGCAATAACTTTTTGCATAGTTCTTATTTTCACAAACCAAGACTATTTCAGGGTACCCTTTTGGAAGGTTCATGACATGTGTTAAATTGACTAGTGGGTCTTTTGGGACAAATGCCTCAACTAATGACTGTCCACTTGGATTAGATCCCCAATTAGGCCTAATTTACAAAGGGACTACCCTTGATCTGCTTCATAGAACTTACACAATGATTGGAACATGTCAAACACATGGTAAAACAAAAGATTTCAAGGGTTTTAGGCTTCTATAGTTGACTGTACTAGGTTTAGTCACATGGGTTTCTTCTTTAGGCTTGACACATGGTTTTGTCAAGCCTAAACCATCAAAACTTGGCCAAAACTTGACCCTCCTTCCTATAAATTGTTACAAGAAACAAAAACATGATTATACAAAGCCATTTCACTGGTTCTATGGAGATGAGAAATAGTGGACTAGTTAGATTGTCATGCCCACATTTCCCATGCGGTTACGACACACATCACATGTGTCATGTCCACATTTGTTATGTGGTCATGACATGAAATATCAAAAAAAATTCTAGGCTTCTCTAGAAACCCCCTCAGATGCATAAGCGTTCTTGGTGGCATTAAACCTAAGGCATAAACATGACAGTTGAATGCAGGGTAATGCGTTCATGTGCGCTTACCATTCGCAATAAAGGCCAACTAGGGGGTTGAAGCGACGCAGTTAACATCGCCAATAGGGTTAGGATCAACGATCGAAACCCTAAGTTAACCTATGTGAATGAAGGGATTTTGACATAAGTCAAAATCAATAGCCAAAAATCAAGTGCATGAGAGGATGATAAAATACAAAAATCAAATAATGATACTCAGCAAAAAATAATGTTATATTCCCAAACAAGGTTAAACTTCACTAACCTAGCTAAACCCTAAATTCTAGAAAAAATATGGCAATATAACGCCTCACGATCATGATTAGGATTTATTATAATTAAACTAATTTTGATCGAAAGGTTTACTGATTTGATTTATATTACCTACGTCTCACTAGTTGAAATGGTAGATCAGGCAAAGTTCGATCAATTTGTTCTCCTTCACATTTTCTATAATTTGGAAACTTTTTCAACAAAGCTTGATCAATTTGTTCTTCTTCACATTCTCAATCAATCAGAGTTATCTCTGCATCATTTACATTATTCCTAATTTCTTGGTAGATCAGATCTCAGAAACACCTTTTACTAACTTTATTTTAAAAGTTTACTAGGTTCCCGAGTTGGATTTAAAACAATGTCTAAATTAAATTCGTTAATTAAATTGCCCCAGCATGATTAAAAAAGAATTTTAAATATTAATTAATAACAATGTGGTTTAAATCATCCTCGTCGAGTTAGGTTTTATAATATAAGATTTAACCTGATTGTTTAAAATAATACATCTCAATCTTTAAATTGTATAAAATTTAATTGAACCAAATAAATCCTTTCTTAAAAAATTTAAATAATAAAAAAAATCAATAAAATATAAATCCTTCTAATCGTGATCTAATCCATTTGTTAACATACCACTAACAAATAAAAATAACATTTCCACAAAAATAATAAAGTTTACCCATTAAATATAATCAAAATAACCCATTCAAAAAATAACTTTTTTAAACAAATGGAGGAAAATAATAAGGAGAATGGGAAAAGAATATAAGGGCAATTCTAAAATACAAAGCCCTAAAATCCTCTCTATTAAAAAAATAATTTCCTTATGGGCAAAATCCCTAACCCTATTCTTGAAAACTCATTTCTTTTCTCCTCTTTGTTTTCTCTTCTTCTTTCTTTCTCTTTCTCTCATTCTTTGTTTTGGTTGTGTTGCAGGTTTAACAGTGGCCACATATGAAATGCATATGATGGCATTTAGATAAATATGTATATATATAAATATATATATTCAAATGTTAATGTTATATACTAGATTTTCTTTTAAATCATATATATTTTATTTTTTTAAAACCTAAACCCCAAGTTTATTGCTTTGTTTGACAGTCTAGAGGGAAGGATTGTGTGAGATTGGTGGCGACGCAGTAAGAGGGAGGTCACAAGGTGGAGATCCGATGGCGGAAGAGGTGGAGCGGCGGAGAAAAGGGGACTGACGGCCATTGGAGGAGGGACTGTGTTGGAAGAGGGGGCCGTGGATTGCATGGAGGCTAAGGGGAGCACGAAGTATTAGGCGGGGGTTCGCAGGAGAGTAAGGAGGGGGAGTGTGGGGAGGGGGATGGAGCCCCCACCCACATCCCATATGATGGGGTGTGGGTGGGGGCTCTGTCCCCCTCCCCAAACCCAAAAACACAGAAGCCACAGTGGTGGGGGGTTTGAAACCCCCCACCCTTATCATTATTTTATTCTTTGTAATACAAACAGTGGCTACTAAAAGCAACCCTTCTCCTCTGCTCAGTATTTTTTTATTAATATTTTTCTTTATTAAGTTTTATATATGTATATATATATAAATGTGTATATATATACACAACAATCCTTGATTTAATTTAATCTAAAATCACAGTTTATGATATTTTTAAAATATATACAATATATATATATATATTTTAAATCAAATTTTCTACAAGGTAAGGAACTCATTTTTTTTAACAAATATATTCATTGTATTATAATAATTGTATTTTTAAAGAAAAGCAACAATGCAATTTAAGTAATTACTTATAATTCATGACATCAACTAATTTTCTCTTTCAAAGGAACAATATACAAATTTCATATTTTGTCTCACTAATAAAACCACAACTCTCCTATTTGGTATTTTACAAATAAACATACCAATGAAATAGCATTGAAACCAAATCTTTTTCCCTTCAACATTTTTTTAAATGATAAGCATTAAAATCAACAAATTTTAAATTTATATTCCAAATGTAAATAGCTTACACACAATACAAAAAAAAATATACTTTTACAACAAGAGAGAGAATAATGTGTCTCCTCTTTGAAAACTAACAAATGAAGCAAACTCCTAAATAGGCCAAGCTCTCTCTCAAGAGCTAAAAAGAAATAGGATATCAACTCCAAGGACAAGGTGTTTTCTCCAACTTCACAACTTAGCTCCAATGAACCTGTAATATCACAAGAAGGGGAAAGAAGCCACAACAACTTGCTCTCCTCCCTACCATAGAACCGCTAGTGGGTCACCCCCGAGCTAGGGAGGTCATCCACACACTTGGGAACTCATTCCACATCACAACAAGGCATTCAAACAACCAAACATAATTTACTCCCATGGTTAACACAACACAAGAACTCATTCAGGATGAGTTCAATGGGGTAGGGAAGTGGACAACACTCAACTCAAGAGTGCCACTCCTACAAATATCCCAATACAAATACCTCTCAAGGCCTCAAGCCAACACTTTTAAACACAATTTTCACAAAGCTTCCATTTGGCTCTCAAGCCATTTCACATATTTCACATAATCTCATATTGCCCTCAAGGCTATAACACCACAAAATCAAGGAAATGACCCCGAGGAGGTTCACTCCTCCCCCACCCCATACTTGTTGAGCATCTTCTCCTATGTGGGAGAGGCTCTTACAACACCCTTACAATTTTTCCCGAGAACAACAAATAAACACTCAAAAATAGAACCCACACATAGCATCACACAAACAAATAAAAATACATAAGGGAAGGCCTTAGCCTTGAAACCAACCTTAAAAAGCCCAATTTGGTAGATGGTTGATGTAGAGCTCCTCCAACTCCTTCTCCAAAATAAGCCACAAAACTCTCTCCAACTTTTTCCCCAAAGAAAATTCAAATCAATAAAATTTGCTAAAAATTCAACAACCCATACCCTTCTCCAAGTGGGATTAAAATAAGCTCTTCCCATGAGCTTTGAGGAATGGGGAGGTGACACTTTTCACCTCCTCACTCCTCCTCCCAACTACAAGCAAGACCCATGGAATGGGTGGTGACACATGTCACTCACCCATCCCCCAAGTCTCTCTCCCTTCCACTTGTCGTCTCTAGAACAAGTGGGAGAGAAAAGTGGAGCTTAAGAGGGAATGGGTGACACATGTGCCCCATTCCTTTCCTCCCAAGAGGGACCACACAACCCCAAGGTACCCTCACTAATTGTGAGAGAGACTTGGAGTAAAGTCCTCCACAATTGAGGGGTCTTGGAGTCATCCCCAACCTAGGGAAGAGGTAAGGATGAGGTTGAGTATTTCACTCACTCATCCTCTCCCTCCCATGTCTCCAATGTCGTCACTTTACTTTAGGGTGAAGTTAAAGTGACCAAATGGAGGTTTACCTAGGGTTACCCAAGCCAAAAAGGTCCCTAGACCCAAGGGGTACAACCTAGGGTCAAGTTTAGCTCATTTTGAGCACCAAGGGTTAAGTTAAAGCACATGAAAAGGGGTCTCATAATTTATAACTTAAAAAATGAAATTCAAAAGATAATATTCTTACAACACCAATTAGAATTCAAAATAAAAGAGGGGTAGACTTAGCCCGACTAACAACATGCAATCAACATTACAGAATTTCATCATGCACAGAGTTGATCTTGGTTCCTCATGGAACTAGATCGGCTTCACAAGGGAAAACAACATCGTGTGTGGGATGATCTCCAAATTTATGTGGCTTGTTAGAAATACCTGTGCACTCAATTAAAATGTTAATTTCACATGTATATAATAGCCAAAGTAAATTGAAACATACACTCGCATACAACATCACATATCCAAATAAGCATCAAGGAAGTCACATTACAATTAGATTCTAAATTCTGCATTTCAAACATCCATTCCCAAAATTGAATCACATAACAAATTTCTAACTAACATCACCCAATTAGTTTTCCCATAACATCAAAATATAAACCATATGTCTAACATCATCAGTAAAACAATATCTAAGTCTAATCACATCGTAAACATACTAAGCATAACAAATCCACATACATCATAAAGTCTAATAGTCTAAAAATTTAGGATCAACAGTCCCATAAGTCTAAATGTATCTCCAACAATAAAATAAATATTCAAATGTATGGGAATGAAAAGTAGGCCTCACATTCTCCTCCCCTAAGATTGTACTTCCTCCTAGAAGTCATCAAATAGGTGAGGATAAAGGGCCCTCAATCTCGCTGCATCCTCCCATGTCACCATGATCTCATCGTACCTGTCCCACTAGACCCTAACCTAGTCTAGTTCTTGACCTTGAAGGCCCAGCGTCCAATGAGCCAATATGCGAATTGGCTCCAAAGCTAGCTAATCGTCTGCCTCTACCTGAAGAGCACTCCAATCCAATACATGAGATAAATCAGAGATGTAACATCGTAAAACTGAAACATGAAAAACATTGTGAATATGCGACAGTCTAGGTGGCAAGGCTAGATGATAGGCTATAGGTCCTATCCGTTCCAAGATCTCAAAAGGTCCTACAAACTGTGGTACGAGCTTAGAGCCCTTTTCATAATGGATTGAACTCTTGTGTGGCTGCACTCTAAGGAATACCCTGTCACCCACTGAGAAGCTCGGATCAGTTCTCTTAGCATCGGCATACTTCTTCTTTCTATCCTGTGCCTCCTGAAGTCTCTGCCTAATCAGTGTGACCGCTGCTCCATATCCTGAAGTAACTTTGGACCAATGGAAACCCTGTCCTCTATCTGATCCCAACTCAATGGTGTCCTGCATGGTCTGCCGTATAAAGCCTAAAAATGAGGCATATGCAATGAGCTGTGCTACCCATTGTTGTAGGCAAACTCAACTAGATATAGATACTCCTCCCATCTACTCTGATGATCCATGACATACATACGTAGCATAGCCTCAAGAACCTGATTAACTCTCTCTGTCTGTCCATCAGTCTCATGATGATAGGCAGAACTGAAGTTGAGCTGTGTGCCCAACGCCTGCTTTAAGGCTCTCTAAAAGGCTAAAGTGAATACTGAATCCCTATTGAAAATGATATGGTGAGGTACCCCATGTAATCTAACAAACTAATCCAGGAATACCCTCACCATAGATGGTGCATTGTACATCATGCGTACAAGTGAGAAATACGCCACTTGGTCAACTTGTCAACCGTCACCATGATGGCATCATGGCGGCATGATGACATACGAAGACCAACAATAAAGTCCATTGAAATGGTGTCCCATTTCCACTTAGGTATCTCGTGAGGGTATAAAAGACCCGCTGGATGCTGATGCTCAGACTTGACCCTCTAGCACTCAAGACAACGAGCAACGTACTCTACAATATCTCATCTCATACCTACCCAATGGTATAACCATCGCAAATCAGCATGCATCTTCTTCACCCCTGGGTGTGCTACATAAGGTGTTCTATGAGCCTCTGAAAGAACCACTGCATGAAGATCACCCACATGGGGTACATAGATGAGCTATCGATGTTGTCTCAAAAAACCATCTGACTTAAGGGAATATCCTGTGAATCTGCCCTTAAGGGCCCCTGTTTCTAGATCTCCTGTTGTACCTTAAGAAACCACTCGTCCTCAGGAAGATGTTGTATGATACACTCTCTCAAATCCACACTCAAGGTCATGGTCAGGATCTTGTGGCACCTCCAACTCAAAGCATCAGCGACCACATTCTCCTTCCCTTTGATGTAGTGGACATCAAAGTCATACTTGCATAAAAACTCCATCCAACGCCACTGGCAGGTGTTTAAATTTGGCTGTGTGAATATGTACTACAAGCTACGGTGATCCGAATGGAGCTCAAAGCGACGACCCAAAAGAAAGTGTCTCCAATGAACAAGAGCATGTACCACTGCTACAAGCTCTAAATCATGAGTAGGGTAGTTCAGCTCATGTGTCTTGAGCTTACGCGACTCATAGGCAATCACTCTACCACCCTACATAAGCATGGCTCCCAAACCCTCCAGTGATACATCTATGCAAACTACAAAATCCTCTACAGGATTTGGAACTGCTAATATGGGAGCGCTGATAAGATGCTCCTTGAGAACCCCAAAGGCCCTCTCATACTGCTCGGTCCAAGTGAAACTCTTCCCTTTATGCTGAAGGGAAGTGATGGGGTGCACTATCCTAGAAAATCTCTCTACGAATCTGCGGTAGTAACTGGCTAATCCCATGAAACTCTTGACCTCTATCACACTGGTGGGTGCTGGCCAATCCTGGATAGCTTTGATCTTCGATGGATCTATGGAGATGCCATCACCTGATAGGATGTGTCCCAAGTATTGTACCTCTATCCTAAAGAAGGCACACTTCGCTAGGTTGCCATAAAGTTGCTACTCTCACAAGCACTGCAAAACCTGATGCAAATGATCCACATGCTCCTCCTCAGTCCGCAAATAGATCAAAATATCATCAAGAAAGATTATCATGAACTGATCCAAGTAAGTGTGGAACACCCCGTTCATGAGACTCATGAACACTGTAGGGGCATTCGTCAAACTGAAGGGTACCACTGTGAACTCATAATGGCCATATCTAGTTCAAAAAGTAGTCTTATGAATGTCTGCCTCTATGATGTGCAATTGGTGATACCCAGATTTTAGATCAATTTTCAAGAACACTCTGGCTCCCTGTATCTAGTAAAAAAGGTCTACAATCCTAGGCAGAGGATAATAGTTCTTCACCGTCACCTTGTTCAACTGCCTATAATCCATGCACAAGCAAAGAGACCCATCCTTCTTGACGAAGATAACCAGTGCACCCTATGGTGAAACACTAGGTCAGATGTGCCCCTTCTTAAGTAACTCCTCTAACTACAGCTTGATCTTTGTGAGCTCATGTGTAGTCATCCTGTAGGGTGCATGAGACACTAGCTCTGCACCTAGCACTAGATCGATGTGGAAATCTACCTCTCTGCGTGGAGGCATACCTGGCAATTCCAGTGGAAACATGTCGGCAAACTCTCTCAGGATAGGGTGGTCATCCAAAGAAGCCTCAGGCTCATCCTCTGATCTGTCACTAACCATGATAGAAAACATTTGACACCCCTTCCGCATGCAAAACTTAAGCTATTGTACAGATATCATACGAACTGTCATGGGGTTCTAAATGCCCACTATCTCAACTGGTGTACCATGATCATCTAAGTAGCTAATCGCCCTTTGGCGACAATCTAGCTTGGCTCTATGAGCTGCAATCCAGTCCATACCTAAAACTACACTGTAGGATCCTAATGGCATAACTCTAAGGTCACAAGATGTAGTGAAGGAACCCAAAGAAATCTCACAATCCTGAACCACGGTATCTACTGACATCCTGGCCCCAGAGGCCAACTCAACCTCCCACCTAATGTCCTGCCTAGAAGCCACCAGCTTGCAACGTTCCACTAACAATGTAGACAGAAAAGAATTGGTAGCTCCAGAGTAAAAAATAATAGAGATGGGGGCACCCCCGATCGTACCTGATGTCTCAATCATAGATGCCTGATAGTCAGCCTGGCGGTTATCAACCGCTGCAAACATGCGGTGGGACTTGCCCACATCTCCTATAGTATGCTTTGTCCCTCTTGAATGGGGCTGTCCCCCTACTATGAAACCCTATGGACACTCTCTAGCCAAATGCCCTGCCCCACCACAAACATAACATGGGCCCCTAGCCTATAACTGCCCTGACTGAGTCCTACCCGACTGCTGCCCAGTCCATCTTGTGGACCCATGTGAACCTCTATATGACTATTGTGACCTCGCGAGTCCTGTAGATGATCCCTGCTATCTCTGATCCCTACATGGGCCCTGCTACTACCAACCATGATTCTGTCCTCCCTATGCCCTCTGTTGGGGTCTAGACCTCTGTTGATGCTGCTACTGCTGTTGTGGAGGCCTAGGAGGTAATGATGGAGAACTAAATCCTCCTCTCTGTGGTGTTGGTGGTGGTCTATGAAAGTTCTACTGGTGCTGATGATTATGGTTCTGAAACTGTGGGTATGAATTCTGCCCTTGTCCCTGAATCTCCTCTACAATATAGGCCTTCTCAGTAGCCTCACTCATAGTCTGGGGGTCTTCCATATGCACTAGTCCTGCTATCCCCTGATTTAAACCCCTGATGAATTTGTGCACCAGAAGTTTCTCATCATGGAGATACTCTGCATAACATGAAAGCTCAATAAATCAGCTCTCATACTGTGCAACCATGAGTCCTCTCTACTGTAAGTCATGGAACTCATCTATTTGGTGCTATCTATAATGATCTCACAAGTAATGCGCATTAAAGCGCTCTATGAAAGTGTCCCATGTGAGTGTGTCTAATGATAACCGGTGCTTGCACTCCTCAGTGCGCCACCAAGTAGCTGTTACATCTCTTAGGAGGTGTACTGCCACGCGTGCTTTCATGTTGCTCCCACACGGTTGCAACACGAAGCACATGTCTAGACTGATGAGCCAAGCCTCAGCCTCAGCTCCCTTTGTAGCTCCTGCGAAGGTAGGTGGATTAAGCCTAAGTAGGTCTCTAATGGGATCTCCTCTGTCTCTATTTCCTATGACCGGCTCATCCATACCATACTCATAAGGTCCATGATGTACCTGCTCAACCCTCATAGTCTCATCTCGTCTTGCATGTCACAGAGAACTCCTACTTCGTGCTCTGTAAGCTGACCCTACCTCCTCCACTATAGTATCAGTTATCTCTACAAAAGGCTCCACACGTGGCACCTCTCATGGATCGATGTAGGGCTCTACACGTGGCTCAGCTTGCGACTTAGCACGTGGCTCCTCTCACGGATCAACGTGAGGCTCATCATGCGGCATTGGTATAACTGGTGGTAGCGTCTCTAACATGGCCTGTAATGTTTATAAAAATTTGAGGTCCTATATCAAGTACTGGTGGTGCCTATGGTACTGGCTGATCTGCTAAGGCTGCTGGTATCTATCCCTCTGCAGAGGAATCATTATGCACCTTGGTGGACGTAGTGTTACATGATCACGCTTGCTGAATATGTTAGGGAGGCATCCTACAAAACAAGGTAGGCATTAATTAAATCAAAGTTGCGGAGTAAGTAATGTGCCCAAATAAGCCCAGTGTTAAAACTTGGGCTCTGATACCAAATGTCATACCCACATTTCCCATGTGGTCACGACACGCATCACATGTGTCATGTCCACATTTGTCATGTGGTCATCACATGAAATATAAAAAAAATTCTATGCTTCTCTAGAAACCCCCTCGCACGCGTAAGTGTGCTCGATGGCATTACGCTTAAGGCATAAACATGACAGTTGAATGTAGGGTAATGCATTCACGTGCGCTTACCATTTGCAACGAAGGCCAACTAGGGGGTCAAAGCGATGCGGTTAACGTCGCCAATAGGGTTAGGATCAACGATCGAAACCCTAACTTAACCTATCTGAATGAATGGATTTTGACGTAAGTCAAAATCAAGTGCATGAGAGGATGATAAAATACAAAAATCAAATGACGATACTTGGCAAAAAATAATGTTATATTCCCAAACAAAGTTAAACTTCACTAACCTAGCTAAACCCTAAATTCTAGAAAAATCTGGCAGCATAATGCCTCACGGCCGTGGTTAGGATTTATTATAATTAAACTAATTTTGATCAAAAGGTTTACTAATTTGGTATATATTACCTACGTCTCACTAGTTGAAATGGTAGATTAGATGAATAAGTTAATTGAACATTTTTTAGCAAAGTCTGATCAATTTGGTCTCCTTCACGTTTTCTATAATTTGGAAACTTTTTCAACAAAGCTCGATCGATTTGTTCTTCTTCATGTTCTTGATCAATCAGAGTTATCTCTGCATCATTTACATTATTCCTAATTTCTTGGTAGATCGGATCTCAGAAACAAGTTTTACTAACTTCGTTTTAAAAGTTTACTAGGTTCCTGAGTTGGATTTAAAACAACGTCTAAGTTAAATTCGTTAATTAAATTGCCCCAGCATGATTAAAAAAGAATATTAAATTTTAATTAATAACAATGTGGTTTAAATCGTCCTCGTCAAGTTAGGTTTTATAATATAAGATTTAACCTGATTGTTTAAAATAATACATCTCAATCTTTAAATTGTATAAAATTTAATTGAACCAAATAAATCCTTTTCTTTAAAAATTTAAATAATAAAAAAAATCAATAAAATATAAATCCTTCTAATTGTGATCTAATCCATTTGTTAACATACCACTAACAAATAAAAATAACATTTCCACAAAAATAATAAAGTTTACCCATTAAATATAATCACAATAACCCATTCAAAAAATATTTTTTTAAACAAATGGAGGAAAATAATAAGGAGAATGGGAAAAGAATTTAAGGGCAATTCTAAAATACAAAGCCCTAAAATCTTCTCTATTAAAATTTTTTTTCCCTTATGGGTAAAAGCCCTAACCCTATTCTTGAAAACTCATTTCTTTTCTCCTCTTTGTTTTCTCTTCTTCTTTCTTTCTCTTTCTCTCATTCTTTGTTTTGGTTGTGTTGCAGGTTTAATGGTGCCCACATATGAAATGCATATGATGGCATTTAGAAAAATATGTATATATATATATATATTCAAATGTTAAATGTTATATACTAGATTTTCTTTTAAATCAAATATATTTTATTTTTTTAAAACCTAAACCCCAAGTTTATTGCTTTGTTTGACAGTCCAGAGGGAAGGACTGTGTGAGACCGGTGGCGACGGAGTAAGAGGGAGGCCGCAGGGTAGAGATCCGGCGACGGAAGAGGTGGAGCGGTAGAGAAAAGGGGATCAACGGTCATTGTAGGAGGGACTGTGTTGGAAGAGGGGGCCGCAAACTGCGTGGAGGCTAAGTGGAACACGAAGTATTAGGCGGGGGTCTGCGGGAGAGTAAGGAGGGGGAGAATGGGGAGGGGGATGGAGCCCCCACCCACATCCCATATGATGGGGTGTGGGTGGGGGCTCTGCCCCCCTCCCCACACCTAAAAACACAGAAGCCATGGCGGTGGGGGGTTCAAACCCCCCCACCCTTATCATTATTTTATTCTTTGTAATACAGACAGTAGCTGCTAAATGCAGCCCTTCTCCTCTACTCAGCATTTTTTTATTAATATTTTTCTTTATTAAGTTATATATATATATACACAACAAACCCTAATTTAATTTAATCTAAAATCATAGTTTATGATATTTTTAAAAAAAATATATATATATATATATAATGTGTATATTTTATTACAGTCACTTAATTTTGTTTGACAGAAATAATAAAATCAGTTTATATTTAAATACATAAAATGCATACATTCAAAATACTCATTATATATATATATATATATATATATATATATATATATATATATATATTTCAACTATAATTTTGCTTCCAATCATATACAAATTTACTTTTTAAAGCAAATAAGCAAATATATATATATATATAAAATCAAATTTTCTACAAGGCAAGGAACTCATTTTTTTTAACAAATATATTCATTGTATTATAATATTTACATTTTTAAAGAAAAGAAACAATGCAATTTAAGTAATTACTTATAATTCATGACATCAACTAATTTTCTCTTTCAAAAGAACAATATACAAATTTCATATTTTGTCTCACTAATAAAACCACAACTCTCCTATTTGGTATTTTACAAATAAACATACAAATGAAATAGCATTGAAACCAAATCTTTTTCCCTTCAACATTGTTTTTAAATGATAAGCATTAAAATCAACAAATTTTAAATTTGTATTCTAAATGTAAATAGCTTACACACACTACAAAAAAATATATATATACTTTTACAACAAGAGAGAGAACAATGTGTCTCATCTTTGAAAACTAACAAATGAATCAAACTTCTAAATAGGCCAAGCTCTCTCTCTCAAGAGCTAAAAAGAAATAGGATATCAACTCCAAGGACAAGGTGTTTTCTCCAACTTTACAACTTAGCTCCAATGAACCTACAATATCACAAGAAGGGGAAAGAAGCCACAACAACTTGCTCTCCTCCCTACCATAGACCCCCTAGTGGGTCACCCCCAAGCTAGGGAGGTCATCCACACACTTGGGAACTCATTCCACATCATAACAAGGCATTCAAACAACCAAACACAATTTACTCCCATGGTTAACACAACACAAGAACTCATTCAGGATGAGTTCAATGGGGTAGGGCAGTGTGTAACACTCAACTCAAGAGTGCCACTCCTACAAATATCCCAATACAAATACCTCTCAAGGCCTCAAGCCAACACTTTTAAACACAATTTTCACAAAGCTTCCATTTGGCTCTCAAGCCATTTCACATATTTCACATAATCTCATATTTCCCTCAAGGCTACAACACCACAAAATCAAGGAAATAACCCTGAGGAGGTTCACTACTCCCCCACCCCACACTTGTTGAGCATCTTCTCCCAAGTGGGAGAGGCTCTTACAACACCCTTAGAACTTTTCCCCAAAACAACAAATAAACACTCAAAAATAGAACCCACACATAGCATCACACAAACAAATAAAAATACATAAAGAAAGGCCTTAGCCTTGAAACCAACCTTAAAAAGCCCAATTTGGTAGATGGTTGATGTAGAGCTCCTCCAACTCCTCCAAAATAAGCCACAAAACTCTCTCCAACTTTTGCCCCAATGAAAATTCAAATCAATAAAATTTGCTAAAAATTCAACAACCCATACCCTTCTCCAAGTGGGATTAAAATAAGCTCTTCCCATGAGCTTTGAGGAATGGGGAGGTGACACTTTTCACCTCCTCACTCCTCCTCCCAACTACAAGCAAGACCCATGGAATGGGTGGTGACACATGTCACTCACCCATCCCCCAAGTCTCTCTCCCTTCCACTTGTCGTCTCTAGAACAAGTGGGAGAGAAAAGTGGAGCTTAAGAGGGAATGGGTGACACATGTGCCCCATTCCTTTCCTCCCAAGAGGGACCACACAACCCCAAGGTACCCTCGCCAATTTTGAGAGAGATTTGGAGTAGAGTCCTCCACAATTGAGGGGTCTTGGAGTCATCTCCAACCTAGGGAAGAGCTAAGGATGAGGTTGAGTGTTTCACTCACTCATCCTCTCCCTCCCATGCCTCCAATTTCGTCACTTTACTTTAGGGTGAAGTTAAAGTGACTAAATGGAGGTTTACCTAGGGTTACCCAAGTCAAAAAGGTCCCTAGACCCAATGGGTACAACCCAGGGTCAAGTTTAGCTCATTTTGAGCACCAAGGGTTAAGTTAAAGCACATGAAAAGAAGTCTTAGAATTTATAACTTAAAAAATGAAATTCAAAAGATAATATTCTTACAATGCCAATTAGAATATGATTGGTTCGAGGAGCGTCTCGAGATTCAGGCGATTGTGAATGATATCACTAGTAAATATGTTCCTCCTCATGTTAATATATTTTATTGTTTAGGGGGGATCACACTGACTTATTTTTTGGTACAAGTAGCTACCAGTTTTGCTATGACTTTTTACTATCGTCCCACTGTTCTAGAAGCTTTTGCCTCTATTCAATACATAATGACTGAAGTGAACTTCGGTTGGCTAATCCAATCGGTCCATCGATGGTCGGCAAGTATGATGGTTTTAATGATGATCTTGCATGTATTCCGTGTTTATCTAATAGGTGGATTCAAAAAACCTCACGAATTAACTTGGGTTACGGGTGTAATTCTAGCTGTATTAACTGTATCTTTTGGTGTAACTGGGTATTCTTTGCCCTGGGATCAAATTGATTATTGGGCAGTCAAAATTGTGACCGGTGTGCCTGAGGCCATTCCGTTAATAGGAGCTCCTTTGGTAGAGTTATTACGCGGAAGTGTTAGTGTGGGTCAATCTACCTTGACTCGTTTTTATAGTTTACACACTTTCATATTACCCCTTCTTACTACTATATGTAAAAAATAAAAGAGGGGTAGACTTAGCCCGACTAACAACATGCAATCAACATTACAAAATTTCATCATGCACAGAGTTGATTTTGGTTCCTCGTGGAACTAGATCGGCTTCACAAGGGTAAACAACATTGTGTGTGGGATGATCTCCAAATTTCTGTGGCTTGTTAGAAATACCTACGCACTCAATTAAAATGTTAATTTTACATGTATATAATCGCTGAAGCAAATTGAAACATACACTCGCATACAACATCACATATCCAAATAAGCATCAAGGAAGTCACATTACAATTAGATTCTAAATTATGCATTTCAAACATCCATTCCCAAAATTGAATCACATAACAAATTTCTAACTAACATCACCCGATTAGTTTTCCCATAACATCAAAATATAAACCATATGTCTAACATCATCAGTAAAGCAATATCCAGGTCTAATCACATCGTAAACATACTAAGCATAACAAATCCACATACATCATAAAGTCTAATAGTCTAAAAATTTAGGATCAACAGTCCCATAAGTCTAAATGTATCTCCAATAGTAAAATAAATAGTCAAATGTACAGGAATGAAAAGTAGGCCTCACATAGATTCCTATTGTTTGGACAAAACCCTAGTTAAGGGTTTTAATGACTTGTCTACAGAAGAATAATTATAAAATTGCTCAACACCACTGTCAAGAGCCCAAACCAAATTCAAAACAACCTTAACATCCTACTCTATCCATCCAATACTATAGGTACTTGTGACAGTCCCATACCAAGATAGAGTACAGCCCGTAACAACAAAAAGACAACAAAAAAATGCAGGAAACTGAGTGTTTGTTATTAATCTTCCCTTCAAAACCTTCATCATGCCTCCGAATGACCATGATGAGGTTTATAAACATGTTTCCATTCTCCTTAAGTAGTTTGGGTTGATTTGGCAACTAAAAACTACCACTGCACCCTCTAAACTGCCTCTTTTTGGTCACCTTGTTACAATGCAAATGTACATGTTTACAATGTGGACAATCTTTTCACAAGATCATTTCAAACTCTTCTAAGACAGGCCATGAATGACCTTCAAGCATGACTTACATGCCTACAATGCCATGAATGGACTCCAAACATGAAAGTGGAATGCACTCCACCCTTACAACCATATGACTGTAATGGACCACCTTAGGACTTGATTGGACTACATAGGAAGATGACTACATATGACTTCACTATGACTCAAAATGGTCACAAGACCTTACTTATTACATCAAGAATGGTCTTCAAGACCTTATTGAAACTCAAAACAAGAAAACAGGCCTCTTGGACCTATGGGTGCCCTTCCCTTGCACCAATTCAGTTGTTTTGCGACCCTATCTAGATTGTGAGGTATGGGATGGTGATGCATTAGAGTTACCATTTTTCTTTCAGACTAGGTGGCTGATAGGGAAGACTCCCTACATTCTTGAGAAGCACGTCATTTCTTGTGTGTACTGATAGTTTGGTAGGATCCAGGGGAATGCCATCTTTGCTAGGATGCACAAGGAACGTCTTCGATGGGGTCTCGGTGCGTCATTTGAGAAGGCTCGAGTAGAGTTTTACAGTTACCATACCATCCATGGTTGATGAGGTTGTCAGTTGCAGACATAGACACGACACAAGATTATGTAGATTGGTTTGTAGCACAACCATTCCCTCGCTACTCAAGACCTGGAGAGAGAGCCCTGAGACTAGATGATCAGGAGGAGGATGATGAGGGTTTGCGGCGGTGACGGAGGTGATGAGGTGGTTGGGGTGGCAGAGGTGGAGGTGGAGGTGGAGATGATGGGAGTGATGGAGATGATGGGAGTGGTAGGAGGGTATGCCAATAGATTGATAGAGATCTCACTCAGGAGGTACAGTTGGGTCAGATGCAGCCTCCTGTATAGCCACATGGACAGGGATAGGGACAGGGATAGGGTGATGAGGAGCTGGTAGAGTTACGAGCCCAGGTGTTTCAACATCAAACACAACTGGCACAATAGAAGGCTCAGTTAGGGTAGATGCATGGACAAATCACCCAGCTTGAGGGTGAGTTATAGACAACCAAATTGGAGAGAGATACCTCAATCTAGCGGTACACCAGGACTGAGGGGCTACTAGAGAAGGTACAATAGACTATGACACAAGGTCCCACAGGGCAGACGGTGGCGGAGATGGTGAGGGTTGGCCAGGAGATATTCTACTAGTGAGGGTTGTATGAGAAGGTAGTGCCCCCAGAGCGGCGAGTAGGTAGTTTTCACCCCAGCTACTATAGTAGGTCACGGAGGTCTTTTATAGAAAGTGGAGGGGTGATGAGGCCACACAAGGGGACATTAGGTGGTGGTGGGGATGGTCAGCCATAGTAGCCACAGTAGCTAGCACCCTCAAGAGGCAGTGCCTCCTAGATGCTTTCTGAGACATGTATCATTTTGACAGTAGTATTTTGTATACACCACATTGTGGACATTTTGATATGTACTTTTATTTCTGATATCATTGAACACTTGGATATTATTATTCTTTTTGATGATGATGATATATGAGCTAGTATTCGATCGACTATCTATATATGCATTTATGGATGGATGTTTTTCTATGATGGTTTATTATGATTTATGGTTATATGCGATGCTTCTAACATGTTTTATGTGACCCTATGATGAACTTGATATCTATGTGACACGATTTTTTTAGGAGCTACATGATGGATATGATGACCTATATGCATGTTTATGATCCTATACATTTACAGTTTATGATGGCCTAATGCATACACTGTGATGATTTAGATGTAACATATGATGTGTTAATTATCTTATTTATGGATGATGATCTAGTATGCGAACACTATGATATCTATGTTTTTTGTTAGATTGTTTTGATTTATGACATGTTATGGTGACCCATGCATCTAAATGACAACATTATATGTAACTCAATCATGATCTAAATTATTATATCATTAATGCACTTAATGTGATGATACTATATGATGACACACCTATTTATGACATGCAAAATGTAATATGATTTTTTTGTTTGTTGTCCCAAGTATACTCAATCATAAAATAAAAGAACAATATAGAAGAAATGGACTTAATAACTGGGATAAATGGGTAGCTTAGAAGAAACTTGTATAAATGGATAACTGAGATCTTGAAACACTTGGAATTTGGCCAAGGATGAAATGCTTATAATGAAATGCAATTTTATATGTATGGATGTGGATTTTGTCATCTTTGTATACAAGTTTTTGAAGTACTTTGTTTCACCATTGAGTTTTTAAAATGTTGTAAGTAAAATACAAGCATCTAGGTATAATTAAACCATGATGACCTGAGTATTACTTACTTGTATTTTGATTTAGAAAGTTAATAAAAGCATCTAAGTATAATTGAACCAAGATGACCTGAGTATTTCTTGCGTATCAATAGACAAGGATTACACCTGTTTCATGCTTAGACCTCTGAAGTCCTCGATGATCATTATGTTGATCATGTCTTTAGACAAGGTTTGACATTACTAAAGATAAACCCACAAACAACAAACAACTAAAATAATTATGCCCCCATCATAGCTCCTCTAGTTTTTGACATCTTTGAGTAGCATAAAAAGACATAATAACAAAAATCAAGATAATAAGATTTTAAACAACCATTAAAAACCTTCTTACCATAGATATATGTTTTCTTGCAATAACTTGATAGAGTCACATTTGATGTTTTAGGCAGGCTGGGATTTGTGAGGTGTAATTTAAATGTCTTCTTGCCAAGATAATGTTTAAAGGCTTGCTTTGTTGTGTTGTTTGTTGTCTAGTGATAAAACAATGATCCAGTTTGCTATCCTCTAAGTTGTGGCATTAAAAAATCTAGTTCTCTAACTAGGTTGAGGATTTTCCCCTAGTCAAGTAAAGGATTGACTTATTATGGATGAACTGACAATAGACATGAAGAAATGGGCCCTAAGGGACTGACCTAGTGCCTTGGGGGATCATCGATGATGGTCTTGCCTACATGATGACGTAGAGGCAACGTAGTTTAGGGAGTGCACCCTGTGGACCTAAGACTTAGGTGATGGGAAAGTGATGTGGAATTGGATGGACAAAAGGATGGGTGATAAGGGATGGAATAGAGGGGAAGCCTCGGGGGCTCATCAATGATGGCCTTGCCTACGTGATAGCTCATATGTGACATAGTTCGACAATGGTTCAATGGATTAGTCCAGGATGGATGACAAGATGGACGCAAGTTTGGATCGATAGCCTAGTGGGATAAGGAAATAAGGACAAGCGAACAACAAGCCATGGTAGGTATCTTAATATGAGTGGGTGCTTGTGGTAAGGAGGGATGGATGAGGAACAAGGTCTAAAAAGATGGAGGAAGTGTTTTATCACAAAGGGTGCTTGTTTCTAGGTTTTCACCACTTGCTTTTATCTGCATGATAGTTAAAGTACACATGATGCCTATTTGCCAAGTTTTCACCATGGTACCTATCCAAGGGGCTTGTTTACCAGGTTTTCACTAGAGGATGTTTTTTTCTATTTTTTAAATTTTTTTGACTCCTTTGCATTGGAGTTTTAGGTGTAGAACTTGCGAAGATGCATGTTGTTGATGGGATCATCAAACAGTTCACCTTCTAATGTAGCCAATTGATAAGCATATGATCCATAGGTAGCAATGATGACATAAGGACCCAGCCAACTGGATTCAAACTTACCTTTCTTCTCTATGTCCTACCAATTTATTGGATTTTCTCTTACAACTAAGTCACCCATCTCGAAGACTTGTGGTTTGACCTTGCGATTATAACTTCTTGACATTCTTTGCTAGTATGCCTTAAGATGGTTGAAGGCATGTTGTCTTCATTCTTCTAGCAGCTCTAGCTCCTAGAGTCTTGATACTCTATATTCCTCATCATTTATGAGACCCTTTAATGACACCTTGAGGGAAGGTAACTCAACTTCTATAGGTAAGATGGCTTCATTGCGCCTATGGGAGTACATATACTAGTTTTGTAGGCCCATAGAGCAGGGTTCAATTGCATATGCCATTCATGAGAAACATCATCGATAGTCTTTTTGAGTATCTTCAGGATAGTTTTATTTGATGCCTTAGCCTGACCATTACCTTGCGGGTAGTATGGAGTGGAGAAGTGATGTTGAATGTGGAATTTATCATAGAGTTCTTTCACATCTTGATTCTTGAAAGGTCACCCATTATCTGTGATAATGAATAGTGGAATACCATATCTACATATGATGTAGTTAAGGATGAAAGAGGAGATTTGTTTCCCTATGACATTGGTTAATGGAATGAATTCAATCCACTTCATAAAATATTCAGTGGCTGAGATAATGAATTTGTGCCCATTGGAGGATGAAGGGTGAATCTTGCCTACTAGATCAAGTCCCCATTGGTAAAAGGGCCAAGGTGTCGTTAAGGATTACAACACTTGAGTGGGTGTGTGTATCAGATTACCATGAATCTGGCATTTCTTGCACCGCTTCACAAAATGATAGGAGTCTTTTTCCATAGTTGGCCAATAGTATCCGAGACGCATGAGTTTCTTGCCAAGATAGCACTACTAGAGTGTGTCCTGCATATTCCTTCATGTACTTCACTCAAAGTAGTTTGATATCCCTCACTATCCAAATGCCTAAGGAGAGTACCATCTAAACCTCATCCATACATGGTGTCTGTGATGATGGTATATCAGGATGCTTGGCATATGAATGTTCATTTCTGGTTGTTTGATAGGTCAGGTGGTAGGATATTCTCTTTCAGGTAGGTGTAAAGTTTGCCATATAAGGGAGAATCAGACCCTACGTTGTGGTAAATGGTGTTGGTTTCTGAGATTTCATAAGATGGATGGGAAACTGGATCCACCAAGAACTCATAATGAGAATGATTTTAGGTATGTCGAGCAGGGATGCAATAGTAGCCATTGCATCTGCTACTTTATTTTCTAATCTTGGTATCTGCTCAAAGGATATCACAACAAAATACTCTTTGAAATCATCCACCATATGCTTGTATGGTATTAGCTTCTCATCCTTAGTTTGATAATCATCATTTACTTGATTAGTGATGAGTTGTGAGTCCCCGTACACATGGAGTTCCTTTACCTTCTAATGTACTGCCATCTTTATGCCGATAACTAGTGCTTCATACTCAATGACATTGTTGGTAAATGGAAACATAAGTTTATTTGACTTAGGGATTGTATCTCCATGTGGTGTTACCAACAAGATTCCTGCTCCAGATCCATGTTGAGTATATGACCCATCAAAGTAAAGTTTCTAGGCTATGGTAGTGATGTTGAAGATAGACTCATATGGAAATTCAAAGCTTAATGGGTTGTCATTTGTCAAAGGTGCATCCGCTAGCTGATCTGCAATGACCTGCCCCTTTATTATTGTTCTATCTACATAGTCAATATCAAATTCACTAAGTATCTTTGTTGAGTAGGTATTTTAATGGATCAATCTTTGCCACTAGCTTGATAGAGTGTGAGAGCATGTAGTGTCTCCATTTTTGTGAGCAAAGACAACAACAAGACATGCTCTTTCAATTGGTGTATACTGTAGTTCGTAACCTACTAGTGTCCTGCTGATGTAGTAGATTGCTTGTTCCTTTCCTTCATGGTTTTGTTGGTCTAGCAGAGCTCCAAGAGTTGTGGGTGTAGCTGAGATATTGAGTAGCAATGGCTTGCCCTAAATCGGTGGCATCAAGACTGGTGGGTTCATTAAATACTCTTTTAGATGCTCAAATGCTTTTTCACACATGTCATCCCATTTGAATGGAATGTTTTTGTGTAAGAGATGTGTGAATGGATGACACTTATCTACCAATTGAGAGATAAACCTTCTGATGGACTGCAACTTGACTTGTAGAGACTGCAACTAACTCATATTCTTAGGTGGTGGCATTTCCATGATTGCTTTTACCTTGGATGGGTCCACCTCTATTCCATTAGCTGATATGATATATCCCAGGAGTTTACCAAATGTGACTCTGAAAACACACTTTTTTGGATTTAACTGTACATTAAATTGCTCTAGTCTAATGAAGATCTTGTCCAAGACTTGTAGATGCCCTTCTCTGGTGAGTGACTTGACTAGGATGTCATTGAGATAATCTTCCATGATGGTGTGCATCATGTCATGAAAGATCGTAGTCATTGGCCACTAATATGTTGTCCCCGCATTCTTTAGTCCGAATGGCATGACGCACTAACAATAAGTACCCCACGGACATGTGAATGTTGTTTTGTGCTAATCCTTTAGTACTATTTTGATTTGGTTATAGTTGGAGAATCCATCTATTAATGACAACATGGTGTGTCCTGCTGTTAGATCGATAATGATATCTATGTTTGGCAAAGGAAAGTCATCTTTTGGACAAGCCTTGTGTGTATGAGGAAAATTGATAGGTCGAATGATAAAATCAAAACTATGATAATAACTAAATCAATAACCCATAACATAAAGAGATCTATCTAAATAAAAATCCACGATCAATGAATAAATCAAATAAAACAAGAAAGCTTTTACCAGATTGTATTGTTCTCTTTTGTCGAATGTGGATTGCTCAAATATGTTGTAAAACCATGTTTGCAACAAGTGAATTCTCAAAGTGCTCAAAGATCAATGTCAAAAGATCGTAAAAGGTGCTCAACGATGCGATGTATACTCAAAGCATTGTAAAGGATGCCTGAGAATAAGTGATCGAAGAGGATTTGTGAAGGAGATGAGAGGGTTTTATATAGGTTTCAATAGAGATCGATCAATAGTCTAGATAATTCAAAAGAATCAACGGAGGAGATAAAACAAATAACCATGATGAATGTGCACACGACATGTGTCAATCCATAAGGATATTTTTATTAAGATATGATGAAAGAAAGATTGATTGAATAGATAACTCAACTTGTAATTTAGCCTTTTTAGAGTTCTAAGAATAAGACTGATTGAGCACATCAGTTAACAAGATATTTTAAGAGGAATTAGAAGATAATTGAAATTAAATAAATAAATTTGTTTAATTGACTGTGCATGATAGAGGAATATAAAGATTATAAATAAAATATTTGATTTTATTTATTTATAGAGGATTTGAGATAATTTAAATAAATTTGAATGATTTATTTAAATTTAGAAGAATAATTTGATTTAATTAAATAATGTCAATTTAATTAATGTGGACTTGAAATTTGGAAAGAGGATAATGATTTAATTAAATAATTAAAATTATTTAATTTTGGAAGAATAAAAAAATTTTAATAAATAAATTAAATAAAGAGAATTTATTTAATTAATGTCAAATTTTTAGAGTTTTGGAAGAATTTGATGAAATTAATTAAATAATTAGATTATTTAATTAATGTCAAAATGAAGGTGATTTGGAAAAATTGATGAAATGCGAGTGATGTGACGACTTGGTCATTTTAGGGTGTCTACATTTTGCCCCTCTTTGATGCAATACAGTTTACAGTGTTGCGTTAAAGAAAATGATTGTTGAAGACATGATACAATTTTGATGCCCTAGTATAGCTAGTTGCCCCAGTGTATGCCCCCTCAAGAGGAAAGACAGAGAAGCGATATAAGGATTGGGTTGACGCTCGACTAGAAGATTGCATGACAATGTAGAAGAAAAAGCATGGGTGGGAAGAAAAAAGGGAGGGACCCTATAAATAGGTCCCAAGGGGACCACATGCCTCATTTGCACACTAAGAGTTGCTAAAATTAGAGCTTAGAGTCTCCTAGCTTAGTGTGTGAGAGTTGAGTGGAGAAGGAGTTTACAGCATAGAGAGATGCCGATCCCAGCGCATAAGCATCAAGCAGAGCGAGTGCGGACGTATGGGAGACCAGCGGGGACACCGACAGTGGTAAGTACTCGATAACCTCTTTGCATTTGAATTTGTAGGTCATGTTTAGGGTTTTACCTAGGTAGGTTTTTTGGTCAGCCAAAAGCACTGTGCCATGCTAAGGCACTCTTGGTAGTCAAGGCACTTTTGGCATGCTAAAGTGCATATGGTAGGGTAGTACAGTGCATTTGGTCAAATCTAGGTGCTATTGGTTTTTGGGCACCGCACCGCAGCGCGGTTGGCAGAGACCTTCAGCATTATTGGCATAACAGTATAGTGCGATTGGTTAGGTAGTTAGGCACGATTGGCATGGGGGGTGCAAAAGATGAGTCACCTTTACGGGTACAATAAGGCACAGATGGATACACAGTGCAGTGCACTTGTGTAAAACAAGTCACTTTTGGCAGATGTCAGTAAAGCGCGGTTGTAGAAATAGTATAGCGCTTTGGGTAGAATAGTGGAACGCAATTGGATAAAACAAGGTGCTTTTGGTTAGGTTAGATTAGTGAAGTGGTTAGGGTTGACCGAGGGGTTGACCACTTAGGTTAGAGAAGTGCAGAGTCGGTCTTAGGGTTTTCATCATAGGGTAGATGTCGGTAGGGACTTGGGGAATGTGCAAAAGGTCTGACAAGTGGTTTTGTGGATGCAGAGGATGATGCCTCCACTGATGTCGAGAGAGAGACACCACATCATTGCTAATGAGGTGGTGCAGACTAGTTGGGAGGAGGATACACTCCTAGAGTACATGGGATTGTGGCATGTGGCTGACACATATTAGGGCGAATCTCACCCTTTTAACAACAATTGTGGAGAGATATCATAGTGAGACATATTTCTTTCACTTTCTAACAGGGGAGGCTATTGTGACACTTGAGGATGTGTATCACATCCTCAAGATCCTGATTGATGGAGAGAGAGTTGACTTTGACCCAGGGTGAGGCAAGGTGAGGTTGGCATGATAGAGGTATTTTATACAAATGACTTGCGGATAGAGGATGGTGAGATTTGGTGGGCAGACGTGTTGAGACTATGTGACAGGATCGGATGGATTGTGGCTGCATTGGTTGGTGGCTTACTTTTCCCAGATAGGCGATCCAGAGGACTATTTGTAGGATGGGGCACTATATTTTTAGGGATGTTTACACATGGCATCTATTATGCATGGGATCCATGTGTGTTGGGGCAGTTGTATCGAGATATGCATGATTGTGTATATAGGAGAGGCCAGAGTCTATCAACAGGTGTGACTCTACTACAAGTGTGGGCTTGGGAGAACATCCCAGTTATCAGACCGATTACACAGTACCACTATGAGAGGGGGCAGCCATATGCATTTTTGTATGAGGGAGTGATTACACATAGGCGGTTCTGATCTGTTACCCACTGGAGGCGACAGGTTGACAAGATTGATCTATTTATTTGGAGACCATGGCTACTGTGCAAGGCATGGGAGGATGAGCATGAGCAGCTGATGTACTGCAGATAGGTGTGATACCTATTTGGGAGATGCATAGACACTATTGAGAGATACTTGCTAGAGCAGGTACTTTGATAGTTTGGATTGCCACAGGGGTTGCATGTTGGAGAGGTGACACATGCAAGGACACGACGGGAGGTTGGGGACTGGGATGCAGAGATTCCAGTGGCTACAGCCCTGACAGAGTTGCAGGGACTTGTCCCTATGAGATGGGATTGAGATTTAGGATTGGCAAACCCAGGTACATTGCCAGAGTATGACATGTATTGGCAGACACATAGGCTAGTCAAACTGACTACACCAGGTGTGGTAGGGGTAGTGGGGGAGGTGTTGGTGCCAAGTGGAGAGGCTCAAATGAGATGATAGACCAGAGAGGCTAGACAACAGGCCGGTGGAGATGACAGGGGCCAATAGGCTGATGTAGAGATAGCTGAGGAGGATGATCCAGTCGTAGAGACTGAGGTATAACAGGCAGAGTGATTGCTACATGAGGAGACCATACAGAGGACACGTCTAGAGCTCCAGATGGTGAGGCTGAGGAGAGATAGGGATGTAGTGAGGGCAGAGGCAAGACAGGGCGAGGCTCTAGCACATTGACATGCACAGACATCCACAATAGCATAGGCAACATTGGTAATGACACAGGCATCTTTGACAGAGGCACAGGTAGCTTTAGCAGAGGCACAGGTCATGCCAGCACCGACAATAGATGATGGGTAGCTTGCCCATGTGACTTTAGAGAGGGATGCAATAGTACACCTGCATCTAACAGTAAAGGCCACCCTACAGAGGGTTAGGCGGGAGAGAGATGAGGCACGCCGTGCATTGGGTGATGATCAGAGGATACTATATAGTGAGCTCATCGGTGTGTAGGGAGAGCTAGTGTCAGTAGGTAGAGAGTCCAAGTACTATAGGGGTCTCTATGTTGGTGCAGTGCCAACAGCTCAACAGGCACTTAGTTAGAGAGAGAGGAGCAAGTTTGGAGCATCCGGGTCACACAGGATAGGGCAGTCATTGTCCTCAGTTAGAGGACCCTTTGTACCATAGCAGGGGGACCTTCGCTGAGTACAGGTAGAGGACAAGGACCTCAGCAGGAGGGTAGATCTACCCATTAGAGCATGTATTTTGTATATTGTATCATTTTTGTATCATTATGGACATTGTATATTTTGACTGATGCTTGCGTACATCTGATGTATATTTTTGCTGGCTCTTTATAGCCATGATGTACTTATTGATGTATATTTGGATGTATACATATGGACTATTGATGTAGACATGAACACTTGTATTTTGATGACCTTTACATGATGATATGTGATGACATATTATGCTCACTGATGTTCATGCTTTTATTTATGTAGTTCTTGATGATATGGATGTGATGACATGTATGTATGATTATGGATTTATGTGATGATGTATATGCTTATAGATGTATGGCACATGATGACATGATGTTTATAGATATGATGATATAGATGCTATGACTTGCGATATCTAACATGTGGGTTTTACAGATATTCATCAGATAGAAGAAAAATAGAGATGGAAGAGAGAGACTGTTGATTGATCATTGCTTTGAAAACTATATAAGGCCATGGGTAAATGGATGGGTAAATGAATGAGCTTATTGCATTGGTTTCATAATTGTATACAAAGAGAAATCCTTATTTTTGATATAACACATGGATATCTCACCACCAAGGTATAAAAGACCAAGGTATTGTGATATCTGAGTGCATGGACATTGACTCTGTAAGCAAGCGGTTTGATCTTAGATCCCTTAGACATAATATGACCTTGTTGTACATGTGAATGAGCCATAGTCCTGAACATAAAATAAACTTCAATACATAAATGCAAGAATAATATTAATATGTAAGATGCTAGGTCATAACACACACAAGATAAATATGCTGCTAAGAAAGATGCTAAAGATCATTCCTCAAACACAGCACACAAAAGCAATGACTATGCCACTAATCCGTATTGCATTGCAACATACCAAGATTATAGATAAATCAAGGTAGTCTTGAACAGGTATTGGAAAAGGAACAAAAGATAAACCATAAAGCAAATTGACTGACTTACAAAGTAAACATAGAGTCAACATATTCTCTTGCCAAAGAGGTTGCTCAGGATAGATTGGATAGGAAAGATAACAGCCTTATCGTAGGAGCTATGTGTCCATTAAAGGGTGTTATCTTATTTGAAAGGATAATGTCTGGTCTCAGGAAATGCCACATGTTGCATATGACACGTGTTGGTCTCGATCATGGAACATTTTGTTTAAGACAAGTTTGTTGATCTATTGCGCGGTTTGAGATTGATTTAGTTGATGTTGGCAATCGATATGTAGGACAATATATGACTTTGTAAGTAAGTTGCTTTGCTTTAGGTTTTTCAAGAACTTTTTCTTTGAAAGGATCAGTTTTTTTTTTGTTGCTTGAGTTAGTCAAGTCGAGGTGAATGGATTGTGATAAATGAAAAACTAGAAAGGTGACATGTCAATGGTTTGAGGTGGGTGAAGAATGATGAATCATATGTGCCTGAGTACTGGATACATCCTTCGTATTCCAGACTACCTACATACCCTATATCCATAGGATCAAAGCACATTACGAGGAAAGATGAAAAAATGATAATATGTAGTTATGGGTAGAGTGATGAGATGGGTCAAGGTGCTTGAGCTTGGGTAGGTGAAATGATGAGATCTTATGTACCTGAGTACTGGAAACTTCCTTCATATACCAGACTTCCAACATACCCATATCCAGGGATCAAGGTACCTTAAGATTGAGAGGAGATAATATGTAGTTCTGGTTGGTGTGATGATGTAGAAAAAGTGTTGGGAAGATAACAACCTTATTGTAGACATGTTCGTTAAAGGGTGTTATCTGTTGAAAGGAGAATGATTGAAGAGTTTGCACTTTTTGGATTGTTGAGGTGCTTGAGGTGTTTGTGAACCACGAACAAGGATCCACTCGTAGACCTAGCTTAAGGAAAGAGTTGCCCCATTCTGGTAGAGATATCTACATGGGTGACCAACACAGGAAGACATAGAAAGTTTGACCTAGGACAAGATAGTGATAACTGTTGACATAGATCAAGATGTGGGATGGCGACGATGGACATTGACAAATTTCCAAGCTATTCTAGAGAGGGAGATCTAAATGCAAACAAGGTTAATGGTTTTATTATGGATGGATGGACGAAGTGCACTGTGAAATGGACATGGAATGAACAAGACTAGATAGATGATGGATCCTGACTCTACACATAGTGCCTGTTTGCCAGGTTTTCACTATGGTACTTATTTAAGGCGCTTGTTTACCAAGTTTTTCACCAGAGGATGGATTATTTTATTTTTGTGTTTTCATTTTTTTTTGGATACTCTAAGGATCAGGCATAAAACTTCTTGAGATGAACACTGTTAAGTGGCTCATCTAGAGGAATGTCATTTGGTGTAGCTAAAGTATAAGCTCCTGACTCATATGCTGTGACAATAAAGGGACCTAACCATTTAGGCTCAAACTTGCCCTTCTTTTCCCAATCTGCTTGATTTCTCTTATTTTATTTTAAGACAAGATCACCAACTTGAAACCGTCTTTCTTTGATCTTTTTGTTGTAGTTACGTTGGAGGCAGTTTTGATAGACATGGAGATGATTCAGCATGGCAAGGTGCCTCTCATCTAGTAGTTCTAGCTCGGCCAATCTAGACGTGTGATACTCCTCTCCATCAATCAGGTTCTGCATGGATACTCTGAGGGATGGGATCTCGACCTCTATAGGTAGGATAGCTTCAGAGCCATAGACCAAGGCATATGGTGTGGTACTAGTTGGTGTTCTGATACTAGTGCAGTAGGCCCATAGAGTGGGATTGAGTTGTAGGTGTCAATCACGACCAGCTTCATTGACTATTTTCTTAAGGATTTTGAGAATAGTTTTGTTGGAAGCCTCAACTTGGCTGTTACTTTGTGGATAGTAGGGAGTTGAAAATTGATGTTGGATAGTGTAGTATGTGCATAAAGCACGGATATCTTGATTCTTGAATGGTCTCCCATTATCAGTGACAATGGCTTGGGGGATACCATACCATCAAATGAGGTAGTGAAGGATAAACTTGGCTATTTACTTACTGGTGATATAGGTCATGGGAATGGCTTCAACCCACTTCATGAAGTACTCAGTGGCGGTAATGATAAATTTGTGGCCATTGGATGAGGATGGGTTGATTTGTCCTACAAGGTCAAGACCCCATTGAGAAAAAGGCCATGGAGTAGTCATAGGTTGTAATTCATGAGTTGGTGTGTGGATCAAATCTCCATGCTGCTGGCATTGTAGACACTTCTTAGCAAACTGTAAAGCATCTTTCTCTATTGTAGGCCAATAATACCCTATGTGGTGTATCTTCTTAGCAAGATTAGGACCGGTAGAATGTTCACCATAGACACCTTCGTGTATGTCTCGTAAGGTAGCTTCGGCTTCTTTCGTGTTAAGACATTGTAAGAGGATACCATTGAGACTTTGGCGATAAAGTGTATCACCTAGAATAGTGTAACGAGAGGATTGATGGATAAAGGTTTTGCATTGGGTAGTGGATAGGTCAATGGGAAAGGTACCATTATTAAGGTAGTCATATATATCTTCGTACCATGGGGAATTGGGACCAACAATTTTGTAGATGATTTCAGTAACTGGAACATCGATAGCTGGTGTCAACAATTGCTCGATCAAGAATTCACATTTTTTATGTGTTTACTGGCATTTCTATAAGTGATCTCACAGAAGCCATAGAGTCTGCAGCTTTGCTATGCTCTCTTGAAATTTGCTCAAATGTGATGCTAGAAAAGTGTGGTTTATAGGCATCAACTAGTTTCTTGTAGGGGACCAATTTTTCATCTTTTGTTTGGTACTCATCTATGACTTGTCGAATGACTAGTTGTGAGTCTCCATATACCTGTAATTCTGTGATGTCCCATTGAACTGTTGTATTGAGACCTATGAGGAGTGCTTCACAATCAACTATGTTGTTGGTGCAAGGAAATACAAGCCGATATGACTTTGGAATATAGTCATTTTGAGGTGTGATGAATAAGATGTCGGCCCTTGATCCATGTTGTGTGTAGGAACCATTAAAGTGCAACTTCCACATTACTATGGTAGAAAGAGCGAAGAGATTCTCATCTAGAAAGTCTGATACCATAGGATGTATATCTGTCATAGGTGCTACTGCTAGTTGATCCACTAGGGCTTATCCCTTGATTGCCTTACGATCCACATACTCAATGTCAAACTCACTAAGGATCATGATCCATTTAGCTAGTCTGCATGTGAGAGCTACTTTTACTAGTAGATACTTCAATGGATCAATTTTTGCTATGAGATTTGTGTGTTGGTTTAGCATGTAATGCCGCAACTTTTGGGAAGTGAACACCAGTGCCAAACAAGCTCTTTCCATAGGTGAATAATTGAATTCATATCCCACCAAGGTTTAACTGATATAATAGATTGCATGATCTTTTACTGACTCATCATGTTGTGCTAGAAGAGCCCCTAGGGCTACAGGTGTAGTTGAGATGTACAAGATCAACGGTCTATCAGCGACTGGTGGTACCAAGATAGGAGGTGTAGCTAGATATTCCTTGAGTTGATCAAATGCTACTTGACACTTATCATCCCATCGAAATGAGAAATCCTTTTAGAGTAAGTGTTGAAATGGTTGACATTTATCTGCTAACTGTGAGATGAAATGCCTAACAGATTGTAATCTTCCTTGAAGGCTCCTTAATGCTTTTAAGTTCTTTGGTGGAGGAATTTCCACTACAGCCTTGACTTTTGTTGGATCTACTTCAATGCCTCTACGAGATACAATGTATCCAAATAGTTTTCCTGATGTTACTTCAAAGACACACTTCTTTGGATTGAGTCTTACTTGGTATTTCTTGAGCCTGTCAAAGATCTGTCCTAGAACTTGTATGTGATCTTCCCTATAAGATTTTGCTAGTATATCATCCACATAGTCCTCCATGATATGATGAAAGAGATCATGGAATATCACTGTCATTGCTCTCTGATAGGTTTCCCTGCATTCTTTAGACCAAATGGCATGACGCACCAATAATAGTTACCCCAAGGACAAGTGAAAGTTGTTTTATGTTGATCTTCTTCCACTATCATTATTTGATTGTAGCCTGAGAATCCATCCATGAGAGAAAGCATTTCATGACCTGTGGTCAAGTCTACTATAAGATCAATGTTCAGCAATGGGAAGTCATCTTTGGGGCACGCCCTATTAAGATCTCTGAAATCACTACACATGCAGATGCCCCCATTGGGTTTAGCCATAGGTACTATGTTTGAGACCCATTCCGGATAATCAATAGGCTTGATGAATTTAGAATCTAGCAACTTTTGTATTTCCACTTTCACCAAAAGAGCTATCTGTGGATGCATCTTCCTTAGCTTTTGTTTGACTAGTTTAACTGTTGGATCAACTGTGAGATAGTGAACTACTAGCCTAGGGTCTAACCCTGGCATATCAACATAGGTCCACGCAAAGTTGATGGTTCTTTGTAAGAAGAAGTTGTTAAGATTCTTGTGCTCTGTTTCTGATAATGATGTTGCAAGGAATGTGGTCCTAGGATTTTTCTTTGTGCCAAGGTTTATATCTGTAGAATCTTCCACTAGGATAGCTGATTTCTCTTGATACTTAGATGGTAGGGGAAGGTCAAATTCTCCATCCTTAGGTGCCATAGTTGGGTTTTCACCTTTGGATACATCCTTTATTTTTACTATTTTGTGATCGGGAGGTGCCACAATGTGGTTTTCACATAGAGATCTTTCTTTATTTTTACTTTTACGACTGGAGGATTTAACATTCTCACCAAAATAAGAAGTTAGTTCTAATTCCATTATAAAACCAGATTTGTGATCACCAAGAGGGATACTATCCCAGAGTCCCATGAACTCAGAAATAGCTTCATCATTATGAAAAACATCTAGTACAAGGGCCCCTTGTTGGTCCCAATCGATAAGTTCAAGGTAGACAACTGTTACTTTCTAGGTGTTTATGGTGAATGTTAAGGATATGAATGATAACATGAAAATAGAGGATTCTGTAAATAGGTCAGTCATATGGAGGGAAGAGTCATCGATGATATCCTCATTAGATGTCGAATCGGCAGAGAAAGTTTCTGCCACCTTATCGAGGATACCCTTGATATCCAAGGCACGTGGTACCTTCTTACCAAATCTTAACCCCTTCTTGTCTAGTTTCTTTGTCACTATAATGGGTTCCATTGTTCTCTGATTCTGTTTCCCAAGGCCACCTTTGCCTTTATAGCCCATGTTTTTTACTATCCTTAAGCCATTGCCATATTGTTTGACTAGTATTGTGACTAGTTCTTTCTCCTTGTAGAGCCAAGAAGAGATGTCTTCAATAGTTTCCTTGGCCAATAATTTTCCCTCTTGGAATTGGGTTAGAGATGCTGGGAGAGGAATTGCTGCTTTCTTAGTTGCTTTGGCAAGGGGTAGTTGGCTGTAGGATTTAGGAGATAGAGGCATCCGCCCTACACAACAAGATTTTGAGATATCATATTCTCCAAAGCCAATATCACGGATGTGAGCTTTGATTTCAGGAATAGGATGAGGATTAGGTTCACTTACAGAGACTTTTGTCAAATTTTCAAGGTCGACATATAATGGGGATTCAAGGGCTTTGTCATTATTGGGCACTTGGTTGCAATTCTTATAATTACCTTGTAAGACATGACAGAATTTGAAAGGATTAGGGTTGCCTGGGATAGTTATCTCCGTACCATTGAATGGGAATTTGAGGGACTGATGGTATGTTGAGGGAATAGCTTTCATGGCATGGATCTATGGATGTCCTAGGATGGTGTTATAAGGTAACTCAATGTCAAGGACTTGGCACCAAGTTTCAAGCATGACAGGGCCTACTTGTATAGGCAAGTGGATAACACCTTCTGACTGATGTTCAGCACATCATACGCCTTGATTGTAATACTTTGGTCAATGTTGACTTGATCCTCAGAGTATCCCAATTGTTTGAGTAACTTTAGAGAATAGATATTGAGACCAGCACCACCATCTATAAGTATGCATTTGATCTTGTGTTTATGGATGAGAAAATCAATGTGAAGTGCATCATTGTGACATGGATCGTGAGATGGGAGGTCTTTTTCAGAGAAGACCACATTGTAGGGTGAAGCGATGTTATCTATAACAACTTGGAAATATGTGACCGCTATGTTGTGAGGAACCAAAGGCTCTAGTAGGGCTTTTTCTAGCACAACAATATGTGCGGGTGACGACCATAGAATATCCAAGATAGAGATCTGTGCAGGGGTTTTCCCTAGATGTTTGACAAGATTGTAATCAGATTGGGTTGGGAGACTTGGTGTTGGACCACAAATGGTGACATGACCATGACGAGTTGTAACAGTGCAATCCATAGATTTGCCTTTGATTGTGAGGGTAGATACATGACTCTCTTCAAAATGACCCACAATGGAGTCATAAGAATTGGAAGATTTATTAATACCTTTACCTTTATCCAGAGGAGGACCTTGGCCATGGTTAGGGAATGGTTCCTTGTACATGTTGAGGTCTTTGTTCGTGTGTTGAGTTGGTGGTTCATCCTCAAAAGAGATTAGGTTGCCCTCGATAAGATTTTGAATTATGTGTTTGAGTTTCATGCATGATGTGGTTCTGTGTCCTTTGCTCCTATGGAAGTCACAATATTCATTGTCTCTGTACCATGTGGTTTTGTAAACAGGTTCACCATATGGGGGAGGATCTGGTAACGTGATGAGTCCTTTGTGTAAAAGTTTCTGTAGAGCAGTCTCAATAGGCTCTCCTAAGGGAGTGAATTGACGTCGCGGAGGGTAATCTTGTTGAGGCCACTCTTGTGGTCATTGTTGTTGGTTTTGGTATGGTTGTCTTTGTTGTTGTTGTTGTTGAGGCAGAGATTGATTTGGTTTGGAAAGTTGAAGGGGTGTTTGTAGTGTTTGGACATGTTTAGAATCAACCACACCATCATTGACCATGTTTTTATTTTTGTTCCAAAACTTGGGTTTATCATTTGTTTTTTGTTGAGGAGCATTGCCTTTGGTTTCTTTAAAGATTTTGACCACACCCTTAGCAATGAGGGCCTTTTCAATGTTGATTCCCTTGTAGGTAATTTCGTCAAAGGTTGTAATACTAAGGATTTGCAAATGAAAACCCAATTCTTGGTTGAGGTTCTGCACAAATATGCTAACAAGCTACTTTTCAGGTATCTTAAGTGGGAATTTACTAGCCATTTGTTTCCATCTTTGTAGGAATGAAATGAAAGTTTCTCCTTTTTTTTGTTTATTATTGCATAGGTCGGTCATGGAGATCTCATGTTTTGTGTTGTAGGAGAAATGGGTGGCAAATTTCTCTGCAAGCTTGTTAAAAGATTTAATACCCGTGGGTAGGTGCGAGAACCATTCTATAGGTTGACCTCCAAGACTACGAGGAAAAAGATGCATAAGATGTGTGTCATTATGTGAGACCTCGAAGCAAGCAAGATAGAATTCTCTAAGATGACCTTTTGGGTCTCCTTTTCCTTTGTATTTATCAAATTTGGGAATAGTGAAATTGTGAGGAAAAGGGATCATGGGTAATGATCGATCAAATGGGTAAGGACAAACTTCTTCCAAAGAGAAGGTTTTCTTGGTGTGGCCAAATCTAAGATCAGATAGTTGTTGTTGAACTTCCGTAATTTTTAGCTCCATAGTTCTGGGAGGGGTTGGAAACATCTCCTGTTGTCCTTGAAGTGGTTGTTGTTGCCCATATGGAAGATTGTAGTGGAAGCCATGGGCATTGGTGTTATAAGGGTCGTATGATTGGTTGGGGTCATATGCGTTGTATGTTGGGTGTAGATTGGGTTGGAATTAGGTGTTTTGATTTTGGTGAGGTGGGGGTGGTGCTAGGTAAGAATGTAGGCTTTGTGATGGTTGTTGATAAGAGTTTGGTGGAGGAAAGCTAAAGTTTATTGGGTTTGGTTGCGGTGGTGGAACATAGCTTTGGGAAGTTTGGTTTTGGGAATGTTGAGGGTGGTTAGGAAATGTGTTGAAAAAGGTTAGTGTCGATGAACATTGTGGTGGGGGGACATAAGTAGATGTGTTTTGTGATGGTGGAGGTTGATTGGGATTGTGTGGTTGAAGGATACAAAGGGTAGATGATGTTGGTGGGGGTGTTTGTTGAGACCCTTGTTGCATGGCTACATAAGTGTTTCCCAGTTTTTAATCTGGTGGGAAACCTTCTCGTGATGGGGTAGCCAATGTTCCACTTGCGATTGGTGTGGGCATTTTAGGAGTGTTTTGTATGTTTAGTTTTGCTAGAGCGGCCTGTCTTGCTAGTTCTACTTGACAATGTATAGTCTCTTATTGGTGTTTGTAGATCTCCATAGGAGTTAGGAGTGGTGATATGGGTCTCTCTACCATTGGAATTTGATAAAGGGGATTCTCATATTGTGCAATCATTCTCCTTTGTGAGCTTTGTTCATGTAAGGGTGTGGTCACAGTTGACATGGTTTGGACTGTCGTTATAGTGTATTGGGTGTTGTTAGGCTCCCTAAGATTTGATAGATCAAAACCTTTGGGTAATTTAGCTCCTTGCTCTGCTAGCAAGTGAAAGAAATGATCTTGGTTCTCACTAAGGATTTTGTCAAAGGCAGCCATGGCTCTAGGATCTTGTATGATTTCATCAAGGTCTTGTCTATCTTCTTGAGAGGGTCAACCTTTTCAAAGTGCCACTCTTCTTGAGATGGGACTTGACCTATGGTATAACTAGGTGTAGTAAAATCATGAGGCATGTTGGTAGTGAGTTGAGTTACATCAATCAAAGGGACATTACCTTCTTGAGGATTGTTTGGTTGGTCCTGTTGTGGCATGTTTTGAGAGTTAGTTGATTTTTCCATTAGTGTTTTTAGAGTAACCTTGGGAGTCATGTTGGATTGGCTTGGTTGAGGTGTATGAGGAGGCAATTTGTGCTTCCTTGGGATGACTTGCTTAGCCTTCATGGTTTGCTGGAGTCTAGTGGTTACCATGGGAGACACTAGGTCAATATGATATGTTTTGCTAAGGTTTTACTTGTGGTTTTGGGAATGATAGTTTTGATGCATAGTTTACTGAACCAAAGGTGCTGTACTATTTAACCAAAGGTGCAGGACTACGTTATCAAAAGTGAGCTACTGTTTAGACCAAAGGTGAGTTGTTGTTATACCAAGGGCATTGAAGTAGTTTTTCCAGGGGTGAGGTACTGTTATACCAAAGGTGAGCTACTGTAATACCAAAGGCGAACTGCTATTATACCAAGGGCATTGAAGTAGTGTCAGTGATGTTTATAAGGCAAATTTTGACAGATTTTGTTTAGATTTTGATTGGATTTGCTTTGGTAAGAGAAAACATGGCAAACAAAGTAGCAAAAAAGGACTGACACAACAGATAGTGTATGTTTGAGGCTCACAAAAGAGCCCAATGTTTCCATGGGTATTTAGATAATTGCAAACAATATCAAGCACTTTTTATCCCTAGAGACAAGGTTTCATTGCAGTAGATCAGCTCACAGCTTAATACTTTGTCAACCAAATGTCATTCCATAAAGGTGTCAGGCATTTGCATCTTTGTGAGAGACGATAGGTAGGGATATCTCACCCTCCCCTCAGAAAGCTCAAGTAGGTCACAAGATCTTTATGGTTGAGGGAATACTATCTCTTCTCAAGGGAGGTAATGGTGAGTATCTTGAGGGCTTAAATCGATTTCCCTTGCACTAATGATTACCGCAACGTTCAGAGGTGAATCGGGTAGTCACTATCTAGATTGGTTCTTAGTAACTTTGAGGGACCAATGCATTACGAGCAATGTGAAAAGCTACTAAAAGCTTTAACCAATCCTAATAAGAGTATCAAACACTTTGCACAATGTGAAAATTGTTACCACAAAGAGCTAGTACACCTCTTTTCAATTTGGCATCATAAGGTAAGACTGACGTCGGTTAGGACTTGGATTTCGCCTTATCCCTCTTATATAGCAGTTCAAAGGAAAACTTGGCTTAGGGTCATCCCTTTTGGATGAAGTGTAATCCAAAAGTAGGCCCTTCTAAAGGAATAACCAAAATGTAAGAGTAAGCACGTTAAACAAAGGTTCAATTATCTCGTTATAAGAAAAATAAGGTGCAATTAGATTAGGCACACACATGATTGTAGTTGTCAATTGTCCCTTATGAAATTGAAGTGTTTGGCATTCATTTCCATTGTCCCTTAGAAAATTGAAGTATTTTTTCATTCATGTCCACTGTCCCTTAAGAAAGAAATATGTTCCTAAGACTTAGATTGCAAAAAGATGTTTTGTCCCTTAAGAAAGTAATATGTTCCTAAGACTTAGTTTGCAAAGATTTTGACAATTCTTCAAAGCTTGTCCTGCATGAACATGCTATAAAAACCCATTTGCTCTATTTGAGTGATAAGAAGCTGCAACAAGTTTGATTAGTTCCACACAAACTCAAAAGTTAGCAAAAATAAAGCAAATCAACCAAAAGTGCTCAACTGTATTACCAAAAGTGACTTACTGTATTGCCAAGAGCACTGCACTGTGTTACCAGAGGTGAGTTGTTGCAAGAGCAAAAGTGATCTACTGTGCTACTAGAAGCATTGTAGTGTGCTGCCAAAAGTGAGCTACTATGCTAGCAAATGTGAGCTAATGTACTACCAAACATGCGGTACTGTACTACCAAATGTGTGGTGTAATAATAGGCCTACAAAAAAATAATATTTCATCAAGAAAGCTAGATCAAAGGATGATTGAATGATTGAGTGACAATCCAAGATATTGATAAGTGATAAGACACTACAAAAAGTGATATTAGTTCCAAAGAAAACAACAAGATGTCAGAAATCAAGTCAAAACCCTAGCAATAAGTTGGAAACCCTAGAAAAGCAAAGTGAAAGCAAGAAAATTGATGACAATTATGATGAGATACAAAATATTAAATATCACCAATGGATTCCTTATGATTTTCTATGCAATGTTAAAAAAAAGCATCAAATTTTGTTAAGTTTTGAGAAAGTTATGGGGTTTTGAAGTTTGCAAGCCTGTTATCCCAACCAAAAGCGCTTCACTATTATGCCAAGTGCACTTTACTATTATACCAAAAGTGATTTACTATTATACCAAAAGCACTTTACTGATATACCAAGTGTGCTTACTGTAATACCAAAAGCACAGTTATGTGTTACCAAAGGCGTCGTAGGATCACCCGAAAGCATTGTACTACTCTACTAAATGTGCTTTTCTGTGTTGATTTGTGCTATTCCGTACTTACTTTAAAAAAATCAATTTCTCAAAGAAAAAGAGGGATTAGTGGGTCCCACCAGGTGTGCCAGAATGTGTATGGGGAAAATTGATAGGTCAAATGATAAAATCAAAACTATGATAATAACCAAATCAATAACCCATAACATAAAGAGATCTATCTAAATAAAAAGCCATGATCAATGAATAAATCAAATAAAACAAGAAAGCTTTTACCAGATTATATTGTTCTCTTTTGTCAAGTGTGGATTGCTCAAATATGTTGTGAAACCATGTTTGCAACAAGGGAATGTTTAAAGTGCTCAAAGATCAATGTTAAAAAATCGTAAAAGGTGCTCAATGATGCGATGTACACTCAAAACGCTGTAAAGGATGCCTGAGAATAAGTGATCGAAGAGGACTTGTGAAGGAGATGAGAGGTTTATACAGGTTTCAATAGAGATCGATCAACAGTCTAGATAATTCAAAAGAATCAACGGAGGAGATAAAACAAATAACCATGATGAATGTACACACGACATGTGCCAATCCATAAGGATATTTTTATTAAGATATGATGAAAACAAGATTGATTGAATAGATAACTCAACTTGTAATTTAGCCTTTTTTAGAGTTCTAAAAATAAGACTGATTGAGCACATGAATTAACAAGATATTTTAAGAGGAATTAGAAGATAATTGAAATTAAATAAATAAATTTATTTAATTGATTGTGTATGATAGAGGAATATAAAGATTATAAATAAAATATTTGATTTTATTTATTTTTAGAGGATTTGAGATCATTTAAATAAATTTGCATGATTTATTTAAATTTTGAAGAATAATTTGATTTAATTAAATAATGTCAATTATTTAATTATAGATAAGAGGGAATTTGATGAATTAATTAAATAATTGGGTTTATTTAATTAATGTGGACTTGAAATTTGGAAAGAGGATAATGATTTAATTAAATAATTAAAATTATTTAATTTTGGAAGAATAAAAAGGAATTTAATTAATGTCAAATCTTTGGAGTTTTGGAAGAATTTGATAAAATTAATTAAATAATTAGATTATTTAATTAATGTTGAAATGCAGGTGATTAGGAAGAATTGACGAAATGCAAGTGATGTGACAACTTGGTCATTTTAGGGTGTCTACACCTTGTTTAGATCTCTGAAGTCATTGCAAAGTCTTATCCTTCCATCAAGTTTGGAAACCAGTACAATGTTAGAAACCCATTCTGCATAATCAATGGCTCTAATGAACCCCACATCTAGTAGTTTCTTTAGTTCCTCTTTGACCATCAATGCTATATGTGGGTGCATTTTTCTCAGTTTCTGTTTAACTGGCTTAGCTCCTGGAGCTAGTGACAAATGATGCATTATAAGGTTTGGATCTAGTCCTAGCATATCCACATATGACCAAGCAAAGTTAATCTATTTCTGTTTGAAGAATTTAGTGAATTCTAGCTTTTCTTGTGCAGATAACGATTGTGCCATATGAATTGTCTTTGGGTTATCTTCTGTGCCGATGTTTATTGGTTGAACTGGTTCAATCAATATTGAAGATCTCTCCTGATGTGTATGGTAGGGGAGAGTGTCAATCTCTTCATTTGTTCGCACCTCAGAGAGGTTTTCACCGTCAGATATGTCTTTTCTTTTTACTTTTTCTTGATCTAACACTACCGCGGAGCGGTTTTCACTGTTAGATCTACTTTTTATTTTTATATTTTTTGACTGAAAGGATTGGCACTCTCTCCAAAGTATGCCATGTCATTAAGTTCGATGGTGAAGCCAACCTTGTGGTCCCCTATGGGTAAATGGTTCCTAAGCTCTGATAATCGATGATAGCATCATCGTTTTGAAATGTATCTAGTTCGGGGGCAGTGTCGTGTAAATCCTAGCCTATCAATTTAGGATGCACTAGGGGTATTGGATCATTTGGTTGGTCTGATTCAAGGGTGGTGATGGTTAGAATGGAGGAGTTGTTTGAATAGGTATAGGTATTGACAAGGTCTATTATGGTACTCTCCTCAAGTTGGTTCGTCAAGTGTGACCTCGTACTCTCCTCATGAAGTTCATGTTCATCATATTGTGGATCAAACTCTAGCGATCTAGCCCTAGAGCTTTGTCCCTCATGCGTTGTATAAGTAGAGCTATATTGTTGAACCACGTCAACCTCTTTATCTTCACAAGAAATTTATGAGAGGTTGTCCAATTCATACTCACTGGAATCTATTTCACTCCATTCTTGTAGTTGGTGAAGTTGTTCTACGAAGTTAGTTGTAGCTGCTTGTTTGTCTTTTGCTTGGAGTTTCTCCTTACCTTTGATCTTCTCTTTACCCATGTATCCCAACCCAGTAGTGTCTCGGGCTATGGATGTAGAGGGTTGAATTGGTTCTATGAGACCGTCTTTCCTTAATCTGATGGGACCATGTCCTTCATATCCCATCCTTTGTAAAATGGAAAACCCTTGACCATATTGTGTAGTGAGTAGCTTTGGTTGATGATCATTTGGTGTGGTTTCACTATCTTCATCTTTGTAAAGCCATTGTAAGACATATTTTTCCTCACTCTCATCCAATAGGTTTCCCCATCTAATGAAAGGACCCTTAGAAGTCTCCCATGACTTGGCCTTGTTTAGTAATGGCTTTCCATATGATCTTGGTGATAGAGGCAGTTGTGCTAGACAGAATGTTTGTTCAATGACATATTCTCCAACACCTTTGTCCTTGAATTTGACTTTAAGCTCTGATGTTTTGGAGGTAGAAGCTAGAGACCTTAGATCCACATGGTTTGAAGAAGATGAAACTGCTTGATTGGTGGGGATTACCACTTCTGGTTTTGATTGGATGTTGTTGCAATACTGGAATGGGTCAGGGTCATCTTGTATGCTAATTTCTTGGCCATTGTGTAGGAACTTGATACATTGATGGTATATTGATGGAACAACCTTCATTGCATGGATCCAAGGTCTACCTAGAAGAATTTTTAATGCTAGCTCCATGTCTAGAACTTGGCACACAACATCTCTCTCTACTGGCCCAACCCGTATTGGCAAGACTATAGTTCCTTTGGAAGTTCTCTCTTCTTCATCATATGCCTTGATAGTTATTTTCTTTTTAGGATCAATGGCATTTTGTGAAAACCCCAATGTAAGGATTAACTTTAACGTGCATATGTTTAAACCAACACCTCCATCTATTAGGATTCTTTTTATTTGGTGTTTGTGGAATTGGACCTCAATGTGGAGGGATGCATTGTGTGGTTGGTTGATGGATATATCATCTTTCTCTGTGAAAGATAGAAAATGTGGTGTGGTTAGATGACCTACCATAGCTTGGAATTGCTCTTGAGCAAGGTTTGTAGGAACTATCATTTCCAAGAGGGCTTTCTCTAAGATGGCCTTATGAGACGGGGATAGACACAATAACTCTAAAATGGATATGTGTGCAGGTGTTTTATGGAGTTGGTCAAAGATGCTGTATTGGTTTGATGTGGATGATGACTTGGGTGAAGCACCCTATAGAGTAATGGTTCCACAATGAGTGGTCACATTACAGTCGGGATTATTATTGATAGTGATTACATTGATGTGTGAATCACTTTGTGAGATATGATTAATGGTGTACTCGTAAGAAATGTTATTATAGATTGCTTTGTTAGCACCATTGTTAATTTGATTGGATAATCCTCCTTTCTCGTAGTGAGGAAGAGGATTTTTGAATGCTATGTGCTCTTCATTAGAGGTATGCCCTTCAATTGATATCTGTTTTTGATCCAACAAGTCTTGAATGGCATGTTTTAGCACTTGACAATCATTAGTTTTATGTCCTTTGTTTCGGTGATATTCGTAAAAGTCATAATCACTCCACCAAGATGGTTTAAATTTTGGTTCATAATCATGCACCGATAGAAGTCTTATGAGGTTGCCCCCTATTAAATTCCTAAGGGTGGATTTGAGAGACTCTCCTAGTGGTGTGAACTTTCTCCTAGGAGGAAAGTTGGTAGGTCTTTGCTCATTACTTTGAGGCTTGTTGGTTGGTGTATTGTTTTGTGGTTTTGATAGATTGAAGATTGGTTGCTTTTGCACCACATTTTTAGCATCTACCACACCATTGTTTACAATGGGTTTGTTCTTGGTCCAAAATCATGACTTGTTCGCATTGTTGATAGAACTAGGGGTGTCTTTGTAAAGCTTAATTTGCCCCTTTGTTATCAAGGCTTTCTCAATGAGTAGCCCCATTTCAATGACCTTACTAAAAGTAGTTGGGCATTGTATTTGGATTTGATAACTCAGTTCTATGGTTAAGTTGTGAATAAAAATTTCTATCATCTGTTTCTCCAGTATGTGGTAGGGACACTTGCTTGCAAGTTGTCTCCATCTTTGTAGGAAAGAGGCGAAGGATTCTCCCCCCTTTTGCTTGTTATTACAAAGGTCCAACATGGATATTTCATGTTCGATATTGTATGAGAAATGTGTTACAAATTTATCCACTAGCTCATCAAAAGTGCAAATGCCAAGAGGTAGGCGGGAGAACCATTCTATTGCTTGGCCTCCTAAGCTTCGTGGGAATAGTCGCATAAGATATGTTTCATTGTGTGTGACTTCTAGGCATGCTACACTAAATTCCCTTATATGATCTCCTTGATCACCTTTTCCTTGATACTTTTCAAATTTTGGAACCTCAAACCTTGAGGGGAAAGGTATCATGAGCAAAGATTTATTAAAGGGATATGGTGAATTATCCTCAAGAGAGTAATGTTTTGTTGTTGTCCCACTTTGGATGTCCATCAACTATTTTTACAAGGCTTGGATTTGTGTTGTTAATGTGTCCAAGGGATTGCGTGTATCCTTATCCTTTTTTGATTTAGAAGCATCTTTGTCAGTTTTGGGGGCATCTTTGTCATTTTTGGAGCTATCTTTTGAAGACTCAACTTCATTTGAGGAATTGTTCTCTCTTAGATTTGAGACATCAAAATCTGAGGGCAACTTAGCTCCTTGTTGAGCTAGCATGAGAAAATATTTATCAGGATCTGTAGCAATGACCTTATCCATTATCTTAGGGAACTTTGGATCTTGAAGTTGTTTAAGGATTCCCTCTTGACTAATCTCCTCATCATCAAAATTATGCCCACTATTGTGAAGGGAACCCATTTTTTGTTTTTGTTTAAATTTGGATCTAGTTTGAACCATACAATTTTTGGATGTGGGAGAAGTTGGATTATGAGACTTGGGGACTTGGTTTGATGTTTTGGTATGAAAATGATGTGAGGGTGAATTTGGTTGGATATGGTTTTGGTAAGATTTTGTTAAGGTTTTATATTGATCTATGTTGTCCAAACAATGTGCTCTTGAGCTAAAAGGTAGTCAAAATAGGGATAGTTGATCACCACTATTGATATAGACTATTCTTTTATCAAGATTACACTAGCATAGTTTCGAGGATGATTTGATCCTGATTATGAAACTAACTAGATTTTTGTTTGAATTTGGTAGTCTCAATAACGCCTAGATGAAAATCTTGGTTTGGTTTGAATGTTTTTGGGATGGCTAGGTATGTTATGGTCAGTGGAATGTTTAGAAACAAGTATGAAATGGATTTTTATGGTTTCACTGAGTTCACAAATTGAATCTAAGAAATAATGGGTACTAGGGAATGATTTTGTTTTTCTCTCAAACTGTTGGGAAATTCTTTCTATTAGGTGTGGATGCGTGCTTCTGTGGCTTAAATGTGCAGTTCTGAATGTGCGTTTCTGTAGTTTGAATGTGTTGTTTTATGTATGTGCAGGAATAATGCTCAAATGCATAGCAATAAGGTTTGAATGCGTAGCAAGATGTGAATGAGCCGAAATATTTTTCAAATGCGCAGGAATATGTCTCAATTGCACGGTTCTATTTTTCTGCCAGGTTTGCTCAAATTTTCTTGATTTTTAAGGATGTTTTTCTAAGCAAATTGAATGTTTTTCTGATGATTTGTGTCAACTTGTTGCAAGAAAGCACAATAGACAAGAAGATTCCATAGTGTTATCAAATTTTTGATACAACGTTTTGCAAACAAGTACAATCCTATGGTAGGCAAGGGCAATATTTGTTGAATTCCAACTTGGATTTTTCTCCAGCCACTTACATAAAGGTAGATAGTTAGTAACTTGGTAGCACTGGCTTCCCTCCACAGCACTTACTTCTCATGCATACAAAAAACAATTCCTCTGAAGAGATGAACTTTTCTGTCTCCACACTAAATGAGTGTATGACGTTGGACGGCTTTAGAGGTCTGACCTCTTGCATCAACAAATAGGGGTTTTTGGCATTCTAAAACAATTGGCTTTTTAGTTTGGGCATCTGTTCAGGTGGTTATACATGCAGTGATTTGCTCCAATAAGGAGGCTTCCCAGCCTACAGAGGTTACGCTCTATAGGGTTTTGGGGGAAACATTCGTCAGTATAACACAACAGCACCTGTTGTTGGTGACTTTCATCACAAACATAATTTATTTACAATGACTAGGAAGTGGCTTGGCTTTAGCCCATTATCGCTCAAGGTCATCCCACTTGGAAGAAACACAATCCCAAGGGTAGGCCTGTTCTAAAGGTTACACAGATAAAATGATGAGTTTAGCATTTTGGTCACCCAAGAAAGGGGAGAGCATAGTCCTATCATAATTTTCAAGCATAGTAGACATTGGTTCTTTATCCTCCTAGGATTAAAAACCAAAAAACTAGGTGTTTTTTACTCTACCAAGCACACTTCATTGACAAGATAGTAAAAACTTGGAAAAGATGGTTAATTTTATCCTCCTAAACAAGTCTATGTGAAGATTGTTGTTGAAGAATTAAACAAATTACTTTCCCCAATTTAAGCTGAATGATAGTTTGTAGTGCAAGATAGCAATGAAAGATTTGTTTAGTTTTATCCACCTAGGTTGGGACTATGTTCAAGTTGATGCAACAATACAATTTACTTCCATCTAATTAGATCTAGGTGAGATTTGCATGAAGATGTCAAATTACTTCCCCCTAATTAAATCTAGATGAATATTTGAATGCAAGTTCTAACTATAAATGCCTAAACCAGCTCTTAAGATCTGCAAAACCAATTGTCAATAGTCTCCATTAATGATTAATGATGCCTTTTCATGTTGGAAATGAAATTGAGTTTGCAAATGAAACATTCCACAAATAGGTTGAGGTGTTAGCGCAACAATAGGTAATGCAAGCTCAATGGGAATGGAACTCGAGAGATATAAGCAAGTATAAAGTTGTAGTAGATAGGCGATTCTGGCGTGTGATAGATGATCTAAGGTTCAAACTATAGAAGAACAAATTAATCTACACCTTTTATATTAGAATTTAACCTACAACAACAAACAAAGATAATAGAAAACAAATAAAGAGATACAAATGAATAAATAGATAACAACAAACAAATAAGTGGAGCCTGTAAGATAGAATTCGACACCCACTCTCCATTGTGGCATTATCAAATCCAACAATTGTCTGTTCAATGAGGAAATGAATGCCCTAATTCCTCCGTTGACCTTGTCCTATGCATTCTGTTTGGAGGCCAAGTGGGCCATGTGAAGTTGAAACAAGGAGATTTGAAGCCTATGGAGTGAGGTGATTTTCCTGAAGATGAGGTCTCCGCCCACAATAGTAAGCCTCCTGAAATAATAAACCATCAATCAAACCCTGTAATAAATGCTGATGAATGGAACCTTGGTTGCCTGCAAGTAAAACGATGAGCACTTTAGACAGGTCATGAGGCCCAAAAAGGGGTCGATGATGAGGATGCAAGGGCGGTTGAGTGACATAGAGCACAAACAAATTCTTAAATGTAGAACACAATGTGTGTTGAGGCAACCATTTGTACTGTGTGTGGGTAATTTTTCCAAACTGCTAAGTCTACAACCTTGGTCTAAGCAAAGGGATGGTTGTTGAAACAATGAAAATGACCTAACTATCAAATTGAAACCATAATATAGGAAATGAAAACCATGAAGGAAGCTTCAACCATGATTTGTGTTGAGAAGCCTGCAAACTATGGTAGACTGTTGAAGAATCAACCAATTCCAATTTGCAATAAAAGACAACCACCGAGGAATACAATAGACCTATAGACAAAGGAAACACTCGACTAGAAATTTAAACCACAAATGAGATGAACAAATAGAGTCATTTGAGTCCCGCAGCTCTTTGAGTCAGCACGCGACCTACTCTTTGAGACCCGCTACCTACTAAAACAGGGGCTTGACCCTTTTAAATAGGGGTACAACTCTTTGAAATAGGGCTTTGAACCTTTCAAAAAGTGGTTCACGCCGCCTTTCAGATGTTATGTATTGGTCTACCTTGCGCTCTTAAGCCACGAACAAGGGAAACACTACGAATAGTCAAACAAAATAAGATAAACAAAAGTGGTTATGCATTGGTGTTGCATGTGAAATAACAATGGTTTGGAGGAGTCATTGGCCTTTTCAAACTGGAAACGATAGCTTTACTGATGAAGTTGTGATCTCTGTATGTATAAGCTTTTGATGATCTTCATGACAGTAGCTTCATAAAAACACTCAAATAGGGATTAAAAATAGGGCCAGGCCCCACGGTGGGTGCCAGAAATGTTAGAGGAAAATGTGAACAATAGTATTAAATAACTAAATATCTAATAACTCAATGAAATTGATGCAAATACAATAAACAAAGATATTACCTTCGTAGACTAATTTACTTCATAGCTTCCATTGTTTCCTATCTCGTATCGATCTTGTGTATGATTTTAGCTCTCAGAAGTTGTACTTCCTTACTGTTGAAGATGACAATAGGAGAATGACTATAGATGGATAATGCAATGAAGACTAAACTAACAATGCAATTCTAATGAAGATGGATGATGGATAATGGAGACATGGTTGGATGGTTATGATGATAATGAGGTTATGCAAATGCAATGGAGATACTTTGCCAAAGGCATGCTAGTAGGATTCCTATAAAGTAAAATTGATAAAAAGCTTGAGTGATGTGAAATGGGTGTGAGTACCTTGCTTATATAGGCTGAGGAGAGCCCAAGTCCAAGTGTCAATATATCCATGACTGGAGGAATTTGTCTGTGATGTGTACGGTTGAGAAATCTTGAGGGAATGTGCACAAATCAGAAGAGGACAAGTGTCCAAGCTCCTTTCATGAGTTATGGGAGTTAACAAATCTGATTGGTGAGTTAACTCGATAGATTGATCAGATGACTGGGTTGATTGGAGAGTTGACTGAATTGATTGACTAGTGAGCTCAATTGATTGATTAGATAACTGGTTTGACTAATGAGTTAACTGATCATGATTGGAGGATAAATAGGACATGTGGGTGAGGGGATATTAGCTAATTAAATATTAAAAACATTTAATTATGTGTGCAACATGGTGAGGTGAAAAGGTGGTGTGGATTTATGAAATTAGGGCCTTGGGATAGAGGAATTTGGGATTAATTAAATAATTTAGGATTATTTAATTAGATGAGACATTAGACGAATTTAGGGAATTTAATTATATAACTTGATTTTATTTAATTGTTAGAGGGATGTGAATCATTAAATAAATTAGAATATTTATTTAATTGATAGAGGAAAAATAAATATTAAAATATTTATCTAATTCAACTTAGCCATTTTTAGGTGTATACAGATGTCAATGTAGGAACCCCCAAGAGACCAAGAATGCTGAAACTAGGAGGAGAGCTAGACGATGAAGAATTGGAAGAGTACATTGAGTTCCATATTGAATACTTTGATGTCTTCACTTGGACATATTCATACATGCCAGGACTAGACCCAAAGGTTGTAGTACATAACTTAGTGATGAAACCTGATGCAAAACCCATAAAGCAAAATTTGAGACCCATGAAACCTTAGGTAGCTGAGATAGTGAAGGAAGAATTGAAGAAATTGTTAAATGTAGGTTTTATCAAACAAGTGGACTATTCAAATTGGGTATCAAAAATTATCCTGGTCTTAAAGAAGAATGGAAAATTTTGAATATGTCTCAATTTTAGAGACATAAATCAATCTTGCCCAAAAGATGACTTCCCCTTCCATCCATTGATCAAATTGTCGATTCAATCGCGAGATACAAAGTACTCTCTCATGGATGGGTTCTCAGGATACAACCAAATCAAGATCTCAGAAGATCAAAAGAAAATGACATTTACAACTCCTCAGGGAACCTTTTGTTATGTGGTTATGCCATTTGGGTTGAAAAAAGTAGAGGCTACCTATCAAAGAGCAATGACACACATCTTCCACGATCTCATTCAAAAAATAGTGGAAACATATGTCGATGATGTCCTGGCTAAATCTAGACAACAAGCAATGCATGTAGAGGACCTTCATAAAATCTTCACTAGACTGCGAGAATACAAAGTAAGATTAAATCTCAAGAAGCGCATTTTTAGGGTAACAACAGACAAGTTGTTGGGTTTCATTATTTCATGAAGAGGAATAGATGTGAACCCAGCTAAAGTTAAAGTAGTTCTAAATGTAGCTCCATCGACTACTGAGATAGTGGTAAGAACTTTCTTAGGACAATTGGGTCCAATCATGTGTTTCATACTAGACACGACCTTCAAGATTCACCCAATTAATCAGTTAGTTAAAAAACAAGTTGACATAACATGGACAGTAGATTGTCAAAACACGTTTGAACAAGTAAAGAAATTCATGTTGACTCCATATACATTGATGCCACCAAGACATGATAATCCTTTCATCTTATACTTTAGGGCCACCAACATCTTCATAGCCTGCATGTTGGCCCAAGAAGATGATGATGGAAGGGAAATAATGATATACTTCATTAGTCAAATCATGTTGGAGTATGATAAGAACTACACTCAAGCCAAAAAGGAGTGTTTGGCTATAGTTTTCACTACCCAAAGACTACGACATTACATGTTGAACCAAGAAACCAAGGTCATTATGTGATCTAAACAGTTGAGAACGTTCCTAGACCAACCAATGTTGTCAACAAGGGCAGTCTGATTCATGACATTATTAAGCGAGTTTGAACTAATGTATGTCAATAAAAAATCAATCAAAGGACAAGTAATAGAAGATTGGCTGGCTGACAACCCAACTCCTCAGAAGGAGCCTGTAAATGAAGACTTCTCTGACGAAGAGATTTGCATGATTGATCTTGAGAAATATGCCTCTTTGTATTGGTATAGACATATTGTGAGCTATCTAGCAAACAAAACTTACCTAGAAAACATGAGTCCTTTGGGAAAAAGGCATTTAGGTGTCATCACCGCAAGATATGTATTGATTGATGACATGTTATATTAGAGACCATTGGATGGCATGTTGCTTCAGTGCGTCAATAAAGAGGAGTCACATAGGATCTTGGAAGAATGCAATAGTGGAATTTATGGTGGACATTTTGGTGGTCACACTATAGTAAGAAATATACATCAGTTAGGATATTTCTGGCCATGTTTAGAGGAAGACACAATCATATTCATAAAAATATGCACAAAATGCCAGGCTTATGTGCATGTTCATTACATGCCAACAAGAGATTTACAACCCATAGTCACCCCATGGTCGTTCTCTACTTGGGGTTTGGGTCTGGTGGGAAAGATCTCCCCACCATCAAATGATGGACATCTATTTATCATCACAGTGACAAAATATTTTACCAAATGGATGGAAGTCATGCCTCTCACCATAGTTTCAGGGAAAGTGATTGTAAAATTCATATTGAGTCAGATCATATGTAGATTCGGTATTCCCTAGGTAATAGTGACAGATAATGCATCCTCATTAAAAAATCTGTAGGTACGGGAATTGTGTGAAAGATTTCACATTAATCATAATTCAGCATCAGTATATTACCCTCAAGGGAATGGACAAGAATAGGCAATGAACAAAACATTAAAATTAATTTTGGTCAAGATTTTGAAAGACTCTAAAAGGGATTGGTATTTGCAATTATATCCCGCTCTCTAGGCTTATAGAACTAGAATACGAACTCCAATTGGGACTACCCCGTACACCCTCACTTTTGGGTCAGAAGTGGTCCTACCTTTGGAGGTGGAATTACCTAGCTTAAGAGTGTCCTTACAAGGATTATTAGACAATGAAGAATACCGCACTGTGAGATTGCCTAAGTTAGAAATGATGGACGAAAGACGATTACGAGCTATACAAAGACATGACTCTTACCTTGCAAGGGTAAAGAAGTAGTATAACAAAAAATTTATTGCAAGACCATTCCAAGTGGGAGACTTAGTACTCAAGATTGACAATTCAATTGATAAGAGAGCAGGTGAAGGACATAAGTTCTGGCCTAACTGGATACATCCCTACAATGTTAAAGAAGATGTCACTAATGGTGCCTATCTCTTGTGCACAGTGGAAGGTGAACAATTTGGCAAGACAGTCAATGCCTTTCACCTCAAAAAGTATTATCTGTAAAAAATCATAAAAATCATAAAACACAAAAAATAAAAAATCAAATATTCCAAAAATACAAAAAAATTGCAAAAATCTTCAAAAACAAAAAATAATTGTTTATTGCATTTCAACATCATTTTTTCCATCTTGCACTTTAGTGAATGACTTTATATTTTAATATTTTCATTTCAGTAAGGAGTTTAAGGTTGCCTAGGTGTAGAGTGGTCCTTTTAGGTTTTGATTTTTCCCTATGATTCACAATTGCCATTTCCCCCTTCATTCCTAGTTATTCTAATCAAAGCCTAGCTCTTAGAATTACATTGATCTTGGTCTTAATGATTCACGTTGTTAAGTCTAAGAAAAGTCAGTATTCAAACCCACAGTGTTCTAAGGAAGCTTGCAAGTAGACATTCCCAATTCTTCTCTAGTAAAAAGGAAGTCTGATTGGATTACGAAAACTTTGGGTGGTGCTCAGTCCCTTATCTTTCCTAGACAAAAAATGTCAAGGGGATCATAACTCTGAAAGAATCAATCTAAAATACAAGTGAATAAAAAAATGAGTGATCAAGAAAATGAGAGTGATGAGAAAAGTGAGAATAGATAGTTCAAGTTATTCAAGCTCAAAAGCATTCATTTTCATAAAAGTCAAAATTTAAAAAAAAAAAAGAAAATCAAGTAAGGCATTCTAGAAAATACAAAAAAAGAGAAAATAAAAAAGAGTGATAGAGAGAATATTGTTGAGTGTTTGTACCCTTGGGTGGAGATAAATCTAAGATCAAAGCTTCAAGGGTGACATTCTACCAGAGGAAATAAAAAAAGAAAGGTACAAAGCATACACACACACTAGCTGAGCAAAGCCAACAATCTAGTAGTCTTTAGGGCCATTTTCTACTTAGGGACCCTGATTAATCCCCATTTTTCCTTTACCCTAGGTCTATCTTTCTTTCCAACTATGATCTAAGTCTAGAGCGAATGCCAATAAAATTTGTTTCTTGTCTAAGTCAAAAATATTATCAAAATATCTCATCTAGATAAGGATCAATGTTCAGCCTTTAGCAAAGCCCAAAATTCAAAAGCACTCCATCTCCTCCCTATCCCCACTCGCATTCTAAATCCCTATCTCACAAACTTGAATAGGCTCCAACACTAGGATAACCTACAATCTCTTGGATTGAAAATCATACTAAAGAGTAGTCATAATGTTTGTTCCATAATGCATTTATATCAGAATCAGAAAAAGAGATCCAAAGCAATAAAAGTCAGTGTCATAAATTATGGTATTCCATAGAAGTAGAAGTTTATTCTAGCATCATTTTTATTCTTGCATTGCATATCATCCCTTGCAATCATATCTATATATTCCAAAAAAGAACCGAAAACACATCATTGTCATCATGTATGCATTCTTAGAGTTAAGGGTCTACAAAATCAAAAAGTTCTAAAAACTTCTAAATTACACAAGAGATAAGCATTCATATGATGGTGGTAATCATTAAGAGACAACTTTTCATAGACATATCAAAGGTTCAAAATTCTAAAAAAATACAAGAGCTTAGACAAAATGCTTTCAGGATAAGTAAGGCTCCCTTTGCAAGGGGGCATGATAATGAAACAAATAGGCATAGCCTTAGGGATGGCTCCCTCCAATGTAACCATCAGGGCTCTCACTCCTTTACCTCTGAATGACAATAGAATCTCCATGAGATCTATGAGAATGAGGAACCCTGTTGTGAACTTGAGATTGTGAAGGACCTACTGCACTCAAATTAGGATGTCGAATCCTAAGATGAGCCATCTCTCAAAGAATGGCATTCTCACCCCTAAGAGTGAGATTCTCTACTCTCAAAGAGGCATTCTCTTTGTACCTGTGGTAGGCAAGAATGAAGCTATCAGTGTGTCGACCGGCTTTAGCAAGTACTCCAAGATCAACAAGAAGTCGTTCCTATGACAGACCAGTAAAAGGACCAACCAAATCAATAGAAGTGTCATGAAAGAAGGTCCTCAATTCCTCAACATTACCTAAAAACAAAGAAACAAGGAATGATGATTCATGATTTTAATGAAGATGAATAATGCAAAACATGAAAACAAATGTAAACTTACAAGGATCACCAGAATTCCAGGTGGGATCAATTCACCGCATCTCATCATTGGAAAGAGGAGGTCTAGGACCTAAAGAAATAGTCCCTAGTATCTCCTCCTCACTTGAGTCAACCTCCTGGTTGTCTCCAACTAAGCCATCATTTGATTGATCATCTCCCTTAGGATTGTAGTTATTGTCAGTAGAGTCAATATGCTTGAAGACAATGAGTCCTTGGGAAGGAGCTCCTCTCCGTCCCCTCTGTCCACCTCTTAGGGTCCTAGAAGTTTTGGTAATCAAACCCCAAGATTCAAAGGAGTCCAAATAATAGGTCTCTAGCCAACCTCACCTATTTCTTGGATAGATCGATAGCAAGTAGGAATCAGGGCAAGTCCTCTAGAAAGTCATCTCCTAGCTGTTGAAGAACTCACTCAACACAGTGAGCCTCAATGAAAACATTACAATTAGAAAGCTCAGAAACACTACAACAATAGTCTTGAATCTAACTTTTGTGGGACCAAGTGCCATCCATATCCACATAAGAGTAAAAAAGAATGTCTAAATAAGTGATAATAGACACAACACATAATGAAGTATCAAAGTGGCCCACGCAAGCCTATCTAGTGGGAAGCTCCTTCTAATATGGCCTGATGTGCTTATAAATTAGTGGAGTGGTTGAAGGCAAGAGCCCCATGATGAGCAATGCGATAGAAATCCTAATAGACCATAATGAGAATGTCAGCACTCCTGCGAAAATTGTACCTTGCTCAATACACTGAATGATGGGTGTCCAACACCATCTTAGATGAGTCAAGGCCTTGTCTCTAAACAACCTTGATGAAATCAACCCAATAAGGAACTTCCTCAAGAGAGGAATGCAAAGTTGAGGCATTATAGTGAGCCAAACTCTTGTCTACTCCTTGGGATGACTCAGCCCCATGATCAAAGTCCAAGATGACTTGTCCTCAGTAGACTTGCTAGTAGGAAGAGCAAGTGGGTGTCCTCTCATAGGGACTCCTAGGATGTGGTAAACATCATACAAAGTAATGGTCCACTTCCTGGGGAAACCTAAAGTGTTCTTATTGACATCCCAATAGGTTAGGATGTCATAGCAGATGTGAGAGCTAGGATGTACAATAGGAACGTGACAAATCCTCCCCAAGCTTGCCCTCTTCAGGACAACAAGATCACCAAGAGATAAGGAATCATACATCTTAGATAACCACAACTGCTCACGGTTTGCATTCCAATGAATGTGCATATCCTTTCATTAGAAAAGAACTTTTGTTAGATCTCGTCAAACTCAGAAAATTGAAAAAAATCGTATCTTGCGAGAATTTCACAAAAAAACATATAAAACCTACAAAATCACAATAAGTTGATGAATTCAGTGTTCAAATTAGACCAAAATGGAGTGTACTAAATGTTAGAAAACTTCAAATTCTAGTCAAAATTAAACTGGTTGGGTGGCCCCTTTCATTAGGTCAAATCTCCCTTGGATTTGTACAACAGGATCTCCCCTGGGTGACCTATTGCACAACTAGATCTCCATCAGGTGACCCTATTGCTTAGTCAGATCTCCCCTGGGTGATTTGGACTAGAAAAAGGAGTGACCCTGTTTCACATCCCATCATGCTAAAAAATACTCTAAAAACTACAAATTTTGACTGATTTTGATAAACAAAAGATCTATCTGACTCTAAATGACAAGACAAACACAATGCAATAAGAAAATTTGACAAAAACTGACACATTCACAAGATTTTTCACAAAAATAAAACTAGGGTTTAGAGAAGGGTTTTTGATTGATTGTACACCTAATTCTCAACGGTAGAAGAAGTAGCAGCCATCTTTGTGACCACCTTGATGATATCTTTTCCAACGACTGCTTGCACGACCAATTTTGTCAGCGTTTCACTCCGTCCACTCTAATTTTTCCACTTTTTTTCTCTTAGCTTAGTTTGTTTTATGAATTTTTAGAGTAGTTATTTTTATGCATCTTTTGTGCTCTTGTTTTACATGCTTTCATCCCTACAGGTCTCCTCGACAAAGACAAACAACTAGGAAAATTCATGGGACTATGGTATGTTTATCATTTCAGTTTCATTACTTGTTTTGATATATTTAAATGTTGAACTAATGCTAGTTATTGCAAGTGCTATTGCAAAAAAAATGACAACAGGTAAGGCCTATTTTTGGAACAGTACCTACCCTTCATGTAGAATATCATCCCTGAGGGGGAAAATATATAAGCATTAAATCACACACAGCCTCCACGAGGACCCCATGATGACTCATAATCATTTTCACATACATGTAAGCATCAAATAATGTCCTATTAGTAGTGATTATCTTGTTAGCATTTGAGTTCCTCCCTCCTCTTGTTGTTTCCCCTTTGTCATACTAAACTTTTCCTCGCTTTTGATGCTTTTCAACACTTGTCAATTCTTGTTTCCCGTGTTTGCAACTTTGTCCTTAAGCCTTGTATTCATATATTTATTATGATTAGACCTTTCCTTAGTGTTTTTATGCATTCCCACCCCTAGGATCCCTCTAGAGGACTTCCCAAGCCATCTCCAACTTTCAATTTTTAGTTTTGGTCAACCAATCCAAATCTCCCCCTATTATTTTAGGATCTCCCCTAGGAGATTTGACTTTTACAAGTGCAGATTTGGATTTTGATCACATTTCGACTAGTTTCCAGAGGCATTTCACCTCCTTTTCACTTGACTAACAATCTCCAACCCCTCTTTACCACCTAGGACCTGCCCTTTAAGGGTCACCCATGGGTCACTCCCAGGCAACCTGGACTAGCAAAAGAGGTGACCCATGGACAACCCTATCATCTTTTTCAGCTACGAAACAACTTGAGTTTTGGATGAGAAAAAGCTTTGTTTTGACTCCTTTTTATTCATATTTGCATGAGTTTTTGGTCTAAACATAGAGTTAACTATTACATCGTAAAATGTGTACACTAGCATTTTACATTTAGTTTAGCACCCGGTTGGACCTATTTTGTTGCCTTTGTTAATTAGGACCTATTTTATACCTTTTTGAGCTTAAAACGATGAAAATATCAATCTTGATAAATAAACACGATGAAATCAACTTAGGATTGGACTAAGCCCACTATATTTGGCACTCGCTGGAGTTTGTGGGCTAAAGGTCCAGGGCACCCAAGCGCCCTGGTCCCACTTGGGAAATTTAGCCCCACTTTGTGGTGTCAACTTAGGATACTTATTTAGTTTGTATTTGTCAGCCTAATGAAGTTTTATTTTTCATAAGTGAGCAGGAATGCATATTCACATGAGTGTTGTAGTTCATTTTACACCTAGATGACACTTAGAAGATTGATGCAAATTTTCTCACATTGTGTTCTATGCTAAAGTGTTCTACATGCTTGGAGTGTTATCTACTTGTGGATGCTATTGAAGTTTGTTCGAAGCCCTCTCCATCACTCTCATTTGTTGGTGTAGGATTTTGAGTCATCTTCATCAACTAAGGTCATATCTCTTGTGGTTTTCATCATCATTATCATTCATTATTCATCCTCTGCCCTCCTAGGGCACACACTCTTGGATCTAATCATCATTGTAGTGGAGGTGGGAACACCAACACAAGGTTTTACTGATGCAATCCCTTATACACAATAGAACCTTTTCCTCTTTCTTTGTGTACAAGTCAGAGAAATAGGTTTTGGGAGTTGATTTATGGGAAGAAGGCATAGTAGACAGGTACAGGTTTGGTAACATCTAAGTTTCTGCTAAACCCTAGAAAAGGCCTAGGGAACCCAAGCACCATAGTCTTGGGAATTTCTATTGCAAGATCTAGGTTTTGAATCCTCCTCTGACATCTGCTATACTTTCTATTTGTTGTGATCTATTTCCAACAATTAGTTATAGTATGTTCTTCATCTTCTAGGGTTTGATCACTAGTCTTAGCTTGTTTGCCTAACTTTGGTTGAAACTGGTCTATCCATCTATATACAACAAAAGGGCAGAACCCCTATAGTTTGTCTCTCCTTCTTAGGTAGAAGCCAAGCTCAGTTTGTGTCCTAATGTTTTGTAGAAGAGGGTTTGACCTAGTTTAACTCTTTAGGCTAGATCACTCTTTTCCACTTAACATTTTGGTGAACACTTCATTTATTCCACTTTTGCATCCTTCTTCTTTCATATATGAGTTGATTTTCACTTTAGATCTGATTGGGAGTGATTTTATTAATCATTTTGAATTCATACATAGTTAAATTTTACATAGTTTCAAAACTAAGGTTTGTGAAAACCTTGCATTTTATAGAAAATCTTGCTAGTTTTTATCCTAGGGATTATAGATTTGAAGATTATTTAGATATCATTGCATTGATTAGTTTGATTAGAGAATTTTCATTTTTTGTACCTTTTCATTCTTTCTAGTTAAAATATTCTTGCATTCTTGCATTTGAAAATTGAAAAAGAAAAAAATTGCATCCTAGACTTGAAAATTGCATAGTTATCACTTTTTTGCATTTGAACCCTTTTTATTTATATAAATTGCATAGTCATCAGAGCATAATCTTATTTTCTGATTTTTGCATCAGATATGATTGTAAATATAGTACTTTATTATCTCATATTGTTTAATTGTGCATTTGAACCCTTTTTATTTATATAAATTGTGCAAAACGTTGCATTTGGTAAAACCTAGTTAATGTTGCATTTTAGGGTTTATGAAAGATAGGTTAACTTTGAGATCTTTCTATTGTCATTTGCATCCTAAATCTGATTTGGAATTGTGCTACAACATTTCATTTGTCATATTGCATTTGAAAATTGAAGATAGGAACAATTCAAAATTGTTCCATTTTGAAAAACATTGAAATTGGAGTTTGATTTTAGCATTAGCATTGTTGATATTCAAATGGATTTGAGTAGAATTGGATTGATAAAGGGATATTATTGCTTCACTTAAACAAAATATCAAGTCTTTCTTTTTCTTCATCATTCATTTCTTCTATTGGTGCATCTTTTGTGTTACTAAATCTTATAGATGCTTTATGAGCTTTGTAACTCGGTGCCCCGATTCTAACCTTCTTGTGTGAAGAAGTTGGCGAATTATGGGTTTGAATGCTATGCATAACGATGATATCAATACATCAAAACCCCAAATTCCTAGCCTCATAACACAATAAGATCCATCAATTCTTCCTAGCATCCCTACTTTGTACCTTCCCAAAGCATCAAACTTACATGAATCCATCAATATTGATGACCTTGTGGCTCATGTTCCTGAAGCTTAAGTCCATAAATTAGACACAGAGTTGGATAATTTCTAGTGATTTGAGAGTGCAGAACACATAGCTAAAGAGGCCATACCTATTTTTGAGAGTCTACAAAGTCTTTTTCTTGAAGGTCAAGAAGGATTGGAAGTCTTGTGTGGAGTTGCTCATATAGTGCATAACAACATTCTATCGACATCTAGTTGCGGTTAAATCATAACCAATATCACTTCTAATCAAATAGAGACTCAAGTTTCGGTACCCATACCTACACTCTCTATTCCTACTTATTCTTCTACTATTCTCACCACCACTACACATCTAAGTAATAATGCTACCACATGTGTTGGGTTATCCACTGGAAATCTCGTTTGCCATTATAGTTCTATCCCATATAACTACATAAATTCTACACCTAATATTACTCCACCTACATCTAAACCACCTATCACATTTCAAAAGGCTACTCATACATCATCACCTAGTCCTTCATTCCAATCTTTACCTGATTCTACTTCTGACCCTGTCATAAACCAATTGTTGCAAAATATGACCTCCATCCAACAACAATTGGCTAACATGAGTAATAGTCCACCTAAGCCTAGTATGACAACACATTATATCTATAGCCCTTTGTCCTATTACATCCTAAGAACTCCTATGACCAAGAAGTTTGATACCCCCGCCTTTGAGAAATATAATGGGAAGGGAGACCCTAACAACCATGTGACAACTTTCATCATTATGAGTAGTGATTTCTTCTTTGAGGATGTAATTTTGGCAAAACTCTTTCCTAAGTCACTCAAGGACACAACCTTGGATTGGTTTTGCTTGCTAACTCCTAATTCTATAACTTATTTCACACAATTAGTTAACAGGTTCCTCGAGTATTTTCAAGCAAACATTGGACCTCAAGTCTCTTTGATGGACTTGGTTCATTGTAAACAAGGAATGAAGAGAAAATAATAGATTTCATGGGCCATTATCAAGCCCTCTTCTCACAAATCTAATATTCTATTCTAGATGTCTATGTGCAAAGAATCTTTATAGGAAACTTACAACCTCACATTCATGATAAGATATTGTTGATGTGATACGATTCATTCACTCATCTTTGCATGACCCTTCGTGATTATAAACTTTTGTTTAGTCAGTATGAGCATAATCCCTCATTGGCTCCAGTTGGCTAATCTGAGGCCTCTCATAATCATTCTTTCAAAAGACAAAACAAAAAATTAATCAAGATAAATGAAATTTCAAAGAATAACATAAGAAAACATGTGGTGGCAGTATCATCTCCTGCTTCCACCCATTACAAGTTAAAGCTAAAAAAAGAAACTTCACATCGTTATCAAAATCTCTTTATTCTATCATGACACAATTCTTGTAAAATAATCTCATCAAGCTTCCACCTGTTAAACTCCTTGATCCAAGTAAGATGCAATCATCTTCCTTTGATGCGAAGGCCTCTTGTCAATTTCATCATTTCATTGGTCATGACATTGAAAGATGTATGCATCCTAAACATGAAGTTCAAGACCTCATCTACTCCAATGTCATCCAAGTTGCTGGTGTAAATGACAAAGGGAATAAATCAATGGTGGCTTCTAATCAAAATCTTCAAATATACACTGATCCTCTACCTCATCATGAGTCTAATGTTATTGATATTTGCATGGTGGATGTTGGCCCTCATAAAGAGCGAGTGGATTTGGTACCTGCTATATCTTTTACTCCACATGATGCTACTATCAAAGCTCATGATGGGCCTCTTTATATTACTATTTGAATCAATGATAAACCTATTCAGGGTGCTATGATAGATCCTAGATATGCATGGTGAATGTAGTAACTAAGGAGTTTCTCTACATGCATGGTTTACATCGAGATACATATGATGTATCAGAGATGGCTATTAAAGCACATGATGGGTCTATCCTTCCAACTCTTGGTGCTTTAACTCTTGAAGTTAAAGTTGGACCAAGAGCTTTGGATGTTCATTTTGTTATCATTCCTACATCATACCTATTGCATGTAAAGTTGGGCTACCCATGGCTTTGTTCCATGAAGACAGTCCCCTCTATGTTTCATGAGTGCTTAAAGTTTCCATTTAGAGTACGTGTGCATGCTGTACATCACAGTCAGTATCACCCCATTGCTCGTAATGTGCACTTTTCACTTGACTACTTCTGGCCAAAACCAGTTGGAGTTACTAGACCTAGAGAGGATATATTTTTCTTATCACATCAGAAATTCAAAAAAAGAAAATAGTAGAGTTATTGCTTAGTAATATTCCTCATGATGTTCTCAAACCTCCTTGATCTTCTGAGGCTACGACTGTAATTCCTCTTGTACCACAGGTAGTGAATGAAGCTAAGCCTAAAGGTTCTTCCCCATCCTTGAGCATCTGATGGATATGCCAAGGTTCCCCCTCTACCATCCCTTCAATGACAACGAGGGAAACTTCATGCACAAAACAAACCTCCCCGCAATCACAATAGTACTTTTGTCCCACCTACCCCTGTGGAGACTAGTGGTATTTCATCAATTGTGTGAGTTTTATTTCTTGAGGTTTCTCAATGCTTGAGGATGCTCTTGTACTTCCACCTATTTGACAAGTTGAGAAGGATGAGCAACCCACATTGAGGAACCCTTCCCCTATAGTCTCCCAGCCTTTGGTGGTTCCTCCTATTTCTTCTAATGTTCTTGAAACAAAGGAAGAAAAGGAACCTATGTTGGAAGATACTATGGTTCCCCTTAAGAACATCACGAATAAAATTAAGTGAAATAAGATTGTGAGAAAGAAAGAAGCTCTGTCATAGTAAGGATCGCCTTGCTGTAGGAGAGAAGAATCTCCCTCCTTGTAAGCGTTTATCACCAATGGACACCAAAGAGATAGCTATCACCATTGTGTCTCCTACAGAGAAAGAAGAAGCTTTGCAAGCCATTATGGAGCCTATTGTACTACATTCTGATAGTGATTTCAAAGATAATATAGGTATGGCTCTAGTTCCTTATATCTCACATGCTATAGTTCCTCTTGCATCTTGTCCACCAATCCAAACAGATGATGAACTAGATTGGGAGGAAGCTGATTTGCTTTAGGTTGACTCACAAGTGAGGTACCTTATTTCTTTGTTAAGTGTGGATGTGATTGTGTTTCCCCCATGATGTGTTGCTTGATGATTTATTTGTATACTATTTGTTGTTATTGTTATTGTTGTTAAGCTCTCTTTGGATGACCCTTGACACCCTTGTAGGTGCAAGGATACAAAGGGACCAAAATAAATTGTGACATTCTCTCTATTTGTATCATCATTCTCCTATATGTTGTAATTTGTATTGTTGTTTTGTCCTTTGGGGATGATGCAATGCGTAGAATGTTTATGTATTCTCCCTTGTTGACCCAAGGGATGTTTTTTTTTAATTTCATGTGGTACTTCTTCCTTTGCCCCCATAGTTCTACTAGCTGGAGGATGTTGAAAGTTATATATATATATATATATATATATATATATATATGGTCTTGAGACATCTATTATACAACCATTCCTATTTAGATGCCAGTTAGTAGATCCCTTTGTGTTGTTACTTACTATAATTTATTACTTGTTTTATGTTTTTAATTTATGTTGCACCTTATTGCTATGCTCGACATCATACCATGACTACACGAGCCATTGTGTATCATGCCTGTAGCATCGCCTCAATTTTCCTTTTGTGGGGGCAACCCCTTTGTGCAATGTAGTTATTTGGAAACACATATTTTATGTGCATATGCTTCTAGAAAGCTCTCATGTCTATTTTGTGATTGGATGTACCTTAAAGCATTTGCTCCCTGGTAGGAGTTAGCAATCACTTTAAGGTGGGCGCATGCATCGTGCTATGATCTATTTTGGTTATGTATTTGCTTGTTGGTGTGGAACCCACCTAGTGATTCAACGGTCCTCACTAGCCTATGATGCTTCCTCTTCGGTCCATGAGCCACCTAGTGCAACATAGTTGGCTAGCCTATGTGCTTTATGTGACTTGGCGTGGTCACCTAGTAATTTGGCTGTCCTTACTAGTGTGTGATCCATGGTGGAATTTATCTTCACATGACAAACCCTTTTCCCACAAAACAATGCCAAACACAATGCATACACATAAGACACAAAGCATACACATAAGACACAAATCATACATAAGGCACAATGAATACTTAGAGAACACATGGAAAAAATGATGAAGACACGTGAAAACATTAGTTAAAACATAAAAGAAACAAACAAAAGAATGCACTAGAACAAAAACACTAGGCACATGACTCTAACACTAGCTTGCTTTGGTGAATGTGAGCTGTGGTTTTAAGGGTTTGTGTGGAATCCTCCTTTCCCAACAAACATTCCAAGGGACTATTAACCGAGTTGAACCTCCAATTTGTGCAAGAGGATTCACCTATCAGGTTGGGCAACCACTTGGGAAGATGTGGAATCTTGCATGTGTCAAACAATATCTCAATTTAATGCTCAATTTCACTTAAAACCCTAAATATGTAAAACAGTAAGAAATTATCAAATCACAGCAAATCCTTTTAGACTAAGATGAGGGACAAAGATATTTAACTCATTATTTTTTGAAGTTCGGAAGGTAGAGAAGTTGAGGACACGGGGACTAGCGCCCAAGTCCAAGGTGTACTTTTCATCACAAAATCTAAAACTTCTCCTAACATTGATATACACTGTAACTTTTGTTTCTTCTTTAGGAAAACTTGAGGACATGAGGACTAGCTTCTTTTTAGATCCCAAATCATTGATGTCTGTTAATCTTCCCTGCAACTCCACTTCTTTTAGATGCGATAGCTGTAACCTACAATCACAAGTAGTGTGGGAGGGGGTTGTGGTGTGGTCAAGCCTCGGAGAGACATTCAAGTATTTCAAACACCATTGTCAGATAAGAGTGCATATCCCAGTGGGATAGAGGTAAAAATCTAAATGATGAATGATAGAAAACACAATTGATAGCACCTTGACGTGTAGATCTCATGAAAGGAAGATGCTCTTCATGCCATGAGGAGATGGATGCTAAATCTGTAAATACAAACACAATAAAAATAAAGTACTACTCTGCAACACAATGAATGCCTTGAATCACTTTCACATAAGCTTGTCAATCAAAATGTCCATCTAGTTTGCAAATGAAACCTAATCATGCTTATATATGCAACTACAATGATTCCCATTAAGAATTTCATAATTCAAACTTTATATGTCGGCATAGGACCTAAATAATGGTCACTAAACCAATATTTGAAATTAGGGCAGACCCAAAATAGGGCAGGACTAGGGTACTAGCACCCAAGTGCACTCTGCCATTTTTGTTCAAGATCAAAATGCAATCCCCTAGGTCCTATTTGCCATAATACTTCAGGGTTTTCTCATCAAGAGTCAAAAATATCACACAAGATGCTCTAAATGCAATAACAAGACTTGGGAGCTAAACCTTAAGAGGGAAAAGCCCCTAAGGGGTGATGCAGAGAAAAAGGATAAACTTAATTCCTTATAGGCATGGTTCATAACAATGGGTTTCAAATCCACAATCTTATCATAAACCAAGGCCTCTACATAGCACAACTTTGTTTTTTCAACTTCTCAGACCCAAACCAGACTTCACAGGCCTTCTCATTTCTTAGGAATACTAATTCAATAGGAACAAACATTTACCAAGGTCTGTCCCACCATACAAGCAACCATCTCTTCATTGACTGTCATAACTCTTAGTAGCCCTGTTTTAGGGACTGTCAGTGCATAACTTTTAGTGTAGACCTCCATTCAAGACTGTCTAAGACTTTTGAGATACCCATTATCCTTATTATCAACATACCAAGAAATAAACATAGCTTACTTTGGGAAGTATTGCTGAACCAAGGACTGTCACCGTACCAATTAGGCCTATTAGGGCTTGCATATACAGGGGTCTTATTTATTCTCCTATCTCCTGCCTCAATCTCTCTCAACCAACTTTTGAAACACGTGCAACATGGTCTACTAGTGCTCATTCAAGCATCAAAGTTCTATCCTCATCAATATTTTACCAAACCCTAGGTCTATGGCTCTTATACTTTTTTCAAAATCCCTGATTTCAGACTGTGACAGTCCAAAGGCATCCAACACTAATAGAAATACACTTCTCCTGAATCTTCAAGCTTAATTAGTGATTGAAAACATTTAAAACATCTCCTTCCACACCCTTCTAGGGTTTACAAACCTTATTGGAACACAAAATAGTCTCAAAATCAGTCATGATTGTGACTGTCAAACTTAGTCCTGACAGGATAGGCTTCCTTAAGGGTATAAACCTCAATCTATTTGCCAAATTCAACTTATGGAACATGAATTTATCTCACTTTCCTTCTCTACTAAACCACAACCATCAAGGGAAATGTTACATCCACACTAAGCACACCAAAATCACAAGTTTGCTGCCCTTTACTAGTCTGTGATAGACAGAACAGCACTAGGGTACCATCAGATACAATATAAACCTCGACCATCTGGTCTAAACACAGGTGATAAAAAAATATGGTTTGTTTCATATCTTTGCATTCATGTATGGACTCTTCACTCCATAAAACATTAAAGAAACTTCATTCAAACTGCTCATTGCTTACCCTAAGACAGGTTTTAACCACTTCTTGAAAATTCTCAATAACTAACACAAATAAGAACCAAAATGCATGGGACAAGAAGAAAATGGAAGGTGATTGAATGCACTACCACTTAAAATCAATTAGACATTATTTCCCATCCGTACAAGGCCGTACAGTGCTTGGAAACACTGTATTTCTGAAGAAAATGCATAAAATATAGTGCTCTTTATTGATCCAACTCTTGAACTCAATCACCCACCAATTATTAAATAGATACAAGGCCTTTTAAAGGCATTACAACTTGTCCTTTCAGTTTCTAACTACCTCCAAATGAATGAAACTACTCTATGACCTTTCATCTTCCATATGTTGCATTGCAACTTTACAATTTTGCATCATTTACACAAATTTGAACTTAGACCTCTCTTAGTGACTTTAATAAAAGGAAAATGACTTAAATTATCTCATTACATTGTTAAATCATCAAATTTCAATCAAACTCCTATGGAAACATCAATTTGTGAAGGTGCTCCTGCACCAAGGGGACATTTTCTTACATAACATTTAGCCCCCACTTTAATGTATATATAAATGTAGGGCCAATACATGCATTAAAGTACGGTCAACAAACACAACAAACACACCAAGCACAGTGAAGATATACCAAACACATTGAAGACAGTAATAGGCATGCAAAAAATTGAGAAGATAGTTACAGTCACGCAAGACACGGAGAAGACAACATTAAAGACACGTAAAACACAGTGAATGTAGTGATTATTTTCTTTTTCTCATATATGAAATGCAGAATGCAAGTACAAGGAAAGTAAACACACAACCCATAGTGCAAGAGGGACTCATCACCACCAATCTTTAAGACTACACACATGGGGGAACAAACACGCAAAACAAATCTCAGAGTGGAGGGAGTCATCACCACCAATTTTTAAGACTACACTTAAGAACAAACACACCATACAAATCAAGCACGTCATATAAATCCCAAAGCATAGGAGGGACTCATCGCCACCAGTCTTTAAGACTGTTCTTGGGAACAAACACACAATACACACACATAGAAGACACAAAGAAAACACAACAAACAAGTGATGGAAGAAATTTATTTCTAGGTTTGCAGTCATCTCAGGCACATTATAGGCACACATCGACGATTGGGCTTTGTCACAACAATTGCTGAAGACACGCTTAAGGGTTAGATAGTCTCAGATTTGCTCCCCACCTACTTAGAGGACTTTTGAAAATGCAACCCCACCTGCATCACGAAGATGCCTTACAGTGAAAAGGAAGAATGGCATATAACCCCCCCTGCATCACGAAGATGCCTTACAGTGTAAAGGAGGTATATGAAGTAGATTCCAAGATTGTTCAAACACACTTTACTGGCATCTAGAATAGACAACTTACCTTATATATGCTCCCACCTTAAGGTGGTTGATATCATGTCACGATATCAAGCACATTAAGGTAGGTAGATAACACTCAAGGGAACACAAGCTCTCGCAAAGCCCATGCCCCCGGAGGTGACATGTACTTTATGATCACCAAATGCTCCCACAAACACACAATTCCCTGTAAGAAAAGGTGTTAGCATCCATATAATCATGATAATCAACAATGCATATGATTATTCACATAAAGAACCGAGGAATGCAAGATTCAAGATAGATAAAGTGCATGGAGCAGTAGTATTGTTACGTTTTGTAAGTACAATAAGACAACATCAAGATCACACAGAGTGATTCTACAAGCTAAGTGTCAGATAATATATATCAACCCCATCGCCATGTATGGACTTGGTTCATTTTTTGATTACTCACTAAAGGGACACTAGGTTCGCATCAATATAATATGTTTTTTGTCATCTGCCCACTAGATAGAACCACTAGATGAAGGGAAACAATAAATCAAGAGAGGAGAAACAAGTGCTTTAGGGACAATCATGTAGGAGGGTACCCCCAACTCACCAACCGCAACGTTATGTCCATAAGACACAACACAATAATGAAAATAGAGGAGGAGCAATATAGATGAATGATGATACAAATAGAAGAAGGGTCACAACAGAGGCAGTCTCCAAGTATCCCTGACCTTACAAGAATATCAAGGGTCATCCAAGGAGACCTAAACAACACATAACATATCACAGGAAAAACACATCATGAAGGTAAAGGGTTAGAAATACTTACCTGCCAGTACAATTGTACTAAAATTTGGAACTTGCGAACTGCTTAGAGAGATGTTCTATCAAGTTTTACGGAAAGCTTGAGTGGTTCTTATGAGAGTATTGTTTACTATCAGGAAGTCCATGTGATGCTTGTTTCTCAAATTCTTGTGTATATGATGTCTTTTGTTGCTTGTGAGGAGGAGAACCACTATAATTTCCAACTGATGATAATTGTCTTGCTCTTTTTTGATTTTTATCTAGTTTTCTTTGTTGAGTTTGTCTACATAGTGACAAGGACTATCTTGTATTATCTTGATCTTTTCATTTGTCAGAGTCTCTTGCTTCAGTTGTTCCATTTTTATTTTTGATGTATGTTGCGTATCTCTCGATCCCTAAAGGGATAACAGAGGAGGAACTTCAGAATAAATACCTTTTCCTCATGGACGAGGTGGTACTTGAGTGTTTTCCTTATCGACTTCAATCATAGCAACTATCTCATCATGGTCCAAATAGTCATCCTCTATTTCTAGTGTATTTTGTTCCATCAAATTATTATCAGTATGATATTATATTTCAGGGTTTAACTGTGTAGTTTTTGAGTCAAACACATGACCCATATTTCATGAGTAGTGGTTCACATGAACCCATCTCTCATGTTAATGAATGGTCCACTTAGCACTCATTGCATCTAGGTGATGCACATAGGGGTGAAGCATCGGCACTTCCCGGGAGGTCACCCATCCCAGTACTACTCCAACTCAAGCGCGCTTAACCGTGGAGTTTTCCCCCAAGATCAAGCCCACTTAGCTTGCTACCCCATTTGCAAAACCTTCAAAAAGTGTTGTGCCTTATTAACCATTCAATATAGAGCCCCTTTAGCTCATCAATTGATAATTAGGAGGTATTTTTTTGTAGCATGTCAAATTATGATATTATATTTTAGGGTTTAACTACATAGTTTTTAAGTCAAACACATGACCCATATTTCATGAGTAGTGGTTCACATGAACCCATATCTCATGTTAATGAATGGTCCACTTAGCACTCATTACATCTAGGTGATGCACATAAGGGTGAAGCATTGGGACTTCCCGGGAGGTCACCCATCCCAGTACTACTCTGACTCAAGCGCGCTTAACCATGGAGTTTTCCCCCAAGATCAAGCCCACTTATCTTGCTACCCCATTTGCAAAACCTTCAGCAAGTGTTGTGCCTTATGAACCATTCATTATAGAGGCCCTTTAGCTCATCAATTGATAAGTAGGAGGTATTTTTTTGCAACATGTCAAATTATGATATTATATTTTAGGGTTTAATTGCGTAGTTTTTGAGTCAAACACATGACCCATATTTCACGAATAGTGGTTCACATGAACCCATCTCTCATGTTAATGAATGGTCCACTTAGCACTCATTGCATCTAGGTGATGCACATAGGGATGAAGCATTGAGACTTCTCGGGAGGTCACCCATCCTAATACTACTCTGACTCAAGTGCGCTTAACCATGGAGTTTTTCCCCAAGATCAAGCCCAAGCCCACTTAGCTTGCTACCCCATTTCCAAAACCTTCAGCAAATGTTGTGCCTTATGAACCATTCATTATAGAGCCCCTTTAGCTCATCAATTGATAAGTATGAGGTATTTTTTCGTAGCATGTCAAATTATGATATTATATTTCAAGGTTTAACTGCGTAGTTTTTGAGTCAAACACATGACCCATATTTCATGAGTATTGGTTCACATGAACCCATCTCTCATGTTAATGAATGGTCCACTTAGCATTCATTACATCTAGGTGATGCACATAGGGGTGAAGCATCAGGATTTCTCGGGAGGTCACCCATCCCAGTACTACTCTGACTCAATCGTGCTTAACCATGGAGTTTTCCCCCAAGATCAAGCCCACTTAGCTTGCTACCCCATTTGCAAAATGTTCAGCAAGTGTTGTGCCTTATGAACCATTCATTATAGAGCCCCTTTAGCTCATCAATTGATAAGTAGGAGGTATTTTTTTTTGCAGCATGTCAAATTATGATATTATATTTCAGGGTTTAACTGCGTAGTTTTTGAGTCAAACACATGACCCATATTTCATGAGTAGTGGTTCACATGAACCCATCTCTCATGTTAATAAATGGTCCACTTAGCACTCATTGCATCTAGGTGATGTACATAGGGGTGAAGCATCAGGACTTCCGGGGAGGTCACCCATCCTAGTACTACTCAGACTCAAGCACGCTTAACCATGGAGTTCTCCCCCAAGATCAAGTCCACTTAGCTTGCTACCCCATTTGCAAAACCTTTATCAAGTGTTGTGCCTTATGAACCATTCATTATAGAGCCCCTTTAGCTCATCAATTGATAAGTAGGAGGTATTTTTTTGTAACATGTCAAATTATGATATTATATTTCAAGGTTTAACTGCGTAGTTTTTGAGTCAAACACATGACCCATATTTCATGAGTAGTGGTTCACATGAACCCATCTCTCATGTTAATGAATGGTCCACTTAGTACTCATTGCATCTAGGTGATGCACACATGGGTGAAGCATCGGGACTTTCCGGGAGGTCACCCATCCTAGTACTACTCTGACTTAAGTGCTTAACCATGGAGTTTTCCCCCAAGATCAAGCCCACTTATCGTACTACCCCATTTGTAAGAATTAGTGAAGATCTGTAAGTTCTAATTTGGCAGAGCAACCAAGTTATTCACACCTGATACTTGTATAACATTCAAGTTAATGAGTTCTTGTATTTCATGTTTAAGATGCATGCAACGTTCAGTATCATGTCCTTGTCCCCATTGGTAATGACAAAAAACATTAGTATCGAAATAAGGTCCTTGAATTCTACTAGGATCTAACTCCCTAATTAGAGGAAGCTTCAAGAGATTGTTACTCAGAGCCTGGTTCATTATAGAATGGTAGGATTCAGATATTGGAGTAAACTTTCTTTGCTGATATGGTACCTTCTTCGGATTAGTGATAGTGGACACTTTTGAAAAATTATTTGAATTATATCCATTAACCTTGATGAAACTCTTATTATTCCTCTTAAAGCTATTTTGTGATGGTCCACCCATGGATTGACCAACTTGAGCCAATGAGTTTTGGTTTTCATATTGACTAGATGAAAGTTGATAATCACGAAGGGCAGTACATAAATGTTGAAAGGAGTTATACTTCATCAAGAGAATCTTATAATGGATGTTAGGTTATAAATTTGTAATAAACACCTTCTGAACATCCTCATCCTTCATCAGATATTGAATTTGTGCATAGAGAGATTGATATTGACTAATAAATTCAGTCAACTTCTCTTTCAGACCTTGTTTGCAATGAACTAAATCAATCAAGGAGACTTGAGGTCTAAAGTTTGCTTGAAAATGTTGTAAAAAAATTGATCAACTAACTGTGAAAAGGAATGTATTGAATTGGGAGGTAAAGAGCAAAACCATTCTAGAGATGTGTCTTTGAGAGATCACGGGAAAAGTTTTGCTAGAAAATCCTCTTCAAAGTAGAAATCGCTACACATAGCTGTGAATGCGGCCACATGAGTATTAGGATCACCTTTCCCTCCATATTTTTCAAAACAAGGAGTCTCAAACCTCTCAGGCATAGGGGTTCTCAAGATTGCATAAGATAGGGGATTATGGGCATGATAACTTGGTATACTAGGTTGTGAGGAATTTGTCAAGTTTGTCACCTTTTATTGTAAAGAAGTCATGCCTTGCAAAAGTTGGTTTATGATGGCATCATTGGGAGATACAGTTTTCTGTGAGGAATTAGAACCAAAGTAAGGAGGTGATTGAGCCTGAGTAGTGATGAGTAGAGGCTATGAACAATTTAGTGGTGGTTGGACATATTGATAGGTGGAAGGTGGTTGTGAATAGTTATGTGTAATAGGTGGCTGAGTGGGATGGAGAGGTGGTTGAGAGTAATTATTTATAGAAGTCCCCTTAGATACCAAGTTTTGATAGTTAAATCCCACAACTTTGTAATTTTGTGAATTTGTCATATTAGATACTCCAATACTAGCGGTAGCATTACTACAAGCATTTGTATTAGTGGTTAAAATCATTGATGTAAATGTAGATATTCACGTAGTCAGTATAGGTGTCGATACTTGCATATGAGACGGTGAGGAAATATTCTTAATACCATTCGCACATTCAGTCGTCATCATGCCATTATGGTGTACTATATGCATTAAACCTAGGACAACATTAATACCATCTCATCCTTCTCTTATTAACTCTTATATGGTGGATCACAGGGACAACTTCTTCCGCTATCCTTTCATTTCCAATGAATGCTTGAAAATTGGCTAACTCTTTATCAAGTTTGTTTATTTGCTCATAAAATACATGTGTGACCACCCCAATAGTGTTGTTGACATCATGAAATAATTGATCTTCCATAGTGGTTGTAGGAGGTATAATGTCTTGCAAAATTTGTGTCTCGCATTTTGTAAAGAAGGTATTTAATGGATTTTCAGAGGTAGTTATATCATTTTCTTCAAAAGCACTAGATCCCATAAGTATTCTACTTGTTTTTAAAGGAATGTTTCTATTATCAAAATGGGTCATAAGACTCATGTAAAATCATGTAACTCTCAATGCACAAACTAATAGAACAAACCCTAGGAGCAAGATATGTTTAAGATCCAAAATGCTTGATTTTTCAACTTTTTTTCAATGCAAATTACTAGGAGAAAAGGTGTTGTGAAAATTTTCATGAGAGATAGAGAATAATATGCCTAATAACAGTCCAATGATGTGACAATATATTTCACAACACACTTTTGATGTAACCCTAGAGTGATGACAAGTCAAAACCTAGTGAAAATGTACTAAAATATGCAAATTTTCAACAATTTTCCATGCAAAGGCCTAGTAGAAAGGGTGTTGTAAGGAATATGAGATAGGGAAGTAGAAAATAACCCTAATAATAGACAATTAATGAAGAAACATCCCTTACAACACGCTTGTGATGTAAATCTAAAGAGACGATAAGACCAAATCTAGTGAAAATGCAAGGTTTTCAAACCCTAGACATGAAATTTTGCAAGAAGACCACTATGATGAAACACTACTATTAGAAGTCAATCCTAATGAGTGTTTGAAAAGGGTAGTAAAATTTGAAACAAGATTTTGACTACAAACCCTAAATAATGCAAAACTAGGTTTTTATGAAAAATGTACATTTTGAACCAATTTTTAACAATTTGAGCACAAAAAATGTAATGCAAGTGAATTATAAATGATAAATTTCTATAATTTAAATAAGGTCTGATGAAAATGATAGAAATTTAAAGAAATTGAATTCTAAATAATTCAAATTTTGCTAAAATGCAAGCCTAAGATGTCAATTTTTTTAGAATTTTCAAAATTTGCAATTTTTTTGTGATTTTTTGAATGTAATAAGATGAATGAATATAAATCTATCAAACAATACTCAACCAGGTGCCAAAAAATCCAAAAACATGGGTTCACAAAAATGTTTTGTGGGAAAAGGGGGGTGAATGTGAGGTGTGGTTTTAAGGGTTTGTGTAGAATCCTCTTTTCCCAACAAATATTCCAAGGGCATATTAACCAAGTTGAACCTCCAATTTGTGCAAGAGGATTCACCTATTAGTTTCGGAAGCCACTTGGGAAGATGTGGAATCTTGGATGTGTCAAGCAATATCTCAATTTAATGCTTAATTTCACTTAAAACCCTAAATATGAAAAACAATAAGCAAATTATCGAGTCACACCAAATCCTTTCAGACTGAGATGAGGGACAGAGATATTTAACTCACTATTTTTTAAATTTCAGAAAGCAGTGAAGTCAGGGACACAGGGACTAGCACCCAAGTCGAAGGTATACTTTTCATCATGGAATTTGGAACTTCTCCCAACACTGATATGCACTACAACTTTTGTTTCTACTTCAGGAAAATTGGAGGACATGGGGACTAGCGCCCTAGTCCAAGAATAGCTCCATTGTTCAGCTTCTTTTTAGATCTTGAATCCTTGATGTCTACTCATCTTCCCTGCAACTCCACTTCTTTTAGATGTGACACCTGTAACTTGCAATCACACGGAGTGTGGGAGGGGATTGTGGTGTTTAGAGGCTTGCCTCAGTCAAGCCCTGTAGAGACATTCAAGTCTACCAAACACTGTTGTCAGATGGGATAGAGGCAAAAATCCAAATGATGAATGATAGAAAACATAATTGATATCACCTTGAAGTGTAGATCTTGTAGACACCCTAAAATGACCAGGTCATCACATCACTTGCATTTTCATCTAATCTGTCTAATCACCTGCATTCAACGTTAATTAAAAAATCTAATTATTTAATTAATTTCATCAAATTCTTTCAAAACTCCAAAATTCAACATTAATTAAACAAATCCTCTTTATTTAATTAATTTCATTAAATCAACCTTATTCTTCCATGATTAAATAATTTTTATTATTTAATTAAATCATTATCCTCTTTTAAATTTCAAGTCCACATTAATTAAATAAATCTAATTATTTAATTAATTCATCACAAATCCTCTTATCTACAATTAAATAATTTATGTTATTTAATTAAATCAATTGTTCTTCTAAATTTAAATAAATCATGCAAATTTATTTAAATTATCTCAATCCTCTAAAAATAAATAAAATCAAATATTTTATTTATAATCTTCATATTTCTCTAATCTTGCACAAACAATTAAATAAATTTATTTATTTAATTTACTTTTTTCCCTAAAAATAAATAAAATCAAATATTTTATTTATAATCTTCATATTCCTCTAATCTTGCACAAACAATTAAATAATTTTATTTATTTAATTTGCTTTTTCCCCTAAAAATAAATAAAATCAAATATTTTATTTATAATCTTCTATTCCTAAATCATGCACAATTAAGTAAATAAATTTATTTTTTTAATTTTAGTTATCTTCCAATTCCTCTTAAAATATCTTGTTAACTCATGTGCACAATCAGTCTTATTTTTAGAACTCTAAAAAAGGCAAAATCACAAGTTGAGTTATCTATTCAATCAATCTTGTTTTCATCATATCTTAATAAAAATATCCTTATGGATCAACACATGTCGTGTGCACATTCATCATGGTTATTTATTTTATCTCCTCCATTGATTCTTCTGAATTATTTGGACCGTTGATCGATCATGTTTGAAACCTATATAAACCCCCCTCATCTCCTTCACAAATCCTTTTCGATCACTTATTCTCAAGCATCCTTTATAGTGCTTTGAACATACATTGCGTTGTTGAGCAACTTACGTTCTTTTGACATTGATCTTTGAGCACCTACACTTGCTTGTTGCAAACATGGTTTCGCAACATTATTGAGCAAGCCACATTCGACAAAGAGAACAACACAATCTGGGTAAAAGCTTTCTTAATTTGATTAATTAATAATTGCTTTTTATTTAGATAGATCTCTTCATGTTATGGGTTTTTGATTTGGTTATTATCATAGTTTTGATTTTATCATTTAAACATAATCAATTTTCCTCATACACATTTTGGCACGCCCGGTGGGACCCACTAATCCCTCTTTTTCTTTGAGAATTTTTTTTTGAAGTACAATATGGAACAACGCAAAAATACAGAAAATCGCTATTGGTATAACAACAAAGGACTTTTGGTAGCACAGTGTAGCACCTTCGGACGATACTGTAGCACTTCTGGTAGTGTAGTAGCGCACTATTGGATACATAGTGCAGCGCAGTCAACACTACAGTAAAGTGCTTTTAGAAAAATAGGGTTTTTAATCTTGTTTTGTGATTTTGCAGGGTTTTACTCACATATCTATCTTTCATTGATTGGCAAGTTGATTTATTTGTCCTTTCAATTATCTTGTGTATTGCTTAAGCTGACATATTTAAGAGTATTTACAATTTTTGAGTTAACCCATCATTTTTGCAACACCATTGAGTGGTTTTTATTCCAAGGCATAGATTATATCAACCATACATCCTAGATCTACAAACCAAACATGAAATTATCTTTTGACCTAACTTTTTTGACAAAATACAACCTTTTTTTAGATCTGGGGCAGTAAAGCGCTTTTGGTATTACAGTACCGCGTTGTTGGTAGCACAGCGCAGTGCTTCTGGTAGCATAGTGCATTGCCTCTGGTATGCAGCAACTCGCCTCTGACAACACAGTTCAACGCTTTTGGCATTACAATAAGTCACCTCCGGTAAGAAAGTAAAGCGCTTTTGGGTTAGACTGATTTATTTTTGCTAACTCTTGAGTTTGTGTGGAACTAATTGACTTGTTGCAACTTCTTATCACTCACATAGAGAAAATGGGTTTCCCTAACATGTTCATGTAGGAGGAGCATTGAAGAAATCTCTATCTATCACACTAAGTCTTAGAAACATATTGCCATTCTTAAGGGACAATTGAACAAATCACTTTGGCAATCTAAGTCTTAGGAACATATTGCATTTCTTAAAGGACAATGGACATGAATGCAAAAACACTTCAATTTTCTAAGGGACAATGGACATGAATGCCAAACACTTCAATTTCATAAGGGACAATTAACAACTACAATCTTGTGTGCCTAATCTAGTTGCACCTTATTTTTCTTATAATGGGACAATTAAACCTTTGTTTGGCATGCTTGCTCTTACATTTCAGTTATTCCTTTAGAAGGGCCTACTTTTGGATTGCGCTTCATCCAAAGGGGATGACCCTAAGAGGAGTTTTACTTTGAACCACTATATAAGAGGGATAGGGCGAAAGCCAAGTCCTAACTAACGTCAGCCTTACCTTATGGTGCTAAATTGAAAAGAGGTGTATTAGCTCTTTGTGGAAATGATTTTCACATCGAGCGAAGTGTTTGATACTCTTAGTAGGATTGGTTAAAGCTTTTAGTAGCTTGTCACATTGCTTGTAAGGCATTGGTCCCTCAAAGTTACTAAGAACCATTCTAGATAGTGACTACCCGATCTACCTCCGAATGTTGTAGTAATTATCAGTGCAAGGGGAATCGATTTAAGCCCTCAAGATACTCACCATTGGCTCCCTTGAGAAGAGATAGTATTCCCTCAGCCATAAAGCTCTTGTGACCTACTTGAGCTTTCCAAGGGGTGGGTGAGATATCCCTACCTATTGTCTCTCACAGAGATACAAATGTCTGACACCTTTATGGAATGACATTTGGTCGACAGAGTATTAAGTTGTGAGCTGATATACTGCAATGAAACCTTGTCTCTAGGGATAAAAAGTGCTTGATATTGTTTGCAATTGTCTTATACCTGTGGAAACATTGGGCTTTTTGTGAGCCTTGAACATACACTATTTGTTGTGTTAGTCCTTTTTGCAACATTGTTTGATGTGTTTTCTCTTGCCAAAGCAAATCTAATCAGAACCAAAACCAAATCTATCAAAATTTGCCTTATAAAGCATTACAGACACTACTTCAACATCTCTGGTATAACAGCATCTCACCTTTGGTATTACAGTATCCTGCCTTTGGTATAACAGTACCTCACCTTTGGCAAACCTGCTTCAGCACCCTTGGTATAACAGTAGCTTTCTTTTGGTCTAATAGTAGCTCACCTTTGGTATAGCAGTACCTCACCTTTGGCAGCTCAGTCCATCACCTTTGGTATTATAGTAGCTCCCTTTTGGTGGCACAGTCCTATGCCTTTGGTCAAATAGTACAATGCCTTTGGTCAACTGTGCATCAAAATTTGTCTTTTCCATGGTAACCACTAGACTCCAACAAACTATGAAGACCAAGCAAGTTGTCCCAACGAAGCGCAAATCACCTCCTCACACACCTCAATCAGGCCAATCCAACATTACTCCCAAGGTTAATCCCAAGACACCAGCAGAAAGATTGACCAACTCTCCAAACATGCCACAGCTTGACCAACCAAACAATCCTCAAGAAGGTAGGGGACCTTGGTAAGTACACCTCACTATACCATCGGCATGCCTCCGAATTTTGTTCCACAAGGTTATACCATAGGTCAAGTCCCATCTCAAGAATAGCAACACTTTGAAAAAGGTTAATCCTCTCAAGAAGATGGACAAGACCTTGACGAAATCATACAAGATCCTAGAGTCATGGCCGCCTTTGACAAAATCCTTAGAGAGAACCAAGATCATTTCTTCTTCTTGCTAGCAGAGCAAGGAGCCAAATTACCCAAAAGTTTTGATTTATCAAATCTTAGCGAGCCAAACAAAACCTATGATGCCATACCTGCGTCCAAACCATATCAACTGTGACCACACCCTTACACGAACAAGACTCATAGGGGAGAACGATTGCACAATATGAGAATCCCCTTTATCAAAAACCAATGGCAGAGAGACCCTTATCACCACTGATAATGCCTATGGAGATCTACAAACACCAACAAGAAACTCTCCAACGTCAAGTAGAAATAGCCAAACAAGCCATTATAGCTCAATCAAACATACAACAAACTCCTAAAATGCCCACACCAATCACAAGTGGAACATTGGCTACCCCATCACGAGAAGGTTTTCCTCCAAATTACAATCCAGGAAACAACTATGTAGCCATGCAACAAGGGTCTCAAAAAAATCACCCCCAACATCATCAAACCTTTGTATCCCTCAACCAACCAGGGTCATGCAACCCCAACCACAACATTCTTCTACGCTTATCCTCAATTAACCTCAACCATTGCAAAACACATCTACCTATTTCCCCCCACCACAATGATCATTAGCGCTAAACTTTTTCAACACATTTCCTAACCACCCTCAAAATTCCCAAAATCAAACTTCCCAAAGCTATGTTCCACCACCGCAACCAAACCCAACAAACTTTAGCTTTCCTCCACCAAACTCTTATCAACAACCATCACAAAGCCTACAATCTTACCTATCACCACCCCCACCTCTCCAGTATCAAAATGCCCAACTCCAACCCAATGTAAACCCAACATACAACACATACGACCCCAACCAATCATATGACCCTTATAACACCAATGCCCATGGCTTCCACTACAATCTTCCATATAGGCAACAAACCACTTTTAGGACAATAGGAGATGTTTCCAACCCCTCCCACGACTATGGAGCTAAAACTTGCAGAGGTTCAACAACAACTATCTAATCTTACGTTTGGCCACACCAAGAAAACCTTCTCTTTAGAAGAAGTTTGTTCTTATCCCTTTGATTGGTCATTACCCATGATCCCTTTTCCTCACAATTTCATTATTCCCAAATTTGATAAATACAAAGGAAAAGGAGACCCAAAAGACCATGTTAGAAAATTCTATCTTGCTTGCTTTGAGGTATCACATAACGACACATATCTTATGCACCTCTTTCCACGCAGTCTCAGAGGTCAAGCTATAGAATGGTTCTCACACCTCCCCACGGGTATCAAGTCTTTTAACGAGTTAACGGAGAAATTTGCCAGCCATTTCTCCTACAACATAGAGCATGAAATCTCCATAACCGACCTATGCAACAACAAACAGAAAAAATGGTGAAACTTTCATTTCTTTCCTTCAATGATGGAGACAAATGGCTAGCAAATTCCCACTCAAGATACCCAAAAAGTAGCTTGTTAGCATATTTGTGCAGAATCTCAACCAAGAATTGGGTTTTTATTTGCAAATTCTTAGTACTACAACCTTCGACAAAATTACATACAAGAGAATCAACATTGAAAAGGCCCTCATTGCTAAAGGATTGGTCAAAATCTTCAAAGAAACTAAAGATAATGCTCCTCAACAACAAACAAACGATAAACCAAAGTTTTGGAACAAAAATAAAAACATGGTCAATGATGGGGTGGTTGATTCTAAACATGTCCAAACATTGCAAACACTACTTCAGATTTCCAAACCGAGTCAAACTCTGCCTCAACATCAACAACAACAAAGACAACCATATCAAAACCAGCAACAACAACAACAAGAGAGGCCTCAACAAGATTACCCTCCGCGATGTCAATTCACTCCCTTGGGAGAGCCCATAGAGTCTGTCCTACAGAAGATTTTACACAAAGGGCTCCTTACCTTACCAGATGCTCCCCCATATGGCGAACTTGTTTACAAAACTACATGGTAGAGAGAAAATGAATATTGTTAATTCCATAGGAGCAAAGGGCACAGAACTGCATCGTGCATGAAACTAAAGCACCTAATCCAAAATCTCATTGAGGGCAATCAAATCTCTTTTGAGGATGAACCACCAGCTCACCACACAAATAAAGACCTCAACATGTACAAGGAACCATTCCTAAACCATGGTCCACATCCTCCTCTGGATAAAGGTAAAGGTGTCAATAATGCTTCCACTTCCTATGACTCCATTGTGGGTTGTTTTGAAGAGAGTCATGTATCTACCCTCACAATCAAAGGCAAATCCACAGATTGCACTGTTACAACTCGTCATGGTCATGTCACCATTCGTGGTCCTACACCCACTCTCCCAACTCAATATGATTATAATCTTGTCAAACATCTAGGGAAAACGCTAGCACATATCTCTATCTTTGACCTTCTACGGTCATCACCCGCACATAAAGTGGTGCTAGAAAAAGCTCTCCAAGAGTCTTCAATTCCTAACAACATAGTGGTCACGGATTTCTGAGCTATAGTAGGTAACATTGCTTCGCCCTACAATTTGGTATTCTCTAAGAAAGACCTCCCATCCTATGATCTATGTCACAATGATGCCTTTCAGATGTTCTCATTCATAAATGCAAAATCAAACGCATACTCATAGATGGTGGTGCTAGTCTCAACATCTATTCTCTAAAGTTACTTCAGCAATTGGGATACTCTAAGGATCATGTCAACATTGATTAAAGTATTACAATTAAGGGATATTATGATGCTGAACACCGCTCAGAAGGTGTTATCCACTTGCCTATATAAGTGGGCCCGGTCATGCTTGAAACTAGGTGCCAGGTCCTTGACATTGATCTACCTTACAACATTATCCTAGGCCGCCCATGGATCCATGCAATGAAAGTTATTCCCTCAATGTACCATCAGTCTCTAAAGTTCCCATTCAATGGTATGGAGATTACTATCCTAGGAGATCCCAATCCTTTCGAATTCTACCGTGTCTTGCAAGGTAGTTATAAGAATTGCAACCAAGTGCCTAAAAATGACAAAGCCCTTGAATCCCCACTGTATGTTAACCCTAAAAATTTGACAAAAGCCTCTGCAAGTGAACCTAATCCTCTTCCTGAAATCAAAGCTCACATTCATGATATAGGCTTTGGAACATATGATATCTCAAAATCTTGTTGTGTCAAGTAGATGCCCCTATCACCTAAATCTTATGACCAACCGCCCATTGCCAAAGTAACTAAAAAAGTAGCAATTCCTCCCCCAGCATTTCTAACCCAATTCCAACAAGGAAACTTATTGGAAAAGGAAACTATTGAAGACATTTCTTCTTGGTTCTATAAGGAGAAAGAATCGGTCACAATACCAGTCAAGTAATATGGCAATGGCTTAAGGATAGTCAAAAACATGGGCTATAAAGGCAAAGGTGGCCTGGGAAAACAGAATCAAGGAACAATGGAACACATTATTGTGATGAAGAAACTAGACAAGAAGAGGTTAAGGATTTGGTAGGAAGGTACCACGTGCCTTGGACATCGAGAGTATCCTCGACAAGGTGGCTGAAACTTCTCTTACAGCTTCATCGTCTAATGAGGATATCATCAATGACTTTTCTCTACATATGACTGACCTATTCACTGAATCCTTTGTCTTTATGCTATCATCCATATCCTTAACATCCACCAGAAACACCCAAACTGTAACACATGTCTACCCTGAACTTATCGATTGGGACCAACAAGGGTCCCCCGTTATAGATGTATTTCAGAATGACAAAGTTGTAGGTGAGTTCATGGGACTCTGGGATGGTATCTCTCTTGGCGATCATAAAGCAGGTTTTGTAATGGAACTAGAGCCAGCAGCTTATTTTGGTGAGAATGTCAAATCCTCCAGTCACAAAAGTAAAAACAAAGAAAGATCTCTAGGTGAAAACCACACTGTGGCACCTCCCAATCACAAAATAGTAAAAACAAAGGATGTATCCAATGGTGAAAACCCAATTTTGGTACCTGAGGATGGAGGATTTGACCTCCCACTACCATCTAAGTATCAAGAGAAGTCAGCTCTCCTAGTGGAGGATTCTACAGAGATAAACCTTGACACAGAGCAAAATCTAAAGATCACATTCCTGGCAGCATCATTATCAGAAACAGAGCACAAGAATCTTAATAAATTCTCCTTACAAAGAACCATCAACTTTGCATGGACCTACACTGATATGCCAGGGTTAGACCCTAAGCTAGTGGTTCACTATCTCACAGTGGATCCAACAGTTAAACTAGTCAAGTAAAAGCTGAGGAAGATGCACCCACATATAGCTCTCTTGGTAAAAGTGGAAATATAGAAGTTGTTAGATGCAAAGTTCATCCGACCCATTGATTATTCAGACTCGGTATCAAACATTGTACATGTGTCTAAACCAAATGGGCGCATCCGCATGTATAATGATTTTAGAGATCTTAACAAAGCATGTCCCAAATATGACTTTCCATTACCGAACATTGACCTCATAGTAGACTTGATTGCAGGTCATGAAATGCTTTCTCTCATGGATGGATTCTACGGCTACAATCAGATAAAGATAGCAGAGGAAGATCAACATAAAACAATGTTTACTTGTCCGTGGGGTAATTATTGTTGGTGTGTCATGCCGTTTGGTCTAAAGAATGCATGGGCAACTTATCAAAGAGTAATGGCAATGATATTCAACGATCTCTTTCATCATATCATGGAGGACTATGTGGATGACATACTAGCTAAATCTTCTAGGGCAGATCACATACAAGTTCTAGGACAGATCTTTGACAGGCTTGAGAAATACCAAGTGCGCCTCAATCCAAAGAAGTGTGTCTTTGGTGTAACATCAGGGAAGTTGTTGGGATACATTGTATCTCGTAGAGGTATCTAAGTAGACCCCACAAAAGTCAAGGCTATAGTGGAGATGCCTCCACCAAAGAACCTCAAATCATTAAGGAGCCTTCAAGGAAGGTTGCAGTCCATTAGGTGTTTCATCTCATAGCTAGCAGATAAATGTCAACCATTTCAACACTTGCTCTGAAAGGATGTCTCATTTCGATGGGATTTTAAGTGTCAAGTAGCATTTGATCAGCTCAAACAATATCTCGCTACACCTCCTATATTGGTTCCACTAGTTGCTGATAAACCTTTGATATTATACATCTCAACTAGAACTTCAGCCCTCGGGGCCCTTCTGGCACAACATGATGAGTCAGGAAAAGAGCATGCAATTTATTATATCAGTCAAACCTTGGTGGGATATGAACTCAATTATTCACCAATGGAAAGAGCTTGTTTAGCAGTAGTGTTTGCTTCCCAAAAGTTGTGGCATTACATGCTAAACCAACACACAAATCTTATAGCCAAAATTGATCCATTGAAGTATCTACTAGTGAAATCAGCTCTCACAAGTAGACTAGCTAAATGGGTCATGATACTTAGTGAGTTCGACATTGAGAATATGGATCGTAAAGCAATCAAGGGACAAGCCCTAGCAGATCAACTAGCAGAAGCACCCATGACAGATACACACCCTATGGTAGCAGACTTTCTAGACGAGAATCTCTTCACTCTTTCCAACTCAATAATGTGGAAGTTGTACTTTGATGGTTCCTACACACAGCATGGATCAGGGGTCAACATCTTATTTATCACACCTCAAAATGACTATATTCCAAAGTCATATCGTCTTGCATTCCCTTGCACCAACAACATTGCTGAGTATGAAGCACTCCTCATAGGTCTCAATACAACAATTCAATGGGACATCACAGAATTACAGGTATATGGAGACTCACAACTAGTCATTCGACAAGTCACAGATGAGTACCAAACAAAAGATAAAAAGTTGGTCCCCTACAAGCAACTAGTGGATGCCTACAAACCACACTTTTCTAGCATCACATTTGAGAAAATTCCAAGAGAGCATAACATATGACTTCTATAGGGTCACTTATCAACATGCCTACAAATACACAGAAATGTGAATTCTTGATTGAGTAATTGTTGATACTAGCCGTCGATGTTCCAGTTACTGAAATCATCTACGAACTTGTTGGTCCCAATTCCCCATGGTATGAGGATATCTATGAATACCTTAAAAATAGTACCTTTCCCGTTGAACTCTCATCCTCCCAATGCAAAACCTTTATCCGTCGATCCTCCCGTTACACCATTCTGGGTGATACACAATATCATCGGACTCTTGATGGTATCCTCTTACGATGTCTTAATGTGGACCTTGATCCCATGGATATGGGTATGTAGGTAGTCTAGAATACGAAGGAAGTTTCTAGTAATCAGGTACATAAGATCTCCTCCAAACACCTTGACCCATCTCATCACTCTATCCAGAAGTAGATATTTATCATTTTCATCTTTCCTCGTAATGTGCCTTGATCCCATGGATACAGGGTATGTAGGCAGTCTGGAATATGAAGGATGTATCCAGTACTCAGGCACATACGATTCATCATTCTTCACCTATCTCAATCCATTGACATGTCACATTTCTAGTCTTCTATTTATCAAAATCCATTCACCTCGACTTGACTAACTCAAGTAGCAAAACAACAAACAAGCGCATCCTTTCAAAGAAAAGGTCCTTAGCAAACTTGAAGCAAAGCAACTTACTTATAGAACCATTTATTGTCCTACATATCGATTGCCAACATCAGCTAAATCAATCCCAACTAAGCAACAAGATCAGCAAACTTGTCTTATACAGAGTGTTCCATGATTGAGACCAACACACATGTCTCATACAACATGTGGCATTTCTTGAAACAAGAAATTATCTTTTTCAATAGAAAACACCCTTTAATGGACACATCGCTCCTACAATAAGGTTGTATGTTTACTTTGTAAGTTAGTCAATTTGCTTTATGGTTAATCTTTTGCTCCTTTGTCCATTACCTATTCAAGGCTACCTTGATTTATCTATAATCTCGGTATGTTGTGATGCAGTATGGATTGGGGGCATAGTCATTGCTTTTGTGTGCTGTGTTTGAGGAATGATCTTTAGCATCTTTCTTGGCAGCATATTTATCTTGTGTGTGTTACGCCCTAGTATCTTACATATTTAATACTCTTCTTACATTTACATGTATTGAAGTTTATCTTATGTTCAAGACTATGGCTCATTCACATGTACAACAAGGTTATATTATGTCTAAGGGATCTAAGTTCAAATCACTTTCTTGTAGAGTCAACATCCACACACTTGGATATCACAACACCTTGGTCTTTTATACCTTGGTGGTGAACTATTCATGTGATATATCAAAAATAAGGATTGCTCTTTATATACAATTGTGAAACCAATTCAACATGCTCATCATTTACCCATGGCCTTATATCATTTTCAAAGCAATGATCGATCAACAGTCTCTCTCTTCCATCTCTGCTTTTCTTCTCTCTAGTGCATATCTGCAAAACCCACATGTTAGATATCGCAAGTTATAGCATCTATATCATCATACATTTATAAGCATCATGTCATCATATGTCATACATCTATAAGCATCATATAAGCAATATACGTCATCACATAAATCCATAATCATACATACATATCATCACATCCATGTCATCAAGAAGTGCATACACAAAAGCATGAACATCAGTGAGCATAATATTTCATCATATATATCATGTGGAGGTCATCAAAATACAAACTGTATGTGTCTACATCAATAAAGTACATCAAGGCTATCAAGAGCCTGCAAAATATACATTAGGATGCACGCAGGCATCAGTCAAAATATACAAGTCTCCATAATGATACAAAAATGATACAATGTACAATGTGCGTGCTCTAGTGAGTAGAACTTCCCTCCTGTTGTGGCCCCTGTCCTCCACCTGTACTCGGTGCAGGTCCCCCCGCTGGTCCACCTCCCCCTGGTGGCAGAAAGGTTCATTTAACTGGGGACACTGACTGCCCTATCTTGTGAGACCCGAATGCTCTGAAACTACTCTGCTCTCAGAAGCTCGGCTCTCGCTAAGCTGCTAGCACTACACCAACGTAGAGACCTCTATAATGGCCTCTCTCCCTGCTATCGTAAGCTCTCCCTATACATGGATGAGCTCACTATAGAGTGTCCTCATATTAGTACCCAATGCATGGTGTGCCTCATCTCTATCCCGCCTTACTCTTTGTAGTGTGGCCTCAGCTGTCAAATGCAACTGATCTGCTGCGTCCCTCTCCAAAGTCATCTGGGCTAACTTCCCATCATACCCTGCTGGTACAGGTGTGGCCTATGCTTGTGCCTATGCCAGGGCTACTTGTGCCTGTGCTAATGCCGCCTAGGTTGCTGCTAGGGCTACTTGTGCCACTGCTGCCATCTGTGTCTGCACCTATGCTAGGGCCTCGGCCTGTCTCACCTCTACCCTCACTACATCCCTGTCTCTCCTCACCCTCACCATCCAGAGCTCTAGACATGTCCTCCGTGCAGTCTCCTCCTATAACAACCGCTCTGCCCACTGTAAATCAGTCTCTACAACTGGATCCTCCTCCTCGGCCATCTTTGACAAGGTGTCATTGTACCTCATCATTTAATCTATTTTCAGATGTCAATAATCTAGGGGCTGTGTCCTCGGCTATCTACAACTAGGGATTCTACAGTTACCAGTTTTCCTAGCTAATATTAACAGCTTCTACTAATTTGAAAAGATTAATTTGTCTACTTACTAAATGAATTTAAGGAATGCTGAAACAGAATTAAACAGGAAGTTACTTAAAGCAATCTTAAAAATAGTAACATGCATCTATCTATTAAAATCAGTAAATACTTTTCACAACAAAATCTGAAGTAATAAAGCAATGGTACTAGCCTTCCACCTTGGTGGTGAGAGTGGGCCCTTACTCCACACCCTTGGGGATGAAGGCTATAGTGGAGAATCAGTACAAAAGAAGATCTCAACTAAACTCAATCCAATGCCATTCGCTTTGCATTAATGAAAAATATTGAATTACAGAACTGAGATTACCCCTAATTAGAATAACAAAATCATTGTATATCCCTTCTGTTGTTTCTATCAGTATATATGAAAATGAGTGATGACATATCACTTATCTTATCTACCAGTTCTTCTATGAGATGACATCCATCTCTTTATTACACTAGCTATCTAACTATGGAAAATAATCATGCAATAAAAGTAGACTGAGTGGAACAAAAGTCCACTCGGAATTCTAAGTTTGAGTCTTAATACATTTGGGCAGCAAGGCCCTAAAAATATAGGTATTGAATCAGTTCTATCCATAACTCATGCAAAAACTTTATAAAGATAAAAACTCCAGCAGTTTAACTAAAGATGACCCTTCACCACTTAGGTGATGATTTGAGTGAAACGAGGGGTATTGTGATTATTGCTGAGAGTGCCTGGTCGGCAGCTTATGCTGGAAATATGCCTTGCTCTCAGGAGGTGCCGGACATATCTTGTTACATCCCTCTTTTTGGAATCAATTACGCTATTTACTTTCTTAAAATTTTCAGTAATATAATATGTTGTGGACGACATGGAAACTGATGATTTATTATACAAAGTTAGTTCTATGAAATTATAGAATCTATTGATTATGATCAATGTGATATTGTAGACTAAATGTCCTTTTTATTAAGTGAAATGATGTTTTGGATATATTATGTTTTGATTTGGAACATAGGTGCTTTGACCAAAAAATTGTATGTGAGACTGTCATTGCAGGAACAGGTGGACCATGTTCGACAGGAAGAGAAAGTATCTTCGAGAGAGAGTATAGACTCTAGAAATTAACCATGGGTGTTTGTTAATGAGAATGCCAAACAGGTAGATAAACCTTGGAACCATCAATTTAGTCTTGTTTGTCGGTTGGGTTAGTTAACTAGATGTCAACGTCAGAGGATAAAGTGTAACATCCTAGTCGAAAATCGTCATATAGAATCTTGGAGTCATCGATGTCGTCGTAAGTCCACCATAGTAAGTCGACTTATATAGATGTTTATTATTTCATTTATAAGTAATTAAATGAACCTTCTTGTGGCAGATTCGTAAATCATGTCTCGTAGTCGAAAGATGCAAGAAGTCAGCTTTGTGCGTCTAACAATGTAGGAAACTTGTTTGCGTTACGATCAATCTGTCATGATTGTCGTAAAACGCGTCAAATTTGTGTTGTGAATTTATTCTTTTCTTGTAGATCGACGAATGTCGATTTGAAGCCATAGCGTGTAATAATTTGTTATGGTCGTTGTTTAGCATGAGTCTTTTCTTTTAGCTTTGACCATGAGTTATTTTTGGTCTAACCTTGAGTCTCTTTTCTAAAGTGATCTTTATCTCTTTTTCTTAATCGACCATAGAGATGCTTTAGGCATTTATTATCCGCTACCTTGTTGTGTTTAATTCCTCAATTCATCTTTTAGTTTCTCTTGAAGGTTAGAGGTCTTCTTGCGGTAGAATGACGAAGTTGCTATGTGACGTCATCATTTAGAACTTCCTTTTTGGTTGGGACCGCTGCAAGTGTGGAGTCGGATAGTTGCAATTAATACTGACCCTTGTGGATAGGCATGTGATGGTTAGATTTTGAAACCACAGTTAGAAGTTAGTCCTTTTCCTTCGCTGTGTTGTGACGGAATTATGCCGTGGATAATAAGTTTAACTGTCAATTAATGCTGATGCTCCATCATCTAAGAGAGGGAGATCAGGAACCGTTGTAAGGTGGAGTTAAAATTGGTAAGCGAGGATTAGATGTCAGTTATACTATATCGATGGAGGGGAATCTTCTTGGTAGTGGTCTGAGATAAGGGAGTGGAGATAGGAGTTGTAGGAAGGACTGTCTTGGTTTGAAAAGAGAGATAAACGGCAGAGGAAAAGAGAGGGATAGGCTGTCGTAGTGTTGGATAGAGGAAAAAAAATGGCAGAGAAGAGAGTGGTTGTGGTTGGCTGTCGTTGTTTTGAAGGGAAGTTAGAAGCGACAGAAAGAAAGGCGATCTTTTCTTACTCCTGCATCGTGGAGAGAGGGGATGGTTGGAGAGGTGGCTAAGCGAGAGTAAAAAGAGAGAGTGATGGAGTAGTCGGGGCAGTTTTAGAAGTGGGAAAAGCTGGAGGTGGCTGTCATGGGATTAACTAGAGGAAGAAACTGTGGAGTTAGGATATAAGAAACGCGAGGGATGGACTCCTGCATGGAAAAAGAGAAAAAAATGGCAGTGAGGGAGTAGTCTGGAGAGTTTAGAAGTGAGAGAGATAATTGTGGGAGCCTGTCTTTGCTCAGAGTGGTGGTTAGGTAGAGAGAGGGATAGGAGATTGTGTTTAGGAGTCCGGAGGAGGCACATTTTGCCAAAGGAGTATGTGGAACTTGCCACAGCAAACTTTAGTCCTTTCGACAAGTTTATTTCCCATACTCTTCTTTTTCTCGGTGTAGACCTGTAAATGTGTCTCATCTGTGCATGGATAAATACGTTACAATGAATCAAATATGATGACATTGTTCTCTACTGTGATTTTGTGTGAAGTTGATCATTAAAATGGTATCATTATTGTGTTTTGAGATTCAAAAACTCAGAAATAGAAGTATTGCTGTCTTCTAGAATTCGTGAACTCAGAAACTGTAGCATTTCTTGTCAGGGATGACACGGTATGATAAAAAGAACACAGTTCTCTAACATACATACATTTAGGAACAAACTCTGCATGATGCAAAATGTAAACTACCTTCTTTGAATTATTGGCAATGACGTATGTTCAAAGAGTTTCCTTTGAGATTGTATTATTAACTTAAAACTGCCCTTGATGCACTTGAAAAGATAGCTCCACAGTGAGAAATCACTTTGCTCCACGTGCATGTTGTGAGGGAGTTCAAAAACCTTTGATTTAAAGCATGTTTGGGATGTAAACCTAGTGTGATTGGCAACCAGAGAGGTCATTATAACCAGCTAGTGACCTTTTCATCTTATATCTTTAGTTAGAGGTCGACCATGCATTTGGTCATCTCTAATGACATAAGAAAGATTCCAAAACCATTTATATCTTATTTACGACTCTTATCTTTATGAATCATGTGAAACTAAATAACATGGAAAGAGGAGTAGGAAGTTAAAGTATTAGTAATGGTCAAAAACTGTCATGGTTCTGAAATGAACAATTAGAGTGGAAAACCTGCATGTGAGTCTAGATTATGTTGCATGCGATGGTGCTAGTATCATTTTATTTTGTAGACCTTATGAGTCTAGCACCCTTGAACTCTGGGATAATGGGAAAAATGTTTTAAATACTTGAGTATCTTGTGCAAACATGGGAACCGAGTAAACTTGTATGAAACCACTTAGGAGTGGGTGTTATTAAACAATGTTTTTACATGAATATGGGATTATGAAACTATGAATTTGGGATTAGAGTAAATGTTGTGCCATGCGCTATTACAGGAGGAAATCCTAAACCCTTGAGGTCATCAAGGTCATCAATTAGTTCAAACCATACAAATAGGAAACTGTAGGATTTCGATTAGTTCAAGTCGAGTAGGGTGGGTGAACTAAGTTCATGCGTTCTTAGAACGCTAATTAAAAACAAATCCTTTGGCCAAGGTGGTGTACTATCCTCAAGTGCATCGAATGTTCACTGTAACTGGATGGCGTTTCTTGTGGAGAGTCGTGCATGACCAGAGGGTATCTAGGGATCTGCACGATAACAAGACACGTAGGTTACAACACCAGAGCTCAGATGGCAAACACCGATGGTTATCCTAAGTCTATCCTCTTGAGTAGGGTAGGGCCACTTCTAGTTAGGAAGGAGTGCGGGAGACCAACGGTCTTTGGTTGGAGGTTAAGCTCCTTGAAGATACTTTCTCTTCCAAATACTGAGGATTGCCGAGTCTTGAATGTGATGGGTCGACAATCGAGATGCATGTTAATGGTATGTTTCCAATATTTGTTGATTCAAGAAAATTTCAAATTGTTAGAAAACAAAATGTTTAATGTATATCATTTCTTTCAGTTTTATGAAAATGAGATCATGTTTATGATAAAATGAAAAATGTTGTATTGGATTATAGATAAGTTTCTTTTGTATTTGATTACCTAGTAAAAAAAAAATTACCTTTGTGAAAACCTAGTTTTTCTTGTCAATTCGGATAAGGATGTTACATATCTGTCCCTATCTACAGCTCCGGAGATACCATTGTGGCCTTCTTTGTTCATCTTCGGAGAGGCTTTCTCTTTCCTTCAAAAATTTTGGTGTCATGGTATTTTGGTATTATCTCTGGAGATCATTGAAGACTATCTCCAGAGATGCACAAAATTGTTGTTCCTGGCATCTACACCTGTTGATTCAAAAAGAGAAGTTTCTGCATTTTTCCATCAATTCCATGCACATTAGTCACTTAATCAGAAATTATGATCTTAAGTAATCTATCTCAATTAATCATTAACTAGAACTATCTTGCTAGCTTATTTGGGTGCAGACATTAAGAAAGATGGGATCATGAAGGTGAAAAAGAGAGGTAAAAAGGTGTATTTCATGGGTGCAACTTGGCACTCATCATCCCCCCATACCTAAGGTTTGACATGTCCTCTTGTTTCTCACAATCTAGATTTATTCTGGTGAAGTAACTTGTCAATCAAGCTATAATCATGTGCATAGGTGGTCGAAGTTGTGTGGTTGGTATCACCATTGCCTCTATATTGATCAACTCACTTCAACCAGTCCTACAATTTCTCATCTTCTATCTGCTTAGCCCAGATAGGAAGTGGTTCAATTATTAGAGGGGGCCTGAACCGTCCACCTATCCATTCCTGCTTATGGTTATCCATCATTTTGGATATCAACTTTGTTTTTCTCATAAATAATCTTAAGTTTGCAGGGGTGACCACCTCTCTCATTTTCTTCTTCGAGGTCAGAATATTCCATCTTGTCTTTGCTATGGCAAGTACTGGATTTGCTGAACTGATCATGAAAAGACCAAAATTGATGGAGCACTCTTACAAACTTTTTAGGTATAATGGCAAAATTTTGTTCTTACTCTTAGGGTGATAGATAAGGGACCTGAATTGGATCTTAAACGTTTTGGGATTGGGACATTCCTTCCTGATGAAGAGATCTATTTCTAAATCTTTCTTGAGATGATCTTCCATCCATTCATTCCAGATCTGATGATTTCTCATTAGGGACATAAATGCTTTAAGCTGGCATTCCCCCACAAAATGATTAAGAATGAAAGTTATATCATTAACACAGAAACCATGTAGGTATAATTCACATAGGAAATTCTTGTCCTCATCATTACTCCTTGTATATACTGTCATGAATCCCTCTGATGTCTCTGTATCCTCAACCAGGTCAGATAGGACTAAAGAGAATTTCCTCTATAGGATTCTTTCTTGTAAGAACATAGAATAGCTAGCACTTGGAGGTCTGCAGGATAGAATTTCTAAAGAAAGGGAGGCCATTTCAATGATTTTTCCTTCTAGAGTTTCTATTCTTTTTGTTTTTGGTAGTGACTGCCTTTTGTAACTGTAGCATAGGCTTATGGAAGATTTGCAGATTAGTTAGAGTACCTAGGCAGTCATAAATGCGATAGAATGATAGGACACTCCGGAGGTAAGGTGGCAGTACAACACAAATGGTGGCATGTGTGAATTTAGAAAAGAAAATGATGGCAGGGGGACGTGTCATAGTGGTGGCACCCAAAAATAGAAAGACAAGACAATTTCTATTAATGCTTAATTAAAGATAGAATTACCTAGATCATTTTTAATGATGAGGGTGATGTACACAATAGAGATGCTGCATCATTTTATGAGACTGGATGTGTTGCGACACATGAGCAACTTTTGGTGGCTTGAGATGATGCCTACTACTCTATTGGTACGTGACCTGCAATCATTGCACTAAGTGGTTTGAGAATCCATGTTCCTTGGGTGATGTCAACACCGTCTTTGTGAATACCCCTACAAATGATATGCGTGCTAATTTAATTTATTCTTATGATAAAGTAGAGGATGAGTCATGATGACCTCATCATGTGATGTGTCCACTTTACTGCCTGGAGAGGTGGGTCCCCTCCCTTATTATTGAAATTAACTTCTTTATTCACAGAGTGCCGGAGGTGCTCCTAGTTTGGGAAGTGTCAGAGGTGCTCCTGGTTTGGGAAACACCAGAGGTGCATTTGACTAACTCCTGGCACCTGATAACCTCCATAGCTCGATTGTTTTCAACTGTTCTGAAGAAGGGAACCACCATTTGCTGGTTTTCAACTCCCTTGGTCAAGAAAGATAGCCATTTATTGGTTTTCCATCTTTCTCTATTTTTTTTTCTTTTTTTAGAAGGCTGCCATTTGCTAGTTTTCAACCTTCCTTTTTTTTCAATCCAACACTACGACAGAGGAGGCATCCCTTGTATCAAAACATAAATCACTAAGAAATTCTTCTTTAGTAGATGGTCTTTTATAGAGTCTGATTCGGTGACCATTTACTAGGAATGTGTCTGTGCTTCCATCAATAGGTTCCAATAATACTGTTCCATTTTCAAAAACTTCCTTTATTTGATAAGGACCCATCCAGTAAGTTTGCAATTTCCCTTTGAACTCTTTGAATTTAGAATCATAAAGAAGAACTCAATCACCTTGTTGAAATGTCCTCCTTTTGATGTGTTGGTCATGCCATTGCTTCCTCTAATATTGACCTAGTTCTGTTTGCTGAATGGCCTCTGTCTGAATTTCATCCAACTCATTGAGCTAAAGAATTCTGATCTGTTGAGCTATAGACAATGGTAGACCAATATCCAATGCAGTTTTAAGTGTCTGGAGTTCAATTTCTATAGACAAAATAAGCTTTTTCCCATAAACTAATTCATATGGTGAGAACTTTGTTGTGGACTTCCAAGTGCTATTGTAAGCCCAAACTGCTTCAGGTAATCTGCTAACCCAGTCTTTTCTGTTGATTGCTACTGTCCTTGTCAGAATATTTTCAAGTTCCCTATTAGTTACTTCTACCTGCCCATTCGCTTGAGGATGGTAAGGTGAAGATTTTCTATGTTAGACTTGATATAAATCTGTGAATGCTTGGATTACTTGTGAAGTAAAATGAGGTCCTTTGTCTGAAACTATTGATCTTGGGGCTCCAAACCTTAAGAAAATCTTATTATAAAGGAAATCAACAACTTTTTCTTCTCTTGCAAATTGTAATGCTTGAACCTTAGCCCATTTTGTAACATAGTCTGTGCATACTAGAATGTACTCCTTGCCTGATGATGGTGGGCAAATTGGTCCCACAAAGTCTAAACCCCATTGCTCAAATGGTTCCATCATGACTTAAGGATGCAGTAGCATCTCCTGGGTAAAGGTTGTTTGTCCCATCCTTTGGCACTGGTCCCAGTGCTAGACATACTTCTTTGTATCTTTATGAAGAGAGGGCCAGTAGTAACTGGCTCCGAGGATCTTGTGGACTGTCTGGTGGAAGGAGTAATGGCCACCAGATGGTTTATCATGACATGCTCTCAACACATCAAAAATCTCATCATCTTTTAAACACCTGTGTAGAATGAAATCAGGACCACATTTAAATAGTAAACCATTCAACCATTTGTAAGATAAACTTTCTTTGACTAAACATTTTTTTTGTTTTGAGGTAAAATGGGATGGATACAAGCCTGTAGCTAAAAGATTAGCTATGTCAGCAAACCAAGGTGCAATAGAGGAGATAGAAAAAAGATGTCCATCTGGGAACTTGTCCTCCACTAGTTGGTTTTCTCCTCCTGTATGTAATCTTGACAAAAAATCAGCAACTAAATTAAACTTTCCTGGATTATCAACTATCGTTATATCAAATTTCTGCAATAGCAATAACCACTTGATGATCCTTGCACCCACTACTGGTTTATTCATTAGGTACTTGATGGCTACATGATCAGTGTGTATAAATATTTTATATATAGTGATATAATGCCTGAATTTGTTTATAGCATAGATGACTGCCAAGAATTCTTTTTCAGTTGTGGTGTAATTTCTTTCTGTAGAGGTAAGGTTTTTCTTGATGTAATAAATGGCATGCATACTTTCTCCTTCTTCCTTTTGTCCTAAAACTACCCCAATGGACTCATTTGAAGCATCAGTCTGTATGTGAAATGGTAAAGTCCAATTAGGTCCTCTCAAAATTGGTGTGATAGTAAGCTTCTCTTTCAAGTTTTCAAATGTTGATTGACATTCTTCTGTCCATAGAAATTCTATCTTTATTAAGCAGGGTAAACAGGGGGCAGTTATTCTGCTAAAATTTTCTATGTATCTCCTATAGTAGCCTGCATGACCCAGAAAACTTCTAACATCTGTCTAATTTTTAGGTGAAGGCAACTGTGTGATCACTTCTATCTTGTTTTGATCCACTTTGATCCCCTTTGCTGAAATGTGGTGTCCTAAAACAATTCCTTCCTCCACCATCATAAAACACTTTTCATGGCTAAGGGATAATTGATTTTTCTCACAGCATTTTAGTACTTTCTCAAGGTTTGTGAGAGCTTCTTCAAAATTATCCCTATACACAGTAAAGTCATCCATATAGACCTCCATGCATTCATTAGCTAGTTTAGCAAAAATAGCTAAAACAAATCTCTAAAATGTAGCTGGGGCATTGCATAGTCCAAAGGGAAGAACTTTGTAAGCAAAAGTTCTCCAAGAGTAGGTGAAGGTGGTTTTATCCTGATCTTCAGATGCTACTTGAATTTGATTATACCCACTGAATCCATCTAGAAAAGAAAAATACTTTCTCCCAACAAGGTTGTCCAGTACTTGGTCAATGAATGGTAAGGGAAAGTAGTTCTTTATTGTGGCCTTGTTGAGTTCTATATAATCAATACACACTCTCCATTTTCCATTCTTTTTAGGCACTATGACAAGGGGTGAGACCCATTGACTATCTGAGATTGGATATGTAAACCCTGCTTGAAGTAATTTTTCTATTTCAGTTTTGACAATGTCCTTTAAAGCAGGATCCAGTCTTCTCTGGGGTTGTTTGACAGGTTTGATATCCTTAGTGTATATATGATGGGTACATATCTCAGGAGGTATGCCTTTCATATCTTGGTATTCCCAAGCAAAAGCTCTTGAATGGGAAATCAGAAGTTGGATAAGTTTTTCTTCTTGATTTTCTGTTAACTGAGTATTAATATTAAGTGTTTTCCCTGGTAAAATCATGACTTGTTTTGTGATTTGATCCACAGATGTGGTTAATCCATACATTGGAGTCATGGTATTGAGAGGACAAGAATGTGGAAGCAACATGTGGAAAATGGCTAAGTCTCTGTAAAAGGTTTCCCCACAAGGAATGATGTTGGTGAGGGTACAATGAGAAGAAGTAAGAAGTTCTCTCCTAGAATCTTGGGCGATTTCCATCACATCCTTACTGATTAGGATGTGAGTAATGTCTTCTATTGTATCATAGTATATTTCTTCTTCTAACTCTCCCAGATGTTCCTTGATGGTTACCATAGCTACTGAGGCACTATTGTCATTGTTCTCTGGCTCATCCACCCATACTCTTCTTGTATAATGCATTGATGGTTTAGCTGGAGGATACAGAGATATTTTCTTCAAATCTATCCCATTAGAAATAACCATATCTCCAGTTTGACAATCAATAGATGCTGCTACTGTAGCCAGCCATGGTCTTCCTAAAATTAGTGGATAAGCATTTCTCTGGTTTCTAGGTTCTAATATCAGGAAGTCCACTAGAAATTCCCATGAATCTATCACAACTGGTACATCAGTGATTACTCCTTTTGGAATAGCTGCTGACTGGTAAGCAAGTTGAAGAATTGTAGTTGTGGATTGGATACCTGATAGAGCTAATTTGTTCATTGTGTGAACTGTCATCACATTAATTGCTGCTCCCAAATCAATCAGAACATTTGAAATTTCTACCCCTGAGATGAAAATAGTTATGACAGGATTTCTAGGGTCTCCATATTTTGGGAGGAGAATTTCTCCCATTAATAGATCTACTACTTTTCCTTCCACTTGTATTGTGGAGGGAAATTTTTTCTTCATGCCCTGCATTTTGATACAATACTATTTAATGAACTGATTTAGTTCTGGTACATCTCTGATTGCTTGGAGAAGAGGGATTTCAGTGTTTAGTTGCTAGATTTCTTGCAAAAGTTCTGATTCCATGTTGGTTTGGACCTATTTTTGTAAATTCTTTTTCTGGAGAACATACTATTTAAGCCATTCTAGGTATGGTGCTAGTTTTTCCATCTACGGGGCATCTTTGGAGCTCTTGTCAGAATTGTGTTTAGGAATGTTCTCCAGAGTTGGTCTTTTAGGACCAACTCCGGAGTTGTCCAGGTATGATTCTTCTAGCACTTTTTCGTTAGTAATCTCCTCCAGGAGTTGAGTGGACAAATTTTTAGGTTCCTCATCATTGGTTACTTCAACTATAGTTGGAGGAGATGGTCTTGGGAATGCTTTCCCAGAGTGCAGCTGGAGGTTATTTGAATATATAGCATTAATTCTAGCCAGATTTTCTTTCTCTATCATGTAAACAGTTGCTTCTTGTTTATTCTGTGGGTTTGGTATAGGCTGAGCTAGTAAGGGTGGTTGGCTAACTGGTTCATTTTGTGCTTGACCTTGTGTGTTGGAGGGTCTAGTTAATAAAGCTTGTTGTTAAGGTTGGAAATGTCTAGGTTGTCCCTGGTATTATTGATTATATCCCTGTTGAGAACCCCATTGAGGTTGCATGTTTTGTGATCCAAACTGTGGTGGCCACTATTGATTTCCCCAAGGCCGATTTTGCCAATTTTGGTTTTGCCAATGTTGACTTGGCCAATCTTGCTTTCCCCAAGGAGGATTATTTTGAGGCCCATGCGAAGTTGGATTCCACTAATTATTTCCCCAATTAGAAGGACCCTTGTAAGAAGATTGGTTTGGATACTGATTATAAGGGAAATTCCCAGCTTGTTTTTGTCCCACATAGTTCAATTCCACTTCTATTACAACATTCTTCTTACTCAATCTTTTCAAGGCTGGAAGTTGACTACATTGACTGGTAGGATGTTCCGTATCACAGATCTGACAAATCTTTGATTTGTCCAAAGGGCATTCTCTCAACAAATTCTTGTTTCTACACCTAGGACAATAGATGGAGAGTGGTTCAGTTGTTCTATTTTGATCAGCTATTCTAATTTTTGCTTGAATCCTATCCAATGTGGTATTTAATTGGAACAAAATGTTTGTTTTTAGATTTGCAATCTCTTCCATTAACTGTCCTATTTCATTTTTCCCTTTAAAAGTTTTGGATGACCTCACTCCATTTTGGGTTCTAGAATAGTTCCTGTAGAGTTCTTCTATAGCAGGTATATCCATTTTGTTGATATTTCCTTTTCCCATTAGATCTAGTGCATGTTTTGATTCTTTATCCAATCCTTTTACAAACAGGGTTCTGGCCAAGGAGTGATCCACTGGGTTGCCATACCTTCTCAAGGCTAAATTAAACCTGTCAACATAGTCGTCTAAGGTTTCTTCCTCCCCCTGCCTAATTTTAAACAATTCTTCATTTTTATTACTGGATCTACAGTAATCTTGGTATTTTTCTAAAAATTCTATTTCCATCTGATCCCAAGAATGGATAGAATTCTGGGGTAAACCCATAAACCATCTCATCGTAGAATCTTTCAGAGTTGAAGGGAATGGTTTGATTTTTTGGTTATCTGATCCATAATCATAAGTTTGGCAGACTACTTTGAATTCAAACAAAAATTGGTTTGGATCCTCAGAAGAAAGTCCTCTAAAATTTGCCAGGTGTGCTAGTGAGATATTCTTCATAGGAGCATTGTCTCCAATAGCCAAAACAATAGGATATGAGAAGGTTCTTGGAGCTTGATTTTCCTCTTCTTCATGATTATCATTGTCCATGTTTAGTACGGGTTCTTCTTCCTGAGGTTCTAGGAAATTAGGTTCTATCAAAGTATCTGCCTGAAACTTTTGTTGTAATTCCTGGATATAATCAGCAAGTGGAAGATTTGGAGGATCTAAGGGATTATTCTTTTGAGGTGCAACTTCCAAAGTAGGTTCTAGGTTTCTCTCCTCAACAAGATCTTGTGCCACCCCACTACTTTCCCCTATGGCTTGTTGTTGGGGTGTTTGCTTTATATATCTTCCTTTCAAATCTATAGCTCTAACCATATAGATCTATCCTAAAAACTATTTTAACTAAGTTTCCCTAATTAACACAAGATATCCCCAGCAACGGTGCTAAAAATGATAAGGTGTCGCTATACCTCATCATTTAAACTATTTTTCAGATGTCAATAATCCAGTGGCTGTGTCCTCAGCTGTCTGCAACTAGGGATTCTATAGTTATTAGTTTTCCTAACTAATCTTAATAGCTTCTACTAATTTGAAAAGATTAATCTGTCTACTTACTAAATGAATTTAAGGAATGCTGAAATAGAATTAAATAGGAAGTTACTTAAAGTAATCTTAAAAATAGTAACATGCATCTATCTATAAAAATTAGTAAATACTTTTCACATCAAAATCTGAAGTAATAAAGCAATGGTACTAGCCTTTTGCCTTGGTGGTGAGAGTGGGCCCTTGCTCCACACCCTTGGGGCTGAAGGCTACAGTGGAGAATCAGCACAAAAGAAGATCTCAACTAAACTCAATCCAATTCCATTCACTTTGTATTCATGAAAAATATTGATATTACAGAATTGAGATTACCCTTAATTAGAATAACAAAATCATTGTATATCCCTTTTGCTATTTCTATCAATATATATGAAAATGAGTGATGACATATCACTTATCTTATCTACCAGTTTTTCTATGAGATGACATCCATCTCTTTATTACACTAGCTATCTAACTATGGAAAATAATCATGCAATAAAAGTAGACTGGGTGGAACAAAAGTCCACTCAGAATTCTAAGTTTGAGTCTTTAATACATTTGGGCAGCGAGGCTCTGAAAATATGGGTATTGAATCAGTTCTATCCATAACTCATGCAAAAACTTTATAAAGATAAAAACTCCAGCAGTTTAACTAAAGATGACCCTTCACCACTCAGGTGATGATTTGAGTGAAATGAGGGGTATTGTGATTACTGCTGAGAGTGCCTGGTCGGTAGCTTATAATGGAAATATGCCCTACTCTCAGGAGGTGCTAGAGATATATGTCCCTTTCTGCAACTCCGGAGATATGTTTTTAGCTCTGGAGATGTCTGTAGCTCCGGAGATACCATTGTGGCCTTCTTTGTTCAGCTCCAGAGAGGTTTTCTCTTTCCTTCAAAACTTATGGTGTCATGGTATTCTGGTATTGTCTTCAGAGATCATTGAAGACTATCTCCTGAGATGCACAAAATTGTTGTTTCTGGCATCTACACCTGTCGATTCAAAAAGAGAAGTTTCTGCATTTTTCTATCGATTCCATGCACATTAGTCACTTAATTAGAAATTATGATCTTAAGTAATCTATCTCAATTAATCATTAACTAGAACTATCTTGGTAGCTTATTTGGGTGCAGACATTAAGAAAGATGGGATCAGGAAGGAGAAAAAGAGAGGTAAAAAGGTGTATTTCATGGGTGCAACTTGGCACTCATCAATCTCTATGTCTGCCTGCTGGCCTCCGGCCTCTCTACCTGCCTATTGTCTCACCTCTTTGGCCTGTCATCTCATCCTAGCCTCCCCACCTAGGACTAGTACCTCCCCCACTACCCCTGCCACACCTGGTGTAGTCATTCTCATTGGCCTGTGTGTCTACCAATACCTGTCGTACTCAGGTAAAGTACCTAGGTCTGCTAACCCTAAATCCCAGTCCCATCTAACTGGGACAAGTCCTTGTACCACTGCCAAGGCTGTGGTCACTAGAATCTCGGCATCCCAGTCCCCAACCTCCCTTCATCTCTAGTGGTGATCACCTAATTTTAGGGTTCTGTGATTTGTTTGTAGGTTCCTGTGTGTATTCCTTCAAAGCCTTAGTGCCTTGATTTAATTGTTCCCTGAGCTGTTAACAGTGTTTTACCATTTGTCCCTGTCGTACTTCATAAAAAATGCTAAGTTCTATGCATGCAAAGGTGAATTGTATATTGGTGGGCTTGAAAATCTCCATTGGCTTTCAAAAAATGGTAAAAAAAGAATTATATGCATTTTAATGCATATTGAGTTTGCATATACAAGGGGGAATCTCTCGCAGATTCCTGAGAATATTCTGCAGTTGTATGCATTTTTGAATGCATATCGGGCTCAAAAGAAAATATACAAAGGTGGAATATTCCTTGATGATTCCTTGCTTGTATATAAGGGGTTTGTATGTTTGCATTTGTATATTCGACATACAAAGGAAATATACATTGAAGAATATACAAAGGCCGGTGCATATACTTTTGCTACAGTGGTGTGGCCGAGATACATGTGGTGGGGCCCAAGGATATACGAGTGAGAATGTATGTGCGAATATACATTCAAGCATATGAAGGTGGTCGCAGGGTCGAATGTATTTTGAGTTTGTATATCCAAATATACAATGAAAAGGTACAAGAGAAAATGTACATTCGGCAATATACAATGGGAAAGTCCAAATGGTCTCGTATGTTCGGTAAATATACAAAGCACCATGAGATGCATTTGGTGAGGTCCGCCTCAGATACAAAGGGCTTTGTATCTCATATACAAAGGGGAATGTATATGTGATATACATTTGAAAGTATGTAAGGGAAGAGGATATAAGGCAGACCCGAAGTTATTTTTATTTGTTCTAAAGCAGTGTGGCATCCGCGGCTTGTACATTGCATTTGTATATGCGATGTACAAGGAAATGTGCAAAAGAAAGAGAAAGTGGGTTGGGCCCACCACTTGTATATTTGCGCTTGTATATGTGCCGATATGCAAATTCATGAGGATACAAGGCCCGGACTTGAAGGTTTTTCAAATCCGATGGATAGATGTAATGAAGTCCGCCTTGTATGTGTTTTGCGCTTGTATATGTGAAACATGCAAAGCGATGGATCCAGGATGAGCATACAAGCCAGACCCGAACTTAATTCCAATTTGTATTATAACTTTTGACGTCTGCTTTGTATTTTGTATATGCATTTAGATTTGCATATACAAAAGCGATAGAGGCGAAATGAAAGGAGAAAAGGTTAGCGATAGAAGGTCATGATGCCCACGTGGCATGATATTATTGGCTGGCAACTCTTCATGCATGTTTTGGGACCGTTGATCACAGTGATGGATTTTTGATCAACGGTTAGGTTTTGAACCTTCAGTGATGGTTTTTTCCTTGTGCCTGGAGTCATTTTTTGAGCAGGAAATTTCCATGGGTGCTCTGCGACGATTCCCAAGAGAAGCTACGAGTGGTTGAGCCATTAATGGCAAGATTGTAGACAGGCATGGGCTGATGGTTGAACAGCCAAGTACTTGGTTTATGATGGAGGGTCTTCCAGCAGCAGCACAAAGCTCGAGCTCAACTACTCCTCACCCTTCTCTTGCTTCTTTCTGTTTTGTCCCCTTCTGCATTAATTGTTTTGAGCGCCATTTTTGGTGCAGTATATCTGGCAGGATTTTTGACTTATGATGTAATTAATTTGCTGAATGTACAGTTTGGCTATATTAGGGGCAAACTGTGTCATTCATGTGGTTGTTGAAAACTGGACAAATTTTGGTGCTGTAGTAGGAATACAATCTTCTGGTGACTCTGTTTCAGGTGTCTTGTGAGTTTATGAATTGTATGTTGTATGTATTATGCACAAAATTATCAATTTCATGTTGATTTAAATGAGTAATGCTTCATTGCATGTGTTTCGTTATTTGTCTCCGAACTGAATGTGTTTTTCTTCTGACTCTGAACATCTAAAGGGTGTTATAGATTCTAGAATATAGGTTTTCTATATTGAATACTTAGTCTCTTACTTCTACTCAAGGAGTAGATTGAATGTTTTGGATTAAGTATTAAGATGAATTCATTGCAGAAAGGATGTTTGTAAGCAGAAATAACTAAATACTTTCTCTTGGGTATTGTTTGTAAGGTAGACATTTTAGAAACCCCTTGAAATTTGATTACTGTCCTAGGTCTGTGATAAACATTCACATATATATGTCTACTGACTCTGAGCCCTGGATAGGCACCGATCTGGTATGGTATCTTTGTTGTAACCCAAAGTCCTAGTTTTGCATCCAAATATAAATCAAACTTAAACTTCAAATTAAACCTTTAGGACTTTAGAATTAATTTAGGATCTGAAATCCTCTATCTACAACTAAATATAGGCCCAAAGCTAGCCCCTTTGCACTTATCTTACAGTTTTGGCCTGCATAAGAGAGGATTTATCTACTTTGTGTCAACATCCCAGCAAATACATAGATGCATTTTATAGATGTTGAGTAGGGAATACCCCCTTGGTTCTGCAGAGCCTAGAGAAGAAGAGGAGATATTTATAGAGTCTATCTCCTATACTATTGGCCCCTGGCCCGGGAATCCTGTTGATCAATGATGGCTACCTTGTAGGGATAACTAGGAATAAGCATCCAGTCTGGGAAAATAACCAACAGAAATTAGCGATTCTACTGGGGATGTGAAGTGAAAGAACCTAGAATTTAAAAGAAAAGAATTCCTATTTATAGGTGGTGACTCCGAACCAATCTCCTAACTAGTGAATTAAAAATTTGTATGCAAGGGAGAAGATCCCAACGTAACCCTTTGTTTGAAGAGTTACGCATAAAAATGATGTATACGAAAAAGGGGACTATTCGAGCCAGTCAAGATAGTTCTCCTAGCCCCAGGAAAAATGATTTTATTCAGGACAATCTAGGATACTCAGAGCAAACAATGCCTTATTCTACAAACACCGAGGCTGAAATCCAGAATGTATATGAGAGACAGCATAGTGGTGGATTGAAAATGAGGTCAGAGGTGTTTCAAGAACATCCTTTTGTTGATTCCCCTGACAGATTTGAAGAAGTTGAATCCCTAAGGGATGATGATAATGATGATCAAAATGTGATAAAGCCATCCTCTTCTATGCCCAGAGAGGAGGAATTAGCCGATGAAATCAAAAGTTTAAGGACAGAATTAGAATATCTGCAAGTAGTAAAGATCAGGGATGAAATGAGATAGAAAGTGCAAGCTCTGAGAGTTGCTCAGAATGATTCAGTTCTTACCCTTGGCAATGCAAATATGCAAAGAAATCAACATAGGAATGAAGTCTAGGATCAACATAATGATCAAAGATAGAATGCAAATAATGTAAGAAATCAGAATGCAAATAGAAATGCCAATGCTAATCAATTTGGTAGACAACCTATGCAGTTAGATAGATTCAGGCAGTTAGTTTTTGATGGCATTCCTGGTTACCCCAATCCTATTGACAAACATGTGAGGCTGCAAGTGCCTAAATTTTCAAGAAATAATACTGTATCAGGTGAAGACCATTTAAACGCTTTTCAAAATATCATGGACAACTTTGAGGTTGAGCATGAGGATGTTTTCATGAAATCATTTATGCAATCCTTAGTTGATGAAGCCAAGGAATGGTATAAAGGTCTGCATGACAGAAGCATTTCATCATGGGATGACTTCAGAAGAATTTTCAAAGAACAGTATGGTGGCAAGACTGATCCTAGTTTTTTCATTAATGAATTCACTGGAATCACCAAAGGATCAAATGAACAGGTTGCTGAATTCAATGCTAGATTCATGAAGGTATTGAACAAATTGCCACAGGACTTGAGACCTAATGAACCTATGTGCATAGTGTTGTACATAAATGCTTTTGATGCCAAAATAGCTTATGGATTGAGAGACAAGAGTCTTCACAGCCTCAGAGATGCTTTCAAGATTGCAACAAATATTGAAAATAACAGAAAAGCATCGGTAAGACAAATAGAAGAGATGAGGTAAAAATTCTGCAAAATCCAAATACCAAATCTTAGAGTGTTCAGGGCAATGTATCTACTTCTGAGGATAAATTAGATATGTTGACAACTATTGTCAAGGACCTGAGTTACAGAATGGCTAAAAATGAAAAGGGGATAGGTCCTGACAGACAGGTTTACCAAAGGCAGGAAAAAAGATCATCATTACATGATATGCCATATAATACTATTTGGCATAATGGTAAACCCATTCTTCCAAACAACAACACAGGTCAAAGGATTCAAAGTGCAAAGGAAACTCCTGATCCTTTGAAGAAGGCTGTAAATATTGTTAATGACACCCCATGGTGTATCATATGTCAAATGCCTCATTCACAGTCACAATGCATGATTGCTCAGTCTCTATATAACAATGTTGTTTCTTGTGATGAGTGCAATGAGATGCATTACATGGAAGATGAGAATGTCAATATGCTATCTACAAACAGAGAATACCCTTCTCACGATGCTGATGTAAGTGCAAATGATGAGATTTAGGTCTGGCAGCAATTTCCCTATGATGAAGATGAGGAAGATATCTACGCTTATGCTCAAGATTCACATAATTTTATGAATAATTTGAAGAGGCCTTCTGATGAAGAAATTTGAGCCTTCAAAGCTATAGCAGTAGCTCAAGTCAAAAGCAATTATAACCTAAGAGGTAAAGCTCATGCAAGCAACTCACACCAACCAGAGGATACTTCTGCAGGCCAGCCAGTGCAGAATTATAAGGGGACTGAAACATATAAGAAACAATGGAACAATAATAAACAAGGTTTTAAGCAGAAAACAAGTCATGATCTTCAAGGACTAGGAAGTATAGTTCCTCAAGTTGATAGTCAAAATAAAAATTCTCAGGGCAAGAATGACAGTCAAGCAGCCATAAAAACTAAGGCTGGATCATCTCAGGATAAAGGTAAAACGGTGGAGCAAGTTACAACTGTTATTCAAAATTATGCTCCATTTGACATGACTCAAGTCTTATCACAGATAAAAGTCTCTATTCCACTGATGGAACTGATGAAAGTGGAAGAATTAAAAAATAAAGCAGTATCCTTAATATCAGGAGTACCCTGTCAAGCTAGTCAGAATATTGAGACTCAGGGTAAGAAACAGGCCCTGTACATTGATGAAGATGAAGTTCCTGAAGTATATCTGGGGGTGACCAGGACAAAATGTCCTTCACAAGTGGAACCATTTTATGTCTCCCTTGTCATAAATGGAAAAATAATTAAGAACTGTATGCTTGACTCAAGAGCATCCACGAACATCATGCCATTGGCTATCATGCAACAAGCTGGGTTAAAGATAGATAAGGCATGTGGGAAATGCTATGCCATGGATGCTAGAGAAGTACCTGTCATTGGAATCATGAAAGATGTTGACTTTAGACTGGCAGCTTATCCTGAAAAGACATACAAAATGAACATAACAGTTGTTGATATCAAGCCACAATATGGCATGTTGTTGTCAAGAAGATGGGCAGCATTGATTGGTGGGAGTATGCAATTAGATATGTCATATGCCATGATCCCAATGAATGGCAAGGATGTCAAACTGATCAGAGAAGAAAGATCATCAGAGGAGCATATATGCTTTGTGGACACTGACTATGATAACTTCAGGTTGTCTCAGATGATAAAGAGGGTAAAAAGAGAGACATGTGCTTTCAAGAGCCTGACTAGCAGGGTCTTTGGACCATGTATTTTGATGAGCTTGTTCAAAGGAAGGCTCTTACGGGAATTGTTTTTCTTTCTCCAGCTGGTAAGCTCCTAAAATTCTCTTTCTTGTTGAAGTTTTCCTGTACGAATAATATTGCAGAGTATGAGGCTCTGTTATTAGGATTGAATGTAGCTTTGAAGCATGGAATCAAGATGCTCAAAGTATTTGATGATTCAAAGCTTATTGTTTCCTAGGTTAGAGATAAGTATGCTTCAAAAAATAAGAGATTAAAATAGTATAAGCATGCTATTTGGGATACAATTGAATTGTTTGATGCTTTTTCAATCAACTAGATAGAGAGATCAAAAAATGTCAGAGCAGATTTTCTAGCCAATGTAGCCATAAGGTCAGATGATATAACTCTATCAGATGTTACAAATGTTGAGGTCAAACTTAGACCTACAGTACCAGATAATGTATGTAGCTGGCAGGTATTTGATGATGATAAAGATTTACTAAGATTTCTACATTGTATTGATGGGTATGAGGACCATGAAATGGATTTTTAGAACTTTGTAGAGGTTGTAGATGGGAAAGAAACCCTCCTAGGGAAGGAGATAATTCAACTCAAGACAAATAAAATCCCTAGAGGGCTGGTTGCTTTAGAGAGAGATTTTGACCATAGAGACCAATTTGTTACAAAGGCATCTCCAACAAATAAGAATGATCTGGAGGAGATAAACTTGGGAACATTTCATGCCCCCAAAAAGGTATACATTGGCAAACAGCTCAAGCCACATATCAGAACTATGCTGATTGCATTACTAAGAAGATATAAGCATGTATTTACTTGGTCTTATGAGGACCTCAAAGCTTATAGAGAGGATTTATTTTAGCATGAAATCCCTTTGAAGCCTGGAGCTAAACCATTTAGACAAAAACAAAGGCCTATCAACCCAACTTTAGCTCCTAAAATGCAAGAAGAACTTATGAAACTTAGGGAGGCTGGAATAATTATGCCTATCAGACACTCTATTTGGGTGTCAAACCTTGTACCAGTTAGAAAAAGAATGGTGATATAATACTTTGTGTGGACTTCAGAAATTTAAATATGTCTTCTTTGAAGGACAATTATCCATTGCCAAACATGGAGGCCATGTTGCAGAAGGTGACTGGTTGTGAACTTCTATCCATGATGGATGGATTTTTAGGGTACAATCAAGTGAAAGTAAAGGAATCAGAGCAATTCAAGATTGCTTTCACTACTCCATGGGGAACATATGTATATGTGAGGATGCCATTTAGACTGACAAATGCAAGTGCCACATTTCAGAGGGCAATGGATGTTGCTTTTGCAGGATTGATTGATTCAATCTTGGTTGTGTATCAGGCTTATTCAAAGGAGGAAGAGTAGCATTGTATGCATTTGGAGCAAATATTTATTAGAGCATTAGAGTATGGCATCTCACTCAACCCAAAGAAGTGTGCTTTTGGGGTTGTGGAAGGAAAACTGCTTAGACACATTGTTTCCAAGGATGGAGTCAGGATTGATCCAGAAAGGGTGGCTGCAATTGACAAAATTTAGATCCCTAAAATAGTGAAAGGTGTTTAGTCCTTCTTTGGGCAAATTAAATTTGTTAGAAGGTTTGTGCCTAACTTTACAGAGACCACCAAAGATATCTCTAAGATGCTAAAGAAAGGTGCAAGTGTCAAGTGGGAGGATGAAGCAACTAAATCATTCCAGAACATAAAAGAGGCTATAAAGATGGCTCCTATATTGAAATCTCCTAATTTTTCTAAGCCATTTCATCTATTTTCATTTGCTTCTTACCATACTATTGCTGCATGCTTATTACAAAAAAATGCAGAAGGGTTTGAACAGCCTATAGCCTTCTTTAGTAGGTCACTATAGGCTGCTGAGTTGAAGTATGGCATTATGGAGAAGCAAGCGTATGCACTGGTTAGAGCAGTCAAAAGTTTCAGGTCATATTTGGTAGGCTCTCATGTAATTGCATATGTGCCTCATGCCGCAATCAAGGATATCTTTACTCAATAGAAAGTAATTGGAATAAGATGCAGATGGATAAACAAATTGCAGGAGTTCAACATTGAAATACATATCACAAAATTGGTAAGGGGACAAGGTTTGGCAAAATTAATGACACAGTCAAATCTAGAGGCATGCCAAGTGAATGCAGTACATATTGAAGTTATGAACATGTCAGATTCTAAGTGGTATCAAGACATAGTATACTACTTGTAGAATTTAAACTGCCATTCCCGCCTCAGTGATGTCCAGAAGAGGACCTTGAAACTACAGGCTATTAAATACATCATTGTTCAAGGAGAGTTGTATTGAAAAAATTCTGATGGTGTATTACTCAGATGTGTGGATGAAAATCAGGCTAAGGATATTCTAAGTGACATGCATGATGGAGTGTGTGGTGGACATTATGCTGCCTATACAACAGCCCACAAAATTCTCAGAGCTGGCTACTGGTGGCCAACTCTTTTCTCAGACACACAAAAAATGATAAGAAAATGTGATCCTTGCCAAAGGTTTTCAAGAAAGCTAAAATATGAAGGTGCATTGCCCCTTAGGACCATAACTGTAGAAGCTCCATTTTGGCAATGGGGAATTGCTTTTATAGGGGAAATTTTAGAAAAATCAAGCAAAGGGCATAGTTGGATTCTTGTTGCCACTGATTATTTCACTAAATGGATTGAAGCCATTCCAACTAAAAAGGCTACAAGCAAAGTGGTGATGGATTTTATTCTAGAAAATATTATTATCAGATTTAGAGTTCCAGCCAAATTGGTCATAGATAATGCAATGTGCTTCAGGTCCGATGAATTTACTAATTTTGGCAGCAATTATGGAATAAATTCGTTACATGCATCACCATACCATAGACACGGAAATGGTCAGGCAGAGTCAAGTAGCAAAAGCCTTATGAAAATTGTCAAAAGGATGGTAAGTAAAACAAAAGGGCTTGGGATTCAAAGATGAAAATGGCATTATGGGTTGACAGAATAACTGTGAAGAAAGCAACTGGAAGGTCGCCATTTGAACTAGTGTATGGTGCAGCAGCTAAATTGCCTGTGAACAACCTCCTGCCAGTTTACAAACTCATACAAGAAAATGAGGAAGAGATTGAGGACTTGGTGACTGAAAGAATAAATCAGCTGGTTGCACTGGATGAAATGAGAAGGGAGGCATAGAAAACAAACATCAAGAGACAGCAAAAGGTGAAATATCTGTTTAATAAAAGGGCTACAAAAAAAGTTTCAGATAAGTGATTTGGTCCTTGTATGGAATGCAAGGAACAAGGATAAGGGCAAGCACGGTAAATTTGAACCCTTATGGGTAGGCCTGTACCAAGTCAATGACACTCATGGAGAAGATTCCTATTTTCTCCAGGCCCTAACTAGTGAACTACTAGAATTGCTTGTGCATGGACAGTTCCTGAAACCCTACTTCTCATAAATGGGCAACTTCTGTGCACACTATAAACTAGATGTGAATATTTTATACATGCCCTGTATAGTTGGTTGTGTTTTGAGTTTTGGGTTTTGTCTAGTCTACCCCGGAATAGTTTGGTTCTCACTGCAATTTTGCGTCTGCACGTCCCCAGTCGGAGCCACTGGTGGTGATCACCTAATTTGTAGGGTTCTATGATCTGTTTGCAGGTTCCTGTGTGTATTCCTTCAAAGCCTTAGTGCCTTGATTTAATTGTTCCCTGAGCTGTTAATTGTGTTTTACCATTTGTCCCTGTTGCACTTCATAAAAAATGCTAAGTTCTATGCATGCAAAGGTGAATTGTATATTGGTGGGCTTGAAAATCTCCATCGGCTTTCAAAAAATGGTAAAAAAGGAATTATATGCATTTTAATGCATATCGCGTTTGCATATACAAGGGGGAATCTCTCACAGATTCCCGAGAATATTCTACAGTTGTATGCATTTTCAAATGCATATCGGGCTCAAAAGAAAATATACAAAGGTGGAATATTCCTTGATGATTCCTTGCTTGTATATAAGGGGTTTGTATGTTTGCATTTGTATATTCAACATACAAAGGAAATATACATTGAAGAATATACAAAAGCTGGCACATATACTTTTGCTACAGTGGTGCGACCGAGATACATGTGGTGGAGCTCGAGGACATACAAGTGAGAATGTATGTGCAAATATACATTCAAGCATATGAAGGTGGTCATAGGGTCGAATGTATTTTGAGTTTGTATATCCAAATATACAATGAAAAGGTACAAGAGAAAATGTACATTCGGCAATATACAATGGGAAAGTCCAAATGGTCTTGTATGTTCGGTAAATATACAAAGCAGCAGGAGATGCATTTGGTGGGATCCGCCTCACATACATAGGGCTTTGTATCTCATATACAAAGGGGAATCTATATGTGATATAGATTCAAAAGTATGTAAGGGAAGAGGATGCAAGGTGGACCCGAAGTCATTTTCATTTTGTTCTAAAGCAGTGTGGCATCCGCGGCTTGTACATTGCATTTGTATATGTGATGTGCAAGGAAATGTGCAAAAGAAAGAGAAAGTGGATTGGGCCCACCACTTGTATATTTGCGCTTGTATATGTGCCTATATGCAAATTCATGAGGATACAAGGCCCAAACTTGAAGGTTTTTCAAATCCAATGGATAGATGCAATGAAGTCCAACTTGTATGTGTTTTGCACTTGTATATGCGAAACATGCAAAGCAATGGATGCAGGATGAGCATACAAGCCAGACCCGAACTGAATTCTAGTTTGTTTTATAACTTTTGATGTCCACTTTGTATGTTGTATATGCATTTGGATTTGCATATACAAAAGTGATAGAGGCGAAATGAAAGGAGAAAAGCTTAGCGATAGAAGGTCATGATGCCCACGTGGCACGATATTATTTCATGCATGTTTTGGGACCGTTGATCACGACGATGGGTTTTTGATCAACGGTCAGGTTTTGAACCTTCAGCGATGGTTTTTTCCTTGTGTCTGGAGTCATTTTTTGAGTGGGAAATTTCCATGGGTGCTCTGCAACAATTCCCAAGAGAAGCTACGGGTGGTTGAGCCATTAATGGCAAGATTGTAGACAGGCATGGCCTGATGGTCTAACAGTCAAGTACCTGGTCTATGATGGAGGCTCTTCCAGCGGCAGCACAGAGCTCGAGCTCAACTACTCCTCGCCCTTCTCTTGCTTCTTCCTGTTTTGTCCCCTTCTGCATTAACTATTTTGAGTGCCATTTCTGGTGCAGTGTATCTGGCAAGATTTTTGACTTATGATGCAATTAATTTGCTGAATGTACAGTTTGGCTATATTAGGGGCAAACTGTGTCATTCATGTGGTTGTTGAAAACTGGACAAATTTTGGTGCTGTAGTAGGAATACAATCTTCTGGTGACTCTGTTTTAGGTGTCTTGTGAGTTTATGAATTGTATGTTGTATGTATTATGCACAGAATTATCAATTTCATGTTGATTTAAATGAGTAATGCTTCATTGCATGTGTTTCGTTATTTGTCTCTAGACTGAATGTGTTTTTCTTCTGACTCTGAACATCTAAGGGGTGTTATAGATTCTAGAATATAGGTTTTCTATATTGAATACTTAGTCTCTTACTTCTGCTCAAGGAGTAGATTGAATGTTTTGGATTAAGTATTAAGATGAATTCATTGCAAAAAAGATGTTTGTAAGCAAAAATAACTAAATACTTTCTCTTGGGTATTGTCTGTAAGGCAGACATTTTAGAAACCCCTTGAAATCTGATTACTATCCTAGGTCTATGATAAGCATTCACATATATATGTCTACTGACTTCGAGCTTTGGATAGGCACTGATCTGGTATGGTATCTCTGTTGTAACCCAAAGTCCTAGTTTTGCATCCAAATATAAATCAAACTTAAACTTCAAATCAAACCTTTAGGACTTTAGAATTAATTTAGGATCTGAAATCCTCTGTCTACAACTAAAAATAGGCCCAAAGCTAGCCCCTTTGCACTTATCTTACAGTTTCGGCCTGCATAAGAGAGGATTTATTTGCTTTGTGTCAACATCCCAGCAAATACATAGATGCATTTTATAGATGTTGAGTAGGGAATACCCCCCTTGGTTCTGCAGAGCCTAGAGAAGAAGAGGAGATATTTATAGAGTCTATCTCCTATACTGTTGGCCCCTAGCCCGGGAATCCTGTTGATCAATGATGGCTACCTTGTAGGGATAACTGGGAATAAGCATCCAGTCTTGGAAAATAATCAACAGTGTCCTTGTGTGGGTAGCCTCCCCAACTGGTAACCCCTATGGCAATCTAAATTATCTGAGTACCTACTCTGGCAGGTATCTCTCAATGGTATCCATCCATCTCCCGAATAGGTATCGTGCATGTCAGAAGTACATCAGTTGCTCATGCTCATCCTCCCACTCCTCACATAGTAACCACAACCTCCAAATGAATAGATCCATCTCATCAATCTGTCGCCTCCAGTGGCTAACAGATCCAAGCTACCTGTGTGTAATAACCCCCTCATACAGAAATGCATAAGGCTCCCCCCTCTCACAGTGGCATTGTGTAATAGGTATGATCACTGGGATGTGCTCCCACACCCACACCTATAATAGAGTCACCCCTGTTGAGAGACTCTGGCCTCTCCTGTACACACAGTCATGCATATCTCGATACAGTTGTCCAAGCACACACGGGCCCCATGCATACTGGATGCCATGTGTAAAAATCCTAGACAGTACAGTACCCCATCCTACAGATAATCCTCTGGATCACCTGTCTAGGCACAGGAAGCTACCAATCAGTGAAGATACTATCCATCTGATCCTGTCGCAAAGTCTTAGAATGTCTGCCCACCGAATCTCGCCATCCTCAATCCATAGATCATCTATGTAGAACACCTCTATCAGGCCCGTCTCGCCCCGCGCTGGGTCGAAATCAACTCGCTCTCCATCAATCCAAATCTTGAGGATGCGATACATATCCTCAAGTGTCACTGTAGCCTCTGCTGTCAGAAAGTGAAACGAAATGTGTGTAAGGTGTGCCACATGCCACAATCCCATGTACTCTAGGAATGTATCCTCCTCCCACGTCATCTGTACCACCTTGTCTTCTATAATGTGGTGTTGCTCTCTCGACATCAGCGGAAGCATCATCCTCTGCATCCACAAAAGCACTTGTCAGACCTTTTACACATTTCTCCAAATCCCTACCGACTTTTACCCTCTGACATAAACCCTAAGACCAAATCTACCCTTCTCTAACCTAGGTGGTCAACCACTTAGTCAACCCTAACTATTTCACTCTTCTAACCTAACCAAAAGCACCTTGTTTTAGCCTGGCGTGCTACACTATCTTACCTAAAGCACCTTACTGTTGCTACAACAGTGCTTTCCTACCATCTACCAAATGTGATGTGTTTTCAACAAGTGTGCTTCACTGCGCATCCAATCACACCTTAATGCACTCACCTAGGTGACTCATTTTTCATTCTCTCCTACCAACTATGCCTAACTACCCGACCAACTGTGCTCTCCTGCTCTACCAAGAGCTCTACAAATTTCTACCAGCTATGCTATGGATTTCTACCAACCACGCTGCGGTGCGACACCTAAAAGCCAATAGCACTTTGTTTTGACCAACAGTGCTTTACTAACCTACCAAAGGCACTTTAGCACACCAAAAGCACCTAGCCCAACTACTAGACATGCCCTAGCATGCTGCAGTGCTTTTGGCTAACGTAAAGACCTACCTAGACCAAACCCTAAAACTGACCTAAAATGTCAAGTACAAGGAGGTTTTTGGACACTTAACGCTGTCAAAGCTCTTGTTGGTCTCTCGTACGTCCGTACCAGCTCTGCCTGATGCTTATGTGCTGGGATTAGCATCTCTCCTCGCTGCAAGCTCCTTCTCCACTCAACTCTCACACACTAAGCTTGGAGGTTCTAAGCTCTATTTTTAGCAACCCTTAGTGTGCAAATGAGGAGTGTGGTCCCCTTGGGACCTATTTATAGTGTCCCTCCCACATTTTTTTCTTCCCACCCCATTCTTTTTTCTGCTACCGTGTCACACAATCTTCTAGTCGAGCGTAAACCTAGTTCTTCGGTCACTTCCCTATCTTTCCACTTGAGGGGGCATATGCTAGGGCATCAAACTTGTATCATATCTTCAACAATCATTTTCTTTGATGCAACGCTGTAAACTGCATTGCATGAAAGAGGGGCAAAATGTAGACACCCTAAAATGACCAAGTCATCACATCACTTACATTTTCGTCTAATCTGTCTAATCACCTGCATTCAACGTTAATTAAATAATCTAATTATTTAATTAATTTCATCAAATTCTTCCAAAACTCCAAAATTTAACATTAATTAAATAAATCCTCTTTATTTAATTAATTTTATTAAATCAACCTTATTCTTCCATGATTAAATAATTTTTATTATTTAATTAAATCATTATCCTCTTTCAAATTTCAAGTCCACATTAATTAAATAAATCCAATTATTTAATTAATTCATCACAAATCCTCTTATCTACAATTAAATAATTTGTATTATTTAATTAAATCAATTGTTCTTCTAAATTTAAATAAATCATGCAAATTTATTTAAATTATCTCAATCCTTTAAAAATAAATAAAATCAAATATTTTATTTATAATCTTCATATTCCTCTAATCTTGCAGAAACAATTAAATAATTTATTTATTTAATTTGCTTTTTCCCCTAAAAATAAATAAAATCAAATATTTTATTTATAATCTTCTGTTCCTCAATCATGCACAATTAAATAAATAAATTTGTTTATTTAATTTCAGTTATCTTCCAATTCCTCTTAAAATATCTTGTTAACTCATGTGTACAATCAGTCTTATTTTTAGAACGCTAAAAAAGGCAAAATCACAAGTTGAGTTATCTATTCAATCAATCTTGTTTTCATCATATATTAATAAAAATATCCTTATGGATTGACACATGTCATGTGCACATTCATCATGGTTATTTGTTTTATCTCCTTCATTGATTCTTCTGAATTATCTGGACCATTAATCGACCATGTTTGAAACCTATATAAACCCCCCTCATCTCCTTCACAAATCCTCTTCGATCACTTATTCTCAGGCATCCTTTACAACGCTCTGAGCATGCACATGTCGTTGAGCAACTTACGATCTTTTGACATTGATCTTTGAGCACCTACACTTGCTTGTTGCAAAAATGGTTTCGTAGTGTTATTGAGCAATCCACATTCGACAAAGAGAACAACACAATCTGGGTAAAAGCTTTCTTAATTTGATTTATTAATAATAATTTTTTATTTAGATAGATCTCTTTATGTTATGGCTTTTTGATTTGGTTATTATCATAGTTTTGATTTTATCATTTAAACATAATCAATTTTCCTCATACACAGATCTCATGGAAGGAAGATGCTCTTCATGCCATGAGGAGATGGATGCCAAATTTGCAAACACAAATACAGTAACAACAAAGTACTGCTCTGCAACACAATGAATGCCTTGAATCACTTTCACATAAGCTTGTCAATCAAAATGTCCATCTAGTTTGCAAATGAAACCTAATCATTCTTATATATGCAACTACAACGATTCCTGCTAAGAATTTCGTAATTCAAACTTTAGATGTTGGCATAGGGCCTAAATAATGGTCACTAAACTAACATTTGAAATTAGGGTAGACCCAAAATAGGGTAGGACTAGGGCACTGGTGCCCAAGTCCACCCTTCCATTTTTGTTCAAGATTCATCAAAATGCAATCCCCTAGGTCCTATTTTCCATAAGACTTCAGGGTTTTCTCATCGAGAGTCAAAAATATCACACAAGATGCTCTAAATTCAATAACAAGACCTAAGAGCTAAACCTTAAGAGGGAAAAGCCCCCAAGGGGACATTTTCTAACATACTAAGCGTGTATTACCTTTATGTATTGTGTGTCTTCTATGTGTATGGCTATGAATGCTTTTAATACTCCACTTATGTGTGAATTAATGTTGCAATGTCTTGTGTATTTGATATCTCTTTGCTTATGTGTCTACAACCTTAGGATCCTAAGTTTAGGGGCTACTTGTAGTACACAACTTGGTAGAATTCTTTGGGCTTCTATGTTTGTGTGTTTTGTCCATCCTTGAGTATGAGTTCGAACATAAGTTCATACCCACACTAAAGTGGGGGCTAAATGTCACATCGTAAAATGTGTACACTAGCATTTTACACTTAGTTTAGCACCTGATTGGACCTATTTTGTTGCCTTTGTTAATCAAGACCTATTTTAACACCTTTTTAAGCTTAAAACATTGAAAATCTTGATCCCGATAAATAAACCAAATAGAATCAACTTAGGACTGGACTAACCCCACTATATTTAGCACTCCTTGGAGTTTGTGGGCTACAAGTCTAGGACACCCAAGAACCCTGGTCCCACTTGGGAAGTTTAGCTCCACTTTGTGGTGTCGACTTAGAACACTTCTTTAGTTTGTATTTGTCAGCCTAATGAAGTTTTATTTGTCGTAAGTGACTGGGAATGCATATTTAAATGAATGTTGTAGTTCATTTTACACCTAGATGACACCTATAAGATTGATGCAAATTTACTCTCATATTGTGTTCTATGCTAAAGTGTTATATACTTGTGGATGGTATTGAAGTTTTTTTGTATGATTTTAACAAAGTTTGAAGCCCTCTTCATTACTCTCCTTTCTTGGTGTAGGATCTTGAGTCATCTTCATCAACTAAGGTCATATCTCTTGTGGTTTTCATCATCATTATCATTCATTATTCATCATATTATTACAAATCTAGCCTCTTAACTCCTAGGGCATGCACTCTTGGATCTAATCATCATTGTAGTGGAGGTGTGAACACCAACACGAGGCTTGAATGAGGCAAGCCCTTATACACAACACAACCTTTTCCTCTTTCTTTGTATGCAGGTCGGTGAAACAGGTTTTGGGAGATGATTTCTGAGAAGAAGGTAGAGCAGACAGGTACATGTATGACGACATCTAAGTTTTTTCTAAACCTTAGAAAAGGACTAGGTTACCAAAGCACTCTGGTCCTAGGCATTTTTGTTGCAAGATCCAGGTTTTGAATCCTCCTCTGACCTCTACTATTTTTTTGTTTGTTGTGATCTATTTATGATAGTTAGTTATAGTTTGTTCTTCATCTTCTAGGGTTTGATCAATACTCTTAGCTTGTTTTCTTGAATTTGGTTGAACTTGGTTGATCCATCTATATATAACAAAAGGGAAGAACCCTTGTAGTTTGGCTCTTCTTCTTGGGTAGAAGCGAAGCTTGGTTTGTGTCCTAATGTTTCATAGAAGAGGGTTTGACCTAGTTTAGCTCTTTAGGCTAGATCACTCCTTTCCACTTAACATTAACTATTCCAAGCCTCCAAGCATGCATAATTAGCTCCATTTTATCTCAACTTGTCAACTCATGCATTCATGTTAACTCCATTTTTACTCTAGTGATAAACTATATTGGTTTGTTCACTCCCTAATTAGCCTAGATTACTCCTTTGTCTTCAAAGTTAACTCTCCAATAAAGGGAGTTAAATCTCCATCCTCTCCCACCTCTTATAGCTTCTTTCAACCTATAAATACCCCTTCCCTCAAGTACAAAGGGAGACACTTTCATTTGTGCATCCTGACTTTGCAAGTTTTTGTCTTCAACTAGCATCCATATGCTCATACAGGGCATTCGAGCCTTTTTCTTTATTGTTGTTTTGTCTAAACTTTTCTAAAAGCTTCATATCATGTCGATACACTGCCCAAATTGCAAGCCACAATGCTCATTAGCTCACATTGAGCTCGCGTTTCAAGCTTTCAAAACCTCTTTTGTATCTCTTTCCTGTTGTTGCCAAGAGGATATCCCCACTTCTGCAGGAGGACAAAGAGGTTGCTGACACAAGGATTCTTGAGGGTAGTGGAGGCTCATGCATCTCATATTCTAGGTTCTTTAGTGCTTTTTTATAGCAATTAGCCAAATATAAAATTGCTCTTGGGAGTAGTCATTTAATGTTGCAATTTCCCTGATAGGCTAAATATAATTTGCATTATTAGGTTAGTTTGCTTTCAAGGTTCTTTAGCTTAGTTTATTTCAAAGAAATTTCATTTCTTAGAGTAATTGATCCAAATATCCAGAAAATTAAACAAAAACATAGTTCAAATTGCATTAGTCAAATACATTCTAGATTGCATACATATTTCAATTGCTAGATTAAAAAAGCACTTTATTTTCATAAAGATCCAAAAAAGCACAAAAAATATTGTTTCGCATTCATATAGGCTTGCATGCATCCAAAAACCAAAAAAGCACAAAAACATTAACATCACAAGAAGATTACAAATCCTTGATTCCAATACAAGGTCAATGCTAGTCAACATTAGTCAAACCCTTGATTCCAACAAAAAGTCAACATTGTTCAACATTGGTCAACCCAACACAAAGAAAGTCAAACCTTAGGTCCTAAACCCTAAGTCAAATCAAGGTTAACTCCAATCAACTCTCTTGGTCAACAAATGATTCAGGAACAACAAAACATGTTGAGGTTACTCCAAACACAAGTCATCATCCAAAAATTTGAAGAACAACTCCAATTCAATAGAAACATCAACGAGAACAATCATCAAACTATGCAACGGTGGAATCTTCAGAATCTAAATAGAAGAACAATGACTAGTGACCCTTCTAGTCATATAGTTATTTCAACCACAATGGTCATAGAGCATCAGATCAGAATCAACACACAAGAAAGGTCCCAAAATTGGTCGACCACTCTCCATGAATTCCAGCTCTTAAGCAAACAGGACCACCCTCGTGTCTTGCCTCCTCTTGACTGTCTGCTTCCACAAGAGTGAGAGTGACATGGAGGTTCTCCTTGTGGCAAGGAGAGGGGTCCATGTGCTCACAAAAGATGTCTTAACCACCCTAGGCTACCAAGTCATGTTTTTAAGTGTACACAACCGACAGGAGCACTAGGAGCGGTAAGTACCCCTAATTGAACTACTAAATGCTTTTGAGGGTCATTAATGAAGGTCAAACAGGGTAGGTCCTAGATCTTGACCAAAAGCGGTTGATAGGTTAGAATGAAACATTTGGCTAGTTTTTCTATGCTTTTGGCACATAATGGCACTTATGGTGTGTACAATGGTGCTTTTGGTGTTTAGGGCTCAGTTTTGGAAAACTAGGGTTAAGTGCATAGGGGTCTCTTTTGGCTTGCAAATTGGTGCAAATGGTAGATGTAGTTGAACTTTTAGTAAACTTGGCTACAAAAGGTAGATAGTGTGGTGCAAATGGCAAAAGGTAACCACTAATGGCTAGGTCTTAGGCAATAATTAGACACAAATGGAAAAAATGGACCACAATTGGTAAATAGAATGGTGCTTATGGTGGATGAAGTTGCACAAATGGCAGAAAAGATGACATAGGTGGCAAATGGAATGGCACATTTGGAGTAGTGGTGTAAGTGGTTTGTAGATCGGCACAAGTGGTAGATAGAATGACACATTTGGTAGATAAATTTGTACTAATGGCTAGATCTAGGCATTTATGGTTTTAGGATCCATTTTTGGTTTTTGATGTAAAATAGCCTTTTTTACAAGTGCTGACAAGTTGGTCATTATGGATGCAGGTTGTACTTCCTCTGTTGATGTCCCTAGAGTGACATCCAACAATGCTTGCACTGGTTGCTGACCTTGATGAGGATGAGAACTTGTTCTTGGAGGTCATGGGTTTATGGTACATTTCCCATATGATGCTAGTGCAAGCCTATTGTGTTTTGATGATGGTATTAGTAGAGAGATGGCATTGTGAGCATAGCTCATATCATCTACCGATGAGTGAGATCACGATGACCCTAAAGATGCATGGAGGATTCTATGCATCCCATCTATGGGACATGGGTGGTATACGACATAGGTACAGGAGAGGTTGCATTGGCTCATATGCTAGTGACTAGGGATCTTGGTATTGAGGATGGGGAGATACAACCCCAACACATGAGGTGGATCTTCAAAAGGATCCAGCTAGTGGTTAGTGGTTTGACGAGTGGGGTATTAGTTCCAAATTCACAATCCCAAGGCTTCAAGGTTGGATGGAGCCCAATATTAGAGGGCATGTTTACACATGAGATCAAATATGTATGAGGCCCTGTGTGCTGGTAGTTGTACCATGACATGCATCAGGTGGTTTACAAATTTGGGTCTAGTCTAGCAGCTGGGGTGACACTTCTGCATGTGTGGGCCTAGGATCACATAGCATTGACAAGGTTGATCTCACCACAATAGAGATGGGTTGGACAACCATTCGTTCACTTATATGATGGTACAGTTACACATAGGTGGATCAAGGAGCTGACCTATTGGAGGTGGACCTTTGATGAGCTAGACACAGTCATGTGATGACCATGGAGGGATTATGAGCTATGGGATGACGATGCAGAGCACTCATCTTGCTATCATCAGGCCAGGTATCTATTTGGTAGGACAATGTATATCATTAAGAGGTATATTCTAGAGAGAGTTCTATGACAATTTGGACTTCGATAGCCTGTGCCAATGGGAGAGGTCATTTTTATGCACACTCAGAGAGACATTCCCAAGTTGGGACCTGAGGTGGTGGTTGCTACAACCTTGTTTGAGTTTGACATGTTGGAATTAGACCGAACAACTGAGAGGGGGGGTGAATTAGTTGTCACACAAAATAAACTTTTTCTACTTTTAACCTTCTTTATTAACTTACTATGAGATTAATGATGTAAACATTAAAGCATAAATCAACAACATATGAGCATAAACATAAGCAACACACTTGACACCAAGATTTTGACATGGAAACCCAGTTAAGGGAAAAACCATAGTGGGGGTTAACCCACAAAGATTTTTACCCTATTAAAAGTACTTTAGAAAAGTAGAAGGCACATGCCTTCAAGCACACTGCCAAGAGATCATCAAAAATAATTAACTGAGAAATAGCATCTACTTTATGCTTGGTTTAGTTTCAATGAATGGTCACAAAACTTCTGCTTTGCCCCAAATTCTTCTTCACTAATTTTTCACTCTATACTGCTCTCGCTCCTTTTCTTCTCTTCTCTGCTTCTGATCCTTTATTTGGATTTAATCTATTTTGTTCAAGGATGATTTTTAACAACTCTTCAACAAGTATTTATACACTTCATCAACCTTGGAATGATCAACAAGGTCGGCTAAACTTAACGTGGATCTTTGCACTGTCAGCTAAACATAGCTGAGACTTGAATCTTCCTCTACTAAGATGCCACGCTTCATAAAATGATCTTTAGATCATCCACAACATGCTAGGAACATCCAGTCAGCTAAGACTAGGAAGAACATCAACTTCAAAGAGGAAATCTTCAATAGCAAGCTCAAACTCCAATGCAGACCTCCAACATAGTAGCCACACGATCCAGAGACCTCCACAAGCACATTGAATTCACCAATAATATCCACTCTAAACCAAATTACCAGAATCATTTGTATCTTCCTCTAGAACCTCAAGAACACTGTCTTCCATGATTGTCAAACTAGAAGGATGGCTTGCGGACCTCCAAACCATGAACCACTGGAGATGATGATACACACTGACTTCCCAAACATGCCTTAAGATCCACATACCATAATACTTCACTGTGGAGCAATCTGGACCAACTTGCTATCACTGTGTCTCTTCTAAATACTACAAAATTTGGTTCTACTCAGATGGCCATAACTTCTTCAAATCTTCATGCAGACTTCTCAATTCTTAACTGGAACTACCTTTGACAATCCTCTACATAGCCATATGGTCTGTGAACATTGAGTCTTCATTAATTTTCTCAATATCCTCAACATTCCAGTCTCCTAAACATGCAACAAAATGAGGTACAGTTGACACCAATGACAACAAGAATATGTTGACATCAATGACAACACCGTTTAGGCACATATTTGCAACAATCTCCCCCTTTGTCATTGATGGCAACATATGATGTGAAAAACTGATTCAACCATCATGATAAGAACTTCTCCCCTTAACTTCTGCAACCACTTCCTTTATTGCTACCCCTTTCATCAACAATTAGTTTTTCACATGTCTTCTCTCCCCCTTTGACATCAATGGCAAAGGGCACATATTTGCAATCTTTGCTCCCCCTTTTTATTTCAGACTGATCTCTAACATTTGCATACTGACTACTCCTTAGAGTATTATTTTTTCAAAATCAATCTAGATCTCAAGATATGACTAAGAATTCCACCAGACTGATGCACCTCAGTGCATCTTAGTTCTGATCCGAAGGGGTAATAACCCCTAACTTCTCTCTGAGATACTCAAAGGTATCCTTGGGAAGAGGCTTAGTGAAGATATCTACAATCTAATCTTTGGAAGACACAAACTCCAACTTGAGTTCATTCTCATTTACGTTCTCTCTCAGGAAATGAAACTTGATAGATATATGCTTTGTCTTTGAATGCAACATCAGATTCATTGAGATGCTTATTGCACTAGAATTATCACAAAATATTGTGACTAGCTCCTCAAACACAATTCTGATATTCTTCAACATTTGCTTCATCCACAGAACCTGAGTACAATTATTTGTTGTTGCGATATATTCTGCTTCTGTAGTAGATAGAGATATTGCCTCTTGCTTTTTTCTCATCCAAGAGACCAATCTTCTTCCCAAGAAAAATGCACCACTACTAGTACTTTTTCTATCATCCACATCTCCTTCCCAATCAACATCTGTATATGCATGAAGAGTGAAATCATTGTCCTTTAGATACCACAATCTATAATCAATTGTCCCCTTGAGATATCTAAAAATTCTTTCGACTACCACAATGTGAGATTCTTTTGGATCAGCTTGAAATCTAGCAACAAGTCCAATGACATTCATGATATCAGGTCTGGTCCTAGTCAAATAGAGAAATCCTCTAATCATTGATCTATACCTTTTCTAATTTTCCTTGGGGGAGTCATCATCTTTACTTAACTTACATCCGGTTACCATAGGTGTACCTACTAGCTTTGAATCTTCCATTCCAAACTTCTTCAGCAATTCTTTCACATACTTGGACTGGGATATAAAGATACCTTTATCTGATTGAACAATTTGTAGACCTAGGAAGAAATTCATCTCTCCAAACATTGACATCTCCAATTCACTTTTTATCTAATCAGAAAATGATTTTCACATACATTCATTTCCACCAAAAATGATATCATCAACAAAGACCTCAACAATTGGGATGTCCTCATGATTAATCTTGAAGTAAAGATTACTATCAGCAGCACCTTTGCTAAAACCTATCTTAAGCAAATATTTATCCAATCTTGCATACTAGGCTCTTGGAGCTTGCTTGAGTCCATACAAGGCTTTTCTCAGTCTACAAACCATATCTCCCTGATCAGTCAACTGAAATCCTTCCGATTGCTTAATGCAGACTTCTTCCTCCAAATCTCCATTTAGGAATGCTGATTTGACATCCATCTAATACACTTTAAAATCTCTGAAAGTAGCAAATGTAAGAAACAATCTAACTACCTCTATTCTTGCCAACAGAGAAAAAGTTTCTTCAAAATTAATTCCTTCCACTCGAGAATAGCCTTTGCATACCAACCTTGCTTTGTTTCTTACAACTTCACCATCTTCATTTAGTTTATTCCGGAAGACCCATTTGGTTCCAATCACATTTTTGTCCTCAGGTCTAGGAATAAGATCCCAAGTGTGGTTTTTTTCAATTTGCATCAATTCTTCCTCCATTGCTTTTACCCAATTTTCGTCATTGCAAGCTTCACTTACTGATTTAGGTTCAATCTTTGAAATCAAACAAATCTCTTCTTGATCTTCAGTGACTCTTCTACTAGTTCGAACACCTTTATTTCTATCTCCTATGATTTGATCTTTAGGATGATTCATTCTTACATACCTGGGGTTTTTGGGAATTGCTTGAACTTTAGTTTCTTGATCTTGTTCCTCAACATCTGTACTATTTTCTTGAGTTCCTAGAGTTTCTAGATCAATCTAAATCTGAGTCAGAGTTTGAACTAACCTTCCTTGACTTTGACTTTCATCTTGATCATTTGAATCATATCTGCAGAACCTAGAATGTCCTTCCTTGCTCTCATCAACTCTAACATTAGTACTTTCAACAATCTTTTTCAACCTCTTGTTAAAGCACCGGTAAGCCTTACTTTGAGTAGAGTACCCCAAAACATTTCCCTCATCACTTCTTGCATCAAACTTGCCTAAATCCTCATCTCTTTTGATATAGCATTTACTACCAAAAACTTTGAAATATCTCATAGTAGGAGGATGACCAAACCATAGTTAATAAGGGGTCTTTCTAGAATTGCATTTGATCTACACCTGGTTAAGAGTGTAGGCAACAATACTTATAGTTTCTCTCCAATAAACTTGAGGAACATTTGTTTCCATCATCATGGTCCTAGCAGCTTCTTGAATGGTCCAGTTCTTTCTTTCCACAACTCCATTTTGTTGGGGAGTCCTAGGAGCAAATAACTATCTTTTTATGCACACTCCTAATTCTATCTCCTTGCACACTCCTAATTCTAGTAGGACCATAGAGATCAGTATGTACTAGTTTCAAATGTTCACTTAAATCTTGTTCCTTACTTTTGAATGAAGTTTAATTCTGTTTCCCCAATTGACATTATCTACACATGCTATTAGGTTTCACAAGTTTTGTAAGATCTCTTACAGCCTAAGTGGTACTTATTTTGACAATGTTATCAAAATTCACATGACACATCCTCCTATGCTATAACCAACTTTGATCTATCTGAGAAATTAAATAACTTTTTCTAGAGCTACTTAAATGAAAAATGTTACCTCTAGTTTGAGTACTGGATATAATTTCAGTTCTGGAGCTCTCCAAGATTCTGCATTTGCCATCCTTGAATCGAAGATCATAACCTTTGTCAACCAACTGTCCAACACTGAGAAGATTATGTTTTAGTTCTTCCACATACAGAACATCATTGGTGCTATTATTACCATCAAAAGAGATGGATCCTCTGCCATAGATTCTACCAGCTGAGTTGTCTTCAAATTTCACAAGCCCTCCTTCATAATTTTCAAAATTCACAAACTTACTCTTGTCTCTAGCCATATGATGAGAACATCCACTATCAATCACCCATTCATCTTTCTCAATAACTTGAGCAGCCAAGGCACTTTCCATATTTGCATAGCTAGCAAATTTAGAGGACACCGGATCTTATTCTTTGATAGTAATGAACATCCAATCATTTTTAGAGGAACCTCCATGATCAAATTCATCATTTGTGACTCCTTCTCCAGCCTCTTCGACATAGTAACATTTGTTCTGATTTTTGTATCTGTTAGGGTTTGGTTATGAAAACCTCTCTAGACATCTTGAGGCAAAATGACCAATCTTATTACAAGCAAAACATTTGAGTGGCAATTTTCCTTCATACTCACCGGATCCTCTTGGCAATCTTTTGGAAAGAAGAGCTTCAAGATCTGCAATTTCAATTCCAACATCTTCAAGATCCTTCCTTGTCTTCACGAATCTGTTTGATCTTGTAGAAGAGATTTCACCCAGATCATATCTTTGTTTTCCATATACACTGGCCTTAAATGCAGATTGAGAATCACCAACTTCACTTAATTCAAAATATGAAATTTTGCCAACCAGTTGATCTCTTGTAACTTCTAAGATAGTTTTGATCTCCTCTATAGCAGTAACCTTATGTTTGTATGAATTAGGTAAAGATCTGAGCACTTTTGATACAATCTCCGATTCTTACAAAGTTCCACCAACACACTTGATACCACACACAAGTTCATTTATCTTTTGCATGTAGATTGTGATGTTTTCATCTTCACTCATCCTCAGAGTTTCAAATTTTCCTCTCAGACTTTATAGCTTGGCACATTTGACAAATTTATCGGCTTCATACATATTCTCCAACTTTTTCTAGATTTCATGAGCAGTTTTTAGATCAAAGACATTTGTCATTTCTGAATCAGTCAGGTTACTCAACAAAGCTTCTTTAGCTCGAAGGTTATTTTTAGCATCTTTGAGTTGATCTAGAGTTGAAGGACCTTTCTCTGAAGGTTTATACTCAACATTGGTTATGACCCAATAGGCATCACCCATGCATTGCAAATGGTACTCCATGTGATTCTTCCAAACAAAATAATTTGTTCCATCAAATCTTAGATTATCCTTCTTGTAGGTCGACATCCTAGATTTCCTCAAGTGGTCAAGCCTTTATAGGAGGATCTGGGTCTGATACCAATTGTTGGAATTAGACCAGACAACTAAGAGGGGGGGTGAATTAGTTGTCACACAAAATAAACTTTTTCTGCTATTAACCTTCTTTATTAACTTACTATCAGATTAATGATGTAAACATTAAAGCATAGACCAACAACATATGAGCAGAAACATAAGCAACGCACTTGACACCAAGATTTTGAAGTGGAAATCTAGTTAAGGGAAAAAACATGGTGGGGGTTAACCCACAAAGATTTGTACCCTGTTAAAAGTAATTTAGAAAAGTAGAAGGCACATGCCTTCGAGCGCACTGCCCAGAGCTCATTGCTCAAAAGAGAGGCTCACTACCCATAGAATTTATTTAGAATAGAAAGAATTAACTAAGAAATAGCATCTACTTCATGCCTAGTTTAGTTTCAATGAATGCTCACAAAACTTCTACTTTGCCCCAAATTCTTTTTCACTAATTTTTCACTCTATACTTCTCTTGCTCCTTTTCTTCTTTGCTCTACTTCTGATCCCTTATTCGGATTTAATCTATTTTGCTCAAGGATGATTTTTAACAACTCTTCAACAAGTATTTATACACTTCATCAACCTTGGAATGATCAACAAGGTCAGAAAAAATTAACACGGATCTTTACACTGTCGGCCAAACATAGCTGAGACTTGAATCTTCCTCTACTAATAGGCCACGCTTCATGAAATGATCTTTAGATCATCTGCAACATGCCAGGAACATTCGGTCAGCCAAGACTAGGAAGAACATCAACTTCAAAAAGGAAATCTTTAATAACAAGCTCAAGCTCCAATGAGGACCTCCAACATAGTAGCTACACAATCTAGAGACCTCCACAAGCACATTGAATTCACCAATAACATCCACTCTAAACCATATTACCAGAATCATTTGTATCTTCCTCCGGAACCTCAAGAACATTGTCTGCCATGACTGTCAAACTAGAAGAATGGCTTGCAGACCTCCAAACCATGAACCACTGGAGTTGATGATACACACTGACTTCCAAAACATGCCTTCAGATCTGCAGACCATAATATTTCACTGTGGAGCAATCTGGACAACTTACTGTCATTGTGTCTCTTCTAAATACTGCAAAATTTGGTACTACTTAGATGGCCATAACTTCTTCAAATCTTCATGCGGACTTCTCAATTCTTAACTGGAACTACCTCTAACAATCATCTACACAGCCATATGGTCTATGAAAATTGAGTCTTCATTAATTTTCTCAATATCCTCAACATTTCAATCTCCTAAACAGGCAACAAAATAAGGCACAATTGACACCAATGACAACAAGAATATGTTGACATCAATGACAATACCACTTAGGCAAATATTTGTAACACAACACACTTGCCTTGGTAATATGGGACCTAGTGGGGGGAGGAGATGACCCTAGTACTACACTAGAGTATGACACTTACTATCTTGAGCATAGACCTACTAGGCTAACCATCCCCAGCGTGGTAGGTGGACATGATCGACAGGTGGGAGAGATGGGGGTAGAGGGCTAGGAGGCAGAGGTAGAGGGTTGCAATGGTGATTGAGGAGGTGGCTGAGCAGGATTGAGACCAAAAGGATGTTACTAAGAGTCTGAGGCAGGTAGATGTGGAGATGGGAGAGACAGGGCAATAGGATGTCCCAACATCAAGCTTAGAGATAGAGCGATTGCAATACCAATTTCAGGTGAAGACTCATAGGTGGACTAGGGAAGAGTTAATCATAGTGAGACTTAGCCATAAGAGGGATGATGCCATATAAAAGTAGCAGGGTAGACACAGGTACATGTGCTGGCACAACCATAGGTGCTGAACACTATAGAGCTATCTCACATTACTGCAGAACGAGATGGGGCTGTTACCATGAGACTGCAAACTGAGTCAGCCCTTCAGAGGGTGACTCAAGAGAGATACAAGTAGGGATAGATTAGCCCACAGTGGCCTTGGTGATAGAGTTATCCTAGGTTCAGCATGAGTTGACCTAGGTGTAGACACCCAAAAATGACCATTTCATCGCATCACTTGCATTTCATCAATTCTTCCTAAATCACCTGCATTTAACGTTAATTAAATAATCTAATTATTTAATTAATTTCATCAAAATCATTAATTTTCCTCTAAATCACATATTTTCAACATTAATTAAATAAATCCTCTTTATTTAATTAATTTCAATAAATTTCCTCTTTATCCATTCAAATTAAATAGTTTCAATTATTTAATTAAATCATTATTGTCTTTTAAAATTCAAATCCACATCAATTGAATAAATTAATTATTTAATTGATTTATCATTTAAATCCTCTTATCTATAATTAAATAATTTCTAAATTATTTAATTAAATCAATTATTCTTCCAAATTTAAATAAATCATTCAAATTTATTTAAATTGAATATCTCTTCTAAAAATAAAATAAAATCAAATATTTTAGTTATCCTTCATCATGCAAAATAAATTAAATCAATTTATTTGTTTAATTTATTTAAATCTTCAAATCTAATCTATTTCTTCTATCATGCACAAACAATTAAATAAATTTATTTATTTAATTTGCTTTGTTTATCTTCTATTTCGTCTAAAAATAAATCTTATTCATCATGCACACAAAATTAAATAATTTATCATTTAATTTTACTCAAATCATGCAAAAAACAAATCTAAAGTTGAGTTAATTGACTTAATCATTATTATTTTATCACCAACTCATAAAGTAGAAAAAAGCATTTCTATTTTTATGAAATCTAATCATATCTTTTTCACATCTTTTATAACAAATCAATCAGTTAACTCAATAAAAATATCTTTTTGTGTGACACGTGGCAGGTCCACATTCATCATGAATCCTAGATTTATTTCATCCATTGATTCTATTGAATTATCTGGACCGTCGATCGATCTTTATTGAATCCTATATATATACCCCCTTCACTCCAAAAATCCTCTCCAATCTTTTATACATCTAAGCTATAGGCATTCTTACAATGCTTTGAGCATACTACGTATTGTTGAGCACATTACATCAAATATTTGAGCACATTATCTAAATCTGCTTGTTGCAACACCATGGGTATGCAACATTATTGAACAATCCACATCTAACAAAGAGAACTATACAATCTAGGTGAAGGCTTTCTTGTTTTAATTTGATTATTCATTGATATTGGTGTTTTCTTAGATTGATCTCTTTATGTTTAGGATTGAGTTGTTGATTATCATTGCTTTTGATTTTATTATTCAATCTCAATTTTATCCTATACACACCAAGTTATCTGAAAGGTACAGTATTATAGAGGGCACAATGTCGCACCAACAAACCAAAGGCAGCCCAACTTCAGAGAGTAGAGTAGATCAGGGGCCTTATCTTCGAGGAGATCTCAGGGATCTGTTATGGGACCACCACTAGAACCACCACCATCAGGGACCAGAGATGAATCTTCAACAGGGAGTTCGACACATGGTCACCCTTAGACATTTGTGATGACTTGATGATGCCTTTAGGCTATTTGTATATATATTTTATGGCTCTTGGTAGCCCATTGTATGACACTTATCCATTTTTGATATATATAAGAGATGACATGCTTTTGATGACCTATACGATGTGTTATGGATGAGGTTCATGATTTTTATGTATGATGTTTTGATGTATATGATGCTATCGATGTATATGACATGGATGTGTATTATGATTATGGATAGATGTTATGGATGATAGATATGTAATAGGATCATACATTTAGATGATGACAAGCTTATAGATGGCAGATGGATGATAGACATGTATTAGGATCATGGATTTATATGATGGCATGCTTATAGATGTGAGTCTATATATATAATGCTTATAAATGTGATGTCTAACATGCATGTTTTTGCAAGATTTCTATGTGGATGAGAATGATGTTACTATGGATAGAATAAATAATGTTGAGAATGGAGAAGTGATAATTGATCAATCTTCATGAAGGCTATTGATTTTATTAGGATATATGGGTGGATGGATCGAGATATTTTTCTTCGGTTATGCTTTATAAAATGTAAAGAGAAATCCTTATTTTTATATAGCATATGGATATTATGCACCAGTGTATATAAGACCAAGGTGACAATGTATCCAATGCATAGTAGATTAACTCCGCAAACAAACAGATTGAACTTATTCATACCAGACATAATAGAACCTTGTTGGAATGCCAATGAAAAATAGTCTTAGCGTAGAATGATCCTAATACACATAAGGCTTTTACAAGATCTCAGATGAAAAGGGTATTGATATGCAAGATGCTAATTCCAACATAAAAAAGATAAATATTAGCTTGAGTAGGATAATAAGAACATCCCACAAACACAACATATGAAAGCAATGACCATGTTCCAATCCATATAGTATTGCAACTACCAAGATATAAAAGATCAAGGTAGTCTTGATTAGGTAATAGAAAGGAACAAAAGATAAACCAAAAGGAATTAACCAACTGATAAAATAAATACACAACCATCATATCTCTTGCCAAAGAGGGTGCTCATGGTAGATTGGGCCTTATTATAGGAAATATATATTTGTTAAATGATTTGGATTCTAGATAAATGAATGTAGTGGATGAGGCAAGTGGTATGTAGAAAAAAACACTGCTTCAAGAGTAGTCTTTTACTTCTGATTTGATAAGTACTTGAGCTTTCAAAGGATGCATAGTTCATTTTCTTCTTGATTTAGTTAAGTCAGGGTGACAGGTGAATAGGATAGATTGTGATAGATGGATGAAGTCAAAATTTGGATTTATTATGAGTTGTGATGGATGAAAAATGTTTATGAAAAAATGGGTGAAAGTGGCAATTCCTCTTGAGACAAAATAAGGATCCATTCCTAGACCTAGGTTAAGGAAACATGCCCCTAATTAGGTACAAGATTTATTATGGAGAATGACAGATGGCTGGACTGACTATTGTTAGAATATGAAAAGTTTAATAACCCAAAAAACTAGTGCAAACGAATAGATATAAAACTGTGAAAGCAAATGATATAGGATTAAAATAACAACACAGATTTAGTCTCCACGAGAGTAATGCAAATGCTAGAAGAAAAATAGCATTATGAGGATGCAAAAGAAAAAGATTCCTAATACAAGCTAGGTAGCATGGTTATATAGAAAAGGGAGGGGGAGGAGGTGGCAACACCAACCAATAGAAGGCAACCATCTATCGGACTAAAGATAGAAAAGTATCTTCCCAAGATAGCTAATGGATGCTCACTTGTAGGAAGGTGACACCTCATAACTCTTTCACCTAATTAAACATTATTTATTAAACTAAGCAAGATTAATAAAATGTGTAGGAAAACTTAGGAATAAAGGGAAAATAAATAAGCCAACTAGGAAATAAAAACCTACACTAACACCCTGGTGGCTCCTTTAGGGTTTTGGGTTTTAGGTATGAGAAATTATAAGTCTTTGCCCTTTGAAGAAACCCATTAAACCTAAGTCACTAAGCTCGTGCACTTTATTTCTAATTCTCTGTTGACCACTTGTGGTAGGTTTTTGGTCCCTTAAGTCATGACTTTAAGCCTTTATACCTGTTAGGTGACTCACCTGTGTCTTAGGTTTTACCTTCTGTGGCTCATGAAAAATTAAAACCATTTCTTAAGTCTTCCCATAAGTTAAAATTTTAATAAAGTGAAAATTGCAGCATCACATCGCATCATCAATGATGTCATCACCTCGTTGCACGGACACAACATGGTGACACCTATCACAAGAATCTATGCTTACATCCCATTACATTAGGAATCCTATGCTTTCCAACCATATGTTGCTAGATGCCAGTATAAAGGTAGTCTGAGGGGAAGCTTTGATCTAATGGTTGTGCATCATCGCAACGGTATCTTGCAAGAAGGAATCTTCACTATGCAGTCATGAGATGGAGACACGTGGCCCTATTTTATGAAGGAGTTTAGAAGTGAATTAAAAAAGGACACATGGGGGCTTTATCACACCCACGTAGGGTAGGTAAAGTGGTGGCCCACTGACCACTGTGACGCTGTGAGGTGATGCCACGTGTCTATGATGGACAAAGGTCATGTGGTCAGCAATGGATGTACATCCTATGTGGCTCATCTGGATTGGTCGAAGACTTTTCAAACATGATGATCAAGATTTTCAAATCTTGCGGGTGAATGGTGTTCGTGGATCTTACAGGAATGAATTCAAAGCAATGGCACAGTTTTAAAATTTTATGGTGAGTGTTGAAGGAACCCTGTAGAACGAACGAAAGGTAATGGCTAAGGCTACCTCCATTAATGTAGTAGAAGCTATGCTATGAAGCTTAAAAGGAAGAAGAGTTAGGGATTTGCACATTATTTCTTCAAGTACATCCAAATTTTAGGTGCACAAAGAATTCTCAAGCAAGCGAAGAGAAAAAATTTAGGACTTTACAAGTTCAAACCAGTAAGTTCATTCTATCTTCTTGTACCCAATATATTTTTAAGTTGACTACTTGATTAAGGAGGTAGATAGTTACCTATGTAAGAAACCCTAGCTTGCTATGATAAGTCTAAAAAATGAGTCAAGCAAGCTAGCCCTCCACTTCTAAGCGCTGCTTAGATGAGGATCTTATGATCTAGCTTCCAAGTTCTACCAAAAGGGCTTTGAATCTGCATGGTCCAGGTGGGCTCGATGATAAATTTCTTGATTATTAGAGATGCTATACTGCCTGTTCCTAGTTGGATCTTGTTTGAACACTGGCATAGAAGAATGGATTAAAAGGCCCTCATTTATCATGCCTGGCAATTTGATCTGGCCAAGCTTATTTGCTCCAATTTTTTCCCTAACCCTGACCTAGTTAGGGCAATAGCTACAATGAGATATGATCCTACTACAAGGATGGTTATAGCAAGAAATGGTTAAAAAATAATCAAACTCACCAAAGGATACATTGCCACTGTATTTAACTTGGACCCTATGGCTAAGAAGACAATTGACCTAGCTACTTTGAAGAAGAAATATCAGACTATTAAATGTGTTTATAGGGATTACAACCTAGCCAAACACAGGCCAAGGGGTGTAGATGGCAAATTGGTGAAGATTTCAGCTAGCAAACAAGAGCATTTTCACTACAGCATGTTCATGGATTACTTTGTGAGGACTTATCACAATTTGTACTAGGTATTGGGGAGGGATACCTCAAATAATATGCCCATTTCTCTAATGATGATGGAAGTTGACATTCAAAGTCAGGATCCCAAAGAGCCATATGATTATGCCACTTACATTGCTAACAAGATGCACAAATAGATGATAGAAATCAAGAACAATCTATCTAAGCTGGATGTCCATGTTGAATTCACATTGTACTCCATGCTATGCCACATGCTTCTATTTTCTCTATCTGGGATGTGGCACCATAACTTACATGTCAAAATAACAAATGCTTAGGGAAATATGTTGCTAGTGCAGGTGTGGACTTGCATGTTGGATATTCATTGCACAACTACAGATTATGTAATTTTTGAAGAGTATTTTGTGAGAAGGATACTTGGTTTCCTAGAGCCAGAAGGTGAGAGGCTACACCCAATGTATTGGATTTCCTAAGGTCTTTGGACAGGACCTGTCACTTGGGAATTGACCACAATTGGGGTGATTAGTTCTTTCATGAGCACACTACTTGCATTAGGGTCTATGGATGTGAGATCCCACCCCATATCTTGCCTAAATATGTGCCTAAAAGAGTGGCATTCTTAGAAATCATTAGAAAATTAAATGATTCAGACAAGGAGCACCTGAGGTGACACAAGAAGGGCTCATTCTTTCCTTCTTCCATCAAATTTAGTGATTTTTTAATAGCTAACAAGAGTGGGCTTGATCAAATTACTTCAGTAATGCAATGTTTTGGGATGTATTTTGAGCATCCAAGAATTTTTGACTCTGAGGGATTCATCAACAGGATAAGGGTCAACACGGGAAGGCCAAGCTATACTCATCAGGTTGACCTAAATGAAGATTCTACTAGGAATTGCTTCACAATGGATGAGGTCCATCACTTGAGAATCAAGTGGGACACAATTATGGTAGGTGAAAGAATGAGAAAAAAGTATAAATGCAACATATCAGGGTGCCTTCTCAGAAGTGCAAGACCCTATTCAGAGAATTGAAAAGATGCTAGAAAAAGCAAAGCAATTGATTGCTACTTCTCTTGTAGGAGAAGAGAGACCAACACATCAGCGTGGTAGCTCAAGCAGAGGATATCTTGCTAAGAGGGAGTCAATTGACCCCTCCCCTGCCAATAAAGCAAAAATTATTGATTTGGAAAGCCCTAAAGAACTTGAAGTAGTAGATTTAGAGGGGGAGGCAGAAGAACACATACAAGAAGTTGCCCATTAAGTGAATTCATCTGATAGAGTAAGGCCCTATTCATCCCCTGAAAATAGGGTAGTGAGAACAATGAGAAGCCAAGCTGTGGAAATTTAAGATGTCAGAATAATGGTTTGTAACAAATTTTTAGAAGATAATGAATTTATAAACACTCTTGAATTCAGGAGTTATGTATTAAAAGTAAGAAGTGAAGAGTTTCAAAAAAGGATTGAAGATGCTAAAAGTGGAGTAGACCCTACTGAATATGAGGCCAGTCAATCCATTAGTGTAATGACTCCAGAGGAGGGGAGAGCTTTGGTTGCAAAGAGTAACATCTTACTCCTTCCTCACTGGACCCTATCAAATGCAATTGCATTTGACACAATTACCAGAGATGACTCTGATATAACATGTGAACAAATAGATAAGGCTCTTTCTGGTGTAGCCTTCAATCCTAGGTTTGAAACATTGGCTATATGGGCTCTAGCCCCAAACAATAACAAACCTAGGGTTGAATTGGGGGAATTGGTAGTAGATGTGATAATAAAGACAGTATCTGACACCCATGCCCCCTAGGATGCAAGCTTGAATGTCTAGGTTGCACAATTTGTAGAAGCAATTACCAATAAATTATAGAAAGATCATAATGAGCTACAACTCAATTATGCCCAGGCAATTGCAGAGATAAACAAGTTAAGGCAACAATTGTCATTAGAGGCTAGCACTTCAGCTCCCCCACCAGTGATTCCAATAGTAGAGTGCTTCCCAGTTGATATTGTAGACATCCAAAATTGTCCCAACTTTGTCCATGTCTAGCAACACCTTGTTAAACATTATCCTAGACATCTTGTAGCATTTTGTCCTAATTTCCCTAATCCATTAAGCCAATTAATTAAATAAATTTTATTTATTTAATTAAAATCCCATTCAATCTCATCCTCATCCTACTTAGCCAATTAATTAAATAAATTTTATTTATTTAATTAATTCCACATCATATCCCATCTTATTCATCTATCTAATTAATTAAATAAATTTTATTTATTTAATTAATTTCCACATCATATCCCAATCCTATCCTATTCATTTATCCAATTAATTAAATAAATTTTATTTAGTTAATTAATTTTTCAACTCATATTCCAACTAATTCAAATATTTTATTTGAATTAAACACTCATCTTTTATCACATTCTAACACTTGTCCAGTCAATCATGTGTTGTAATACAACTTTCATTCATATCCTTCACATGCACAACTAATGGGAGCTAATTTTAGTATTTATCTACACAAGCACACCTAAGCCTTATCTTCCCTTGCCACATGTCACATGACTACAATTTCTTGATGTGCAAGGAAACCTAACTTAATCCTATCCATCAATTTCATCTAAAGCCCTAATTGATCCTAGCCATCCATTTGAATTAAGCCTTTCCTATAAATCAACCCCCTCATAAGCCATTAGCATGCATTGAGCTTCAAGTAACATTATTCTGCCAAATTATCATTAGCATGCATTGATCCTCAAGTAGCCACATGCTGTTGAAATATCATTAGAGCCTTTGCATCCTTCATCTATTATCCTCATATCATCTTCATCTTAATGTTATGCTGCAGAAGTGAGCACCCAACATTCTTCCAACAATAATCCTTCAAAATCTTGCATGCTCATGCGAGGTGGAGAAGAGCAATGGAGATAAATCGAGCATAACATGGAGATCGGTTTGCATTTACATTTGTTATTTTGATTTTCATGTTGTCTTGTGCTTCATTGTGCATTGCTAGGGTTTTTATCATTGTTGTTTATTCATTTGCCCTGATTTGCAATTTTACCCTAACTACATGTGGCACGCCCGGTGGGACTCACTTTGCTTGATCTTTTTTTGCAGGTTTTTGAGTAAAAATTTGCATTCATATAACCCCCATTGTTGAGTTTTGCAGGTTTAATTAACTTTTTGTTGCAGATCTGCTACTTTTTGGACAAAACCCTAGGTTTTAAAGATTTTATCATATCTTCCAAACGGCTACAAATTTTTCTATAAGATTTTAGCATACTTTTGTCCATGATACAAGGAAGCTACAGCAGAAAAATTTTGGGTTTATCATGATTTTTGTGGGATTTATCACGTTTTTATGTTTTTTCATAAAATCGCAATTCTGGGCTCAAATCAGTGAATTTTTTAGAAATTTTTACATTTATAGAAATCTCTTGAAATTATAATGGGGATCTATGTTTTTTAGATTTAATTTGGAGGTTGTTTATGATGTGAAAAAATTAGGTCTTTGCCGACTGTACCGTTTCCATAAATCTGCATTTCTGGGCGCAAAACAGGGAATTTTTCTAATTTCTTTACATTTTTGGAAAGCTCTCTGAAAATTAATGGGGGTCTCTTCTTTGATTTTTTAATTTTCAAACTAAAAATCTATCGAAATAATCAAATCTAATTTAGCTATGCATATAAAATTACAATTTTTCTTGCCTGATGAGCCTATTTTTTTATGCCTGCATTATAATATCATTTTTTTTATGTTGTAGGTGATCATAAGGAGCTGGAACAACATTGACATCAACATCTATAGCAACTTGGAAAGTGAAAATAATCAGGTGCGATCATTTCATTTCTCATCTTCTAATCATTGTTTGCAAACACATTTAGATTTTGGGCATAAAATGAACAATTGTTTGCAAATTCACATCAAAAAATTGGGCTAAAATGAACCATTGTATTTCATCACATTTGGATTTGGGTTTTAAAACAAACAAGTACTTGCATTGTCTTTCACACATGGAATTTCTAAGGTTAATGAACCCCATGCGATTGTGACCAAGTAAATGTGTATGCTCTCTCCTCGCGTCCCAACACGAACTTGGAGATCAAAAACATTTACTTGTGTTGCTTTTGTTTAGCCTTAGGGAGGCCTGCCTTGGTATCCACCCCAAGGGAACGACCTCAAGTGGTACTTTCATCTAGTCCGCTATAAAAATTAGAGAATAAGGCGAAAGCCAAGTTTAACCAGTATTAGCGCTCACCATACAGTGCTAACTCGAAAGGAGGTGTACCTTTGTGTCTATTAAAACTCCTAGTAGGGTTAGTTAAAGTCTTAAGTGGCTTGCTGGATGCTCGTGGGGTGCCGGTCCCCCAGATTTTCACTAGAACCTCCTTGTGATAGTGGCCTTGCCTTTACTAGGACTTATTGAAGTGTCTTCACGTGCTTGCTTAACCATCATCACATTCTTCCAAACTACAACTTGCTTATGTGTCTTACGTGAGTGATTCATGTGTGTATATGCATAATCATTTGTTTGAATATTGCCACATCAAGCTCTAAACATCCAAACACATAAAGACAAGTCATCCTACACATTCTTCCAATAACATTCAAACCCAATCACTTTCATCCCAAACATAGCCAAGTCATCCAAACAATCCACATCATCATCAAACCCTAAACAAGCACTTGCTAAAAGGACTTAAGACAAACACTTGGTGACAACATGTCTACACTAGAGGACCTAGAAGTCAAATTCCAAAGATTCCTCCAAAATCTTTATCAAGGATCACAACCCCTAAACCAAGACACCATTGAAATATTACAATTCTTCATCCAAAAAGCTCAACCCCATGCAAGCCAATCACCTCAACTGCAACACTTCATAGCCCAAGTCCAACATCTTTTAGCCACTAATCAAGCTCAACAACTACATCAATCCTTAGCCATTCACTACCAACCTAATCCACCTCATAGCCACATGTCATATCCATCCACCTCCTATCAACTTAATCCACATATCCACCAAGTTAATGCCACATCAACCTATGAACATCCACCTCAAGCTTATCCAATCCCTCATGCCACCATTCCAATGCACTACCAAGCCCATCCACAAAGCAATCAAGTGATATTACAAGAACAACATGCAAGTCCAAATAGCCCTTTGTACATAAATCAAGTAAGTCCAAGTACACCTTTTCAACAAGACCACTTGATGCAGAGGCATCCACACTATAACCTTCGCATATAGCATGGATGTCTGCAGACCAACCTCATCATCATCATCTTCGCCATCATCATCATATTTCCTAAAACCACCAACAGCATCATCATGTTTCGGACGATCACAATCATCCTCCTGTCGACTACTATTCACTTCCTCCGCCAGTCGCCTATCATCATCATGATATTCAGCGGGCGCAAACATCCTCCGGTTGCACTGTTCATCGGGCACCAAACACTAGCGGCATCATGATATGCAACACTTCCTTCGTCAGCAGGATAACCGATATCCGGTTGTCCCAAAGATCCTGATGACGATCACCTTCAGCAGCTTACCTTCGATGCTCCGCTACCCGACGATACAAGCAACAGCATCATGATCTACTTTATCCGGTTCTCTCGAAACCTCCTGATGATGTTAACACAACTTCCTGCCACGGACTTCCGCCGATACCTTAGCACTTAACGACGGCAGGATAAACTCGCATAAGGGGATATCTCAATATCCTGATGACGATGACGTCATATCCTGATGACGATGACGTCACCCAATACCCTGATGACCTCTTCAACACTTAGTCAAAAAAAACAAACTTTCATCCCCGCTTCTGCTCGCAATACGCGGATGTTTGGCACTCCCGATATGATGATCCTGATGCCGATGCACTCCTCCTCGGCTCCTCCAGATGATGATCACCCCGACGAACTCACACTTCATGCACTCGAAAGCGTCATGCTCTCCTTCACTTATCCGGATGACGATATCCGAACTGTCTGTAGGATATTTGCAGAAATATCCTGATGATGTCGTCTTAGCGAACTTCTTCACTTAGCAAAATTTCACTTCGCCGATCCTCCTGGGATGACCCGATCCAACCTCAGGGTGGTCTTCCAACTCGAACTTCTCAACTCGACCTAGCACATGCCCATGCTAGGGTCTTCAACATCTTTCAGCCGCAGTCCTGCACACCTGCATGCGAACAAACAAACTACCTACTAACCTACTGTACATTACCATTCCACCGATCAGATGAGTCAACCGGTGGAATGGATCAGGAAATCCATGAAACCCTCTCAAACCAGCAAATCAATTACACAAAGGAATCCAACCAGAGCAAGAACACAAACAGGATCTTTATTGATTCAAAGATGCAATACAATATGATGTTCCTCACACAGAACACTCACCCTCCTTTGCGCAATACAATACTATCAATCGATGATATCTCTCTGTCTATGCAATATCAAACGATCCTCATGCTTATAAAGATTATCCTACGAGTACTACTGACCCGACTCCAAGCGGCTGGGAACTCTCCAGGCGGCTGGGAGAACCAACCGATCATACATCATGACAGCTGTTATAACTAACTACCTAAAAATAGTAAAAGCATGATCTTATCGTGATCAGCATGACCTTATTACATGCAATTGGTCTTAACAGACCTTCTTGGAAACACAAGCAAGACCTATAACTACTAACTGCCTTATCAAGACCAGCTGTCAGGTAGGTGCTCCTGCACCATACTCCCCAAAAGAAAAGAACTCATGTCCCATGAGTTTAGCATGGGTAAGTCCTCCACCTTTACACTTTGCCTTGTCAATAGTCCGACCTGCTCCAGCTTTGTCTGCTGCTGTCTCTTGGCTTCTCCAAGGCTTCTGAACTGTGACTTGCTTTCTGGCAAGTAAATCCTCATGCCTGTTGATGTAGGCCTTTGTCTCAGATACCCTGTGTTTATCAGGTTGCCTGACCAGAACCTCTGTCTGAACTGCTTCTGTAGGGTTCACCTCAATCTTTATAGGACAAGCAATAGTCCCAACTATGACAACATCCTTGTCATACTTCTGAACTGATGGTTGGTTGCACCCCTGTTTCTGAACCTGCTGCTGACCTCTGTCAGTCAACACTAAAACTTTCTTCAGCTTGTTGTCTGCAACAACCTCTTTCCCTGCAGTGTCCTGAACTGCCTTTATGCCTGCTCCTCTAGGCATCTGCACAAATTCCTTCTTTCCCATTAAAATGATTTGAGCTGCCTTCTGTACTGCAGCTTTTGCCTACAATGGCATCAACTTAATGATCTTCCCATCCTTCTTGATGGTGTAGGTATTAGCATACCCATCATACAGTACCCTTCTGTCAAATTGCCATGGTCTACCCAACAGTAGGTGACAACATTCCATAGGCAATATATCACACAAAATTCTATCCTGATATGGTCCAATCTGGAAATCCACATATGCCTGTTCAGAGACAAAAAGTGATTGACTATCACTCACCCAAGATGCCTTGTAAGGGTGTGGATGTGGAATCCTTTCCAACTTCAGTTTATCCACCATTTCCTGAGATACCATGTTGTTTGTTGAACCAGTATCAATGACAACCTTACATACCTTACCTTTACTCTTACATGTGGTCTTGAAAAGAGCTCTTCTTTGCATCATATCCTTTGATGCCTGCAAACTAATTCTCCTTAGCATCAGAGACTCTCCACTCTCTGGATATCCATAATTATCAGGCTCTCTGTTGGAACTCTGTGCACTTTCTTCTACTTTCTCTTCTTGTACCAGTTGTACTCTCTTGTCACTAGTTCTATCATTTCTGGATGATGAACCTTTGTTTTCTGGACATTTGAAAGATGGATGACCAAACTCACCACAGGTGTAACACTTTCTTGAAAATGTAGTAGAACCTCTACCACCTCCAAATCTTCCTCTATTACCTTTCCATCCACCTCTGAAATCAGACTGTCCCTGTCCTTTACCAGTGTCTTCCTGACCCTCATTGGTTTGCTTTTGTGCAGGGGCTGCTCCTCTTCCCCTATTGTTTCCTCTTCCTCTCATGGACTTATCATGTCCTCTATTCATCTTTTCTTCAATCCTGATTGCCATTTGATAACAATCCTCCACATTCTTAGGGTTAGCTAACACTAACTCATCCTGTATGTTAAACCTCAAACCAGCCAAGTACCTAGCCACCTTTTCTACCTCATTCTCATGATGACCAGATCTCATACTTAACAGATAAAATTCCTTAGTATATGCTTTGACATCCCTGTCTTTCTGCTTTAAAAATTGCAGCTTCTTAAACATCTGGATTTCATAATCCCTTGGCAAGAATTTACCCTTGATCCTTGCTACCATCTTATCCCAAGAAGTGATCTTAGACTTCCCTTGTTTCCTTCTCTCGGATTGTACATAATCCCACCAAACCAAAGCATGACCTCCTAACTTGGTCTTTGCAATCTTTACCTTCTGATCCTCAGCAACATCTTCACATTCAAAGTGATTATCAAGTGCAGCAATCCAATCTAACAACTCATCTTCATTCAAGCTTCCAGTATACTTGGTAACATCAACCTTTACCTTAGGTTTTTCACTCTGCACTGCTTTTGCCAATCTCTGGTCTTCAGCATCCAGATCTTCAGCTACCTCTTCATACTCTTCAACAGTATTTTCATCTTCTTCAGACTCACTGTCTTCCACTTCCCTCTTTTTGTTCTTTTCCAGGGCTGTCAGCCTGGCTTGAAGTGCTTCAGCAAGCTCCTTCATCTTCCTCATCTCTCTAGCATGTTTCTCCTTCATCTCCTGCAATTCCCTTGCAGTACCACTACCTTTAGGAGGCATTTTGTCAACCTCTCAAACAACACACAACACAATCAACTCTACCTCTGCCCTTTCGGTGACAGAATCAACACACAACAGCCTAGACCTTTTGCTGAGCTCTGATACCACTATGATGCAGAGGCATCCACACTATAACCTTCGCATATAGCATGGATGTCTGCAGACCAACCTCATCATCATCATCTTCGCCATCATCATCATATTTCCTAAAACCACCAACAGCATCATCATGTTTCGCGTTACACAGTCAGCATCATCATGTTTCAGACGATCACAATCATCCTCCTGCCGACTACTATTCACTTCCTCCGCCAGTCGCCTATCATCATCATGATATTCAGCGGGCGCAAACATCCTCCGGTTGCACTGTTCATCGGGCACCAAACACTAGCGGCATCATGATATGCAACACTTCCTTCGTCAGCAGGATAACCGATATCCGGTTGTCCCAAAGATCCTGATGACGATCACCTTCAGCAGCTTACCTTCGATGCTCCGCTACCCGACGATACAAGCAACAGCATCATGATCTACTTTATCCGGTTCTCTCGAAACCTCCTGATGATGTTAACACAACTTCCTGCCACGGACTTCCGCCGATACCTTAGCACTTAACGACGGCAGGATAAACTCGCATAAGGGGATATCTCAATATCCTGATGACGATGACGTCATATCCTGATGACGATGACGTCACCCAATATCCTGATGACCTCTTCAACACTTAGTCAAAAAAAACAAACTTTCATCCCCGCTTCTGCTCGCGATACACGGATGTTTGGCACTCCCGATATGATGATCCTGATGCCGATGCACTCCTCCTCGGCTCCTCCAGATGATGATCACCCCGACGAACTCACACTTCATGCACTCGAAAGCGTCATGCTCTCCTTCACTTATCCGGATGACGATATCCGAACTGTCTGCAGGATATTTGCAGAAATATCCTGATGATGTCGTCTTAGCGAACTTCTTCACTTAGCGAAATTTCACTTCGCCGATCCTCCTGGGATGACCCGATCCAACCTCAGGGTGGTCTTCCAACTCGAACTTCTCAACTCGACCTAGCACATGCCCATGCTAGGGTCTTCAACATCTTTCAGCCGCAGTCCTGCACACCTACATGCGAACAAACAAACTACCTACTAACCTACTGTACATTACCATTCCACCGATCAGATGAGTCAACCGGTGGAATGGATCAGGAAATCCATGAAACCCTCTCAAACCAGCAAATCGATTACACAAAGGAATCCAACCAGAGCAAGAACACAAACAAGATCTTTATTGATTCAAAGATGCAATACAATATGATGTTCCTCACACAGAACACTCACCCTCCTCTGCGCAATACAATACTATCAATCGATGATATCTCTCTGTCTATGCAATATCAAACGATCCTCATGCTTATAAAGATTATCCTACGAGTACTACTGACCCGACTCCAAGCGGCTGGGAACTCTCCAGGCGGCTGGGAGAACCAACCGATCATACATCATGACAGCTGTTATAACTAACTACCTAAAAATAGTAAAAGCATGATCTTATCGTGATCAGCATGACCTTATTACATGCAATTGGTCTTAACAGACCTTCTTGGAAACACAAGCAAGACCTATAACTACTAACTGCCTTATCAAGACCAGCTGTCAGGTAGGTGCTCCTGCACCACCACCAAGCACCATTGATAGATCTAAATCCACCTTTCCAACAAGAATCATATCCAAATCCCAATGGCTCCTTGTACATAAATCAAATGAGTCCAAGTTATCCTATGCAAGACTTAATTACCTTTGACAAGGGAGATACCAATCTAGAGTGGCCTCCACCATCCAATCACATCCCAACACCACCATGTGATCCTATTCCTAGTCCATTAATCCCTCTACCTTCCAAACCACCAAGCCCTCCATTACCTTCATCACCATGTCATTCTAATCCTTCACCAAAGGATGCGGCTGAGATAGTTTTACAAAGAATGCTTGAATCAAAACTCATTGAACTTCCCCCCATCAACCCATGTGAAGAAAGTCCATATGATGAACATGATTATTGTGCATACCATAGGACCAAAGGCCATAATACAAATCAATGCCCAATATTTGTCTCAATTGTTTGCAAGGTGTACCTACCTATAATGGGAAATCATCCCACATCATCCCAATCCCATGTGTCACCCCCATCTAATCCAAATCTTAGCCTATCAAACTCAATTATCCTTCCATCCAATCAAAGTCCTAATCATAAGCCTACAACACCATCTACTATTATCATCCATCCATTATATTGCTCATCCACTCATACCCTTGCAAAGGATGTGATCCATTGGCTACTAGCTAGGAATAAACTATCTCCATGTCAAACACCCATTCATGAACCTATCAAAGAACTTCCAAAGGTCATGTCCAAACCTATAGTCCTATCATGTGACCTACAAGACATCAAGCCTATTCAAGAACCCTCTATCATGAATCCAAGTCAAGAGTCATCCAATTCCATTCAAGCAACCCAAGAGGTATGTCAAAGGTTTAATCCTAAGCATGTGGAAACATTAAGCCCTAGTCCAACTCAAGATCAAAATTCTTTCATGCAACCCATCCATAACATTTACCTTCTTTATGATCAAGATGATACCTATGAAGAAGCTATCCATGAGCACCTTGATCCTATCCATAATCCTATATCTATCCATGAGCAATATATCCAAATTGCTCCTAGTCATCCGCCATCTAATCCTATCCATAATGAGCAAACATTAGCTTTTCATGATGAGACATTTGTCCCCCAAGTAAGCACAGAAGATCAAACAAATAACTTGGATCTTAGTGAACACAATACTAATCAAGATCCTAATGATCCTCCTTCCACATCCACCATCGATCCCATTTCAAATCCATCATGTCCTATTGGTCTCACCACCCTCATCCATGAATGTTCTTCCTTAGGACAACAACAACCTTTGTCCTCAACTTCACTTTCTCCATCCAATAATGAACTCAAGTCTAGTGTTCAAACCACACCTAGTCCTATAGTCCATCACATACTCCAAAACATGAGCTACCAAGGTAAAGGCCTAGGCCTTCATAAACAAGGTATTTCGGAGCCAAACCATGTCAAAGTTTCTTCATGCTCATATGGCCTTGGATACACACCCCAAGCTAAACAAGCTAAAGATGTTGGTAATTCCTCCATCCATCCTAAGCCCACTTTCCATCACAAACCACATCATATACCCAACACATATGTTGCCATTCCAACTCCATCATCCTATAAATGTCAAAAGCATGTGACCATACACCTTCCACCATCCACTTTGCCTCCACTTTTACCAACTCCAAATATCCCTCCATCCACCTTGCCACCATTGCTTCCAACACCTAACATACATATCATTCATAAGCACCCTTACAATCCTAATCATGGCCAACAAAAGCACACATCGTCTAAGCATAAAGCTTCCAATCATTCCATCCACTCCACCCACTCCATGGGATTCGAAAGCAAAAATTTTGATGCCTCTACTTATAAAGCTAAAATCCTACCAAAAAACCTAAAGGTCTTCATACCTTAGGACATAAAGAATCAAACTCAAAGCAAAGTTCATCTAAGCAGCCATCTAAACCCTTACCTCCAAATGTAAAGCCCAAAAGCAAAATGGTTTGGGTTCCTAAGCAAACAACTAGCAAAGCGAATGAGGCATCCTCATCCACATCTCAAGAATCCCAACCACCTATATCCATCCAAGAGCCTATATCCATCCAAAACTTCCATTCCCTTCAAAAAATCCCACAAGCAAAGAAAAAGCACTAAACATACTAAATCTATGTGGATTTCTAAATCACTTCATCAACCATCCTCTAAGCAAACATCTCCATTGCTTCCTACACCACCATCTCATCAAAAGCTTCAATGTTTATCATGGTGTGTGCAGGTGTTGGTCATGATTCCCTTCCACTCCGCAGCACTTCCACACAACTACATCTCCCCATCTTCCATCCATTATCCTACATATCTCCCCCATGCTATCCCTATGGTCCATGCTTTTGCATAAAACTTTTCATCCATCTTCATTCCATAAGCCTATATAAATCCACACCATAAGCCACTAGCCTACCCTACCATAACCCACATCCTAATCCACTATCTACCTAATCCATCTCCCATCCATGCAATCCCTTTGCCAACATCTATGAGCACACTTGACATTGTCTATGCGATGACATCATTCTCTCTAGTGAGACCACCAACATCCATCAAACTAGACACTTGAGTCTCTCCTATCCATTACCATGGTGAAAACTTGGCAAATAGGCACCATGTGTAATTGTCATCCCATCTAAAAAAATAAAAAAAATAAAAAGCAAAAAAAAAAAAAATTAAAAAAAAAGAGAAAAAAAAAGTAAAGAGAAAACCCATTCGTCCAACGGTGAAAACCTGGTAAACAGGTGCCTTGGATAAGTACCATGATGAAAACCTGGCAAACAGGCATCATGTGTAGGTTGATCTTCTATGTCACTTACACTTGGGGGCACATTGTCTCATCCATCTTATCATATCCAACCTCTCATTTTCCATCCTATCCTATCCTACCATTACTATACCATCCTACCATCCTTAGCCATTACATAAACATGCCTATCCTATTGAACCCATTTATCCATTCTCCTGCCTTTTGATCTTGATGAAGACATAGGGGCAAAATGTTGAAACATGTTTGGATATTTCTTGACATATCTTCTTTCCAAACCAAGTCCTATCCATTGACCATTTATCCATCCCATTTAAACCAATCCATCATGTCATCCTATCATCATAAGTGCCATGTAAAATCCAAGCATGTCATCCCTTGGTCATAAGCACTGTCATGTAAAAATCCTAAGCATTACCACCTAGAATGGGGCAAGTTCTTCCTATGCGACATAGCCTTTGGAGATCACATCCTAGCTCCCTTATGATCCATCCACTATGGCATATCCTTATCACGAGCTTTCCATCTTATAGCTTATCCCCATTTGTTTATCATGAGCTTTCCACTATAGCCTACCTATCCATTTATAATGAGGCATGCATCCATCCATTATATGGCCTATCCTCTTATCCATCCATCCATCTATCATGAGCCTTCCATCCCATTTACTATCACCCATCCTTTTATCCATCCTCCTACATTTTTGCATCTAGACTTGGTCTTCCCTTGTTATTGGTACATAGCACCAAAGCTACCCAAATTGTAAACCCATTGGCATTTTCCAAAACACAGAAAAAAAAAATATCCCAAAAACTCCAAAAATATCAAAATATTCTCAAAACACAAAAAAAAAAATCAAAATATGTCAAAAAATCCAAACAATTAAATATCCAACAAAAAATCCAAGCAATAAGATCGATTCAATCACATCAATCCAAAACAATCAACTCCTTCAACACTCAATCAAAATCAATTCTTCTTATCAATAACATTCATTCATCTATTTCAATCAATCACTTCTTCCAATCATATCAATCACATCAATCTAAGCAATGATCTTAAATCCAAGTCACATTAGTCCATATCAAGCAAGCTAATCAATCAAGGAACATTATCCAATCAAATCAACAAGTTTTTGATCCGAATCTTGTCATGAGCCCAATCATATCAATCAATCATCATCAATGGGATATAGCGTTCCCACATCCTTGTGTTGATCTAGGGATATAGCTTTCCCCACAATGACAACACTATCATCATCAAACAAACAATCAATCATTGGTTTATGACTTGACAAGGGCAATACCTTGTTTGTTTTGTATCCTTTGAGCACACTGAGAACACTTGCTTATGCTTAGATTGAGTGGACACTCTAATCATCACACCATCTCTATCATCATTCAAAACAATCCAATCATCAAAACAATCAACCCAGCAATAACAAACATCACAACCAAAGCACATCAAGCCAACCATCAAAATAAATCCAATGACTCCAACAAATCAAAAGCAGCTCAATTCACCACATATCATCCCATCATCAACATTTCATCAAATCAATCTTCATCCTTCAATCATCATCTTCAAATCATTCTAAATAATGATCCAAGTGCAAGTCATCATTAAGCTATACCAATCAAGTTAATCAATCAAACCAAGTTATCCAAACGCAATCAATGGTCTTGATCCTAGCCTTATTGTAAGACAAATCAATCAATCAACTAGCCAACCAACTCAGCAAACAACCTTGTGTTGATCTAGGGATATAGCTTTCCCCACAATGACAACACTATCAACTAGCAACAATCAGCAATTAATCATTGGTTTACAACTTGACAGGGGCAATACCTTGTTTGTTTTTGAATCATTTGTGCATGCTTGCTTGCTTGCTTGTGTGTGTTATCATTTTATCTTGCATTTGTATCAAATCAGTATCATTCCAGCTAATATTCATATCTTATGTATGTTGGAATAGCTTTTTGTACTATCCTTTGCATCTAAGGTCATATCATACCTTTTGTGCATTAGGACTTCGATGCTCTAAGTTTACTTCCTCATACGTTAGACAAGGTTGTATTATGCTGGGGCACAAGACACATTGTCACCTTGGTCCTTATACCTTGGTGCATCATGTCTAGTGATATATCAAACATCATGGTTGCTCACTTTCATTGCAGCATAACACATCATTCATTTCTTTTATCCATACCTTATCATTTATCTTTCTTTCTTAGCCAATCCATTTCTTTTTGAGAGCCTACTCGTGTTTGCCCAACCCGCCTATCCTCTCGAGGGGGCATCCTCATTCTATCATCATCATCATCATTATCCCTATCGATTATCCATATCTTAACTTCTTTGAAATGATGTTACTCGACATCCTATTCATCATCTCGAACATCATCTCAAAGAGGGGCAAAATGTAGACATCCAAAATTGTCCCAACTTTGTCCATGTCTAGCAACACCTTGTTAAACATTATCCTAGACATCTTGTAGCATTTTGTCTTAATTTCCCTAATCCATTAAGCCAATTAATTAAATAAATTTTATTTATTTAATTAAAATCCCATTCAATCTCATCCTCATCCTACTTAGCCAATTAATTAAATAAATTTTATTTATTTAATTAATTCCGCATCATATCCCATCTTATTCATCTACCTAATTAATTAAATAAATTTTATTTATTTAATTAATTTCCATATCATATCCCAATCCAATCCTATTCATTTATCCAATTAATTAAATAAATTTTATTTATTTAATTAATTTTTCAACTCATATCCCAACTAATTCAAATATTTTATTTGAATTAAACACTCATCTTTTATCACATTCCAACACTTATCCAGTCAATCATGTGTTGTAATACAACTTTCATTCATATCCTTCACATGCACAACTAATGGGAGCTAATTTTAGTATTTATCTACACAAGCACACCTAAGCCTTATCTTCCCTTGCCACATGTCACATGACTACAATTTCTTGATGTGCAAGGAAACCTAACTTAATCCTATCCATCAATTTCATCTAAAGCCCTAATTGATCCTAGCCATCCATTTGAATTAAGCCTTTCCTATAAATCAACCCCCTCATAAGCCATTAGCATGCATTGAGCCTCAAGTACCATTATTCTGCCAAATTATCATTAGCATGCATTGATCCTCAAGTATCCACATGCTGTTGAAATATCATTAGAGCCTTTGCATCCTTCATCTATTATCTTCATATCATCTTCATCTTAATGTTATGCTGCAGAAGTGAGCACCCAACATTCTTCTAACAATAATCCTTCAAAATCTTGCATGCTCATGCGAGGTGGAGAAGAGCAATGGAGATAAATCAAGCATAGCGTGGAGATCGGTTTGCATTTACATTTGTTATTTTGATTTTCATGTTGTCTTGTGCTTCATTGTGCATTGCTAGGGTTTTTATCATTGCTGTTTATTCATTTGCCCTGATTTGCAATTTTACCCTAACTACAGATATATAGCCTTTATTGACTGAAATCAGGGAGTTGAAGGAAGAGGTGAAGAAATTGAAGGATGAGAAAAAGAATACAGTAAAGGATATGGTCACCAATTTGATAAATAACATGGTCACCAAACTCTTGGCAAGGGTAGATGAGACTTGGAGGTCTTATTCACAAGTGAGGATTGCCTATGAAAAGCATGGATTAGATAAAGAGAGGATTTCAGTTGTGAAAACAAGATGGTTGCCAAGAATTAGATAGATAAGAGATCTCCTTAGGTGCTCAAGGTTTGATGCATAGGCACCTCCTGAGCTAAAAATGGTAGCAGATATGTTGAAACATTGTGAAGATGTTGCCAATTTTCAATTAAGATTAGATAAGGTTTTGGTAGAGAAGAAACAAGCAATAGAAAAGATGAACACAAAGTGGCAACCAAATATTTTGGAAGGTGATGGACAAACTAAAGATTTAGACAAGTGGAAAACAAAAATAAAAGAACATGCCTACCAATTAATTCCTACTTGTTGTATTGATGGTGATCCAACTATGAAGATGTTGAGCCTAGCACTTGATAAGTTGCACATAGTTGAAATAAATTTTGAAATATTCTTCAAGGAAGTGAAGACTTTGTTGGATGCCTAGTATGTCAGTCATAATGAAAAAATTGTAGAGATAATCTCATTCCAGTGGCCATCTGAAAAGACATAGAGCAAATGGACAGAAAAGTATGGGCTTACATGATTGAAAGGAAAGGCCAACCACCACCCACCCAGTATTGATGAGGCAAATCTCCTTCCAGCGGCAACACATCTTCCAAGTTTATCTATCTTTCCTCTTCTTCTCTCTATTGTAGTAAATGTTCTCAATGCCAAAGTGGGTGGTGCATTGTATCAAACATTCTCTGAAATGGCATTGTAATTAATGTTGAGTACCCATTCTTGGTCTATAAAAGAATTGTGTCACTCATTCTTTTGTGGGTTGAAGATTTTGGGACTTTTGGAGAGTGAATAAAATACACGTTCTTCTTGTCTACTTCATTTCTTGTCTTGTAATTCAATGAGTTTTGTGTTGAATGCATTTTTTGCATAAGTTTTATCAGTTTCATGTTGATTATAAATGAAAAATGGTGCATGCATGTATTTTGTTAATTGTCTCCATGGTTGTATGTGTTCTTCTTATGAATCTAATAACTAAGGGTTATCTAAGACTCTAGAATATAGGTTTTCTATATTGCATGCTTAATCTTTTACTTCTATTCAAGGGATAGATTAAATGTTTTGGGTTAATTATGGGGAGGAATGTATTGCAGTAGGGATATATGTAAGTAGAGTTGATAGGATACTCTGTTTTGGGCAGTGTCTATATGGCAGATACTAATTAACCCCTTGAAAATTGATTGTCAGAGTAGTTTATGCAAATCATTCACACATATATGTCAATGTGACTCCATGCCCTAAGATAAGTACTGGTCAGATTTGGTATTGAGTTTATGATTCGAAACCCAAGTCTTGCATCCAAACAGAAAACAAAAATTGAACAACATTTATAAACATTTAGGATTTTAGGAGTAGTTTAGGTTTAAAATCCTTTGGTACACAACTGGAGTAGGGTCCAAAGCTAGCCCCTTTGCATTTATCTTACAATTTTGGCATTCATAAGAAAGGATTTATCTGCTTTATGTCAATACTAGGTCACACTCAGGGATTTATTCCTATAGGTGTTGAGTAGGGAATACCCCCTAGGTTTTGTAGAGCCTCAAGAAGGAGAGGAAACATTTAGAGTCTATCTCCTGTACTATTGGCCCCTGACCTGAGGATCTCTTTGATGAGTGATGGCTACCTTCTAGGGAAACTTAGGAACTATCGGTTGGGAAAAACCCAACACACCCCCCCTTAAGCGTAGCTTAGGTGGATGAAGAGATGGGTCCCGACAAATCAAGCTCGATTAGGTACCCATGTACATAAAAGTCCCCCTAACAAGAAGAAGTCCCACCAGAAAAGAGAGAATAGACCCCCCAAATAGAGAGAGAAGAGACCCCCAAGATTAGAAAGAGTCAGCACTTTGAGTCAGAGGATGAAGCCCTCAGAAGATGAATCTTCTCGCACCCCCAACAAAACTCACAAATGAAGGAACTTTCTCTTAGTGAAGGGTTTGACGAAGCTATTAACAACCTACTCAGAAGTTAAACAGTAGCAAAGGTTGATAATGTGGCCATGGATGAGCTCCCAGATGTAGTGCATGTGGACCTCAATGTGTTTGGTCTGCTAATGATGGACTAGATTCTGAGAGATCTAAATGGCACTCTAGTTGTCACAAAATATGACTAATGGCCATCTGATCTGGATACCAAACTTAGTGAGAAGATTCTAAAGATAGATGGCCTCAGTGATGGCATTCATATCCCCTTGATACTCAACCTCAATAGAAGATAGAGAAATATTAGACTACTTCTTTCTTGACCAACAACAGGACCTGAACCAAGTGAGAAGCTGTAACCTGAAGTAGACTTGCGATCTTGAGAATCGCCTGCCCATTCTGAACCTATGTAGCCCACCAAGTCAAGATCAATGCCTGTTGCATAGTGAATCCTAAAATTGTGAGTACCCTAAATGTAGTGAAGTATGCACTTGGTTGCTTTCCAGTGTAGCTTATGGGCCTCTTACATAAATCGAGAAACCATGCCTACAACATATGAAATGTTGGTTCTCATATGAGTCAGATAAATGAAACTCCCAACAAGCTATTAGTACAAAGTACCATCAACAAATGGTGAAGAACACTAAACCTCAAGTTTGACTCTAGAAAGGAAGGGAGTCATAGTAGGCTTATAGTTAGCCATATGAAACTGTGAGAGAAAATCTAGAGCATACTTGGATTATGTGATGGTGATCCCGGAAGTAGACTTGTAGATATCAATCTCGAGAAAGTAATGTAACAAGCCCAAGTTAGTCATCAAAAACCTTTCATGAAGGATAGATTTGATTACCCTAATGGTAGATGAAGAATTCCCTATGATTAGCAAGTCATCAACATACAAACCCAGAAATAGGAGTGAATCATCCTACTGTAAAATGTAGACATTGGGATCAAAATGGCACCGAGTGAACCCAACTGTCATAAGGAAGGAGTCCATCTTGGCATACTAGGCCTAAGGATCCTATTTAAGGCCATAGAGAGACTTCTAAAGATGGAACACAAGTGAAGAATCATGAACGAACCCCTATGGCTGCTCCATGTAGATATCCTCCTGAAGGTCACTATCAAGAAAAGCACTCTTCACATCCATATAGTGTACTTCCCAACTATTGGTTGCAGCAATGGAAAAGACAAGTCAGATGGAGTTCATTTTGGAAACTGGTGCAAAAGTCTCAAAGTGTTCAATTCCAAGAACCTGGGAGAATCCTTTGGTGACCAAGCGATCCTTATGCTTATCAACTGACCCATCTACTACAAACTTTATTTGATAGATCCACTTACATCAAACAAGTTTTCTTCCCTTAGGAAGAGGGACAAGATCCCAAGTGTGGTTCCTCATCAGGGAACTATACTCCTCCAGCATAGTATCCTACTCAGGAATACTAGAAGCCTCTCAAAAGGACTGTCAATTAGAGGCAGAAGTAATGAAGACATGTGGAGCATCCTAGAATTATAAATGAGTCTGCCTAGTGTCTGGTGGATCCCCAATCCAATCTTCTGTAGACTGCAAGGCCTATCTAGTCCAAAGTGGACTAGAAGTTGGAGAATGTGGAGGGTAATCATCACCCTCTAAATGATGACTAGGAGAGGAAGGAGGTGAATTCTCTGAATCGCTCTCAGCATCATAAGTGGAGGTGGAAGACTCGTCATCATCAAGAATCTACTCAGGTGAATCTAACTCATTAGAAGATCTATCATGTAACCCAAGTGACTCCAATGTCAAAGTACAAGGAGATGGAGAAGTGATAGGATTATAGATTGAAGAGCCCTCAAACTAAACACTCCTCTCAATGAACAACTCATGTGTAGTAGGGTGAAGCAGCCGATAACCCTTCACACCATCAGGATAACCTACAAATATGCAAGGCCTTCTTTGCAGATCCAAGGCCTTATGCTTCTTTGCAGGAATGTGGGCCCATGTAGGAGAACCAAACACTTGAAAGTGCTTAACTGATGGTTTTTGATCACTCCAAGATTCAAAATTAGTAACTCCCTTCAAGGCTCGGTGAGGAACACAGTTTTGAATATAACAAGCATAGTTAATGGCCTCTTCCCAACACTATGGTGCAAGAGATCTGGAGTGTATCATTTAGTTTACCATTTCCTTCAAGGACCTATTCTTTCATTTTGTAACACTGTTCTACTGAGGATTGTATGGAATTGAATACTGCAAATCAATCCCCTCTAAAGTGCAAAACCACTCAAAATGATTGTTGACATATTCACCACCATTGTCAGTGCACAAAACTTTGATGGCTTTCTTAGATTGCTTCTCTACAAAAGTTTTGAAGTCTTGAAAATGATCAAATGCCTCAGACTTCTATTTGAGAAAGTACACCCAAGTATAGAGAGAAAAGTCATCAATAAAGGTTAAAACATATTTGGCTTTGCTAAAGGATGGACAAGGAAATGGTTCAACCAAATCATTGTGAACTAACTCCAATATTTGTGAAGCTCTCCATGCCTTACAAATGCAACCTTGGAAAACACCACTTGAAAACTAAACTAAAGGCAACCCTGTGACCATACTCTATTGGTTGAGTTGTTGCAAGTAGTGGTAGTTAAGATGGCTAAACTGCTCATGCCATAACTTACATTATCTAAATGAGTGAGCGAAATGGTTGAAGGAGGATCAAGAACAAAGTGAAAAAATAGATAGAGCTGTGACTGATGATCTGCTCTCCTAACTACAACTATAGAACCACTATGCAACTCATGAATCTCCACTGAATTAGGAGTAAACTCAACCCGCTTGTTTGAACCTGTGTGAGTGATTTGATATACTAATAGGAGATTAGTTGATAATGAGGGCACACAAAGAACATCTTGGAATGTGCCATCCCCCACATCAACATACCCTCTCCCACATACCTCAATAGGAGTGTCATCATCCATCAAAATAGAAGGCATAGTGCATGGCTCCAAAGATGCAAGTTTGTCCTTAGATGAAGCCATGTGGTGTGAACACCTAAATCAAGGACCCAAGTGGATTATTGTGAAGCAACTACTACAAGGACCTTGCCCTTTCCTTTCCCCTTGCTATTTTCTTTTTCCTTGTTAGACTCCTCATTAGAACTCTATTTGATAGACTCAAGAACACTGATATTATTCTTATCAAGAATGTGTGTCAAGTGATCAATTTGTTTCTTCAAACACTTATGTTCATCATGACTAGGTCTTTTACAATAGGCACATTGGACCTTCTCTTTCTTAAGCTTGTCACCCTTAGAAGATTGGGTCTCATTAGTTGCTTTTGAAGCAATTGGTATCTGATCCTTCTTCTCCTTGCTATTCTTTTGTGCCTTGGTTGGCAACCAGGGCATGTGACTTAGAGTATTTAAGAGTGCCCATCTGGATTAGCTTATCCTTCTCCCATGTGAGAGAGATAGCAAAGTCATCCAAAGATGGCATGGTGAATTGAGTGCCAAATGCACCCTTAGCAGCATAGAAGGTAGAAACAAATACAGAATATTCTAAACTTAGCTTAGAGAGAAAACTAAGAATCAGTTGTTCATCTTTCTTTTCAATTCCACATTGTTGTAATTGCAGCCTTAGAGATTTCAATTTTGTGAAAAAATATTGAATTTTTTTGAAGTTACATGGACTTAATCTAATTAGTTCATTTTCCAACATATGACCCATCATTGAATCTTGTGTGCCAAATAGTGTTTCTATCTTTGTTCGGATTTCATTTGGTGAATTCAAAGACTCAATGTGAAAGAACAAATCAGGAGAAATAGATAAACACAATGTTTCATAGGTCTCATCACATTTGTTAAACACTTAGCTTCATCTTTAGCAAGTTCAGTTTCAAGTCCCATTGTTATCCTATGTAATCCAGCTTTCCTTAAGTAGATTGTCATGCGTGATTTCCACTCAAAGTAGTTGTAGGGAGTTAAGATGGGTACTGTTGTTTGATCTATGATGAAGAAATGCTAAAAATAAGAGAACACACATAGGACAACCCTCCCTTTTCACTCAATCAAAGAACCCCCCAATAAAGGATGATTTGGTACTTTATAATTCATACATTTACAACTACCACTAGAAAGAAATACTTAGTCTTGATCTCGATGCATTACAAAAACCTCACAAATTAGGTGTATGTTGAAAGTATAATACTGGAATTGAGCCAAGTGAAACTAACAACACCATTGTGATCTACTCAAAAAATCATGCACTTTCAAAAAAGAATCACCTCGATTCAAGGACGTATGAGAAAGTTATGAGTCTTCGAAGTTCCAAAAATAGGAACTATGTAGCGTCACCTGTGATTTCTAAGAAAAATATGTATTGGAATCAAGAATCATCTACGCCACTGCAAAGAGCATGGAAAAATAGCCAAAATAAAAAGAAGCTCAGAAAACGGAGCCAAAATGAGGAAGAACAGAGCCTCTAAAGTTTTCTTTCTGTAGAGGAAAACTAATGCATTGTAGAATTAAACAAAATCCAGGGTTAAACCTAACTGAATAGTCCACTCTATCATTGTATTCCTACATTGAATTATCAACTAGAGATGCTTACGATGATGCTCGCACTATATATGCCTTCAAGACTCATTTCTATCCTAAACTATATCATACAAACTTATTCTAATCAACTTAATTAACTACAGTTCACAGAAATGAAAGAACAACAAAAATAGTTAAAAACCTAGTTGCTACAGGTACCCCCAGCATAGGCTGAAGATAGCTATATTCAACAGAGAATCACATAATTAACTTGAAATACATAGAATGAGAAAAGAATTAACACTAACCTTCGGAGGACTTCAAAGATGTATTCTATTCATGCATATTGACTATCAGAAATATCAATCATGATTTCTTACTTACTTCACAATGCAATGTAAAAGATAACATGAAACAGTCTAACTAGAAATGCATAAATAAATAAATAAATGTATGAAGCGAGAGTTAGTACCTTGAGTGGCCAACTCAAGGAACTATCCCACTTCTTCTGGAAACTAAATCTACTCCAGATCTTCACACAATTTCATAACATTTAGTTGAATTCAATTCATATCAAAGACAAAATCTTCTTATGGTGCAGTCACGGTAGGAGGGTTCACAGAATTAACTATTCGGACAATGCAGCAAGAGTAAACACAATGGAAACAGTTTAAAGAGATAAGCAAAATCAATATTCAGTCATTCAGTATATCAAAGAATTCAAATACAATCATGCCGGCAACATGCGGGCTTACAATTAGGGATCAAAGGCCTAAATACATACATGCACAAGATAAAGCTTTGAGGTCCTCTCACGAAGGAGCCAGCTATCTATCTTCTAAATTATGAGAAATAGTTTCCTAAGGATCTATTGCATCAATATATCAACTCCAGACCAAAAGATTCCTCCGCATCGGCCAAGGAAGATCACAAATTCCAAAGAAGAGATGTAAAATGTGAACACAGATAGGTCAGACCAAAATGCATAGACGCTTCTGATAAATGAATGGAATGAAGTGTGGATCTATGAGGAAGGTCAGCCATGAACCAAAGATCATTGAATGATGTGTCATTAGACTCCACAGATCGGGAAATGCTTTTGCAAGTTTCTCCTTCAGCTGATTGTCTGAGACTGTCAGGATGCTCTGCTCTGAGAAACAACCAAATTCTAATAGAAATATCTTTCTGGTAACTGATCCAAATGCTCTGAATTCTTGATACGATATAGATGAATGAATGTAGATGCTAAGTCCAGATCTGAAAGATGTGAAATGCAAAAACTAGACCACAAACTGAAACTGCTTGAACTGAATTGGAAAATGAAAGAACTGAAATGCAAATTGGTTTTTGGTTGATGCAAGATTACTCTTGAACTAGGGATGCTCCTGCATCAGACATCCATGGTTTTTGAAAAGTGAGTCCCTCACTTTGTTGGGGCTAAGGGAGAACCAAGATGGTCCACCTCATCCTAAGAAATCCATGATGAATCTTCTTTCGGTCTACCTTTCCACTTCACAAGATATTCTTTGTATTGTCTTCCTCTAGTGTTGCGTCCAACTCTGCTATCCAAAATGCCTTCAATGCTTGTTGTGGTAATTACTTCTTCAAGTATTCTTCCATGTTGTCACTGAACTCTACTTCATGATAATGATATAGGTCTGCAATGTTGAAAATAGGTGATATACCCAATGTCTCCAGTAATTCCACTTCATATGCATTTCCTGAATCAAATTTCCTAAGTATCTTACAAGGTCCAAACTTTTTCATCTTCAACTTGTTATATGTCCCAACTGGAAATATTTCTTTTCTCAATATACCATTACTTCATCTCCAACTTCAAATTGCTTATGTCTTCTCTTCTCATCAGCCTTCTCTTTGTACTTATTGTTCATATTCTCCAAATGCTTCTTCACCTGATTATGTACTGTCTTCATATGATCTACAAATTCTTCTGCTTCTGCATTTCTCTTTTCTTTTGTATTGATGTCTTTCAATTCTGCAACTCCTCTAGGATTCACTCTGGTAATAATCTCAAAAGGTGTTCTTCCAGTACTCCTATTTACTAGATTATTGTATGCAAACTCTGCTTGTGAAAGAATCAAATCCCAACTTCTAGTTTTCTCTCCAACCAAACATCTCAACAAGTTTCCCAAACTCCTATTCACTACCTCTGTCTATTCATCTATCTATGGATGAAAAGTAGAACTAAACTTCAAATCTATCTTCATCTTCTTCCAAAGTGTCCTCCAAAAATATCCAACAAACTTTGTATCTCTGTCTGAAACTATACCCTTAGGTAATCCATGCAATCCCACGATCTCCTTGAAAAATAGGTTAGCTACATGCACTGCATCATTTGTCTTCTTACAAGGTATGAAATGAGCCATTTTTGAAAATCTGTCAACCACTACAAATATTGAATCATGTCCTCTCTGTGTCTTCGGTAATCCCATTACAAAATCCATGCTTATGTCTTCCCAAGGTCTCTTCGATATTGTCAAAGGTTTATATAATCCAGTGTTCTGACTACTCCCTTTTGCAACTTGACAAACTCTACAACTCTGCACAAATCTCTAAACATCCTTATGTATCTGAGGCCAAAAGTAATTTTCACTCACCAAAGCTACTGTCTTATCAATGCCAAAATGTCCTACCAATCCACCACTATGCTTCTCCTTGATCAAATTATCTCTCATTGAACTTCTAGGTATACACAACTAACTTCCCTTGAACAACATATCTTCTTGAATGAAATAGTCCAACCACTTACTTTTGTCCATCACAACAGGTTCCTTACATGCTTTCCAAGGTTCTACAAAATTAGTGTCTCCCTCATACATATTCTTCAATTCATCAAATCCCAACACTTCAACTCTCATCTCTGTCAACAAGTTTCTTCTTCTACTCAAGGCATCAACAACTTTGTTTGATTTTCCACTCCTATGCTTTAGCACAAAAGTATAACTCTACATGAACTCTACCCATCTCATATGTCTTTGATTCAACTTACCTTAACTATTCAAATATTGCAAAGCTTGATGATCTGAATACAACACAAACTCCTTAGGTAACAAGTAATGTCTCCACTTCTTCAAGGATTGAATTATGGCATAGAACTCTTGATCATAAATTGAACATCTTTTCCTTTCATCATTCAACTTCTCACTAAAATAAGCTACAGGTCTACCTTCTTGACTTAACACTACTCCAATTGCATTGCCACTTACATCACAATCAACTTGAAATAATTTATTGAAATCTGGTAATGCCAAAACAAGTTGCTCTGTCACTTTCTGCTTTAACAACTCAAATGTTTTGTCTACTCTGGATGTCCACTTGAAATCTTTTCAGTCACCTCTCATTGTCTTTGTCATAGGGTTACAAACTGAACTAAAATTTCTAATGAACTTCTGGTAGAAACTAGACATTCCATGAAATGATCTAACTTCTCCAATGCTCTCCAGTGTAGGCCATTCAATAATTGCTCACTTTCGTAAGGTCCATCTTCAATCCTTCTATAGAAATCACAAATCCCAAATATACCAACTCTTCCTTCATGAAACTACACTTTTTGATGTTTATCAGCAATTTCTCTTCTCTCAATCTCTGCAAAACTTGTCTAATATGCCACAAATGTTCTTCTTTTGTCTTACTAAAAATCAGAATATCATCCAAGTATGCAATCACAAACTTACCCAAGAATTTCTTAAGAACTTCATTCATCAACCTCATGAAAGTACTTGGTGCATTTGTCAATCCAAAAGGCATCACTAACCACTCATACAATCCTTCATTTGTCTTAAAAGCAGTCTTCCATTCATCACCTTGTCTGATTCTGATCTGATGGTATCCACTCTTCAAATCTATCTTTGTGAAATATTTTGCTCCACTCAAACAATCCATGATATCATCCATCCCAGGTAAAGGAAATCTATACTTAACTGTGAGCTTGTTTATTTCTTTGGAATTAGTACACATTCTCCATTCTCCATCCTTCTTCGGTGCAAGCACTGCAGACACTGCAGAAGAGCTCAAGCTTTCTCTGATCAATCCTTTTCTCAACAACTCTTGTATCTATCTATTCAATTCTTCATTCTTTGTCGGTGTCATCCAGTGTGCTGCTTTGTTAGGCAAACTTGCTCTCGATCTAAGATCCATGTGATGGATGATACTCCTTATAGGTGGTAATCCTTTAGGCACATTATCTGATATGATGTCTTCATACTCTATCAGCAACTCTCTTATCTCCTCTGGTTCAGTCTCTTTCTTTAATGCTTCAAGCTTTTTAGGGATCAAGGCATAACACATACTTTCCTATTTCAAATCATCCATAAATTTCCTTCCATCTACCAAATAGATTATAGAATTCCCACATACCACATCCTTAGGATCATCCTCCAAAGGAATCAAAGTAATTCTTTTCCCACTTGATGTTATAGTATATGTATTCTTTCTCCCACCATGTATAGCTTTTCTATCATACCACACAAGACTTCATCATGATAAGATCCAATATGAAATTTCACCAAACATTGTTCACTCACCAGTACCTTATAATCATCCTGAATCCATGCTATCTAATAGGGCTTAGGGTGTTTCAATCTTTCCAACTTCAACTTAGTCACCATCTCCTCTGAAACCAGGTTATCTAAATTACCACTATCAATTACAACTTTGCAACACTTACCTCTTGATTTGCATCTTGTCTTGAATAGACTTTTCCTCTACGATGGTTCCTCATTTGCCTCTATTTGAAATAGTTCTCTCCTTATCACCAATGATTCTCCTTTCTCTGGATTGCCATTTGAACTAGGTGATCCAAGAGGTTCTTCAACATAGGTTGCTCTTCCACTATTTTCAATCGTCTTACTTGTACTACCTTGATTACATTCAAATGCTCTATGTCCTTCACCTCCACACTTGAAAAAAGTACCTCTGAATGTTCTCTTATCAAATCTTCTTCCTTCTCTTCTATATCCTTCATTCTGGTATGCAATAGGGTTTCCTTTCTGGTAAAAATTTATGTCATCTCTCCGGTAAGCATTGTTATCTTTGTCATCCTTCTTAACTAGGCTGTCATATTTGTTCTAATCTGTAAATGGTCTATCACATCCAGAAAACAATCTTCCTCTCTGAAATTTACCTCCTCTGCCTCTCCATCTCTAATCATGCCTCTTATTCAACTTTTCTTCAAATTTTAGGGCAGACTGATATGCTTCCTCCAAAGATGTCATCCTTACCAAGATTAGTTCTTCTTGAATGTTCAATCTCAATCCATTGATGTATCTTTCCACTTTCTCCTTGCTTTCTTCACTATGTCCTATTCTTATGATCATCTCATGAAAGTCTTCAATGTACTCCTTCACAGATTTCTCCTTTTGTCTCAGATTTTACAATCTTTTCAACATCTCCAACTCATAGTCAACAGGTATGAACTGATTCTTCAGTTTTGTCACCATCCTGTCCCATTTTGTAATCTTTTCTTTTCCTATTCTATTTCTTTCCAATTGAACTTCTTTCCACCATGTAGCTAGCAGCATGCCCTTTCAACTTTGTCTTTGCAAATTTCACCTTCTCCGGATCTTCAATTTCCTCACATTCAAAGTATTCTTCCATGTCATTTATCCAGTCAATCAATTCTTCAGGGTTCAAATTACCAGTATAATTCAGCACATCAACTCTAGGTCTCTTTCCAATCTTTGAAATAGATTGCAAAATCTTGATCTGATCTAATTCTTCTTCTTCGTTACCTTCTAGGGTTTTGCCAGTTTGTTCAACAGATTGAAATTCTTCTTCATCATCACTTTCAACATTAGGTCTCGGTGTCAATCCTCTTCACCTATCTTCTTCAATAGCATCCAATCAAATTTGCATCGTTCTCATCGATTATGTCATCTCGTCCATTCTATTATCCCTTTACCAATAAGAGGAACTCTTCGTAGCGGCATCTTCCTAGGATCAAGTGCAAACTGCCTTAATTTGGCGATCAGGCTACAAGTGACAATTGCCTCACAATCAGAAATTGGTTGCAACACAAGTAACCTACCTCAGATCGACAATTTGTCCATAGAAATATCTTAGGGAATCCCCTTCACCAATTCACTCCAAAGAATCAAACTTTTGCTCTGATACCACTTGGTGTAGTCACGGTAGGAGGGTTCATAGAATGAACTATCTATACCATGCATCAAGAGTAAACATAATGGAAATAGCTCAAAGAAATAAGCAAAATGCAAATTTAGTCATTTAGTATATCAAAGAATTCAAATACAATTTGGTCGGCAACATGCGGGCTTACAATTAGGGCTCAAAGGCCTGAATACATACATGCGCAAGATAAAGATTTGAGGTCCTCTCACGAAGGAGCCAACTATCTATCTTCTAAATCATGAGAACTGCTTTCCTAAGGATCTATTACATCAATATCTATCAACTCCGGGCCAATAGATTCCTTCATGTTTGCCAAGGAAGATCACAAATTCTAAAGAAGAGATGTAATGTGTGAACATAGATAGGTCAGACCTAAATGTATAGACACTTCCGATAATGAATGGAATGAAGTATGAATCTTTGAGGAAGGTAGGCCATGAACCAAAGATCATTGAATGATGTGTCATTAGACTCCACAGATCGAGAAATGCTTCTGCAAGTTTCTCCTTCAGCTGATTCTTTGAGACTGTCAGGATGCTCTCTCTGAGAAACAACCAACTTCTAATAGCAATATCTTTCCGGTAACTGATCCAAATGCTCTAAATTCCTGATATGATGTAGATGTTAAGTCCAGATCCACAAGATGTGAAATGCAAAAATTGGACCACAAGCTAAAACTGCTTTTGACTGAACTGCTTGAACTGAACTAGAAAATGAAGGAACTGAAATGCAAACAAACTGAAATGCAAATTATTTTTTGGTTGATGCAAGATTACTCTTGAACCAGGGATGCTCCTACATCATCTTTAGATTTTATTCAAAATCAAAACATGTCTAGAATAACAGATAATAGATAACTGTAGAAAAATAGAGTAACGACTATGTCGATAGAAAGTAAAAAGAATAGCTAACCAATCAACAAACTCATCCCCTAACTTATAAAAAAGTGGGAGAGTTGTATGTAAAATTCTAACTAACTGCGATCATTAATTCATCCCTGGATATCAGGATATAGTTTGAGATCATCTTATTAATCTAGAACAAAGGAAACAGAGTCCTATTTGAATAGAAATCCCATACAACGGCTCATGAATGCAAACACATAAACTGCGGTTAGACTTCTAGAACAAGTCTTCTTCTTCCTTGCATTTATTCTTCCATGATGACCACGTTCATCTCCATCGATATTCATTTTTGGCACTTGGATTGTACTTTAATCAATTCCCCTGTTCTGCATTCTGCTACAATGACTCCTTCCTGGATGCTATGCCTTTGCTGCACAAGGTTAATTATTCCAACATATATACACAAAATAACCTTTCATATTACACTTATGAAATCCTATCTATATTACATGCTTATCAATAATTTAAAACATCCATTTGATAATATAATCACCATATTCTATTTATCAGCATAGGGTTAAAGTCTCTGGAAAGTATATATGAAACAACATAAAATAGAGATAATGTATGTGAAGTCTTTGTAGAACCATATAGAAAAGGTCTTAAAGGATATGAAAAAAGTATCAAAGGAGGCCAATACTTCATCCCAACACTTTCCAAAGTGAAAACTCCAACAGAAGGGGGTCTGTGAGAAAAAAGTTGATCTCCGCCAAATTTGGCTCAATTTATGTCATATTTAGTGATGTTGCCAAATGGATAGAGTCCTCCAATTAAATTACAACTCAGCCAAAATAGTCAACCTCCAGCTAAAAAAAGATGTGCCTATCTTTAGAAAACTGCCAAAAATCTACCAACTATAGAGACTTTGAACAAAACTCCCTAAACTTGGCACAGAGACCGAGGAGGTGGCACAAAGGCCAAAATGGCATGTAGGCTTGAGTAATGGAAGATAGATTTTAATAATAAAAAAACAAATTTGAATGTGAGATTAGGGGCCAAAGGTCGCACCCCAACCCATAGTGGTGACTTTGTGAAAGGTCCACGACTTGTTCCTTAAGGCGTGAGGCCTTAAACAAGGCTTGTGACCTATTCAAAAGAGCTTATGGCCTTGAACAAGGCCTATAGTCTATCCAAGAGGGGTCGTGGCCTTAGGTAAGGAGGGGTTGAGGCCTTCAAAGGTCGAAGCCTTACTCCTTTATTATTATTTTTTTCTTTTTTGTTTTACAACAAATAAATTGTTTTTTATTAAAAAACCCTGCTTCCCTTTTTTTTAATATATATTTTTGAATTTTATGTAGAGAAATCAAAACCATTTGTAGGAAATACAAAGTTTTGACAAAAAGATTGCTCTAAAATGCGTGTTGGGGGGCCGAAATGGCCTTCCGACAAAAACAATTTTGCCTTTTCTTACTCTTGGCACTGAAACTGGTCATGCAATATGTCAAAATTTATCTATGAAGCCTCCTAGATGCAATGAGATAGTCCTTTTGGCTTGAAAATGCTTAGATTGGAAGTTGCCTTCTAGATCTGAACCTGAAACGTTGGTTCTGCAACTATGTCAAATGATCTCTGAATTTGGTGAAATGAAAGCCAAATCTGACTTTCTTGATCCTCTTGAACACATTGGAATAACCAAAAATGTTGCTAGTATAACCAAAAATACTACAATCACCCAGATCTCACAAAACACATATGCAAAACCTAGAGGTTAAAATGTTTCTATCAACTTTTCTGATTCTCCATATCATCCGAAGATGCAAGAGAAGTGCATACTGGGTTTTTTTGGAAAACCTATGACAAAGATTATTATCCCTCCCCAAATCTCTCAAGTATGGAAACTAAAATCTATTCTTGCACATAGAAAAGATTTGATACCATGTTATAATCTGAAAAGATTAATAACCCAGAAAATTAGTGCAAACGAATAGACATAAAATTTTGAAAGCAAATGATACAGGATCAAAATAACAACACAGAGTTAGTCTCCACAAGAGTAATGAAAATTCTAGACGAAAAATAACATTATGAGTATGAAAAAGCAAAATATTCCTAATACAAGCTAGGTAGCATGGTTTTATAGAAAATGGAGAGGGAAGAGGTGACATCACCAACCAATAGGAGGCAACCATCTATCAGACTAAAGATAGCAAAGTATCTTCCCAAGATAGATAATGGATGCTCACTTTTAGGAAGGTGACATCTCATAACCCACTCACCTAATTAAACATGCTTTATTAACCTAAGCAAGATTAATAAATGGTGTAGGAAAAACCCAAGAATAAAGGGAAATAAATAACCCAATTAGGAAATAAAAACCTACACTAACAACTATGAAGGATGATACTAATGGATAACAACTGACACTGACAATTTCCAAGCCATGATAGATGGGTATGTGGAAGATGCAGAGGTCAATAACTTTATAATTGTTGGATGGGGTTTTATTTTGGAATGGGATGGATGAAGACTTAGTAGATGATGGGTGTTGACTCTTACACATAGTGCTTGTTTGCCAAGTTTTCACTATAGTACTTATCCAAGGCACATGTTTACCCAGTTTTCACTAGAGGACGGATTATTTTATTTTGTGTTTTTCTATTTTTTAATTTTTTTGGATTTTATCTTTTTTTTGGATTTTTCTATTTTTTGAAATTTTTGGATTTTTCTATTTTTTTTTAATTTTTTCTTAATTTTTCTATTAGAGATACTCTGAGGATCAAGAATAGAATTTATTAAGATGAAAACTATTGATGGGTTCATCTAAAGGAATGCCTTTACGTGTGGCCAATGTATAAGCTTCTAATCCATAAACTACTGTAACAACAAACAGTCCCAACCAATTAGGATCAAACTTGCCCTTTTTGTCTTAATCCTGTTGGTTTCTCTAATTTTCTTTAAGAACAAGATCACCTACTTGAAATTGTCTTTCTTTGATCTTCTTATTATACCTTTGATGAAGGTAGTTTTGATAGACCTGGAGGTGATTTAGTGTCGCAAGACTCCTCTCATCTAGTAGCTCTAGCTCATGTGATCTAACAATTCTGTACTCCTCTCCATCAATGAGATGTTGCATGAAAACTCTAAGAGAAGGGATCTTGACCTCGATAGGTAAAATGTCTTTGGTGTTATAGACTAAAACATATGGAGTAGCACTAGTTGAGGTTCTAATACTAGTTTGGTATGCCCACAAGGCAAGATTGAACTGCAAATGCCAATCACGACCAACTTCATTGACTATTTTCTTAATGATTTTTAGTATGGTTTTATTGGAAGCCTCAGCTTGGTTGTTACTTTGTGGATAGTAGGGGATGGAGAAGCGATGTTGAATATGGAATTGAGTGCACAAGGAATGGACATCTTGGTTCTTGAAAGGTCTTCCATTATCAGTTACAATAACAAGTGGAATACCATACCAACAAATGATGTCATGCAAGATGAACTTAGCTATCTGTTTAGTACTAGTAATATAGTTCATAGGGATGGCTTCTACCCACTTCGTGAAATACTCAGTGGCAGTGATGATAAAATTATGTCCATTGGAGGATAATGGATGGATTTTACCAACGAGGTCAAGTCCCACGGTGAAAACGGCCATGGAGTAGTAACAGGTTGTAACTAGTGTGCTGGTGCATGAATTAGGTTTCCATGCTGCTAACATTGAAGGCACTTCTTAGTAAACTAGTGGGCATCTTGTTCCATAGTAGGCCAATAGTATCCTATGCATAACAATTTTGTAGCAAGGTTTAGACCGATGGAATGTTATCCAAATACACCTTCATGACTTCTCATAAAGCAACATTAGCCTCTTCTGAGTTGAGACATCTAAGTAGGATACCATCGAGACTCCTTCGGTATAATGTGTCTTCAAGGATAGTAAAGCGGGAAGCTCAGCGGATAATGTTTTCTTTTGGGTGTTGGTTATGTTTGATGGAAGGGTGTTATCATGGAGGTAATCGTAGATGTATTGGTACCAAGGAGAATTGGGACCAACAAGTTTACATATCAATTCAGTAGGTGGAACATCAAAAGATGGTATCAAGAGTTGTTCGACCAAGAATTCACAGTGCTAAGTATTGGTTAGCATATCTAGGAGAGATCCTGATGTTGCCATAGCATCAACAACCTTATTGTTCAATCTAGGAATCTATTTGAAGGAGATTTTAGAAAAGTATTTCTTGAAATCATTGACCATCCATTTGTAAGGAAGAAATCTTTAGTCTAATATTCATCGATAAACTATTGAATGACCAATTAGGAATCTCCATAGACATGTAACTACTTGATAGTCCACTGTACTACCATGCTGAGTCTTGTAATTAAAGATTCATATTCAACAATGTTGTTGGTGCAAGGAAAATCTAACTGATATGACTTAGGAATACAATCATCTTGTGGTGTGAGGACTCTAGCTCTGGAACCATGCTGGGTATGTGAACCATCAAAGTAAAGTTTCCATACAACTGATGGATAGACATTGAATATCCATTCGTCTGGAAAATCAGAAAGCATAGGGTGTGTATCTATAATAGGAGTCTTTGCTAGTTGATTAGTGATGACTTGTCCTTTGATTGGTTTTCAATCAACATACTCAATATCAAACTCACTAAGAATCGTGACCCATTTTGCTAATCTTCTTGTAAGGGCTTCCTTATATATGAGGTATCTCAATGGATCGATCTTTGAAATAAGATTAGTTTGTTGATTTAGCATGTAGTGTTGCAACTTTTGGGAAGCAAACACAACTAGAATTGCCTGCTCCATAGGAGTATAATTAATCTCATAACCTACCAAGATGTGGGTGATGTAATAGATTGCATGTTCTTTTCCATATTCATCATACTGAATTAGGAGAGCACACAATGTAGCTAATGTGGTAGAGATGTATAATAGTAAAGGTTTCCCTGAAACTGGTGGTACCAACACTGGAGGTGTAGAAAGATATTATTTCAATTGATAAAATGCCTATTGGCACTTACTATCGCATCTGAATGCTACACTTTTTGAAGTAAGTGCAAAAAAGGTTGACATTTGTTAGCAAGTTGTGAAATGAAATGCCTGATTGACTGTAACTTTCCTTAGAGGCTTCTTAGTTGTTTTATATTATAAGGTGGAGCCATCTAAACTATAGCCTTGACTTTAGTGGGATCCACTTCAATTCCTCTGTGATACACTATGTATCCCAACAATTTCCTTGATGTAACATTGAAGACACATTTCTTGGGATTAAGTCTAACTTGATAATGTTCTAACCTGTCAAAAATATGTGCTAGAACTTGTAGATGACCATCTCTAGTAGCTGATTTTCCCAATAGATCATCAACATAATCTTCCACAATAGTATAAAAAAGGTCATGAAATATAATAGTCATCGCTCTTTGGTATGTTGTGTTAGTGTAGGAATACTAATGCTATTACTTATTATTTAAATAAGTAATTATGCATATATTTCACACATGACTTTAAGCCACCTTAGGTGGTTAGGTGTCGACTTGGAGAGTTTGACACAACTCTCAAAGCTATGTGTAGACACTCATTTTCCACCACTCTTTGAGTGTTTAAGTTAACTTCTAATTTGACTCAAACTCTTCATCTATATGTACTCTCATTGTGCATATTTTATGTATTGAAATTTTTATTGCTTTCACTGCATTTTGTGACCAATTTTTCTTAGTTGATCTTGTGTTCTAATATGATATTAGAGCTACGCCAATTAAGCTTGTTGGTTCATTTGGAGGCATAAATCCCCTATTTGACATAATTGTTTTTGTAAAAAATCCATTTTTTTTAAAATTTGACATTTTGCAAGTTTTCGTTAGTAGATTTGGATTAGATTTGGGCGAATTTGTCATTCTTAGCAATTTTTTTACAATTTTTAGGTATTTTGAAGGTGACTAAAGATTGATGGGCACAGAAATCAAGCTGTGATCTTTGTTTAATGTGATCTTAGCCTTCAAGCTCATTCCAGGTAGATCAAACCCTAACAGACCCAGAAATGAAGTGTTGTGGGGATTTTTAAAGAAATCAAAGGGCATTTCTTTTGCTAGCTCGTAGCAACTACAAGAGGGTTTTCATTGGCTCGCGGCCTCTGTAGAAGGTCTGTGGGCTCATCCCTCACTCATGTATGAAGCTTGTGGTCTCTAGACAAGGCCCACAACTTGTGTAATGAAGCCTACAGACTTCTCTTAAGTAGCGAGATACTCTTTCAAGGTTGCAGCTTTTCTTGATGAGGCTCCACGTTTTCAAAAATGCCTTCAATCCTCCAACCTACTTGGTTTTGCCCAATATGGTGGCATCTAACATAGCTTTTTGTCCTTAGGAGTGATTTTCCTGATCCATAACCTGCAAGGCGTCTCTCACAAGCATCCAACATAGAGGCAAGGCATTCAAAATAGAGGGAGGGCATTTAGAACCTTCAAGGTGTCAATTTTTTCTCATTTTACCTTGATTTGTCTTTTTGTAAAGGCATTTCAAAATTTTTAGTGTTTGTTTTTTTCTTAAATGCTCAATCATATAATGTATTAAAAAATTACAAATGTAAATTTGGGGTAGGGCATTTAAAAATTTGGGGTAGGGAATTTAAAAATTTGTGGCAAAATTGATTTGTGGAAATTAATAGTTATTTAACCCTTGTATTTTCGCTTGTCAAAGATGAAGGGTGAGGCTCGGGTTGGTAGGAGGCCAATTCCCCCTCACAATCAAAACCATTGTATTCTAGTCTCTTTGTCGATTCCAATGAGTGGTTGGGAGGCTAGGTTCATCTCTCCATAGGCATTTTTTATGCCTTTTAGTGCAACTGTATTAAAATAGGCCTCATTTACGAGAAATTGTTTATGTTATAACTTTTGATCGGTAGCTCAAAATTAAGTGCCACTTTTTTCAAAAATTCATATTTTTTCATTTCCAATGCATTGGTCCTATTTGTATTGTAAAATGCACTAAGTTATAAAGTGCCACAATTATGGGGGGTCATCAAATACTAAATCATAGGGGGTGTATAGAGTCATGATAAGAACACTTCTGAGTTGTACCAAAGAGCACTTCAATAGAGTCGTATCAAGAGCACTTTCTTGAGTCATGTCTAGAACACTTCTGCACTTCTTTTCACATTTTTAGTTAAGGGGTTTAATTAAGCAATTTGGGGATACACACACTCAACTTATAAACTACCAAAATCATAAGAAGATAAAATATTGAATTATGGGGGGGTTCATAGAGTTGTGTCAAGAGTATTTCTGAGTTGTGCCAAGAGCATTTTTCCATAGAGATATGTCAAGAGCACTTCCACTACTTCTTCAACATCCTTCAACATTTTTTTCGCATTGTACTGAGATGTACAAAAGATTGATATAAGTTCCTTTGCTTCTATAGATTTCAGAGTTGCTTCACATAAGGCTTCTAGAGAATCTTCAAAGCAGGACTTCATTGTAGCCACATGGCATGCAATTTTTCACATTTCTCTCTTTTGGAGGATAGTTTTACCCCATAGGGTTTTCTATCTTATCTCCACTTCATGAGAGATTACTTTATATATGGGTACCTAATCAAGCCTAGTTGTCAGGACCCATACTTATTTGTGCCCACCTAAGCTATGCTTAAGGGGGTGTTAGTGTAGGAATACTTATTATTTAAATAATTTATTATGCATCTATTCCACACATGGCTTTAAGCCACCTTAGGTGGTTAAATGTCAACTTGGAGAATTCGACAGAACTCTCCAAGCTATGTGTCAACACTCATTTTTCACCACTCTTTGAATGTTTGAGTCAACTTCTGATTCGACTCAAACTCTTCATCGATATGTACTCTCATTGTGCATAGTTTATGTAATGCAATTATTATTTCTAACATGTCATCTCATATTACCTGGAAATTTACATTCCCATTTTACCATCAAGTAAAACAAAATCAAGGTTATCATAATCATATGTTTAACAAACACTTAATCATTCACATAATGATTATATAAAAAGCATATTCTTGTTTTTCCATATTTTCAAACTAAAAATGTATAACATGTTCAAAGATAGCATGTTAGTGAATTCCTTCACTTACAATCATAATATTTTGCTCATGGCAATAATGTCAAGTTTACATAGAAATTGACTATCAAGTCATATAATTTAATATACTGCATCTAGAGTTTTGATATCTGTCTTCATAAGTCTCAGCTTGTCATCTTCTTGGGAAGGAAAGCATCACTCGAGTGGTTTTCCTCCAACCACAGATTGACAGTCCCCCGCATAACTTCCCTCCTGGAAGTGGCCCTACCCTTCACGAAGGGAATAGATATAAGGAACCAATAGGTTTTCCATCTGAGTCTCTAGTGTTGTGTCCATAACTCTTCATGGTCATACAACTTTAGATCCACTCTAACTATGTATGACACTACTGGAAGGTTATGCCATCTGGAGCATAATGAACCGACTAAATCATGCAGAGATAGGTGCATTACTTTGGTCAAATATTTCATATACATAGACGTTTCACAATGAATGTAGTCGATTGTTCACCCACATCTAACTCAACTTAGAAGTTATCTCAACCAACAGTAAGATTTATTTAAGTCAATCCATTTAATGGATATCTAGGTAATTCTCACCCATAGTCTCACCAAGTTTCATTTTCTACTCTGAACTCTGGAGTACAAGACCAAAATGATTCTCATAGAGGTCTTCCATCCTTTTAGAGAAGTTTACTTGTTGCTACTACAACATGAAATCTGTGACTCCACATCACTCTATTTCATGATCCAAAAGTTAAATATGTAAGTATTTTTTGGTTTCAGGTGTCTATTACACAAATAATAATTTGATAGGACAATTATTGTTTGTCCAAGATAGTTAATTTAGTTCTTGGATTCCCTTCTAATCCAAATTGACAATTTAATGTCTAATACAAGACAATCATATTCTTATGAAAAGATTTGCATGTTCGGTATGCATGTATGCAAGATTCTTAGAAAAAATCTTTTCTAATCCCATGACATACCCAAAGGAATAATGAAGAGTCGGTCCCTCACCAAAAATGGTTTCTTGACATACTTCATAAACATATCTTTAAAGCTAAGCTTTCAAACAAATTGCTTACCATTTTACAGCCAAAGGAATAACATTGAATGACATGTTTTCAAATCTATAGAGGTCCAAGATTCTACCATAGTATTGTTAATATATAAAGATAATCATTAGTCAATACCAAACAATATGGGTGTCATATCGACCACCCACTCATACTTGGGCTTGGGTGTTTATACCCGACTCTACCCGACTATCAAAAAAAGGTTTTAGTTTCTAGTGTTATACTATGCCTCACCAGATATTAAATAATTCAGGCTTGCATCACTTTGGTACCCTATTCTAATCTTAGAGAAAGATTGTTTAAAAGACTTGTTTACTTTAATAAATAAAAGGCTTCCATAGCCAAGAGGAGCTAACAGTGTTCAGAATACAATCAAGTGCTTTAAATAAATAATTTCACATAAGTTATCATAACAATACAAAGCATGTAGTTGAGACAAACTAATAAGAGTTTAGCCTCTAAGCATTTATTTCTAGCTATTCAAAATAAATAAGATAATAATAAGGCCCGTGACCTGTCAAGTGTTACAGTATACATTACAGTATACGAAGGTTGAATTATCAAGCAACTGTGATGAAAGAAAAGAAATGGTATTGGCTTACTCAACTGTCCCCATACACAAGAAAGTATATATATAATAAATAAGGATACTAAGTATCCATCACCATGGCTTCAGCCATCATTAAGAAATTACCTGCTAAGGTTTAAATACAATCCTCTTTTGGTCTATATACTCTCGTCTTGAGCTTCCTCTATCCTCCTTTCTTTATCTAAACATAGTCCACCCTTTCACTTCACTATTTCTCAACAAAACTATAGCAACTCTCTCTTCACAATGAAAACAATGATAGCCATTAATTGACCCCCACACCCCAAAGTCCATACCACACAAGAGAAAGCATTATCATCGAAAGCTCCACAAAATGAGCATGCAACTACCAATTGATCGAGGATTAATCCCACTCTTTCCACATTACATGGAAGTGTAGGGAATGTGTGCCACCACCTCGAGGTCATGGTTATCAAAACCATCGATAGCTAGACTCAAGATGGTAAGTGTTTAAAACACAAAAGGAAGACATAATATATATATGGTATTATAATATATAGTTAAATAAATACAAGATAACAACTATAATGGTAGCAACATTGTTATGAGAATGATGAAAATTACCATTAGCAAGTTGCGACAATGGGGTCAAGATCTTCTCGCCCTTCACAACCTCTTGTTGATGCCAGCGCTAGTCATCAAGCAAAGAAACGAAACATGGTTGAAAACTTCCCGATGAGAAGAATGGTTAAGCTATAACCTCCAAAAACTTATATCACAAGACCAAATCAAATAGGGTTTGACATCGAAAACCCTTACTTAGAAAAACAACAATAGTCGAATTAAAATCAACTAAACAAGGGTAGATAACTAATACATACTCTATCTCATGATGGTTCACATAAAGAACAAATTTGAAACTCAGATGGCCACTTGACTTTTTCCACAATATCTATTTCCTTCTCCTAGGTGATACTCTCCTTCCTGTCTTTGAATTAGAAATCTCTTTTCCTAGTTGCACTCAAAATCATAAAACTATGAACAATGTATCATCAATAAATCATTAAACATCATGCTAAAATAATCTTAACAACATGTAATCTCATGTCTAAATCTAAGCATTAATTATAATCCATATAATCAATGATTTATCCTAACATTTTCCCCAATGTCAAATCATTAACCTATGATTACTTACCCATTTAATCACATGAAAAGTAAAAGTTAAACATAGTTAAAATTGGGGATGTAACATTATTGCTTTCACTCCATTTTGTGATCAACATGTGTTTGGTTGATCCTTGTTTCTAACATGTTGCTCCTGCATTTTTCAAGCCGAAAGGCATGACTTGCCAACAACAGGTGCCCCAAGGACATGTGAAAGTTGTCTTGTGCTAATCTTTAGGTGCTATGATAATCTAATTATAACTGAAAAAACCATCCATTAAGGAAAGCATTTCATGACCAACTATTAAGTCTACAATGATGTCAATATTAGGTAGAGGAGAATCATCTTTTGGACATGCCTTGTTAAGATCCCTAAAATTGGTATAGATTTGAATGCCCCCAGTGGCTTTGGATACATGTACAAAATTAGAAACCCACTCTGGATAGTCAATAGGACGAATAAATTTCACATCTCGCAATTTTTGAAGTTCTGCCTTAACAAGTAATGCTATCTAGGGATGCATCTTGCGAAGCTTCTGCTTAACTGGCTTTGCATTAGGGAATACTGCTAAGTGATGGACCACTAATGAAGGATCCAACCAAGGCATGTCTACATATTACCAAGAAAAGTTAACTATCTATTTCATGAAGAAAGCTATAAAATCCATTTTCTCTCTCTAAAAGAGATGCTGCTAGAAAGGTAATCTTTGGATTATGTGCAGTACCTAAATTGATTTCTTGTGATTTCTCAACCAAAAGAGAAGACTTTTTTTGATATGTTGAAGGTAGGGGAAGGTCAAATCCTCCATCCTCGGGTGCCTTGGAGAGGTTTTTACTTTTAGAAAGAGAAGGCAACAACTACTCAAACAGAAATATGATTACAATATGTTAATGATCTCAAACAATGTAATATCAATAGAGATTGCATTCAAAAATTAAAATCACAACATAGGAAAAAACACAATAGAATAATAACACTAGCTATAATGTGGAGAAAACCCTTTCGGATAAAAAACTCCACTAAGAAAAGAGGCTCAAGTTGTATTATCTACAAAATCTGAATAACATAATACATGCACTTCCTTCTTCTCTCCAACATTCACTCTGATAGCACTTGTGTACAAAAATCTATCATTCTACAACACTTATATAGCAGTGTACTTATAGAAGTGTTTTCCCTCCAAACTAGGCATCCACTTTCTCTCTCCTAAGAATCTCCAACATGCAAACATTAAATGACTTCTTACAAGCTCATGACACTTCTCCAAAGTCAACCATGCAAAGTTGGGTACCCAAGGCCAAAAAGGGTCTCTTACAACATCTTATGAGGCGTCATAACCGTCATAGATTCCACTAGAAAGCATCTTCTCAATATGGGCACCCAAAGCTAAACATAGAATCTTACAACTATTAATTACTTGTCATAAGTTGTCATAGTGTCATAGAATCTTATGACAACTTGCAGTTGTCATAGATTCTCTTACATGCACTCACCAGCATTATAACATGTGTCATACATGCTAAAAATAGGTAATTTCTCCAAGGTGGCGCCTACACTCATTTACTCAAGATTTTTACAATTGCCAACTGTAAATGTCACTCCATAATTACCTCCGGTAAATATAGAATTACCACTACTAAGTAAACTACCTCATTCCCTTATAGGTAATTACAAATAATAAAATGGAATAAATTAATATTGGGATTTACAAAGTTAATGTCACCTTATCCCAACATTCTCCCACTTAACATTATACACTGTAAATCAAACCATACAAAAACAAATGAAAATAATCAAGTACTAGAAACAAGGCCCATGGCCACTGTAAGGCCACCTAAACCCTATTCTACTATGGTATATTTATTGGCATTATTCAGAGAAGAGGATATTACAAATGTTTTGAAATGGGATGGAATAATTTGGTTAAGATATAGGTTGTTGATATTCGTAATGGATAACTATTGAAGGCATTTTGTCGTAGGTGTAGATGCAATTATACTATTTAATTGATATCCATTTATCAAATTAATTAACCTTCTTAACTACATTTTAAATCTTCGTCTAATTGATAATTTACATAAAGAAATTAAGTATATATATATTATATTTCTGTCAATTAATTAAAATGTATGTATAAATATATTTATGCTTTCATTAAAATATAGAAAAATATATAATCTTACTTTATTATTCAAAATTAGATTTCTTAATTTAAACAAAATTAAAATTAATTAATTAAGATAGTAAGAAATGAATAAATTTTATTTTATTAATATTTGATTAAATGAAGTAATTTTAATTTTTAAAAAAGGAATTCTTTATCATTATCTCTTATTTAGTTTTACTTAAATAAAGGAATAAATAAAGTTTTCTTTTATTTCTTTATATTTTTATGTAAGAAAAAAAAGATAAGATTTAATACTTTAAAACAAAAATCAAGAGATAAGCTTCTATGCTTTAAAACAAAAATCAAACACCAAATGTGGAAAAAGGAATTGGGATAAGGATTGTGATGGAAATGGAATAGCTACCTAGTTTTCACCGTTACAAAAAATAGAAAGTTCTATAGAATTGTTCTCTTTAACCAATGAAAAAAATCTTTTTTGTTTACATCTAGTAATCTTTCTAGGAAGGGTTGGATTGTTCTCCCATATATTGGGAAGAATATAGTTGAGTAAGGGGAGGAGTCCAGGTTAAGCAATCAGAGGAAGAACTAGAAAGAACTCGTGGAGCTCTAGAATGAAGGGTCTCAACTTCCCAACAATAGAACTTTAAGGTTAGAGGTTAGTAGTCTTAATATTATTCCCACACATGGTATAGATGCTTGTAATCATCTTCCTATTACATCATGTTCTGTTAGGTAATAAAATGATAAAGCCTGTCAAGAGATTGTTTTTTGGAAGTTTTGTAGGATACTCAGTTTTAGATAATCAGATTTTGTGCCTTCCTTATTTTTCCATAATCTGCATGTTATCTAGTAATATAAATAGAAATTGATTTTTCTTTTACTATCAATAAACCCTTTTTATGTTTTGCAAATCTTAAATCAACTAATACCTTTTTACCCGTACTCTTATCCATTCAAACTTCAAAGCGTGAATAAGATCCTATGCCTTACTCTGTGTCTCTAATTTTATTCTTTGAGGTGTTTTGGATTTGTGTAAACTATTGTAGTTATGCAGTAATTTACATTTGTGAATTGTTTGAGTCTCTTAAAATTGACTTCTCTAAATTCCATGCAGTGCAAATCACACAATTTTCTACAAGTGCCACTACACAAACATCTTTGTCAAATAGTTCATGTGCCTCTCTTTTTGCAGTTCATGTGCCCTCTTTGTGTGTTCAATTTTGGTTACATGTCTATAGGAAGCAGATAAGAAAACTAGAATATTCCAAGTTAGTTTTTCTTATGGTTGTTATGGCCAAAATTCCAAGGTTCCAGGTTTAGCGTAGGCAGACATGCCGCAACCTTGGATGTGGGTTTTAGCTTTACTTCCGTCACTTGTTTTGCTAATAGATTCTTCTTTTTTTGTAAGACTCTTATCTACAAATTATCACTAGTCTATATGTGGAGGTGAATTGGGCACTATCTTCAGTAGCGAGGATGTAAAAATGTTTCTTGTATGCATGCATCTTTCCAGTTAGTGACATTGAATGATGCCAAATTCTTAATACCTTTTCTCAATTTAGATTTTATTTTCAAACTGTAGCCACTGAAAAATGTCCTCATGTCACAAATGTGACAGGACAAATTTCCCCTTCAAAGCCCATTATTCAACTAATTTAATTTCATCCATTCTAGTCATTTGTCCATATTTCTTCTATAATTAAAAAATTAACTTAATTGATTATTTAATTATTCCTATCCTAATGTCCCCTTTCATTAATTTAAACAAATAAAACATTTGTTTAAATAACCCTTTCACATGTCCACTTTAAATAGATTAAATAAAATAACCAAGTTTATTTAATTTAAACATCCCATTACACCTCACCATATTTGTGAATTTTAAATTCACTTTTGTCCTCTTGTGGTGAAAAACCCTAATCATCCTCCACCCTTGATTTAGCTCCCAAGTCAACTTTAAATTTGAGCCCTCCATTCAAAATGCCTCTTCTATAAAACGCCTTTCTCTAGCTCATTTTGGGGCTCTTAGTTCTCATTTTTTCCTCTCTTGTTTCATTTTCATGCTCTCTTGTCTCCAACATCTTGTCATTTTCATTTGAGATTCTCAAGATTGTGCATAAACCTGCAAATCTAAGAACACCATGGAAGATAGAGGAGAACAATGAGAGTTAATCAATGATAGCTTAGATTTATGGTTTATTTTATGTTTGATTGTTTGATTTCTAGGCTATATTTGTGCTTCATTGCAGTTAGGGTTTGTCGTAGTTTTATTTTTGCATGTTTGAAATCCTAAACCCTAGCCACAAATAGTGAACCCGACGTAAATAGATTAGTTTTTGTCAACTTTTGAAAGCAAAAATTCATAGGTGGCCTCCGGAGCTCAAATAGACCTCATCGTTGAGTCTAGAAGGCCGTTTCTGTGAAAAATGACTGTAAATTTGACACAATTGGCTCACTTGGAAATTTTTTTTTTTTGAAAAAAAATTGTACGGCCATCCGTACTATACGAATCCATACCGTATGGATGGACTGAACCATATTGTGCATTGTGTTGATCGGTTTATGGTTGCAGAGTATTTTCTTGTTTGAATCCCAAGTCACTTGTAGGTTTGCATTTTGGGTTAATACCATGATTGCAAGTGAAAGTCTTTGCACATCTGTGGTCGCATGTCCTAAATTGTTTGAAGGGTATCTTTGGTGAAAAACCTAACCATGATCCAGGTATCTCCCATCAACTTTGCTAACTTACCTCTATGTCGCTTCGTAATATATTGTCGACAGCTTGGTTTAATGTGGCTCTCTGCCTAAACCCGCCACCGCCTTCAGTTTAAAAATCATCATTGTTATTGGTGATAACCAAACCATTGACACCCCTAAGACAACCGTCCTCGCCCTCAAAAACCCTACCCTCAACCAATCAACATCCCCCATATCCATGTTGTTTCCCTTCTCTACATTTGTGACCAACATTTGACACCCTTCCACTACTCGCTATACTGCATGTTGGTCAAAACCACCACACCGTCACTCACTTCACACTGTCCATTCTCTAGTTTCTTGTTGGTCGAAACCCTTCAAGAAGTCACTGCCCCTGCTACTAATGCCTCCACATTCTATCTCTTGCCGCTACCAAAATCCCTAAATCCACCTCTCCTTATCTCTGCAAATGATCACATTTGTCGAGCTTCATTTTCCACTGTCTATATTCTTTGTCGATGCCTTATAGTTCTTTGCCGCTGTGTTTGAATCTCAACCTCGCCACCAATAGGAAACCCTAACTCCTCTAGGGTTTGGATCTCTACCGCTCCAAAAAAAACTCAGACTCCCGCCGTCAGCTCACCCCCTAACATCCACTAGAGTAAGCCCTAATTTTAACCACGGGCATGTATGACTTTTGGAATTTTCAATGCTTTTTGTTTTTGGACTTTGACTTTGCCCATGGTCACCTTAGTGACCAACAGGGGGTAGGGGGCTACCAGCCCTCCTCTCACTTGGTTTGTTTTTTTAACATATACTCAGCCCATGGTCATATGACCGACCAGGGGCCCAAATTGAACTTAACTGCCAACATAAGCCTAAACTACTAGGCTTCGGTGCATGTGACTAGGAGATTTACAAATAGCAAGTGGTTAAGTTTTAAATTGTCGAGACCCCTCTTTGCCTCCACATGCCGAAATAGGCTATTTTTTTCAAATTTTCACAACTTTTGTAAAACATATCGGATTTTCATGAAACAAGTTGCGCTGTGGAGCAGACTCACCCAATTTCACTATGGTGTAGTCAATTTTAGGTAACTATACCATTTTATCAGGTAAATTTTTAGTCAAAGTCAATGTTGTTTTTAAACTTTGACCGGTCATATCTTTAGCAAAATTTATCATATTTCAATGAATTTTTTTTTCAAATTGCTTAGAATTTCCTAAATTTTCTGATTCTGCAATCTATTTTTCTCTATCTGATCAAATTTTGCAGATTTTTATCAGATTCTATTTTTTGACTTATGGCTCGCAAAATGATGCATCTACTCGTTATGTCATTTTATTTTTGCATTGTAATGGGGATTTTCTATTACTAATGTCTGATTTGCAGCATGTGGCATTTCCTGGGCAAAGACTTTAAATTGAAACTACTAAAATATTTGATGTAGGGATTCAATTTCTTTCATGTGCATGTGTTTTCTTATCATAGGCACATTTGGTTTTGGTACACTAAAATGAACATAATCTTGTTGTTTTCACACTTAGCTTGGGGTTTAAAATAAATCATTGTCTGCTATGCTTGGTGATTTTGTTTATGTTGTGAATTGTGTATGCTCTTCCCTCACGCTTTATGCAATCTTGGGAATCAAAAACACTTCACAACATTTGCATAATCACACCACACATCTATTTTCTAAGGTCAATGAACCCCCATGTGAGTGTGAGTAAATTCACATGTGTATGTTCTCCCCTTTCAACTTAGTGTGAGCCTAGGGATCAAAAACATGTTAACTTGTCTTGCTTTTGTTAGCCTTAGAGTGGGCCTACTCTTGAGACACATCCAAAAGGAGAACTCACTTGCAACCTCAAGCAGGACTTTCAACTGGCCCGCTATGAGGATAAGGCGAAATCCAAGTCTAATCAGTATAAGCGCTCACCATACAATGCTAGCTCGAAAGGAGGCATACCTTAGTGTATATTAAACTCCTAGTAGGGTTAGTTAGAGCCTTAAGTAGCTTGCTAGATTCTTTTGGGGTGCCGGTCCCCCAGATATACACTAGAACCTCTTTGTTTAGTGGCCAAAATCCCTCTATTTGTTGATGCAAAAGGTTAACCTTTGAATCTCCCCTGATTCTTGTGGTTCTTAGCCAAGATAGTAGGGACAATCCTAAGGTTTGGTGGGGGGATGAGCCTTGGGAAACTTGGAACTTGGTATGTGTGAGAAGTGAGTGCCATCAAGGGGAGCTAGTGCTACCAAGATCTTGGAGCTATCCGCTTTGAATAGGCACAGCTAGGGGATTCAACAAATATAGTCCTTGCCTAGCCCTAGGGTTGTGCTTATTTTCTAAGTGCTTTCAAAACTTATCAAGAAATGCCAAGTGTCTTCAATATTTGTTGTGTGTGCTTTCCTAATCATCACCCTCGACATTCTTTCCACACATTCATCCCAAGTCATCATACCTTGATCACATTCATACCATACCCTTATCATTCAACCTTCACATCCTAGTCACCCCTCTAAGCCAATCAATCTCATCCTAATCATATTTCCTAATCATCATTACACCTTTTCATAATCATATCCTCTTCACCATTTCTAATCATTCAACCACATCCTAATTATGTCCTTATCATATCATAATCACATCTAACCATTCCTAATTATCATATTCTATCCATCCAAGTCATTATCCCTAATCATTAGACATTGTTATCTTCATCCAATCACACCACATCATATTCATCATGTCTTCATCATTCAACCACATCCTAATCATATGACATTCATCACCCTAATCATTATCCTAATCACCTTGCCTAATCATCACCCCACCATCCATATCCTTATGACTATCCTAACCATCATCCTTGTCATTCCACATGTCCTAGTCCATTTTCATCCTAATCATTCCATATCATCTTAACCTTATCCTATTCATCATATCCTAATCATCCTAATCATCCTTACTAATCAATCCTACTCATCATAACCATATCCTAATCACATTCCTAATCATCCCATTCCTCATCATTCAACCACATCCCTAATCCCATTATCCTTACACATCATCCTATCATATCCAAACAACATCAATCCTAACCATTCCTAATCACATTCTTGTCACATCTTCTTCATGCCACCTCATCATAATTATACCCTAATCATTCCTAATCATTACATCCATCTCACACCATGTCATATTTGTGTATGAGGAAAATCGATTAAATCAAAACTAACAAATCAAAAACCCATAACATAAAGATAACTAATCTAAATAAAAGTCATTATCAATAACTCCAATGAAATAATAAAGATTTTACCCATATTTGTGTTGTTCTCTTTGTTTGAATGTGGATTGCTCAATAATGCTGTGAAACCATGTTTGTAATAAGCAAGTGTAAGTGCTCAAAGATCAATGTCAAAAGATCGTAAAGTTACTCAATCGATGCGATGCATGCTTAAAGTGTTGTAAAGGATGCCTAATAATAAGTGATCGAACAGGATTTGTGAAGGAGATGAGGGAGGTTTATATAGGTTTCAACAGAGATCTATCAACGGTCCAGATAATTCAAAAGAATCAACGGGGGAGATAAAACAAATAACCATGATGAATGTGCGCATGACATGTGTCAATCCATAAGGATATTTTTATTAAGATATGATGAAAACAAGATTGATTGAATAGATAACTCAACTTGTAATTTTGCCTTTTTCTGAGTTCTAAAAATAAGACTGATTGTGCACATGAGTTAACAAGATATTTTAAAAGGAATTGGAAGATAATTGAAATTAAATAAACAAATTTATTTAATTGATTGTGCATGATTGAGGAATAGAAAATTATAAATAAAATACTTGATTTTATTTATTTTTAGAGGATTGAGACAATTTAAATAAATTTGCATGATTTATTTAAATTTAGAAGAACAAGTGATTTAATTAAATAATGTAAATTATTTAATTGTAGATAAGAGGGAATTTGGATGAATTAATTAAATAATTGGATTTATTTAATTAATGTAGACTTGAAATTTGATAGAGGATAATGATTTAATTAAATAATAAAAATTATTTAATCATGGAAGAATAAAGTTGAATTTAATGAAAATTAATTAAATAAAAGAATTTATTCAATTAACGTCGAAATTATGTGATTTGGAAGAAATAGATGAAATTAATTAAATAATTAGATTATTCAATTAATGTTGACATGTAGGTGATTCGACAAATTTGATGAAATGCAAGTGGTGCGACAACTTGGTCATTTTAGGGTGTCTACATTTTGCCCCTTTTTGATGCAATGCAGTTTATAGTGTTGTGTCAAAGAAAATGATTGTTGAAGACGTGATACAATTTTTGATGCCCTAGCGTAGCTGGCCTAGGGTGCCCCCTCGAGAGGAAAGACAAGGAAGTGACAGAAGAACTGTGTTGATGCTCAACTAGAAGATTTTGTAGGAGACAGATGAGGTTGGGTTGATGATAGATAAAAGAAAGGAGATATGAGAGAGAGACCGTTGATTGATCATTGCTTTTAAAATGATATGAGGCCATGGTAAATTGATAGGTAAATGATGAGCTTGTTGCATTGGTTTCACATTTGTATATAAAGAGCAATCCTTATTTTTGATATAGCACATGGATAGTTCACCACCAAGGTATAAAAGACCAAGGTGTTGTAATATTCAAGTGCGTGGACGTTGACTTTGCAAGCAAGCGGTTTGAACTTAGATCCCTTAGACATAATATGACCTTGTTGGTATATGTGAATGAGCCATAGTCTTGAACATAAAAAATAAACTTCAATACGTAAATGTAATAAGAGTAGTAATATGTAAGATGCTAGGTCGTAACACACACAAGATAAATATGCTGCCAAGAAAGATACTAAAGATCATTCCTCAAACACGGCACACAAAAGCAATGACTATGCCCCCAATCCATACTGCATTGCAACATACCAAGATTATAGATAAATCAAGGTAGCTTTGAATAGGTAATGGAAAAAGGAACAAAAGATAAACTAAAAAGTAGATTGACTGACTTACAAAGTAAACATACATCCAACATATTATCTTGCCAAAGAGGTTGCTCAGGATAGATTGGATAGAAAAGATAACAGCCTTATTGTAGGAATTTGCATGGATGACCAACAAAGAAGACATAGAAAGTTTGACCTAGGACAAGATAGTGCTACTTGTTGACACAAATCAAGAAGTGGGATGACGACGATGGACATTGACAAATTTCCAAGCTATACTAGATAGGGAGATGGAAATGCAAACAAGGTCAATGGTTTTATTATGGATGGATGGATGAAGCTTGTTGTGAAATGGACATGGAATGAATAGGACTCGATAGATGATGGATGCTAACTCTACACATAGCACCTGTTTGCCAGGTTTTCACTATGGTACTTATCCAAGGCACCTGTTTGCCAGGTTTTCACCATAAGACAGATTATTTTGCTTTTATTTTTTTTTTGTTTTTTTTTGGAATACTCTAAGGATTAGGCATATAACTTCTTGAGATGAACACTATTAAGTGGCTCATCTAGAGGAATGTCGTCAGGTGTAGCTAAAGTATAAGCTTCTAATCCATATGTTGTTGTGACAATAAAGGGACCTAACCAGTTAGGCTCAAACTTGCCCTTCTTTTCTTGGTCTGCTTGATTTCTCTGATTCTCTTTGAGTACAAGATCACCAACTTGAAACCATCTTTCTTTGATCTTTTTGTTGTAATTACGCCGGAGGTAGTTTTGATAGACATGGAGATGATTAAGCGTGGCAAGGTACCTTTCATCTAGTAGTTCTAGCTTAGCTTATCTAGAAGTGTGATACTCCTCTCCACCGATCAGGTTCTGCATGGATATTCTGAGGGATGGGATCTCAACCTCTATGGGTAGGATGGCTTCAGAGCCATAGACTAAGGCATATGGTGTGGCACGAGTTGGTGTTCTGATACTAGTGCGGTAGGCCCATAGGGCGGGATTGAGTTGCAAGTGCCAATCACGACTAGCTTCATTGACCGTTTTCTTAAGGATTTTGAGAATGGTTTTGTTGGAAGCCTCGGCTTGACCATTACTCTATGGATAGGAGGGAGTTGAAAAGTGATGTTGGATGTTGTATTGTGTGCACAAGGTGTAGACACCCTAAAATGACCATGTCTTCGAGTCGCTTGCATTTCATCAAATCTGTCTAATCACTTGCATTTCAAATGTTAATTAAATAATATAATTATTTAATTAATTTCATCTAATTCCTCTAAATCTCCTAAAATTGACATTAATTAAATAAATTTTCTTTATTTAATTAATTAAATTAAATTCCTCTATATTCTTCCAAAATTAAATAATGTTTGTTATTTAATTAAATCAGTATCCTTATTTGAAATTCAAGTCTTCATTAATTAAATAAATTAATTATTTAATTAATTCATCACAATCCTCTCATATTTATAATTAAATAATTTTACATTATTTAATTAAAGCACTGGTTCTTCTAAATTTAAATAAATTATGCAAATTTATTTAAATTATCTTTTTCCTCTAAAAATAAATAAAATCAAATATTTTATTTATAATCTTCTGTTCCTCAATCATGCACAAACAATTAAATAAATTTATTTATTTAATTTCAGTTATCTTCCAATTCCTCTTAAAATATCTTGTTAACTCATGTGCACAATCAGTCTTATTTTTAGAACTCTAAAAAAGGCAAAATTACAAGTTGAGTTATCCATTCAATCAATCTTGTTTTCATCATATTTTAATAAAAATATCCTTATGAATTGACACATGTTGTGTGCACATTCATCATGGTTATTTATTTTATCTCCTTCGTTGATTCTTCTGATTTATCTGGATTGTTGATCGATCATGTTTGAAACCTCTATAAACCCCCTCATCTCCTTCACAAATCCTCTTCGATCACTTATTCTCAGGCATCCTTTAACATCACTTTGAGCATACATCGCATCGATTGAGCAACTTCATGATCTCTTAACATTGATCTTTGAGCACTTTACTTGCTTGTTGCAAACAAGGTTTCGCAGCAATATTGAGCAATTGACAATTGACAACTACAATCGTGTGTGTGTCTAATTTAGTTGCACCTTATTTTTCTTATAACAGGACAATTGACCCTTTGTTTGACGTGCTTGCTCTTACATTTCAGTAATTCCTTTAGAAGGGCCTGCTTTTGGATTGCGCTTCATCCAAAAGGGACGACCCTAAGCAGAGTTTTCGTTTGAACCGCTATATAAGAGGGATAAGGTGAAAGCCAAGTCCTAACCGGTGTCAGCCTTACCTTGTGGTGCCAAACTAAAAAGAGGTGTACTAGGTCTTTGTGGAAATGATTTTCACATTGAGCGAAGTCTTTGATACTCTTAGTAGGATTGGTTAAATCTTTCAGTAGCTTGTTGCATTGCTCATAAGGCGTTGGTCCCTCAAAGTTACTAAGAACCATTTTAGATAGTGACTACCCGATCTACCTCTGAACATTGTGGTAATCATCAGTGCAAGGGGAATCAATTTAAGCCCTTAAGATACTCACCATTGGCTCCCTTGAGAAGAGATAGTATTCCCTCAGCCATAAAGCTCTTGTTACCTACTTGAGCTTTCCAAGGGGAGGGTGAGATATCCCTACCTATCATCTCTCACAAAGATACTAAATGTCAGACACCTTTATGGAATGACATTTTTATCGACAGAGTATTAAGCTGTGAGCTGATCTACTACAGTGAAACCTTGTCTCTAGGGATAAAAAGTGCTTGATATTTGTTTGCAATTGTCTCATACCTGTGGAAACATTGGGCTTTTTTGTGAGCCTCGAACATACACTATCTGTTGTGTCAGTCCCTTTTGCCAACTTTGTTTGCTATGTTTTCTCTTGCCAAAACAAAATCCAATCAAAACAAACCAAATCTATCAAAATTTGCCTTTTAAAGCATTAGACACTACTTCAACGCCTCTGGTATTATAGTAGCTCACCCTTGGTGGTACAGTAGCTCACTTTTGGTCATTGTATCTCTCCTTTGGTATAGCAGTACCTCGCCATTGGTAGCTCAGTCCATCACCTTTTGTATTATAGTAGCAAGCTTTTGGTTGCAAAGTCCTGCACCTCTGGTCAAACAGTATAGTGCCTTTGGTCCAGTGAATTGTGCATCAGAAGTTTGTCTTTTTCAAAACACAAGCAGAATCCCAGCATTACTTTTTGTTCTAGTCTATTCCATGGTAACAACTAGGCTCTAGCAAACTATGAATTCCAAGCAAGTTGTCCCTAGGAAGCGCAAATCACCTCCTCACACACCACAATCAAGCTGTCTCAACATTACTCCCAAGGTTACTCCTAGAACACCCTTGGAAAGATCTACCAATTCTCCCAACATGCCGCATCTTGATCAACCAAACAATCCACAAGAGGGTAGAACCCCTTTGGTAAGTTCACCTCACTATACCACCGACTTGCCTCTAGATTTTTTCCCACAAGGTTATACAACCAATCCAGTCCCATCTCAAGAAGGACGAGTCCCTTTGGTAGGTACACCTGACTATACTACTGGCATGCCTCCAGATTTTGTTCCACAAGGTTATACTGCAGATCTAGCCCCATCTCAAGAAGAGAGACACTTTGAAATAGGTCAATCCTCTTAAGAAGATGGGAAAGATCTTGATGAATTCATACAAGACCCTAGAGCCGTGGCTGCCTTTGACAAAATCCTTAGTGAGAACCAAGATCATTTCTTTTGCTTGCTTGCAGAGCAAGGAGCCAAATTACCTCAAGATTTTGATTTATCCAATCTCAAAGAGACAAACAACACCCTAAGAACCATACAGGTGGTCCAAACCATGTCAACAGTGGCCACACCTTTACCCAAACAGGGCTCACAAGGGAAAATGATTGTACAATATAAGAATCCCCTTTATCAACACCCAACAGGAAAGAGGGCCATATCACTGCTTCTGACTCCTATGGAGATCTACAAAAATCAACAAGAAACTCTCCAATGTCAAGTGGAGCTAGCTAAGCAAGCCACCTTAGCTCGATCAAATATACAACAAACTCCTAAAATGTCCACACCAATTGCAACTGGAATCTTGGTTACCCCTTCACGAATAGGTTTCCCACCAAATTACAATCTGAGGAACAACTATGTAGCCATGCAACAAGGGTCTCAACAAATACCACCTCCTATATCATCAAACCTTCATGTCTCTCAACCAACTAGAGTCATGCAATCCCAACCACAACATTCTTCTAAGCTCATCATCAATCAACCTCAACCATCGCATAACACTTCTACCTATGTCCCTCCTCCACTACATTCATCATCACTAAATTTATTTCACACATTGCCTAGCCACCCTCAACATTCCCAAAACCTAACTTCCCAAAGCTATGTTCTACAATCACAACCTAACCCAATGAACTTTAGCTTTCCTCCACCAAATTCTTTCCTTCAACCATCACGAAGCCAACATTCTTACCTAGCACCACCCCCACCTCAAAGCATCTAATTTCAACCCAATGTACAATGCGTATGACCCCAACCAATCCTACAACCCTTATAACACCAATACGCATGGCTTACACTACAATCTGTTGTATGGGCAACAACAACCACTTCTAGGACAATAGGAGATGTTTCCAACCCCTCCCACAACAATGGAGCTAAAAATCGTGAAAGTTCAACAACAGCTATCTGATCTTACGTTTGACCACACCAAGAAGACCTTCTCGTTAGAGGAAGTGTGTCATTATCCTTTTGATCAGTCATTACCCATGATCCCTTTTCCTCAAAATTTCACTATTCCTAAGTTTGATAATTACAAAGGAAAAAGGTGACCCAAAAGACCATATCAGGGAATTCTATCTTGCTTGCTTCGAGGTCTCACACAATGACACATATCTTATGCGTCTCTTTCCTCATAGTCTTGGAGGTCAAGCTATAGAATGGTTCTCACACTTACCCACGGGAATCAAGTCTTTTAATGAGCTAGCAGAGAAATTTGCCACCCATTTCTCCTACAATGCAGAGCACGAGATCTCCATGACTAATCTATGCAACAACAAATAGAAAAATGGAGAAACTATCATTTCTTTCCTTCAACGATGGAGACAAATGGCTAACAAATTCACTTTCAAGATACCTGAAAAATAGCTTGTTAGCATATTTGTACAGAACCTCAACCAGGAGTTAGGTTTTCATTTGCAAATTCTTAGTGCTACAACCTTCGACGAAATTACGTACAAGGGAATCAACATTGAAATGGCCCTCATTGCTAAGGGTGTGGTCAAAATCTTCAAAGAAACTAAAGACAATGCTCCTCAACACCAAACAAGCGATAAACCCAAATATTGGAACAAAAACAAAAATGTGGTCAACGATGGGGTAGTTGATTCTAAACATGTCCAAACATTGCAAACATTGCTCTAGATTTCTAAACCAAGTCAACCTCAACAACAGCAACAACAATGGCAACCGTATCAAAACCAACAACAATGACAACAAGAGCGGCCTCAACAAGATTACACTCCGCAGCATCAATTCACTCCCTTGGGAGAGCCCATAGAGATAGTCTTACAGAAGCTCTTACACAAAGGCCTCGTCACCTTACCTGATGCTCTGCTGTATGGTGAACCTGTTTACAAAACTACATGGTACAGAGAAAATGAATACTGTGAATTCCATAGGTGCAAAGGGCACAGAACCGCATCGTGCATGAAACTCAAGCACCTAATCCAAAATCTCATCGAAGGCAACCAAATTACTCTAGAAGATGATCCACTAGCTCAAAGACCTCCACATGTACAAGGAACCATTCCCTCACCATGGTCCACCTCCTCCTCAGGATAAAGGTAAAGGTGTCAATCATGCTTTCACTTCCTTTGACTCCATTGTGGGTCATTTTGAAGAGAGTCGAGTATATACCCTCACAATCAAAGGCAAATCTACGGATTGCATTTTTACAACTCGTCATGGTCATGTCACCATTCGTGGTCCTACACCTAGTCTTCTAGCTCAATATGATTATAATCTTGTCGAACATATAGGGAAAATGCCAGCACAAATCTCTATCTTGGACCTTCTACGGTCATCACCTGCACATAGAGTCATGCTAGAAAAAGCCTCCCAAGAGTCTTCAGTTCCTAACAACATAGCGGTCACGAATTTCCAAGCTATAGTAGGTAACATTGCCTTGCCCTACAATGTGGTCTTCTCCGAAAAGGACCTCCCATCTCATGATCCATGTCACAATGATGCCCTTCATACCGAGGTTCTCATCCATAAATGCAAAATTAAATGCATACTCATAGATGGTGGTGCTGGTCTCAACATCTATTCTTTAAAGTTACTTAACCAATTGGGATACTCTAAGGATCATGTCAACATTGATTAGTGTATTACAATCAAAGGATATGATGATGTTGAATGCCATTTAGAAGGTGTTATCCACTTGCCTATACAACTAGGCCCTGTCATGCTTGAAACTAGGTGCCAAGTCCTTGATATTGAGCCACCTTACAACATTATCCTAGGCCGCCCATGGATCCATGCAATGAAAGCTGTCCCCTCAATGTACCATCAGTCTCTCAAATTCCCATTCAATGGTACAGAGATCACTATCCTAGGAGACCCCAATCCTTTTGAATTTTGCCGTGTCTTGCAAGGCAGTTATAAGAATTGCAACCAAGTGCCTCAAAATGATAAAGCCCTTGAATCACCACTATATGTCGATCCTGAAAATCTGACACAAGCCTCTACAAGTGAACCTAATCCTCTTCCTAAAATAAAGGCTCACATCCGTGATATAGGCTTTGGAACCTATGATATCTCAAAATCTTGTTGTGTAGGGCAGATGCCTTTATCCCCTAAATCTTACAGCCAACCACCCATTGCCAAAGCAACTAAAAACGTAGCTATTCCTCCTCCAGCATTTCTAACCCAGTTCCAATAGGGAAAATTATTGGAAGAGGAAACTATTGAGGACATTTCTTCTTGGCTCTATAAGGAGAAAGAACCAGTCACAATACCAGTCAAGCAATATGGAAATGGCTTAAGGATAGTCAAAAACATGGGCTATAAAGGCAAAGGTGGCGTTGGGAAAGAGAATCAAGGAATGAAACCCATTATTGTAACGAAGAAACTAGACAAGAAGGGGTTAGGATTTGGTAGGAAGGTACCTTGCAGTTTGGACATTGAGGGTATCCTCGACAAGATGGCTGAAACGTCTCTCATAGATTCGATGTCTAATGAAGATACCATCGATGACTCTTCCCTCCATATGACTGACCTATTTATAGAATCCTCTGTATCCCTAACATCCACCACATACACCCAGAAAGTAACACTTGTCTACCCTAAACTTATCGATTGGGACAAACAAGGGTCCCCCGTTATAGATGTATTTCAGAATGACAAAGATTTAACTGAGTTCATGCGACTTCGGGAAGGTATCCCTCTTAGCAATCATAAAGTAGGTTTTGTAATGGAACTAGAGCCAACAACTTATTTTGGTGAGAATGCCAAATCCTCCAGTCGTAAAAGTAAAAATAAAGAAAGATCTCTAGGTGAAAACCACATTGTGGCACCTCCCGATCAAAAAATAGTAAAAACAAATGACGTATCCAATGGTGAGAACCCAACTGTGGCACTGGAGGATGGAGGATTTGACCTTCCCTTACCATCTAAGTATCAAGAGAAGTCAGCTCTCCTAATGGAAGATTCTACAAAGATAAGCCTTGGCACCGAACAGAATCCAAAGACCACATTCCTAGCAACATCATTATCAGAGATAGAACATAGGAATCTTAACACATTCTTCTTACAGAGAACCATCAACTTTACGTGGACCTATGCTGATATGCCAGGGCTAGACCCTAAGCTAGTAGTTGATTATCTCATAGTTGATCCAAAATTGAAACCAGTCAAGCAAAAGCTAAGAAAGATGCACCCACAAATAGCTCTCTTGGTAAAGGTGGAAATACAAAAGTTGCTAGATGTAAAGTTCATCCGACCTATTGACTATTTAGACTGGGTATCAAACATTGTACCTGTGTCTAAACCCAATGGGCGCATCCGCATGTGTAATGATTTCAGAGATCTTAACAAAGCATGTTCCAAAGATGACTTTCCATTACCGAACATTGACATTATAGTAGACTTGACAGTAGGTCATGAAATGCTCTCTATCATGGATGGATTCTCAGGCTACAATCAGATAAGGATAGCAGAAGAGGATCAACATAAAACAACCTTTACTTGTCCTTGGGGTAACTATTGTTGGTGTTTCATGCCATTTGGTCTAAAGAATGCAGGGGCAACCTATCAGAGGGCAATGATAGTGATATTCCATGACCTCTTTCATCATATTATGGAGGACTATGTGGATGACATACTAGCTAAATTTTCTAGGGCAGATCACATACAAGTTCTAGGACAGATCTTTGACAGGCTTGAAAAATACCAAGTACGCCTCAATCCAAAGATGTGTGTCTTTGGTGTAACATCAAGGAAGCTATTGGGATACATTGTATCTCACAGAGGTATCGAAGTAGACCCTGCAAAATTCAAGGCTATAGTGGAGATGCCTCCACCAAAGAACCTCAAAGCATTAAGGAGCCTTTAGGAAAGGTTGCAGTCCTTTAGGCATTTCGTCTCATAGCTAGCAGATAAATGTCAACCATTTCAACACTTGCTCTAAAAGGATGTCTCATTCCGATGGGATAATAAGTGTCAAGCAACATTTGATCAACTCAAATAATATCTAGCTACACCTCCTATATTGGTTCCACCAGTTGTTGATAAACCTTTGATATTATACATCTCAACTACAACTTCGGCCCTAGGGGCCTTGCTAGCACAAAATGATGAATCAGGAAAAGAGCATGCAATCTATTATATCAGTCAAACCTTGGTAGGATATGAACTCAATTATTCACCAATGGAAAGAGCTTGTTTAGCAGTAGTGTTCACTTTCCAAAAGCTACGGCATTACATGCTAAACCAACACACAAATCTTATAGCCAAAATTGATCCATTGAAGTATCTACTAGCAAAAGCAGCTCTTATAGGTAGACTAGCTAAATGGGTCATGATCCTTAGTGAGTTCAACATTGAGTATATGGATCGTAAAGCAATCAAGGGACAAGCCCTAGCAGATCAACTAGCAGAAGCACCCATGATAGATACACACCCTATGGTAGCAGACTTTCTGGATGAGAATCTCTTCACTCTTTCCAACTCCATAATGTGGAAGTTATATTTTGATGGTTCCTACACACAGCATGGATCAGGGGCCGGCATCTTATTCATCACACCTTAGAATGACTATATTCCTAAGTCATATCGGCTTGCATTCCCTTGCACCAACAACATTGCCAAGTATGAAGTACTCCTCATAGGTCTCAATATAGTAGTTCAATGGGACATCACAGAATTACAAGTATATGGAGAATCACAACTAGTCATTTGACAAGTTACTGATGAGTACCAAACAAAGGATGAAAAGTTGGTCCCCTACAAGCAACTAGTGGATGCCTACAAACCACACTTTTCTAGCATCACATTTGAGCAAATTCCAAGAGAGCATAACAAGGCTGCAGATTCTATGGCTTCTGTAGGGTCACTTATAGACATGCCTACAAATACACAAAAATGTGAATTCTTGATCGAACAATTGTTGATACCTGCCGTTGACATTCCAGTTACTAAAATCATTTGTGAACTTGTTGGTCCCAATTCCCCATGGTATGAAGATATCTATGAATACCTTAAAAACAATACCTTTCCCTCTGACATTTCATCCACCCAACACAAAACCTTTATCCGACGATCCTCCCATTACACCATTCTAGGTGACACACTATATCGCTGAAGTCTCGATGGTATCCTCTTATGATGTCTTAATGCAGAAGAAGCTGAAGCCACCTTACGAGACATACACGAAGGTGTATGTGGCACATATTCTATTAGTCCTAATCTTGCTAAAAGATACTCAAAATAGGTTACTACTGGCCTACAATAGAACAAGATGCTACACAATTTGCTAAGAAGTGTCTACAATGCTAGCAGCATGGAGATTTGATTCATGCACCAACGCATGAATTACAACCTGTGACAACTCCATGGCCTTTTTCTCAATGGGGTCTCAACCTCGTAGGATAAATCCACCCATCCTCATCCAATTGTCATAAATTCATCATTACTACCACAAAGTACTTCACGAAGTGGGTTGAAGCCATTCCCATGACCTATATCACCGGTAAGCAAATAGCCAAGTTTATCATAAACTACCTCATTTGCTGGTATGGTATTCCCCAAGCCATTGTCACTGATAATGGGAGACCATTTAAAAACCAAGATGTCCATGCCTTGTGCACACAATATAATATCCAACATCACTTTTCAACTCCCTACTATCCGCAGAGTAACGGCCAAGCTGAGGCTTCCAATAAAACTATTCTCAAAATCCTCAAGAAAATAGTCAATAAAGCTGTTTGTGATTAGCACTTGCAGCTCAATCCCACCCTATGGGCCTACCACACTAGTATCAGAACACCAACTGGTGCCACACCATATGCTTTGCTCTATGGCTCTGAAGCCATCTTACCTATAGAGGTCGAGATCCCATGCCTCAGAGTATCCATGCAGGACTTGATTAATGGAGAGGAGTATCACACTTCTAGATTAGCTGAGCTAGAACTACCAGATGAGAGGCACCTGGCCGCGCTTAATCATCTCCATGTCTATCAAAACTGCCTCTGACGTAATTACAACAAAAAGATCAAAGAAAGACAGTTTCAAGTTGGTGATCTTGTACTTAAAGAGAATCAAAGAAATCAGGTAGACCGAGAGAAGAAGGGTAAGTTTGAGCCTAACTAGTTAGGTCCCTTTATTGTCACAGCAGCATATGGATTAGGAGCTTATACTTTAGCTACACCTGACGGCATTCCTCTAGATGAGCCACTTAATAGTGTTCATCTTAAGAAGTTCTATGCCTGATCCTTAGAGTATTCCAAAAAAAAAAAGAAAAAAATAGAAAAACACAAAAAACACAAAATAATCCATCCTCTGGTGAAAACCTGGTAAACAGGCACCTTGGATAAGTACCATAGTGAAAACCTGGCAAACAGGTGCTATGTGTAGAGTCAGCATCCGTCTTCTATCGAGTCTTGTTTATTCCATTTCCATTTCACAACACGCTTCATCCATCCATCCATAATAAAACCATTGACCTTGTTTGCATTTCCATCTCCCTATCTAGTATAGCTTGGAAATTTGTCAATGTCCACCATCATCATCCCACGTCTTGGTCTATGTCTACAGTTAACACTATCTTGTCCTAGGTCAATGCTTTCTATGCCTTCTTCGTTAGTCACCCATGCAAATTCCTCTACCGGAATGGGGGTAACTCTTTCCTTAACCTAGGTCTAGGAATGGATCGTTGTTTGTGGTTCACAAATGCTTCAATCTTTTCTCCTTTCTACGGATAGCACCCTTTAACAGACACATCACTCCTACGATAAGGCTGTTATCTTTTCAACACTTTTCCCACATTATCACACCAACTAGAACTACATATCATTTCATCTTTCATCTTAAAGTACCTTGATCCCATGGATATGGGTATGTAGGCAGTCTAGAATACGAAGGAAGTATCCAGTACTCAGGTACATAAGATCTCCCCCTCACTTCCCCAACCCGTCTCATCACTCTATCCAAAACTACATATTATCATTTTTCATCTTTCCTCGTAATGTGCCTTGATCTCGTGGATACAGGGTATGTAGGCAGTTTGGAATACGAAGGATGTATCCAGTACTCAGGCACATACGATACATCATTCTCCACCCATTTCAATCCATTAGCATGTCACCTTCCAGTCTTCTGTTTATCAAAATCCATTCACCTCGACTTGACTAACTCAAGCAAAAAAACAACAAGCTAGCGCATCCTTTCCAAGGAAAAGTCCTTACCAAGCCTGAAGCAAAGCAGTTTGCTTCCAGAGTCATCTACTATCCTGCTATTCCGATTGCCAACATCAAGTAAATCCAGCTTAACCAAAGCACCAGATCCACAAGCTTGTCTTCTATAAAATGTTCCATTGTTGAGACCAACACACGTGTCTCCTACGACATGTGGCATTTCCTACAGCAAGACATTGTCTTTTTAGGGAGATGGCCCCCTTTAATGGACACATCGCTCCTACGATAAGGCTATTCTCTTTCCTATCCAATCTATCCTGAGCAACCTCTTTGGCAAGAGAATATGTGGGTGGTATGTTTATTTTGTAAGTCAGTTAATTTGTTTTATGCTTTATCTTTTGTTCCTTGTCCATCACCGATTCAAGGCTACCTTGATTTTTCTATAATCTTGGTATGTTGTGATGTGGTATGGATCGGGGGCATAGTCATTGCTTTTGTATGCCGTGTTTGAGGAATGATCTTTAGTATCTTTTTGGGCAGCATATTTATCTTGTGTGTGTTATGGCCTAGCATCTTACATATTAATATTCTTCTTGCATATTACATGTATTGAAGTTTATTTTATGTTCAAGACTATGGCTCATTCACATGTACGACAAGCTCATATTATGTCTAAGAGGATCTAAGTTCAAACCGCTTGCTTGCAGAGTCAACATCCACACACTTGGATATCACAGCACCTTGGTCTTTTATACCTTGGTGGTGAACTATCCACGTGCTATATCAAAAATAAGGATTGCTCTTTATAGACAAATGTGAAACCAATGCAACAAGCTCATTCATCATCTATTTTCCCATGACCTTATATCATTTTTCAAAGCAACGATCGATCAACAGTCTATGTCTTCCATCTCCTCTTTTCTTCTCTCTAGTGCATATCTGCAAAACCCACATGTTAGATATCACTAGTCATAGCATCTATATCATGTCATCATAGATCATAGCATCTATATCATCATACATCTATAAGCATCATATATGCAATCTATTTCATCACATAAATCCATAATCATACATACATATCATCACATCCATATCATCATGAAGTGCATACACAAAAGTATGAACATCTGAGCACAGAATATGTCATCATATATATCATGTGAAGGTAATCAAAATACAAAATGTCAGTGTCTACATCAATAGTCCATATGTATAGATCTAAATATACATCAATACTATACATCAAGGCTATAAAAGGCCCTCAAAATATACATCAGGATGCACGCAGGCATCAGTCAAAATATACAAAGTGTCCATAATAATACAACAATGATACAACATGATACAAACTGTGCAAATATCCCTACTCTAGTGGATAGAGCTGCCCTCCTGCTGTGGCCCCTGTCCCCCACCTGTGCTCGAAGCAGGTCCCCCTGATGGTGCTCCCCCTCCTGCTGGTCCTCCTCCCCTTGGTGGCACAACAGGTCCTCTCATAGAGGATAGTGACTACCCTATCCTGCGAGACCTGGATGCTCTGGATCTACTCCTCTCTCTGTAGCTAGGTGCCTACTGAGCTATAGGCACCGCACCAACATAAAGTTCCCTGTAGTACTTAGTCTCTCTGCCAGCCGACACTAGCTCTTCTTGCACCTAGATGAGCTCACTGTATAGTGTCCTCTGATCAGCACCTAGGGAACAGCGTGCCTCATCTCTCTCCCTCCTAACTCTTTGTAGGGTGGCCTCTACTGTCAGCCATAGTTGTGCCTCTGCATCTCTCTCCCTAATCGCCTGGGCTAGCTGCCTGCCATCCCTTGCTGGTGCGGGTGTTGCCTATGCCTGTGCCTGCACCGCTGCCTATACCTGTGCCTATACCTGTGCCTATACCTGTGCCTGCATCTGTGACTGTGCCTGCGCCAGGGCTATCTGTGTCGTTGTCACTATTTGTGTCTGCACCTATGCTAGGGCCTTGGCATGTGTCACCTCTACCCTTACTGCATCCCTATCTCTCCATAACCTCACCATCTGAAGCTCTAATTGTGTCCTCTGGGCTATCTCCTCCTATAGCAGTCGCTCAGCCCTCTGTAAATCAGTCTCTATGACTGGGTCCTCTACCTCCACCATCTCCACATCTACCTGCGGGCCTTCGGCCTCTACACCGAGCTGCTGACTGGCTGCTCTGGCCTACTGCCTCATCCTCACCTCAACACCTGGAACCGATACCTCCCCCATTGCCCCTGCCACACCTGGTGTCATCAATCTCACTGGCCTGTGTGTCTGCTAGTACCTGTCATACTCTGGCAGTGTCCCTGGATCTACCAGTCCTATATCCCAATCCCATCTCGTTGGGACAAGTCCCCGCAACTCTACCAAAGCTGTCACCACTGGAATCTCTGCATCCCAGTCCCCTACCTCCCACCGTGTCCTCGCATGTGTCGCCTCTCCCATTGGCAACCCCTATGGCACTCCAAACTATCTAAGTACCCACTCCAGTAGGTATCTCTCTATGGTGTCTGTCTGCTTCCCAAATAAGTATCATGCCTGTCTACAGTACATCAGCTGCTCGTGCTCATCCTCCCACACCTCACATAGTAACCATGGCCTCCAAATGAACTGGTCCATCTCGTCTATCTGTCGCCTCTAGTGGCTGATAGATCCAAGCCTCCTATGTGTGATCACTCCCTCATAAAGGAATACATACGGCTCTCCCCTCTCTCGACGATGCTGTGTAAGAGGTCTGATCACTAGGATGTGCTCCCACGCCCACACCTGCAATAGAGTAACCCCTGCTGAGAGACTCCTTCCTCTCTTGTAAACGCATTCGTGCATGTCTCGATACAACTATCCAAGCACACAAGGCCCCCATGCATACTGTGTCCCATGTGTAAACATCCCTGATAGTACTATGCCCCATCCAACTGATAGTCCTCCAGATCACCTGTCTGGGCACAGGAAACCACCAATCAGTGAAGACACTATCCATCTGATCTAGTCGCAGAGTCTTGGGACATCTGCCCACTGTATCTCACCATCATATATCCTCAGGTCATCCATGCAAAATACCTCTACTAAGCCTGCCTCGCCTCATGCTGGGTCAAAGTCAACCTGCTCCCCATCAATCTGAATCTTGAGGATGCGATACACATCCTCCAATATCACTATAGCCTCCCCTATCAGAAAGTGAAATGAACATGTCTAACTGTGGTATCTCTCTACGACCACTGTCACTAGGGCAAGATTCACCCTAATGTGTGTCAGGTGTGCCACATGCCATAATCCTGTGTGCTCTAGGAACGTGTCCTCCTCCCATGTCAGTTGTACTACCTCGTGTGCTATCAGGTGGTGTCACTCTCTTGACATCAATGACGGCATCATCCTCTGCATCCACAAAACCCCATGTCAGATCTTTTTAACAAATTCCTCTGTGCTCTTACCATCCCCTACCCACTAACGTGATGCCCTGGGACCAGTTCTTCCTTCTCTTACTTAGGTGGTCAAACCCTGAGTCAGCCCTAACTAATCTTTTCTAGCCTATGCAAAAGCGCCTTGTTCTATACAAAAGTGCTGCCCGTTATTACCTAACGTGCTATACTGTTCATACAAGAGTGCTGCACTATGTCATACCAAAGGTGACCTATTTTTATAGGTGTGCTACACTATACTGCCACCCGCACCTCACTGTGCTACCAAAGGTGACCTAATCTTCTCCCACAGTGCCTCACTATCCAGCCATCCGCGCTACACTGCTCTACCAAGAGCGTTGCATGACCCTGCCAACCGCGCTGCGGCATGATGCAAAAAACCAATAGCATTGCAGCATAGCCAAAAGCACTATCCTACCCTACCAAGAGTGCTTCAGTGCACCAAAAGTGCCTAAGACGACTACCAATTGCACCATTCTAGCTTGTAGCGCTTTTGGCTGACCTAAATTCCATTCCTAAACCTAGCCCTAAATCACCCTAAAACATCAAAATCAAATTAGGTTTCCAGACACTTACCACTACCAGAGCTCCTACTGGTCTCTCGTATGTCCGCACCCACTCTGCCCGATGACTATGTGCAGGAATCAACATCTCTCCTTATTGTCAGCTCCTTACACTTCACTCTCACACACTAGGCTAGGAGGTCCTACACTCTATGTTTAGAAGCTCTTAGTGTGTAAATGAGGATTGTGGTCCCCATGGGACCTATTTATAGCATCCCTCCCTCATTTCTTCTCTTCCCACCCCATTCCTATTTCTACTCATCAGTCGCGCACTCGTCTTGTTGAGCGTCCACCCAGTCCTCCTGTCGCTTCCCTATATTCCCACTCAAGGGGGTATATGTTGGGGCATAAAAAATTGTATCAGGTCTTCAACAATCTCTTTCTTTGACACAACGCTATAAACTGCATTGCATCAAAGAGGGGCAAAATGTAGACACCCTAAAATGACCATGTCTTCGAGTCACTTGCATTTCAAACGTTAATTAAATAATCTAATTATTTAATTAATTTCATCTAATTCCTCTAAATCTCCTAAAATCAACATTAATTAAATAAATTCTCTTTATTTAATTAATTAAATTAAATTCCTCTATATTCTTCCAAAATTAAATAATGTTTATTATTTAATTAAATCAGTATCCTCTTTCAAAATTCAAGTCTTCATTAATTAAATAAATTAATTATTTAATTAATTCATCACAATCCTCTCTTATCTATAATTAAATAATTTTACATTATTTAATTAAAGCACTGGTTCTTCTAAATTTAAATAAATCATGCAAATTTATTTAAATTATCTTTTTCCTCTAAAAATAAATAAAATCAAATATTTTATTCATAATCTTGTTGTTCCTCAATCATGCACAAACAATTAAATAAATTTATTTATTTAGTTTCAGTTATCTTCGAATTCCTCTTAAAATATCTTGTTATCTCATGTGCACAATCAGTCTTATTTTTAGAACTCTAAAAAAGGCAAAATTAGAAGTTGAGTTATCTATTCAATCATTCTTGTTTTCATCATATTTTAATAAAAATATCCTTATGAATTGACACGTCGTGTGCACATTCATCATGGTTATTTAATTTATCTCGTCCATTGATTCTTTTGAATTATCTGGACCGTTGATCGATCATGTTTGAAACCAATATAAACCCTCTCATCTCCGTCACAAATCCTCTTCGATCACTTATTCTCAGGCATCCTTTAACAACGCTTTGAGCATACATCACATTGATTGAGAAACTTGGTGCAGGAGCACCAAGGGTTTGGAACCCATGTACATACCCTCGCATTTTGGTGTGAAGTTTTTTATTTTTCATAAGGAGTGGGAACATACATTCGGTGACCAACTGTGGCGATGAGGAGAACCGATGGTAGGGAGTCAGTGGATGTATATAAGAATCAATCAGTATGATCGAGTGTATCGGCAGACATGCCCAGAGTTCCACTGAAGTCTTACGTCTGGCCGATAGGAAGATAAGTCAATGCGGGTCCCACACAATGCATACAAGCTTCGCATGTATATACAAAGCGGATTGGCATTTACAAAGATACAATGGCCGAGGTACATTGACCAATAGGGGATCACGGGTCCCATCTCTTGTATGTTTCAAGTGAAAGAACATACAAGTCGTGAGATACAAGTTAATGAGATACAAGGAAGGTTACGAAGCACGGGCCCCACCTCTTGCATGTTCAAAATGTATGCGGTGAATGTATAAACAGAGATACAAGACCCTAAGATACATCGGGAAGCTTAAGTTGTGGACCCCACCTTTTGCACGTCGGTAATATTTGCATATGCGAAATGGATCCATCAGAGTAAGAATGAATATCGAGAAACAAAGGAAAAGCTACGCCAACAATACAACGTCTGAGGGATAGATACTTTATTCGTCGGAGAGAAATGGTATATCGGCGGAAGAAGTTAAGTAGTGGCTGATAAGGTGGATTAGGCCAATGAAAAGGGAAGGAGCATTTTGGTGTGAAAGTCAAGATATCTGGCCGATGATAAAGTGAATGTATATCTCGATGCATAAAAGCTTTGTATGTGATACAAGCAAATGTGCAATACGTAAACTATTGTGGAGTTCAAAGATAGTAGGTCCCACCTCTTGTATGTTTACTATTTTGAGCATGTATACACGGAAGAACATACATTGGGAAATAAAGGTCGTGGTTCTACACAAGGCACGAAGGCAATGCATGTATATGCAAAAGTGAATGTATCGATAGAATGCATATCGACAGGGGAAGAATATGATCGGTGAAACAAAAAGAAAACCTATTTTGCGGATTGGCATTTACAAAGATACAATGGCCGAGGTACATTGACCAATAGGGGATCGCGAGTCCCATCTCTTGTATGTTGCAAGTGAAAGAACATACAAGTCGTGAGATACAAGTTAATGAGATACAAGGAAGGTTACGAAGCACGGGCCCCACCTCTTGCATGTTCAAAATGTATGCGGTGAATGTATAAATAGAGATACAAGACCCTAAGATACATCGGGAAGCTTAAGTTGTGGACCCCACCTTTGGCACGTCGGTAATATTTGCATATGCGAAATGGATCCATCGGAGTAAGAATGAATATCGAGAAACAAAGGAAAAGCTACACCAACAATACAACGTTTGAGGGATAGATACTTTATCCGTCGGAGAGAAATGGTATATCGGCGGAAGAAGTTAAGTAGTGGCTGATAAGGTGGATCAGGCTGATGAAAAGGGAAGGAGCATTTCGGTGTGAAAGTCAAGATAACTGGCCGATGATAAAGTGAATGTATATCTCGATGCATAAAAGCTTTGTATGTGATACAAGCAAATGTGCAATACGTAAACTATTGTGGAGTTCAAAGATAGTAGGTCCCACCTCTTGTATGTTTACTATTTTGAGCATGTATACACGGAAGAACATACATTGGGAAATAAAGGCCGCGGTTCTACACAAGGCACGAAGGCAATGCATGTATATGCAAAAGTGAATGTATCGATAGAATGCATATCGACAGGGGAAGAATATGATCGGTGAAACAAAAAGAAAACCTATTTTGCCAATAATGAAAACAAAAGCATGGAAAACCTAACCGAACAGATAGAAAACCCTAACTGTCTGATAACAGAGAAATGACGAATGGTATAAGAACTATTTTTGGCTTTGTAGATCGGTTAGAGAAGGTGGGAAAATGTGGAAGATTGAAGAACATACATTGAATGTAATAGAGAAACTTCTGATAATAGAAACATTGACAGTTTGAATCCATTTGTATATTGTTTGTAGAGTACTTGTATAATCCGGTTTGCAGTAGAGTAGATAGTTTAATTTATGTTCTTTTGTTTCTATTTGTACAAGATGTCTCTGTCTTGATGCCCCTACATTTTCCTTGTATAGTCATGGAGGGCCATCAAGCAGAGACCTTGTTTCTTTTGTTTCTGTTTGTGTTAGTGATTGGATTGTCAATGGGAGACAATGAGAACTTGTCCTAGGTGAGCTCTGCTATAGCCCGGCTAGGTATGCAAGTTGCAATCTAAGTAGATAGGGGTGAAAAACAAATAAGGGAGAATTAAGCACTAAGCAATCAAAACCCTGGACCTAAAGAGGAGGGTTGATAAAGGGCTCAAGAAGGCTATAAGCCTTGGATATTGAGAATCTTGGTACACAGTGAGGACAAAGAAGAATACATCACACCAAGAAAGCATTGTCTGTACTGAAAATAACAGGCAAATAGGTCTTTCACCTCTGTAATAGATTATGTAGGTTGGATTAGGTATTTTGGGTAGAAAATGTCTTTAAGCACTTGAATTGGTAGGGAGACTTGGGTATGATTTAGGTCTTGAAGTGTTGGTTCAACATAGGTTTTCTAAGCCCATATGCCTCCCCACCAAATTGGTATCAGAGCAAGTTAAAGATTTGGGCTATTCCTAGCTAGGAATAGAAGAGGTTGTATGTCATCACCAAGTTTGAGTGAGACTGTAGGCTCAGCCAGAGAGATGGTGACTAATGCAGAGTTGGCAAAGAAAGTTGATGAGCTAGAAGAGGAGAATAGGCTCCTACAGGAAAGACTAGTTGAAATGGAAAGTAAGCTAGGTGCAATGATAATAAAGACTAAAGAAGTCAGTCAGAAAGTCAAGAGTTCTGAAGGTAAGGAAAAAAGTGTGTCTATAGAAGATGAAGAGCCCACACCTGATCCTGTGTTGATAGAAGAACCTTTCTTGAAGGCTTTGAAAGCCATGAGTGGCACGTCATTGGAAGGAGTTCCTCTTTTTAGTGGAAAGATGGAACCTGATTTGGTTATGGAATGGATAGAAGGTTTAGAAAATCACTTTGAATGTGATGGAGTGAGTGAAGCACAAAAGGTGAAGGTGGCTAAATCCAGACTCAAAGGAGCTGCCTTGACATGGTGGAAATTTGTTCAAACAGAAAATGAAAAAGAAGGCAAGAAACCTATAGCTTCTTGGAAAGGTATGGTGGCTAAAATAAAAGAAGTATACATGCCTGGGGATTATGAAGTTCAGTTGCACAAGAAAAGATAGAATTTGAGACAAAGAGAATTAGATGTCAATGCATACACTGAGGAATTTCAAAAACTATGCTTGAGGTCTAAGGTGATGGAAGATGAAAATGTAAAGGTAGCAAGATACCTAAATGGTTTGAGGTGGAGTATTCAAGAGGAAATCAGCTTGTTCAGCCCTACAATAGTACAGCAAAGCTATCAGCTAGCACTCAAGGTAGAGGAGAAGGGCAAGAAGAAACAAGAATCAAATAGCAGATCAAGAGGAAGAGGTAGAGACAACAGAGGAAGAGGATGTTATGGTGGTAGACACACTGATCAAAGACCCCAAGGAGAATCCAAACTCACAGAATAGAGTGGGGAGACTAGTAGTAGAGGAAACTACCGAGGAAGGGGATCTAACAGAGGAAGATCAGGAGGATCAGGCAGAGGATCCTACTTTGCCACTATGAAATGCTACAATTGTGGTCAATTAGGCCATCCAGCATATAGATGTCTTGATAAAGGCACATCTTCTTCTCAAGGAGTTGATAAAAGAAATCATTATGTGCAAGATGATGTGTCAAGTAGCAAGCCACCTGAAGTTAGTCTAACCTCAAAAGTGGGAGAGAACATCATGGTAAGGAGAATTTTGATCAAAGAACCAGTGAAAACTGAACCAAGCCAGAGGAGAGCATTATTCAGAATTAGATGCAAGATTATGAATAAGGTATGTCAAGTAATTATAGACTCAGGGTCTATTGATAATATAGTGTTTGATGAAGCAGTTAGGAAATTAAATTTGCAAAGAATACCTTATTCAAATCCATATAGAGTTACATGGTTAAATAAAGGTCAGCATGTGATAGTCAATGAGAAAACTTGGGTAGAGTTTGGTATAGGTGGATACAAAGACAAGGTACTCTGTGATATCCTACCTATGGATGCATGTCATCTACTATTGGGTAGGCCATGGCAGTTTGACCGGAAGGCCATACATGATGGTGAGAAGAATGCATATTCTTTTCAAAAAGATGGTATGACCTATAAAATTCAGTCATTGGAAGATGAAGAAGAAAATAAGACAAAAAGTCCTAGTGTCTTAATTGTGAGTGGTAAAGAGTTTTTGAACACTCGTAAGGAGGATGGTATTGGCTATGCTATCATAGTAAGCCTAAGGAAGAGCAGAAAGACAAAAAGGTAGTGATCCCAGAAGAGGTACAAACTATACTGGAACAGTATAAGGACATCATTAGTGATGGAACACCAGCAACACTACCTCCACAAAGAACTATTAGTCATCAGATAGATCTTATCCCAGGAGCATCTTTGCCAAACACAGCCCCTTACAAGATGACTCTAGAACAACATAAGGAGATAGCTAGACAAGTGCAAGAGTTGCTTGACCAAGGATTGGTTAGAAAAAACATAAGTCCTTGTGCAGTGCCTACAGTGTTGGCACCAAAGAAAGGAGGAACATGGAGATTGTGCACAGACTCCAGAGCTATCAATAAGATCACCATAAGATATCGGTTTCCAATTCCCAGAATTGAAGATCTTATGGACTGTTTAGGAGGAGCTAAGTATTTCACCAAGATAGACCTGAAAAGTGGTTACCACCAGATCAGAATCAAGGAAGGTGATGAGTGGAAAACAGCCTTCAAGACTACAGAAGGACTGTGTGAATGGCTTGTTATGCCATTTGGTTTATAAAATGCTCCCAGCATATTCATGAGGCTCATGAATGAAGTCCTCAAGGACTATGCAGGTAAATTTCTAGTTGTTTATTTAGATGACATCTTGATTTTTAGTCAAACTAAAGAAGAGCATCTTGAACATGTAAATACTGTTTTGAAAAAGTTACATGATGAACAACTAACCATAAATTTGGAGAAGTGTGAATTTATGAAGCAGAAATTGGTATACCTTGGTTTTGTGTTGTCCAAAGGAGAACTAAAAATGGACAAGTCAAAGGTAGAAGCCATATTGAATTGGCCCACTCCTAGAGCAGCAACTGAGGTGAGAAGTTTTCATGGCTTAGCTCAGTTTTATAGAAAGTTCATAAGGAATTTCAGTGCTATTTGTGTACCCATGCTTGATACAATAAAAGGTGGAATGAAAACAAAGTTTCAATGGACACAAGCAGTTGATAAGAGTTTTGAGTTATTGAAGAAAGAAGTAGCCACACAGCCAGTGTTAGTGCTACCAAATTTTGATAAGTTATTCACTTTAGAATGTGATGCTAGTCATGTTGCAGTAGGTGCAGTACTCAACCAAGAGAATAGGCCAATAGCCTTTTCTAGTGAGAGGCTGAATGAAGCAAAGAGTAGATACTCTTCATATGACTTGGAGCTCTATGCTCTAGTCCAAGCACTTAGAAAATGGAGGCATTATTGCCTACCAAAGGAATTTGTTGTATATACAAACAATCAAGCTTTGAGTTTTCTGAACTCACAAGATAAGTTGAGCCATAGACATGTCAAGTGGATGGAGTATTTACAGTCCTACACATTCACCATTAAACATAAGAAGGGACAGCTCAACAAGGTAGCAGATGCCTTAAGCAAGAGGTTGCTTACAGTACAAGAGATGCATTTAAGAAGCATAGGGATGGAAGAGTTCACAACCCTCTACAAAGAGGATGACAATTTTGCTGAAGCATACAAGGTCTGTCAAGACTTTGAAAATCACTTTCATAGTGAGTTTGCAGATTACACATTGTAGCAGGGATTGCTGTTCAAAGGTGGACAGTTGTGTGTACCAAAAGGATCCATGAGGGAAAATCTCATACAGGAGAAGCATAATGGTAGTTTGAGCAGACATTTTGGTCTGAACAAAACATTGGAGTTAGTCCAGAGGTTCTACTATTGGCCAAAGATGCACAAAGACATCAGAAAGTATGTGGAGCAGTGTATCATCTGTCAGAAGGCTAAGGGAACTTCTTCAAATGTTGGACTATACCAACCACTACCCATACCTTCCAGACCATGGGATTGTGTAAGTATGGATTTTGTAGTTGGTCTACCGAAGACTAAGACTGGTTTTGATAGCATTTTTGTAGTTGTTGATAGATTTAGCAAGATGAGTCATTTCATTCCTTGTAAGGTGACTCATGATGCCAGTCATATAGCTCATTTGTTTTTCAAAGAGGTCATAAGGATTCATGGACTTCCAGTAAGCATTGTGTCTGATAGAGATGCTAAGTTTATGGGATACTTCTGGAAAACTTTATGGCAGAGGCTAGGAACAAATCTGTCTTTTGGATCAGCATATCATCCACAGACAGATGGCCAAACAGAAGTGGTGAACAAGACATTGGGCAACCTGTTAAGGTGTTTGACAAAAGAATATGGACAGAGTTGGGATCAGGTCATTTATCAGGCAAAATTTGCCTATAATGACAGTGTGAATAGGACTACTGGAAAAAGTCCATTTGAGATAGTGTAAGGAATGCATCCTAGAGGTGTATATGAACTCCGACATCTTGGAGACATGGAACATAGAAGTGGTCATGCAGAGGATTTTACACAGTCTATGAAGGAGATTCATGACCAAGTGAAGTAGCAATTGATGGAAAATACCCTGAAAATCAAAGATAGGGTAGATGCACATAGGAAGGATATTTAATTTGCAGTTGGTGATTTAGTCATGGTTCATTTGAACAAAGCCAGATTGTAGAAAGGGATGCCAACCAAATTGCAGATGAGACAGATTGGTCCTTGCAAAATTCTGAACAAGTATGGCAACAATGCTTGTAGGATTGATTTACCAGCAGACTTGGCAATTTCACCAGTGTTCAATGTTCAGGACCTGGTACCTTATAAAGGTCCTCATCTAGTAGCAGGGGGATCTAGTTCAGAAGCTACATAGACAGTGAGTGATGTGACCTTGCCTCTAAAAACCAAACCACAGGCTGAGAGAATTCTAGATTCTCGAGTACAGAAACAGACTAGACATGGCGTGTACATGGAGCATCTAGTCAAGTGGCAACAGTTGCCTAAAGTAGAGGCTACCTGGATCACCGAGTCTGAGTTCACGAAGCAGGGCATTGATTTTGCCTTGTCACCGTAGGTGACTTGACTTTCTCTGCACAGGGGGAGTATGGTGCAGGAGCACCAAGGGTTTGGAACCCATGTATAAAGGGTTTGGAACCCATGTACATACCCTCACATTTTGGTGTGAAGTTTTTGATTTTTCATAAGGAGCGAGAACATGCATTCGGTGACCAACTGTGGCAATGAGGAGAACCGGCGGTAGGGAGTCAGCGGATGTATATAAGAAGCAATCGGTATAATTGAGTGTATCGGCAGACAGGCCCGGAGTTCCACCGAAGTCTTACGTCTGGCCGATAGGAAGATAAGTCAATGCGGGTCCCACACAATGCATGCAAGCTTCGCATGTATATACAAAGCAGATCAGTATTTACAAAGATACAATGGCCAAGGTACATTGACCGATAGGGGATCGCGGGTCCCATCTCTTGTATGTTGCAAGTGAAAGAACATACGAGTCATGATATACAAGTTAATGAGATACAAGGAAGGTTACGAAACATGGGACCCACCTCTTGCATGTTCGCAATGTATGCGGCGAATGTATAAATAGAGATACAAGACCCTAAGATACACCGGGAAGCTTAAGTTGTGGACCCCACCTTTTGCACGTCGGTAATATTTGCATATGTGAAATGGATCCATCGGAGTAAGAATGTGATGCAGAGCCACACAACAAAAGCTTACAAACAGTGTGAAAAACCCATTAAACCCACACTAAAATCCTGACATACAACATGTATGTCTATGCATTACTAATCATGCACCCAAACCTAAAACCTGTCAGCATCATCATATTTTCTCTGCCGACCGATATCCTCCTACAGATAAACCTTCGACCTTTCACCTATCAGCAGCATCATGAGGTTCGACATCATCTACACCTTTTATCAGCAGGATATAAAATATCGTGTTCCTCCCATATATCCTGATGACGATAATCTCATGCACCTCTCTTCTGATGCTTACGTCACCCCGATATTCGATCCACTTACACAACTAGCATCAGAATATAACTTATCAGGTCACATTGACACATCCTGATGACGATAATCAACTTTATGCACATGACAAATATTCCACTGAATATTCCTTCCGCGATCCACTTAGTGTTAATCTCCTATCGCCAAGACATAAATTGTCAGCGAACACTTCCCCTGATCACCCCGATATCCTACGCCTATGCCGAAACACTTGTCATCGGCAGGATAAACTTTTATCGGGTGATATTTGGAATGTCCTGATGATGATGATGTCACATGCACTGATATCTACATCACTCAGATATAAGACTCATTTATATACTTTGCAGCATGATATGAATTGTCGGGTTATACTCTAATATTCTGATGATGGTCTATGTGATCCTCGGCTACCTGATGTTCAAACAAAAGATGATCCTCCTTTCTTTAGCAAATGGGACTTTGACTCGCCGTTGACCCGTTTGCTTGTACCTTCACCTGCATGTATGCTCCAACATATAACAATGATATGCGGATGATGGATACACACAAAATGATGATCCTGAAGATGATATATATAGGAAATATATATCCAAACTATTTTTATCCTGATGCCTTCAAAATAGGCATTTTTCCTAAGTTTCGAGACCCGATCCAGATAGCAATAAGCACATAGATGCGGATGCGATATACACAGTCTGTAATATCGCATGCGAATGTTGTATATCCGTCAAGTGCATATTTTTGACAAAACTCTCTAGAACTTCACAATGTCACATAGAAAGCATGATGATCGGGCGGATCATCTCCTGAGTAATTCAAACTTAGAAAATTTGTCCTTCTAAACCCTAGCACATGAAGATGCTAGGATAACTCACAACATGCTAACAATCGATCCCACGAACATGAAATGCATGAACATGAAAATAGAAAAGAAAACTAAACTACTGTACATGTCCATTCCACCGATTTAGAGAATCAATCAGTGGAATGGTTGGGTGAATCCATTTGTAACCAAAAGAAATCAATACAGAGATAGCTTGTAAACCAGACAAATGAAACCAATGGGATCTCTTACTTTCAAATTAGAATTGCATGCAGATCTCACAGTCCCACTGTGTTACAATGCTCTATTCAATCTTCAAAAACACAATATCTCAATGAACTATCAAATGTATCTCCTCTCAAATCTACTACTGTCGAAAACAAACTAATCTAGGGCATAAATAGTAATCCTTTGCGAGTACTACCAACTTGATTCCCAGTGGCTGGGAGACTTCCAAGCAGCTGGGAGAAGACAACTAAGACAACTGGCATAACAAACTTCTAACTACCTGTACATCTTCCTAGATCGATCTAAAACATACGCATTGGTCCAATGGACCTTATTACATCATGAACTCAAACATACTAAAGATAGACTCATACTAAAAATAGACTTATGTTCTGTATTGCAGGGGTGCTCCTACACCATACTCCCTAGAAGAAGAAATCTCAAGTCCACTTGAGATGAGAGTATTGAGATCTACACCATGTGTCTGGATCTGCGCTTTAGTCATCCACACTGCTTCTAAATCAGGTTTTCCCTGCCAAGACACCAAATACTCCAAATAGTTTTTGTTCCATGTCTTCTTGATCACTTTGGTGTCCACAACCTTCTACAACTGTGGTGGATCATGCTTTGGAATGTCATCAGCTGTTGTATCCTGTAGGAGTTCCTATTCTACATCTGGATTATGCTTGTATGGAGTTAAATGACATACATTGAATATAGGTGATAAACCAAGAATTGGAGGGAGTTGTATCTCATAAGCATTCGGTCCATGCTTCCTCAAAATCTGACATGGTCCAATCTTCCTCTGCATGACTTTAGTATATTTGCCCTTAGGAAGTCTTTCCTTCTTCAAATGAACCCATACTAAATCTCCAATATCAAACTATACATCCTTCTTTTTATCAGCATATGCTTTATACTTCAAGGTAGTTTGTTGTAGCTGGGTCTTTACTTGATCATGAACCAATTTTAGGGCTTCTACAAAAGCTTCACCCTCTGCACTAATAGGGTCTGCTGTAGGTAGATCTCTCAATTCCAAAATTCCTCTTGGATGCATACCATACACTATCTGAAAAGGTGATTTCCCTGTACTCCTATTGACAGTATCATTATAGGAAAATTCTGCCTGAGATAGGATATTATCCCACTTTTCTCCATGCTAATTTGTCAAACATCTGAGCAAATTCCCTAAGGAACGATTAACTACTTCAGTCTGTCCATCCGTTTGAGGATGATATGCGGATGAAAAGGACAAATTTGTGCCCAGTTTCTTCCAAAGGGTTCTCCAAAAATGACCAATAAACTTCACATCCCTATCTAACACTATGCTCAATGGTAATCCATGCATTCTGACAATTTCCTTGAAAAACAAATCTGTGATGTATGAAGCATCAGCAGTGGTTTTGCATGGCAAGAAATGTGCCATTTTACTGAATTTGTCCACTACAACAAAAACACTGTTAAATCCTTTCCTTGTCCTTGGTAAACCCAAGACAAAATCCATACTTATGCTTTCCCATGGTCTGGAAGGAATGGGTAAAGGCTGATATAATCCTGCATTAGTTGATCTCCCTTTTGCTTTCTGACATATCACACATGTCTCTACAAATTTTCTGACATCTGTTTGTAACTTAGGCCAATAGTAATGTCTTCTAACAAGATCAAGAGTCTTATCCAAACCAAAATGACCTGCTATAGCTCCACAATGTTTCTCTTTAATAATGTTCAACCTCATAGAACACCTTGGAATACACAACTATCCACCTTTGAACAACAATCCATCCTGGATCAGAAATTCAAAGAACTCAGCATGATATTTTTCTCCAAAAGAAGTACGTACCTAATATATCTCTCCAAAATCTTCATCAGCATCATACATGGTGTTGAATGAATCAATTCCAACACTTTCCAACTAAATCTGGTTGACTGTTAGAGCTCTCCTGCTCAAGGCATTTGTTACCTTATTCTTGACTCCTTTCTTATGCTTCAATGTAAAAGTAAAAGCTTGTAAAGTTTCTACCCATTTCATGTGTCTATGGTTCAGCTTTTCTTGGCTATTTATGAAACTTAGAGCCTAATTATCTGTGAATACTATGAATTCTTTTGGCATCAAGTAATGCCTCCATTTCTTGAGTGACTGGACTAAAGCATACATTTCCAAATCATATGAGGAATACCTCTTTTTAGCATCATTGAGCTTCTCACTAAAAAATGCAATTGGCCTACCTTCTTGGTTGAGTACTGCTCCAATGGCCATGTGACTGGCATCACATTCTACCTGAAAGATCTTGTTTAAATCTGGAAGTACAAGGACTGGCTGCTGTGCCACCTTCTTTTTCAATGTTTCAAAAGAATCATCTGCTTCCTTAGTCCAAGCAAATCTGCACTTTTTTCCTCCTTTTATAGTATCAAGCATGGGTGCACAAATATGACTAAACCCTCTTATAAACTTTCTATAGAAGGTTGCTAACCCATGGAAACTTCTGACATCATTCAACATCCTCGGAGTTGGCCAAGACAATATGGCCCTTACCTTCTCCTTATTGATTTGCAGCTTCCCTTGGGAAATGACAAAACCCAAATATGTGATCTCCTCTTGCATGAACAAACACTTGTCCAAATATATCATCAGCTGCTCTTCATGTAACCTCTTGAGAACCAAATCTATATGTCTGAAATGTTCTTCCTTTGTGTTGCTGAAAATCAGAATGTCATCTAGATATACTATGACAAACTTACCCATGAATTCTCTCAAAACTTCATTCATCAATCTCATAAAAGTACTAGGTGCATTAGACAAACCAAAAGGCATAAATTTCCACTCATACAACCCTTCATTGGTTTTGAATGTTATTTTCCATTCATCTCCTGGCCTAATCCTAATCTAATGATAACCACTCTTCAAATCTATTTTTGTAAAATACTTAGCACCTCCCAAACAGTCAAGTAAATCCTCTATCCTAGGGATTGGAAACCTATACCTGATTGTAATCTTATTAATAGCCCTGGAATCTGTGCAAAGCCTCCAAGTGCCTTCTTTCTTTGGTGCTAGTACAGTTGGTACTGCACATGGGCTTAAACTTTTACCAATCAGACCTGTGTCTAACAATTCCTCAATTTGTCTTGCTACTTCTGCATTTTGTTCTGGAGTTAGCTTATATGTTGCTTTGTTTGGAAGTGTAGATTCTGGGATTAGGTCTATGCAATGGCTGATATCCCTTACAGGTGGTAGGGATCTTGGCATTCCATCAGAAATAATACCTTTATATTTATCCAATAGCTCTTGGACAACTGGGTCTATGAACCTCTATTTCTTCTCCTTCTTGACTTCTTGCTACTGTTCTTTATTCACTGCCAGACATGGAATTAGGGCATATGCAACTGCACCTTCTACTACTACTTCTTTCATGAACTATTTTCCTTCCATCAACATTACCTTCACTTCTTTTCCTTTTGATTTCTCCTCCTCTGTTAATGGTAGTAACTCAGTCACTGTACCATTCTTAGTGATTGTATATGTGTTTCTGACACCATCATGATGTGCCTTCAAGTCATACTGTCATGGTCTACCAAATAAAAGATTACAAGCATCCATCTTGGTAATGTCAAACAATAACCTGTCTTTATAGGCTCCAATCTGAAATTCTACCCAAGCCTGCTCTTCTACAACTGTTTGCTGACCTTGAGTAAGTCATGAGACCTTATATAGGGATGGGTGAGGTAATCTTCTAAGCTTAAGCTTTGTCACCATTTCATTAGATACAAAATTTTCAGTAGAACCAGAATCAATTAAAACTTTACATGCCTTACCTCCTGCTTTGCAAATGGTTCTGAAAAGAGACTTTCTTTGTGGGGGTTCTTTGTCAGGTACCTTCATGGTAGTCATTGTTCTTCTCATCATTAGAGATTCTCCACTCTCTGGATATCCATAATTGTCAGGAGCATTTACACTCTGAAAAGTGTGTGAGCTTGTTGCACTTTGATTATCAGGTTCTTGGATCAGATTCGTTCTCCTTTCTCCTGTTGAGCTTGTTGCCTTTTCTGGACATCTACTAGCTATATGACCTTCTTTGTTATAGTTATAACATCTGATAGATCCTCTTCCCTAGGATCTTCCTCTGAAAGGTCTTCTGCCTCTGAAGTTTCCTTGCTGGTTGTAACTTTCTCTCTGGGGTTGACTGTTATTTCCCTTGCTATTGTCATGACTGGATTCTCCCTGATATCCATGTCCATGTCCTTTGCCTCTGAAAGGACCTCTTCCACCTCTTTGCTATTTACCTCTTCCTCTATTGTTCTATTCTTGTCTTCTATTTAACTTCTCTTCCACTTTCAATGCCAACTGAAAACATTTCTGAACTGTATCTGGATTATGCAGATTCAAATCTTCCTGAATGTTGAACCTCAATCCATTAAGGTATCTGGCTACCTTTTCTTCCTCACTTTCTTTTCATGAATTCCTCTATATATGAGCTAACATCTAGCTCCTTCTATTTTAGGTTTTGCTTCCTCTTGTGTAATTGGATACTACTAATGGAACATAGGCTTCCTTCATTAAAGCCATCATCTTCTTCCATGTAGCAACTCTATGCTTTCCTTCTTGTACTCTATCATCTTGGACAAAATTCCACCATGTCAATGCAGCTTCTTTCATCTTTGATTGGGCTATCTTCACTCTCTATTGTTCTGGTATCTCCTCCATCTCAAAGAAATTGTTTAGGGAGTCTATCCACTCCATCACTGAATCAGGTTCCATCTTTCCTGTAAACACTGGCAAATCCAGTTTCACATCCATGGTTCTCCTCTCCATGGCTTTAAGGGCGTTCAACAGTGGTCTCTGGTCTACAAAAATGACCTCCTCGTTCCACCTAGGGATCTCTTCTTCTTCCCTATCCTCTTCTCTACCAGAACCTACTCTGTCCCTCAACTTCTCCAACTCATCCTTCAATTCCTGATTCTGAGCCTTCACAGCCTTGCTCTCGGCAATCTGCTTCTTTACCAGAACTGCCAAGTCAGCGTTGATCATTCTTGTCGGGAACTCTGTTGTTCCTTCTTCATCCGACATCTTGTATTTCTTTTTTTTTCTTCCCAAAAGATTTTTCCTTCACTCTGATACCACTATGATGCAGAGCCACACAACAAAAGCTTACAAATAGGGTGAAAAACCCATTAAACCCACACTAAAATCCTGACATATAGCATGTATGTCTATGCATTACTAATCATGCACCCAAACCTAAAACCTGTCAGCATCATCATATTTTCTCTGCCGACCGATATCCTCCTATAGACAAACCTTCGACCTTTCACCTATCAGCAGCATCATGATGTTCGGCATCATCTACACCTTTTATCAGCAGGATATAAAATATCGGGTTCCTCCCATATATCCTGATGATGATAATCTCATGCACCTCTCTTCTAATGCTTATGTCACCTCGATATTCGACCCACTTACACAACCAGCATTAGAATATAACTTATCGGGTCACATTGACACATCCTGATGACGATACTCAACTTTATGCACACGACGAATATTCCACCGAGTATTCCTTCCGCGATCCACTTAGTGTTAATCTCCTATCGCCAAGACATAAACTATCAGTGAACACTTCCCCTGATCACCCCGATATCCTATGCCTATACCGAAACACTTGTCATCGGCAGGATAAACTTTTATCAGGTGATATTTGGAATGTCCTGATGATGATGACATCACATGCACTGATGTCTACGTCACCCGGATATAAGACTCATTTATATACTCTGCAGCATGATATGAATTGTCGGGTTATGCTCTAATATCCTAATGATGGTCTATGTGATCCTCGGCTAATTGATGTTCAAACAAAAGATGATCCTCCTCCTTTCTTTAGCAAATGGGACTTTGACTCCTCGTTGACCCATTTGCTTGTACCTTCACCTACATGTATGCTCCAGCATATAACAACGATATGCGGATGATGGATACACACGAAATGATGATCCTGAAGATGATATATACAGGAAATATATATCCAAACTATTTTTATCCTGATGCCTTCAAAATAGGCATTTTTCCTAAGTTTCAAGACTTGATCCGAATAGCGATAAGCACATAGATGCGGATGTGATATACATAGTCTGTAATGTCGCATGCGAATGCTGTATATCCGTCAAGTGCATATTTTTGACAAAACTCTCCAAAACTTCACAATGTCACATAGAAAGCATGATGATCAGGCCGGATCATCTCCTGAGCAATTCAAACATAGAAAATTTGTCCTTCTAAACTCTAGCACATGAAGATGCTAGGATAACTCACAGCATGCTAACAATCGATCCCACAAACATGAAATGCATGAACATGAAAATAGAAAAGAAAACTAAACTACTGTACATGTCCATTCCACCAATTCAGAGAATCAATCGGTGGAATGGTTGGGTGAATCCATTTGCCTGTAACCAAAAGAAATCAATACACAGATAACTTGTAAACCAGACAAATGAAACCAATGGGATCTCTTACTTTCAAATTAGAATTGCATGCAGATCTCACAGTCCCACTGTGTTACAATGCTCTATTCAATCTTCAAAAACACAATATCTCAATGAACTATCAATTGTATCTCCTCTCAAATCTACTACTGTCGAAAACAAACTAATCTAGGGCATAAATAGTAATCCTTTGCGAGTACTACCAACTTGATTCCCAGCGGTTGGGAGACTTCCAAGCGGCTGGGAGAAGACAGCTAAGACAATTGGCATAACAAACTTCTAACTACCTGCACATCCTCCTAGATCAATCTAAAACATACGCATTCGTCCAATGGACCTTATTACATCATGAAGTCAAACATACTAAAAATAGACTCATACTAAAAATAGACTTATGTTCTGTATTGCAGGGGTGCTCTTGCACCAGAATGAACATCAGGAAACAAAGGAAAAGCTACACCGGTAATACAACGTCTGAGCGATAGATACTGTATCCGTCGGAGAGAAATGGTATATCGGCGGAAGAAGTTAAGTAGTGGCCGATAAGGTGGATTAGGCCGATGAAAAGGGAAGGAGCATTTTAGTGCGAAAGTCAAGATATCTGGCCGATGGTAAAGTGAATGTATATCTCAATGCATAAAAGCTTTGTATGTGATACAAGCAAATGTGCAATACGTAAACCATTGTGGAGTTTGAAGATAGTAGGTCCCACCTCTTGTATGTTTACTGTTTTGAGCATGTATACATGGAAGAACATACATTAGGAAATAAAGGTCGCGGTTCTACACAAGGCACGAAGGCAATGCATGTATATGCAAAAGTGAATGTATCGATAGAATGCATATCAACAGGGGAAGAATATGATCGGTGAAAAAAAAAGAAAACCTATTTTGCCGATAATGAAAACAAAAGCATGGAAAACCTAATCGAACAGACAGAAAACCCTAACTGTCCGATAACAGAGAAATGACGAATGGTATAAGAACTATTTTTGTCTTTGTAGATCGGTTAGAGAAGGTGGAAAAATGTGGAATATTGAAGAACATACATTGAATGTAATAGAGAAACTTCTGATAATAGAAACATTGACAGTTTGAATCCATTTGTATATTGTCTATAGAGTACTTGTATAATCCGATTTGCAGTAGAGTAGACAGTTTAATTTATGTTCTTTTGTTTCTGTTTGTACAAGATGTCTCTGTCTTGATGCCCCTGCATTTTCCTTGTACAGTCATGGAGGGCCATCAAGCAGAGACCTTGTTTCTTTTGTTTCTATTTGTGTTAGTGATTGGATTGTCAATGGGAGACAATGAGAACTTGTCCTAGGCGAGCTCTGCTATAGCCCGGCTAGGTATGCAAGTTGTAGTCTAAGTAGATAGGGGTGAAAAACAGAGAAGGGAGAATTGAGCACTAAGTAATCAAAACCCTAGACCTAAAGAGGAAGGTTGAAAACGGGCTCAAGAAGGCTATAAGCCTTGGATATTGAGAATCTTGGTACACAGTGAGGACAAAGAAGAATACCTCAAACCAAGAAAGAATTGTCTGTACTGAAAATAACAGGCAAATAGGTATTTCACCTCTATAATAGATTGTGTAGGCTGGATTAGGCATTTTGGGTAGAAAATGTCTTTAAGCACTTGAATTGGTAGGGAGACTTGGGTATGATTTAGGTCTTGAAGTGTTGGTTCAAGATAGGTTTTCTAAGCCCATATGCCTCCCCACCACAACTTCACAATCTCTTAACATTGATCTTTGAGCACTTTACTTGCTTGTTGCAGACATGGTTACGCAGCAATATTGAGCAATCCACATTCATCCGAAGGGAACAATACAAATCTCGGTAAAAGCTTTCATATTTAATTGATTTATTGATAATGGCTTTTATTTAGATTAGTTCTCTTTATGTTATGTGTTTTTGGTTTATTTAGTTTTTATTTTGATTTAATCAATTTTCCTCATACACACAAGGCACATACATCTTGGTTCTTAAATGGTCTCCCATTGTCAGTGACAATGGCTTGGGGGATACCATACCGGCAAATGAGGTAGTTAAGGATGAACTTGGCTATTTGCTTACCAGTGATATAGGCCATGGGAATGGCTTCAACCCACTTCATGAAATACTCAGTGGTAGTAATGATGAATTTATGGCCATTGGATGAGGATGGGTCGATTTGTCCTACGAGGTCGAGACCCCATTGAGAAAAGGGCCATGGAGTTGTCACTGGTTGTAATTCATGAGCTGGTGCGTGAATCAAATCTCCATGCTACTAGCATTGTAGACACTCTTTATCAAATTGTAAAGCATCTTGCTCTATTGTAGGCTAGTAATACCCTATTCTGACTATCTTCTTAGAAAGATTAGGACCAGTAGAATGTGCACCACAGACCCCTTCGTTTATGTCTTGTAAGGTAGCTTCGGCTTCTTCCGCGTTAAGACATCTTAAGAGGATACCATAGAGACTCCGGTGATATAGTGTATAACCCAAAATGGTGTAACGGGAGGATCGACGGATAAATGTTTTGTGTTGGGTTGATGATAGTTCAGAGGGAAAGGTGTTGTTTTTAAGGTATTCATAGATATCTTTGTACCATGGGGAATTGGGACCAACAAGTTCGCAGATGATTTCAGTAACTAGAACATCAACAGCTAGTATCAACAAGTGCTCGATCAAGAATTCACATTTCTATGTATCAGCAAGCATGTCTATAAATGACCCTAAAGAAGCCATGTAATCTGTAGCCTTATTATGCTCTCTTGGAATTTTCTCAAATGTGATGCTAGAGAAGTGTGGTTTGTAGGCATCCACTAGTTGCTTGTAGGGGACCAACTTTTCATCTTTTGTTTGGTACTCATATGTGACTTGTCAAATGACTAGTTGTGAGTCTCCATATACCTGTAATTATGTGATGTCCCATTGAACTGCTGTATTGAGACCTATGAGGATTGCTTCATATTCGGCAATGTTGTTGGTGCAAGGGAATGCAAGCCGATATGACTTTGGAATATAGTCATTTTGAGGTGTGATAAACAAGATGCCAGCCCTTGATCCATGTTGTGTGTAGGAACCATCAAAGTATAACTTCCACATTATTGAGTTAGAAAGAGTGAAGAGATTCTCGTCTGGAAAGTCTGCTACCATAGGGTGTGTATTCGTCATGGGTGCTTCTGCTAGTTGATCTGCTAGGGCTTGTCCCTTGATTGCTTTATGATCCATATACTCAATGTCAAACTCACTAAGGATCATGACCCATTTAGCTAGTCAGCCTGTGAGAGTTACTTTTTTCTAGTAGATACTTCAATGGATCAATTTTGGCTATAAGATTTGTGTGTTGGTTTAGCATGTAATGCCACAGCTTTTGGGAAGCGAACACTACTGCTAAACAATCTCTTTCCATCGGTGAATAATTGAGTTCATATCCCACCAAGGTTTGACTGATATAATAGATTGCATGCTCTTTTCCTGACTCATCATGTTGTGCTAGCAGGGCCCCTAGAGCCGAAGTTGAAGTTGAGATGTATAATATCAAAGGTTTATCAGCAACTGGTGGAACCAATATAGAAGGTGTAGCTAGATACTCTTTGAGATGATCAAATGTTGCTTGATACTTATCGTTACATCAAAATGAGACATCCTTTCAGAGCAAGTGTTGAAATGATTGGCATTTATTTGCTAGCTGTGAGATGAAACGCTTAATGGACTGCAACCTTCCTTGAAGGCTCCTTAATGCTTTGAGGTTCTTTGGTGGAGGCATCTCCACTATTCCCTTGACTTTTGTAGGGTCTACTTTGATGCCTCTATGAGATACAATGTATCCCAACAACTTCCCTGATGTTACACCAAAGACAGGCTTCTTTGGATTGATGCACACTTGGTATTTCTTGACTCTGTCAAAGATCTGTCCTAGAACTTGTATATGATCTACCCTAGAAGATTTAGCTAGTATGTCATCCACATAGTCCTCCATGATATGATGAAAGAGATCGTGGAATATCACTATCATTGCTCTTTGATAAGTTTCCCCGGCATTCTTTAGACCAAACAGCATGACACACCAACAATAATTACCCCACGGACAAGTAAATGTTGTTTTATGTTGATCTTCTTCTGCTATCTTTATCTAATTGTAGCCTAAGAATCCATCCATGAGAGAAAGCATTTCATGACCTGCTATCAAGTCTACTATGAGGTCAATGTTCGGTAGTGGAAAGTCATCTTTGGGACATGCTTTGTTAAGATCTCTAAAATCATTACACATGCAGATACGCCCATTGGGTTTAGACACAAGTACAATGTTTGAGACCCAATCTAAATAGTCAATAGGTTGGATGAACTTTGCATCTAACAACTTATATATTTCCACTTTTACTAAGAGAGCTGTCTGTGGGTGCATCTTCCTCGGCTTTTACTTGACAGGTTTAACTGTTGGATCTACTGTGAGATAGTGAACCACTAGTTTAAGGTCTAGCCTTGGCATATCCACATAGGTCCATGCAAAGTTGATAGTCCTTTGTAAGAAGAATTTGTTAAGATTCCTATGCTCTATTTCTGATAATGATGCTGCCAAGAATGTGGTCTTTGGATTTTTCTCTGTGCCAAGGTTTATCTCTGTAGAATCTTCCACTAGGAGAGCTGACTTCTCTTGATACTTAGATGGTAGGGAAAGGTCAAATCCTCCATCCTCAGGTGCCACAGTTAGGTTTTCACTGTTGGATACATCCTTTGTTTTTACTATTTTATGATCAGGAGGTGCTACAGTGTGGTTTTCACCTAGAGATCCTTCTTTATTTTTATTTTTGCGACTGGAGGATTTGGCATTCTCACCAAAATAAGTTGTTGGCTCTAGTTCCATTACAAAACCTTCTTTACGATCGCCAAGAGGGATACCCTCCCGAAGTCCCATGAACTCAGCTATAGCTTCGTCATTCTGAAATACATCTATAATGGGGGACCCTTGTTGGTCCCAATCGATAAGTTCAAGATAGTTAAGTGTTACTTTTCTGGGTGTTTGTGGTCGATGCTAGGGATATGAATGATAGCATAAATATAGAGGATTCTGTAAATAGGTTAGTCATATGGAGGGAAGAGTCATCGATGGTATCCTCATTAGATGTTGAATCTATGAGAGAAGTTTTAGCCACCTTGTCGAGGATACCCTCGATGTCCAAGGCGCGCGCAGTACCTTTCTACCAAATCCTAACCCTTTGTTGTCTAGTTTCTTTGTCACACTAATGGGCTCCATTGTTCCTTGATTTTGTTTCCCAAGGCCACGTTTGCCTTTATAGCCCATGTTTTTGACTATCCTTAAGCCATTTCCATATTGTTTGACTAATTCTTTCTCCTTATAGAGCCAAGAAGAAATGTCTTCAATAGTTTCCTCTTCCAATAATTTTCCCTGTTGGAATTGGGTTAAAGATGTTGGGGGAGGAATAGCTACTTTTTTAGTTACTTTGGCAATGGGCGGTTGGCCGTAAGATTTAGGGGATAAAGGCATACAGCTACACAACAAGATTTTGAGATATCATAGGCTCCAAAGCCTATATCACGGATGTGAGCTTTGATTTCATGAAGAGGATGGGGTTCACTTACAGAGGCTTCTATCAGATTTTTAGGATCAACATATAGTGGGGATTCAATGGCTTTGTCATTTTGAGGCACTTGGTCGCAATTCTTATAACTGTGCAAGACATGACAAAATTCAAAAGGATTAGGGTTGCCTGGGATAGTTATCTCTGTACCATTGAATGGGAACTTTAAAGACTGATGGTACATGGAGGGAACAGCTTTCATTGCCTGGATCCATGGGCAACCTAGGATAATGTTGTAAGGCAGCTCAATGTCAAGGACCTAGCACCTGGTTTCAAGCATGATGGGGCCCAATTGTATAGGCAAGTGGATAACACCCTCTGAATGGTGTTCAACATCATCATACCCCTTGATTGTAATACTTTGATCAATGTTGACATGATCCTCAGAGTATCCCAATTGCTTAAGTAACTATAGAGAACAAATGTTGACACCAGCACCACCATCTATGAGTATGCGTTTGATTTTGCACTTATGGATGAGAACCTCAATATGAAGGGCATCATTGTGACATGGATCATGGGATGGGATGTCTTTCTCAGAGAAGACCACATTGTAGGGCAAAGCAATGTTACCTACCATAGCTCAGAAATTTGCGATCACTATGTTGTAAGGAACCGAAGACTCTTGGAGGGCTTTTTCTAGTACCACTTTATGTACGGGCGATGACCATAGACGGTCCAAGATAGAGATCTGTGCTGGTATTTTCCCTAGATGTTTGACAAGATTATAATCGGATTGAGTTGGGAGACTAGGTACAGGACCACGAATGGTGACACGACCATGACGAGTTGTAACAAAGCAATTCGTAGATTTGCCTTTGATTGTGAGGGTAGATGCTCGACTCTCTTCAAAATGACCCACAATGGAGTCAAAGGAAGTGGAAGCATTATTGACACCTTTACCTTTATCCTGAGGAAGAGGTAGACCATGGTGAGGGAATGGTTCCTTGTACATGTTGAGGTCTTTGTTTGTGTGTTGAGCTGGTGGCTCATCTTCAAAAGAGATTTGGTTGCCCTCAATGAGATTTTGGATTAGGTGTTTGAGTTTCATGCATGATGCAGTTCTGTGCCCTTTGTTCCTATGGGATTCACAGTACTCATTTTCTCTGTACCATGTAGTTTTGTAAATAGGTTCGCCATATGTGGGAGCATCTGGTAAGGTGAGGAGCCCTTTGTGTAAAAGCTTTTGTAGGACCAACTCTATGGGCTCTCCCAAGGGAGTGAATTGACGCCGTAGAGGGTAATCTTGTTGAGGCCGCTCTTGTTGTCATTGTTGTTGGTTTTCATAAGGTTGTCTTTGTTGTTACTGCTGTTGAGGTGGAGTTTGACTTGGTTTGGAAAGATGAAGTGGTGTTTGCAATGTTTGGACATGTTTAGAATTGACCACTCCATCGTTGACCACATTTTTATTTTTGTTCCAAAATTTTGGTTTATCGTTTGTCTGTTGTTGAGGAGCATTGTCTTTAGTTTCTTTGAAGATTTTGACCACACCCTTAGCAATGAGGGCCTTTTCAATTTTGATTCCCTTGTATGTAATTTCGTCAAAGGTTATAGCACTAAGAATTTGCAAATGAAAACCTAATTCTTGGTTGAGATTCTACACAAATATGCTAACAAGCCACTTTTCAGGTATCTTGAATGGGAATTTGCTAGCCATTTGTCTCCATTGTTGAAGGAAAGAAATGAACATTTCACCATTCTTCTATTTGTTGTTGCATAAATCAGTCATGGAGATCTCATGCTCTGCGTTGTAGGAAAAATGGGTGGCAAATTTCTCCACTAACTCATTAAAAGACTTGATACTCGTGGGGAGGTGTGAGAACCATTCTATAGCTTGACCTCTAAGACTGTGAGGAAAGAGATGCATAAGATATGTGTCATTATGTGATACCTCGAAGCAAGCAAGATAGAATTCCCTGAGATGGTCTTTTGGGTCCCCTTTTCCTTTTTATTTATCAAACTTGGGAATGGTGAAATTTTGAGGAAAAGGGATCATGGGTAATGACCGATCAAAAGGATAAGGACACACTTCTTCTAAAGAGAAGGTCTTCTTGCTGTGGCCAAACATAAGATCAGATAGTTGTTGTTGAACTTCCACAAGTTTTAGCTCCATAGTCATGGGAGGGGTTGGAAACATCTCTTATTGTCCTAGAAGCGGTTGTTGATGCCCATACAGAAAATTGTAATGGAAGCCATGTGCATTGGTGTTATAAGGGTCGTATGATTGGTTGGGGTCATATGTGTTGTATGTTGGGTTTAGATTGGGTTGGAAATGGGTGCTTTGATTTGGAGGGGGTGGAGGCGGCGCTAGGTAAGAATGTAGGCTTTGTGATGGTTGAAGAAAAGAGTTTGGTGGCAGAAAGCTAAATTTCGTTGGGTTAGGCTGTTGTTGAGGAACATATCTTTGGGAAGTTTGGTTTTGTGAATGTTGAGGGTAGATAGGAAATGTGTTGAAAAAGTTTAGCGCTGATGATCGTTGTGGTGGGGGGACATAGGTAGATGTGTTTTGCGATGGTTGAGGTTGATTGAGGATGAGCGTAGAAGAATGTTGTAGTTGGGGTTGTATGACCCTGGTTAGTTGAAGGATACAAAGGCTTGATGATGTTGGGGGTGGTGTTTGTTGAACCCCTTGTTGCATGGCTACATAGTTGTTCCCTAGATTGTAATTTGGTGGGAAACCTTCTCGTGATGGGGTAGCCAAGTTTCCACTTATGATTGGTGTGGGCATTCTAGAAGTTTGTTGTATGTTAGGTCGAGCTATGGTGGCTTGTTTGGCTAGCCCTACTTGACGTTGGAGAGTCTCTTGTTGGTTTTTGTAGATCTCCATAGGAGTCAGAAGTGGTGAAATGGGTCTCTGTCCTGTTGGGTTTTGATAAAGGGGATTCTCTTATTGTGCAATAGTTCTCCCTTGTGAGGTTTGTTTGTATAATGGGGTGGTCACCGTTGACATGGTTTGGACCACCGTTATAGTATCTTGGGTGTTTTTAGGCTCGCTAAGTTTGGATAGATAAAAACCTTTGGGTAATTTGGCTCCTTGCTCTACTAGCAAGTGAAAGAAATGATCTTGGTTCTCACTAAGGATTTTATCAAAGGCAGCCACGGCTCTAATATCTTGTATGAATTCATCAAGGTCTTGTCCCTCTTCTTGAGAGGACTGACCTTTTTCAAAGTGTTGCTCTTCTTGAGATGGGACTTGACCTATGGTATAACCTTGTGGAACAAAATTTGGAGGCATGTTGGTGCTATAGTGAGGTGTACTTACCAAAGGGACCCTACCTTCTTGAGATGGGACATGATCGATAGTATAACCTTGTGGAACAAAATCTGGAGGCATGCCGGTGGTATAGTGAGGTGTACTTACCAAAGGGGCCTTATCTTCCTAAGGATTGTTTGGTTGGTCGAGCTGTGGCATGTTTGGAGAGTTGGTCGATCTTTTTGCGGGTGTCTTAGGAGTAACTTTGGGAGTAACGTTGGATTGGCCTGATTGCAGTGTGTGAGGAGGTGATTTGCACTTCCTCGGGACAACTTGCTTGGACTCCATAGTTTGTTGGAGTCTAGTGGTTACCAGGGAATACAGGTTACCATGGAATACACTAGGACAAAAAGATGGGATTCTACTTGTGTTTTGGAAAAGACAAAATTTGATGCACAGTTTACTAGACAAAAGGTGCTATACTGCTTGACCAAAGGAGCAGGACTGTGCCATCAAAAAGTGAGCTACTGTAATACCAAAGGCGATGGACTGAGTTACCAAAGGTGAGGTACTATTATACCAAAGGCAAGCTACTGTGACCAAAAGTGAGCTACTATTATACCAAGAGTGCTGAAGTAGGTTTACTAGAGGTGAGGTACTGTTATACCAAAGGCAAGCTACTGTAATACCAAAGGTGAGCTGCTGTTATACCAGAGGCACTGAAGTAGTGTCTAATGCTTTTATAAGGTAAATTTTGATAGATTTGGTTTTGGTTTTGATTGGATTTGCTTTGGCAAGAGAAAACATAGCAAACAAAGTCGCAAAAAAGGACTGACACAATAGATAGTGTATGTTCAAGGCTCACAAAAAAAAAGCCCACTATTTCCACAGGTATAAGACAATTGCAAACAATATCAAGCACCTTTTATCCCTAGAGACAAGGTTTCATTAGAGTAGATCAGCTCACAACGTAATACTCCATCAACCAAATGTCATTCCATAAAGGTGTCAGACATTTGTATCTTTGCAAGAGACAATAGGTAGGGCTATCTCACCCTCCCCTCGGAAAGCTCAAGTAGGTCACAAGAGCTTTACGGATGAGGGATAACTATGTCTTCTCAAGGGAGCTAATGGTGAGTATCTTGAGGGTTTAAATTGATTCCCCTTGCACTGATGATTACCGCAACGTTCGGAGGTAGATCAGGTAGTCACTATCTAGAATGGTTCTTAGTAACTTTGAGGGACCAACGCCTTACAATAAATGTGACAAGCTACGAAAAGAGTTAACCAATCATACTAAGAGTATCAAACACTTCGCTCAATGTGAAAATTATTTCCACAAAGAGCTAGTACACCTCTTTTCAGTTTGGCACCACAAGGTAAGGCTGACGCTGGTTAGGACTTGACTTTCGCCTTATCCCTCTTATATAGCAGTTCAAAGGAAAACTCTACTTAGGGTCATCCCTTTTGGATGAAGCACAATCCAAAAGTAGGCCCTTCTAAAGGAATAACTAAAATGTAAGATCAAGCACGTCAAACAAAGGTTCAATTGTCCCGTTATAAGAAAAATAAGGTGCAACTAGATTAGGCACACACATGTTTGTAGTTGTCAATTGTCCCTTATGAAATTGAAGTGTTTGGCATTCATGTCCATTGTCCCTTAAAAAATTGAAGTGTTTTTGCATACATGTCCATTGTCCCTTAAGAAAGAAATATGTTCCTAAGACTTAGATTGCAAAAAGATGTTTGTTCAATTATCCCTTAAGAAGGCAATATGTTTCTAAGAGCTAGTGCAATAGATCAAGATTTCTTCAATGATCATCCTGCATGAACATGTTAGAAAAACCCATTTGCTCTGCGTGAGTGATAAGAAGTTGCAACAGGTCAATTAGTTCCACAAAAACTCACAAGTTTAGCAAAAACAAATCAATTTGACCAACAACGCTTTACTGTCTTACCAAAAGTGACTTACTGTAATACCAAAAGTGCTAAACTATTTTGCTAGAAGCGCGGTGCTCCAGACTAGAGGTGATTTACTGTACTACCAGAAGCACTGCTCTGTGCCTCCAATAGCATGGTCCTGTACTACCAAAAGTGCTTTACTGTCTTAGATCTAAAAAAAGTTGTATTTTGTCAAAAAGGTTAGGTCAAAAGATAATTTCATGTTTGCTTCATAAATCTAGGATGTAATAGCTGATAGATCTATAACCTGGGATCAAGAACAATTCAAATAATGCTACCAATAGATAGGTTAACTCAAAAATTGCAAATACTCCTAAATACGTCAGCTTAGGATGTATAAAAGATAATTGAATGACAAATAAATCAGTTTTTCAATCAAATCAATGATATTTATGAGAGTTAGAATCCCGCAAATGACAAAGCAAGATCTAGAAAACCCTAATATGTAGAAGCACCTTACTGCGCTACCAATAGCACTGGACTGTGTTACCAATAGCATGCTACTTTACTACAAAAAAGTGCTACAATATCACCCGAGGGTGCTATACTATGCTGCCAATAGCGCTTTATTATACTGCTAAAAGCACTTTTCTGTGTCTTTTGTGTTGTTCTATACTATACTTAAAAAAAATCAATTTCTTAAAGAAAAAGAGGGATTAGTGGGTCCATCGGGCGTGTCAGAATGTGTATGAGGAAAATCGATTATGACAATATCAAAACTAACAAATCAAAAACCCATAACATAAAGAGAGCTATCTAAATAAAAAACCATTATCAATAAATCAAATGAAATAAGAAAGATTTTACCTAGATTGTGTTGTTCTCTTTGTTCGAATGTGGATTGCTCAATAACGCTGCGAAACCATGTTTACAACAAGCAAGTGTAAGTGCTCAAAGATCAATGTCAAAAGATTGTAAGTGCTCAATCGATGCGATGTATGCTCAAAGTGTTGTAAAGGATGCTTGAGAATGCCAAATCCTCCAGTCACAAAAGTAAAAACAAAGAAAGATCTCTAGGTGAAAACCACACTGTGGCACCTCCCAATCACAAAATAGTAAAAACAAAGTACGTATAAAATGGTAAAAACCTAATTGTGGCACTTGAGGATGGAGGATTTGACCTTCCCCTACCATCTAAGTATCAAGAGAAGTCAGCTCTCCTAGTGGAAGATTCTACAGAGATAAACCTTGGCACAAAGAAAAATCCAAAGACCACATTCCTGGCAGCATCATTATCAGAAACAGAGCACATAAATCTTAACAAATTCTTCTTACAAAGAACCATCAACTTTGCATGGACCTACGCTAATATGTCAGGGTTAGACCCTAAGCTAGTTGTTCACTATCTCATAGTAGATCCAACAGTCAAACCTGTCAAGCAAAAGCTAAGGAAGATGTACCCACAGATAGCTCTCTTAGTAAATGTGGAAATATAGAAGTTGTTAGATGCAAAGTTCATTCAACCTATTGAATATTCAGATTGGGTCTCAAACATTGTACCTGTGTCTAAACCCAATGGGTGCATCCTCATGTGTAATGATTTTAGATATCTTAAAAAAGCATGTCCCAAAGATGACTTTCCATTAACGAACATTGACCTCATAATAGACTTGACTACAGGTCATGAAATGCTTTCTGTCATGGTTACCCAGATTTGTGTTGTTCCCTTTGTTGAATGTGGATTGCTCAATAATGCTATGAAACCATGTTTGCAACAAGCAAGTAAAGTGCTCAAAGTGCTCAAAGATCAATGTCAAAAGATCGTAAAGTTGCTCAATCGATGCGATGTATGCTCAAAGTGCTGTGATCGAAGAGGATTTGTGAAGGAGATGAGGGGGGTTTATATAGGTTTCAACAGAGATTGATCAATGGTCTAGATAATTCAAAAGAATCAACGGAGGAGATAAAACAAATAACCATGATGAATGTGCACACAACATGTGTCAATCCATAAGAATATTTTTATTAAGATATCATGAAAACAAGATTGATTGAATAGATAACTCAACTTAACCATGTTTGCAACAAGCAAGTAAAGTACTCAAAGTGCTCAAAGATCAATGTCAAAAGATCGTAAAGTTGCTCAATCGATACGATGTATGCTCAAAGCGCTATAAAGGATGCCTGAGAATAAGTGATCAAAGAGGATTTGTGAAGGAGATGAGGGGGGTTTATATAGGTTTCAACAGAGATTGATCAACGGTCCAGATAATTCAAAAGAATCAATGGAGGAGATAAAACAAAAAACTATGATGAATGTACACACGACATGCATCAATCCATAAGGATATTTTTATTAAGATATGATGAAAACAAGATTGATTGAATAGATAACTCAACTTGTAATTTTACCTTTTTTAGAGTTCTAAAAATAAGACTGATTGTGCACATGAGTTAACAAGATATTTTAAGAGGAATTAGAAGATAATTGAAATTAAATAAACAAATTTATTTAATTGATTGTGCGTGATTGAGGAATAGAATATTATAAACAAAATACTAGATTTTATTTATTTTTACAGGATTGAGACAATTTAAATAAATTTGCATGATTTATTTAAATTTAGAAGAACAAGTGATTTAATTAAATAATGTAAATTATTTAATTGTAGATAAGAGGGAATTTGGATGAATTAATTAAATAATTGGATTTATTTAATTAATGTAGACTTGAAATTTGATAGAGGATAATGATTTAATTAAATAATGAAAATTATTTAATCATGGAAGAATAAAGTTGAATTTAATGAAAATTAATTAAATAAAAGAATTTATTCAATTAACGTTAAAATTATTTGATTTAGAAGAAATAGATGAAATTAATTAAATAACTAGATTATTCAATTAATGTTGACATGTAGGTGATTCGACAGATTTGATGAAATGCAAGTGGTGCAACAACTTGGTCATTTTAGGGTGTCTACAATATTCACCATTCCAACTCATCCCATCCTAATCATATCCAACTCATCTTCATCATTCAATCTTCGTAGCCTAATCACCCATCTTAACCACATCATATCTAAGTCACCCAATATTGTCATTCCACATCATTCAACCTCATCATATCATATCCTAATATAATTCTTCTAATTTTCTAATCACTCCACCTCACCCCAATCTATCATATTCCACATTCCTAATCATTCCACTTCTTCATAATCATATCCTCTTCGTCCTAATCATTCCACATTATTCTAATCATGTCATATTCATCATACCTAATCATTCAACCATATCCTAATCATATTCTATTCATTGGTCCAAATCATTCCACCTCATTATATCCTAAGCATCATAATCATATCCAATTCATCATGCATAACCATTACACATCGTCATCCTAATCCAATCCATTTCACCCTAATCATTTTTCTAGTCATCATCTTAATCAACCTAGTCAAACCCTAATCACCTCTTTCATCTAATCACTTCATCCCAATCCATTATGTTCATCATTCCTAATCCTTTCACATTACTCTAATCCATTCTATTCATCATGCCTAATCCTTTCACATATCCCAAACATATCCAAGTCATCATCATCATTCTCCTAATCATGTCCAAGTCATCCCAATCCAATCCTAGTTGACACCCTAATGATATCAACATTCAAAATCTAATTCACTTCTTCCTAATCCACCCAAATCATCTAATCTTTTCATTACACAACACCATCTTCATCATAATCATTTCCTAATCCATCCAAAGTCATCTAATCTCATCATTACGCATCATCATCTTCCAACCAATCATATCCTAACCATTCATTCCAATCTGATCAATCACATCCTAATCATTCCCCATCACAACACACCACAATTGTAGGGAAGCCTTTGAGTATCTACTCCCCCTATTGAATCTGATTGCAGCTGTGTCAAAGCCACCCATTACATATCCAATTCCATTCCTTTACGATTAAATTTCATCACAACATTTCATTAGAATTTAGCCTTTGACATATATAATAGGACCCTTAACATTAGTCTTCCTAAGGTTGAAACATAGGGAGAAACTATCGAAGCTTGACTGTATCACAAGTACAAATCTGTGGACCAAGACACCTGGACATCTGTTTCGAATCAATCACAACTTGGGCTTAATACTCCATGGCTAGTTTAAGTCCATCCTTCCAAGTGAATTCTGAAACTCATGGGTTCACTTTAATAATCATTTCAATACACACCTCAAGGTCTTGACAAATCCAATTTATACTTTGACAAGGTCATTAGTAGACAAGAGTACCCTCTTGGAGCTAGACTTTTTGAAGACTATTATCATTAGCCTCTATCATAGTCTGGGCCTCATCACCTTCCATTGTCAACCCCATAACATCCCACATTTCACAGGTCTCATTTGGTGAAGACACGGTTGCAGAAAGAAGAGAAAGGGAGTAGATCCTCCTAGTCATCCCTCATTCTAAATATTCCAAACATTCCTTCCAACACATCATCCAACTGACATCATCCATGTCATATCATAATCACATCCAACTCATACTTTGATGTAGGAGCATCCAGTGGTGTAAGGGCAATCTTGCATCACCCAAAAAAAAGATGTGTTTCAAAATTGTTGATGTTCTTTCCATTTCTTTTCAAAATTTGTGGTTTTGGTTCCATAATCTCTTGAATAATGATGTAGAACTTTCATTTTTTCCAAATTGCTAAAAATAGCAACCTGTTATTTTTAGAAAGTTTGCATTTGGGCATAGAATGAAGTGAAAATTTACAAGAAGCTACATAACTAAAAAATAAAACCTTTGGCAAAGGAATCATGCAAAGATCATTTGCATGCTGAAAGATATTGAAGTTTTTGTTTCCTGAAAAATGCCTGAAAATTATTCAAACTCAGGTTTGAGGTAGTAAAGGGGCCTGAAAATGGCCAAAACTAGCAAAGCTCATTCTTAACGCGTAGAGAACTCCACTAGCTTTCTAACGCATAAAACGGTTCATCAATTTAACACTTGGATCAAAAGTTATGGCTCCTAGAAGTTGACCTATTTTTGGAGGGAGATGCAAATTTTGAAATTAGGTTGTTGGCCACCAAAAAGGCTATTAATAACCATTTTTGGGAACCCTGGGTAGTAGGAGAGTTAAGAGGGAAAGTGTAGAGTCAAGAATAGGCAGGAAAATAGAAACCTTAGTAGATTTGGGGTTACAGATGGTAGATGATTCCAAAGTCTTGTGAGAGGAAGCTGTAATGTGTTGCAACTTATGGAGGGTTGATTCCTCTGATTGTATTTGAGCTTCTGTAATGTAATTTTTTGCCCATATTAATAACATATCATTCTATTTTCTATGTACAATTTCTGTTATTGTGTGTTTTATGAGTTACCCCCTTCATCAAGTGGTATCAGAGCAAGGGTTCCTAAGTGTGTAGATAGATCACCAACCATGAGGCAGTTTGCACCGGTACCTGAGGTTGTGGGTTTGTTGCGGAGATCAAGATGCCTCCATGAAGAAATCATATTGGGAGGAATGCTTTGACAGAAGAGGGTTTTAGAGCCCTACAAAGACAACTCAATGCATTGCAAGAGGAGCTATGAAGAGGGTTTGAGCTAAGAACAAGAGAAGAGAGTGAGGATGAAGCATAAGAGGAGCTATTTGAGGAAGAACAAGAAGCTGCAGGAGATCCTGTAGAAGTTAGGTTGTTGAGGGCCATTTCTAAGATTGAAAAGAGGCCCAGGATCAAAGTTTCTACATATTCTGGAGATTTGAATCCAAAACAGCTTATTGATTGGATCAATGACATGGAGGAGTATTTCTAGTATGAAGATGTGGAGGACCCAGATCGGGTAAAGTTTGCAAAAACAAAGTTGAAGGGCCACGCCAGTATTTGGTGGAAGGAGGTCTAATTAGAAAGGGATAGAAGAGGAAAAGGAAAGATCACCAGATGGGATTGGATGGTGGAGAAACTGAAGAAGCAGTTCATTCTTGTGGACTATGAGATGGAGTTGTTGAAGAAGCTACAAGGACTGAAGCAAGGTAACGTCTGTTAAGGAGTATACAGAAGAGTTTTATAAAATTACTATCAGGACAGGCCATGCAGAGCCCAACAAGGAGAATGTATCCCGTTACATTAATGAGTTGAGGTTGAGTATTCAAGAGGAGCTAAGCTTGGTCAGAATGACCACCATAGAAGATGCATACCAATTTTTCCTAAAGGTGGAAGAGAAGCTGAATAAAAGATTTGACAGCAAGCAAAGGGGAAGAGGTTAAGGTGGAAGGACTAGTGGAAGACCCTACGGGGGCCAAAATAAAGATTGAAAGAAAAGTGAAGAAGCTAACACCAATCAAAATTAGAGAGGAGATAATACCTACCACCCTCGTGACTAGAACAATGGTGAGCAAAGAGGAAGAGGAAGAGGTAGACCTGGGCAAGGACCTAGAAGAGGAGGTTTCAAAGGAACCTATTTGCAATGTGGAGAAGGACATCTAGAATATGAGTGTCTGCAACATCAATGAAGGACAAATAGAAGACCTAAAGGTAATGCACGAGTTGCACATGTCGATGAAGATGTGCAATCTGAGTGCTCTGAAGATGCTGAAAGAGGAAAAACCCTAGTTGTTAGAAGAACTTTGTTGAATGAGGAAAAAGAATGCAATCAGAGGAAGAGTTTATTCCGTACAAGGTGCAAATGTGAAGGTAAGTGTTGTGATATTATTATTGATAGTGGAAGCACTGATAATCTTGTTTTAGAGGAGATGGTTGACAAGTTGAAAGCATCTGTACCCATACCGGATTGCATGGTTGCAGAAGGACCATAGAGCTTTGGTCAATGAGTAGTGTTTAGTGAAGTTCAAGACTGGTGACTACCATGATGAGGTGTTGTGTGACATCATATTGATGGATGCATGTCATATGTTATTGGGGAGGCTGTGGCAGTATGATAGGAGCACTGTCCATGATGGTCGTACAAACACATATTCCCTAATAAAGGATGGAATTTGTCATAAGTTGAAGCCCTTGAAGGAGGTGGAAGAAAAGGTATGTAGTACTACCAGAATTTGCTTGGTAGATGGTAGGAAATTTTTGGAGGGTATGAAGCATGAGAGTCATTTCTTTGCATGGATTCCTAAGATTAGTCAAGAGAAATGTGAAGATGTACCAGCAGAAGTCTTAGATATGTTGGAAGAATTTTAGGACATTATCTCTAATAATGTACCAGAAGGTTTACCACAAGTAAGGAAGATAAGTCATCAAATGGATTTGATACCAGGAGCTAGTTTACCAAACAAGGCAGCTAATAGAATGACTCCAACAGAGAGTGAAGAGTTGAATAGACAAGTTCAGGAGTTGTTGAGAAAGGGATCGATAAGAGAAAGCCTAAGTCCATGTGCAGTACCTATAGTACTAGCACCGAAGAAAGATGGAGAGTGGAGGATGTGTACAAATTCCTAAGCCATCAACAAGATCATAATCAAGTATAGATTTCCATTGCCTAGAATGGATGACATAATGGATTGTTTGAGTGGAGCCAAGTACTTCACGAAGATTGATCTGAAGAGTGGGTATCACCAGATTTGAATCAGAGAAGGAGACAAGTGGAAGACAACCTTCAAAATAAAGGAAGGTTTGTATAAGTGGTTAGTCATGCCATTTGGGCTAACCAATGCACCAAGCACATTCATGCGTCTCATGAACGAGGTACTAAAAGAATTTTTGGGAAGTTTTGTTATTGTTTATTTAGATGACATTTTGATTTTCAGTAAGACTTGGGATGACCATTTGATGCATATCAGAAGAGTTTTAGAGAAGCTGAGGGAGGAAAAGTTGTTGATCAATCTAAAGAAATGTAGTTTTGCAAAGGTGTTGGTATACCTAGGATTTGTTGTCTCAAAGGAAGGTCTTAAGATGGACCTAGAGAAGGTGATGGCTATCATTGAATGGACTACGCCAAGGAGTGCTTTTGAGGTAAGATCTTTTCATGGTTTGGCAAGTTTTTACAGAAAGTTTATCAAGAATTTTATTAGCATTTGTGCACCCCTAACTGAGACAATGAGAGGGGATAGAAAGGAGTTTATATGGACTAAAGGAGCAAACAAGAGCTTTGATATATTGAAGTAGAAAGTCATAGAACAACCTATTTTGGCACTTCCAAATTTCAATAAGGTATTTCAGGTAGATTATGATGCTAGTGGTAGTGGTATAGGAGTTGTTTTGAGTCAAGAAGGTAAGCCCATTGCCTATTTTAGTGAGAAGCTTAATGATGCCAAGAAAAAGTATTTTGTTTATGATTAGGAGTTTTATGCAAATAGTTTAGGCTTTGAAGAAATGGAGACATTATTTCTTGCTAAAAGAGTTTGTTTTATATACTGATCATCAGGCTTTGCAGTATCTTAATAGTCAAGGAAAGTTAAATCAAAGGCACTTAAAATGGGTTGACTTTTTGCAGAGTTATACTTTTATTTTGAAGCATAGGAGTGGGATGTCCAACATAGTTGTAGATGCCTTAAGTAGAAGGTAAAATTTGTTGACAAAAATGAAGATAGAGGTTGTTGGGTTTGATGAGCTCAAAAGTTTGTATCCTAGAAATCTAAATTTTACAGAGGCCTAGAAGGCTTGTCTGGAACATGTTACTTTGGATAGGACAAAATGGTTGGATTTCATAATCCAAGATGGAATGTTGTTAGAGGAAGCTAGTTGTGCATTCCAAGGAGTTCCATGAGAGAGAACCTAATTAAGGAGAAGCATAGTGGAGGATTGGCTGGATAATTTGGTTGAGATAAGACCATTGCAATTGTTGGTGAAAATTATTATTAGCCACAGTTGCAGCAAGATGTAAGGAAATTTGTGTAGAGTTGCAGAGTATGTCAAATGGAAAAAAGAGCAAGTCAGAATACAGGTCTATATCATCCACTACCTGTAACAGAGAAGCCATGGGATGATATTGTTGGAAACAAGGTAGATAACTGAGAGGGGGGGTGAATCAGTTTTCTTAAATATTTTAACTTGTTGTTCTTCTTTAACAATTAGTGCAGTATCAAAAGATATAAGCATACATAACCATGAAAGCATAAATAAAATCAACACACATAACACAATGATTTTGGCATGGAAAACCATGTTAAGGAAAAAACCACGAGGTGACTAACCCAAGATTGTATTCTCTGTTAAAAGAATAAGAAGTACAAAATTGCACTTGCTAATTAGGGCTCACTGCCCGAGCACACTGTTCACAAGAGGCACACTACCTACAAGAAACTTATTGTCTACAAGAATATAGAAGATAACTAGATGTTTGAAGTGAAGAGAGACATCCACATATGCTAAGGTTTAGTTCCGGTTAGGCTTAATATACTGATCTACTGCACTTCATACTTCCTCTTCTTTAGTGTTGTTATTCAGTCACATACCGGACTTGTATTGCTACTTCCGCACTTCTTTATGACCTTTCTCGTACACTATTTCACCATACACACACCTTCATACCGAAATTCATCTGGTATATAGATCCGCATCAAGGATTTCAACATCTTTCTAGTCGGCAACCAGAATACTCAAGATATTTAATAAACCTTGATTTGTCAGCTAAATCCATGCTCAAAAAGTGATGCATATCCAAGACAGAGTTAGAAGTCATCAATCAAGTTGGCCAACCATGTATGATCTCTTAAATAACTTGACCATCATTAATTTCTCATTTGGATTAAAGTTTGATGCTCTTCCAGTTAGTTCTTCCTCAGTCTACTCTGCTTGTTAGGAACCCAACACTTAGATGCTCATATCTTTTCACTCTTTCATCACCAGAGGCTCAATCTCTAGAATGTAGCAATCATGGTACTCCTCTTGACTTCCCCAAGTCTGCACTTTGCTGAGATACATCCTCTGAGAGATCTGGACCTGATTGTCAGACCTTACTGCATGCTCTGTTCTTACTCACTGGACCAAAACACTCTTCAATTTGACTTCCATTGAAGACATACTATGTGCTACGAATGTGTGGGATAAACTTTGTTGCCATCAATGACAACAATAATGAAGTCACACAGTGTCTCTTCCCAACAAATATTAGTATGGATTTTGTTCTTGGTTTACCAAGGACACAGAGAGGACATGATTCCATTTTTGTGGTGGTAGACAGATTCTCGAAGATGGCACATATTTGTAAGAAGACTAATGATGCTATTCATATTGAAGAGTTATTTTCAAGGAGGTGGTGAGATTACATGGTCTACCTAAGAGTATAGTTTCAGATTGAGATACCAAGTTTGTTGGTTATTTCTAGAGGACATTGTGGAAGAAGTTGAAAATAGATTTGAGGTTCAGTTTTGCACACCATCCACAGACTAATGGACAGACAGAAGTGGTGAATAGGAGTTTGGGTAACCTGCTACTATGCTTAATAGGAGATAAGCCCAAGGGATGGGATTTAATTTTGCCACAGGAGGAATTCGCTTACAACAATTCTATCAATAGGAGTACTGGTAAATCACCATTCCAGATTGTATATGAAAATAGTCCAAGAAATGCTTTAGAGTTAAGGAAGCTAGACAAAGGAGAAAAGACAAGTGCCGAGGCTGAAGACTTTGTAGAGCACATGAAGAATTTGCACGAAGAAGTGAAAAAGCACATTAATAAGATGAATATTCAGTACAAGGCTAAGGCAGATTAGAAGAGGAGATATAAGGAGTTCTAGGTAGGAGATGAAGTCATGGTTCACTTGAGAAAAGAAAGGTTTAAGCTAAAAATGAAGAAATTTGGACCATGCAGAATTTTGAAGAAACATGATTCAGGAAATGCATATGAGGTAGAGCTACCGAGTGGGATCAACATTTCCCCTATTTTCAACATTGCTAATTTATCAGAATATCATAAAGGTGGAACAAAGGATGGACCAATAGAGGAACAGTGGAGTATTTTGACATCTACTTCAATAGAGGAGATAGAAGAGATCTTGGATAGCCATGTGGGAAGAAGTACTCGGAACAGACAATATGAAGAATACCTGGTGAAATGGAAAGGAAGGCCTGATAAAGATTCTTCTTGGTTGTCTAAGGCAGAGGTTGACCATTTGGGTTTTCCTCACACAAACACATGAGATGTGATAGGGTCACTTCTCAAATTACCCTGCGTGTTTGATGCAGGAGCATCCAGTGGTGTAAGGGCAATCTTGCATCACCCAAAAAAAAGATGTGTTTCAAAATTGTTGATGTTCTTTCCATTTATTTTTAAAATTTGTGGTTCTGGTTCCATAGTCACATGAATAATGATGTAGAACTTTCAGTTTTTCCAAATCACTAAAAATAACAACCTGCTATTTTTAGAAAGTTTGCATTTGGGCACGGAATGAAGTGAAAATTTATAGGAAGCTACATAGCTAAAAAATAAGACCTTTGGCGAAGGAATCACGCAAAGAACATTTGCGAGCTGAAAGATATTAAAGTTTATGTTTCCCAAAAAATGCCTGAAAATTATTCAAACTCAAGTTTGAGGCACTAAACAGGCCCAAAAATGGCTAGAACCAGTAGAGCTAGTTCTTAGCATATAGAGCACTCCGCAAACTTTTCAATGCATAAAATGGTTTGTCAATCAGACACTCAGATCAAAAGTTATGGCTCCCAAAAGTTGACCTATTTTTGGAGGGAGATGCAAATTTTGAAAGTAGATTGTTGGCTACCAAAAAGGCTATTAATAACCATTTTTGGGAACCCTGGGCAGTAGGAGAGTTAATGGGGAAAGTGTAAAGTCAAGAATAGGTGAGAAAATAGAAACCCTAGCAGATTTGGGGTTACAGATGGCAGATGATTCTAGAGTCTTGTGAGAGGAAGTTGTAATGTGTTGTAGCCTATGGAGGGTTGATTCCTTTGATTGTATTTGAGCTTCTATAATGTAATGTTTTGCCAATATTAATAAAATATCATTCTATTTTCTATGTGCAATTTTTGTTATTATGTGTTTTATGAGTTACCCCCTTCATCATACCTTTATCATTCAACCTTCACATCCTAATCATCCTTTCTAACCACATCGTTCAATCAAATTCATCCTAATCACCTCACGCCCAATCATATCCTAATCACTTCCAAGTCATCATAATCACAACCCTAACCATACCCTAATCATCCCTAATCACCCATCTAATCATCCAATCGATCTCATACTCTATCCAATCTCATTCATCCTAATCATTCCAAACCATCACCCTAATCCTAGTCAAGCACTTGTTAACATGATCCTAATCCCACAAGATGACATACAACAATATGAAGACATGCATCATCCCATGACAATCCTAGAGAACAAGGTTCTATCACTCCAAGCCTATTCACAAGCTTATCCAAATCCACCTTGGTAGAAAGACAAAGTGCCTTCAGATTCCAATGCCACCTTTTGACAAGGGGAACATAAGTCTAACTCATCCATCCTATAAGTACATTCTACCACCGCACTGCTAATCACAAGTCCACATCATCTACCCTCATTGTCCATCCACTATATTGTCCTTCCGCCCCTACACCTATAAAGGATGTGACCCAAGGGCTACAAGCAAGGAATCACACATTACTATGTCATCCAACACATATGCTTGAACATGTAAAAGAGTCCCCAAACATCATGCCAAGTCCTTCAAACCAACCATGTCATCTACAACCCATCGAACCTATCGAAGAGTCATCTACTTCTATTCTGAGTCAAGAGATATGTCAAGGGTCTAATCCAAAGCATGTGGAACCATTAGCTCTTAATTCTAATCAAGATCAAACCCCTTCCATACAACCCATCCATAAAACACTTTATCCTTTTCATAATCAAGCTCCCATATATGATCAAGATCCCCTCCATGATCAAGAAGGCCATGATGATCCACTTAGCCAACTTTATGCATTTCATGGTTAAAATCTTGCCACCTCACCCAATCATGATGAGACATGTGCCTCCCAAGAATACATAAAAGATCAAACCAATAACTTGAATCTACATGAATATAATAGTGATCCTTCCATATCCACCTTCGATCCCATTTCAAATCCACCATCATATCCACTTGTCCTATCTACTTTCATACATGATTTTTCCTCCTTAGGACAACAACAATCTTTGTCCTGCACTTCACCTTCTTCATCTAATAAGGAACCCATGTCTAGTTCTCACACTACATCTGGTCACATAGTCAATCGCATGCTCCAAAACATGAACTACCAAGGTAAAGGCTTAGGCCTTCACGAACAAGGTATTTTGGAGCTGATACATGTCAATATCCCCCATGCTCATATGGCCTTGACTGCCAACACACCTCAAGGTCAACAATCTAACGATGTTGGTACTTCCTCCATTTCCCCTAAATCAACCACTTTCCATCGCACATCCCATCATATTCCTAAGACATATGTCACCATTCCACTTCCCTCATCCTATAAATGTCAAAAGCATGTGACCATACACTTGCCACCATCCAATTTCCCTCCACTTCTTCCAACTCTTGATTTCCAACCATCCACTTTGCCACCGTTTCTTCCAACACCCAACATCCCAATCATTCATAAATACCCTAAATATCCTAATCATGACCAACAAATGCATAGATTGTGTAAATAGAAAGCTCCCACTTATTCCATCCGCCACATGGGATTCAAAATAAAACATAATTTGGATGCCTCCTTTCATAAAATAAAAAATCCTAAGAGTCCTAATACCTTAGGAAATCAATCCATATATTCAAAGCAAGGTACATTCAAAATCGATCCAAACCCATACCTCCAAAAGCAAAGTCAAAAACTAAAATGGTATGGGTCCCTAAACAAAAAAGAAAGTCAAATGAGGCATCCACCTCTCAAAAATCCCAATCATCCTCTTCCACCCATTCCATTCAAAAATATCAAATTCCTCCATCCCACATAAAAAAAATCATAAAAAATACTAAGTCTATGTGGGTACCCAAATGCATACGTCATCAATCTCCTAAGAAAACATCACCATTGCTTCCTACACCACCATCCACTCAAAAGATTCCATGTTTATCACGGTGTGTGCAAATGTTGGTCATGATTCCTTTCCACACCTCCATCACCCCATCATTCAACCATTATCCTACATATCTGCCTTATCACATCCCTATGGTCCATGCTTTTGCATAAACATTTCATCCATCTTCCTTGTATAATCCACTATCTCCCCTACATAATCCACATCATAATCCACTATTGTTCCCCTCATAATTCACTATCTACCTTATCCATCTCACTTTCATGCCATCACTTACCAACATCGATGAGTGTAATGACATTTGACATGGTCAATGTGACATACCTTTGGGACTATCACCTTTCATGGTACTAGACACTTGAGTCCCTCATATCCATACTCCCATTCAAAAATTTTAAAAAAGCAAAAAGTAAAAAAACAACAAAAAAATCAAGTCAAAAAAATAAAAAAATAAAAAAAGTAAAGAGTCCAATGGTGAAAACCTGGCAAACAGGCGCCTTGGATAAGTACCATGATGAAAAGCTGGCAAACAAGCATCATGTGTAAGTTGATCTTCTACATCACTTACACTTGGGGGCACGTTGTCTCATCCAACATGTCACTTTCATCCTATCATTTCTATCCTATCATGTCATTTCCCTCCATCCACATACATATACCTATGCCTACCATGTCGCATCCATTCATCCTCCCTTCCTCTTTTGATCTTGATAAAGATTGGGGGCAAAATGTTGACAAATGTTTTGGATATCTCTTGACATACTTTATTCCTCCAAACCAAGCAAATCCTTCACAATCCTATTATCATCCCATCATCCTAAACCTTGTCATGTCAAATCCTAAGCATACTACCTACAATGGGGCATGTTATTCCTATGCAACATAGTCCTTGGAGATCACATCATTTCCCTCTTACGTGTGACTTCCTTCCATCCACTATCGTCCCCCATCTTATCCATTCATCCTTGCACCGAGACTTGGTTTCCCCTTGTCATTGGTATGTAGCATAAAGGCTACAAAAATTGTGATCCAATGCCATTCCCCAAAACAGTCCAAAAACATCCAAATATTCCAAAAAACCACAAAAAAATTAAAATATCCTCAAAATACAAAAAAATCAAAATATTTCCAAAATCCAAAAAAATCAAAATATCCTCAAAATACAAAAAAAATTAAATATTTTCAAAAAAAAAAAAACACCAAAAAATCAAATATTCCCAAAAATCCAAAAAATCACAACATTGCAAAATCCAAAAAACTCACAACATTTCTAAAAAACCAAAAAAATCAAAACATCTCAAAAATACAAAAAAAAAATCAAATATTTCTAAAAAACCAAAAAAATAAAAACATCTTAAAAATACAAAAAAAATCAAAACATCTCAAAAATACAAAAAAAATCAAATATTTCCAAAAATCCAAAAAAATCACATCTCAAAAATCCAAAAAAATTGAAACATGCCAAAAATCCAAAAAATTTGAATATTCTCAAAAATCCAAAAAAATCAAAACATTTCCAAAATCCAAAAAAATCAAAATATGTCAAAAATCCAAAAACATCCAAATATTTTCAAAAATCCCAAAAAAATCAAACATATCAAAATCTAAAAAAATTACAACATATCAAAATCCAAAAAAATTGAAACATATCAAAACCCAAAAAATCACAACATTCAAAATCCAAAAAAATCAAATATTCCTCAAAACACAAAAAAATCAAATATTCCCCAAAATCCAAAAAAAAACACAACATTCCAAAAAGCCAAAAAAATCACAACATTTCAAAAATCCAAAAATAAAATACATTCAAAAAATAAAATTAAAAAAAAAACCAACAAAATCCAAAAAATCAAGTATTCCCTAAAATCACAAAAAAACCAAATAGTCTACAAAAAAATATAAGCAATAAAATCAACTCATCATCTCAATCCATGCATTCAAACCAATTCAACTCATCACACCATTCCAACCAAATCAATTCGTCAATCAATTCTTCTGATCATTCAATTCCTCAACCAAATCAGTCAATCAACCCATTCAAACATCCTAATCAATCACATCATCATATCATTCAAATCAGTTCTTCCAATCATCCACAATCTGCATGGTTGAACTATGTCACCTCTAAGATTTCACGTAGGCAAGGCCATCTTCGATGCGCCCCTGAGGCATTAGGTCAGTCCCTTAGGGCCCATCCTATCACCCATCATAATAGGCCATCCCTTAATGAGATGGACACTTTGATCAGACAGTCAATCTTTTACAGTAGCACACACTTCAAAACCAATCCCACAATCAACAAAGACAAGTTATCCAATCAGTCAAATCAATCAATCACCTTGTGATAATCATATGTCACTATCCTCATCAACTATCACATACTCTGCACATAATGGGGCATCGTCGAAACCAAGATTATGTTCCTTATATGACATGCGTCATTTATCAAACATCATCAATCAAACCCCTGGTGTTGCTCGTATGACCAACAACACTAGTCTTAAGCAATCATATCCCTTGCCTTAGATAGGTAGGGGCATTGTCAAAACTAGACCAGGCATCTTATACGACATGTTTCTTTCTTGAAACCAGGCTCCTTCTCCATCATTCAACCTATCATAATCAATCAAGCACATATCACTTGGCAAAAGTTCCAATTGGCTATTGGTCTAGTCTTTTTTATTTCACTGGATTGGTTTTTGCAGTCTCGTTCTTATGCTTCTCAAGGTAGTCCCTAAGTGATGAAGAGAAGCAAGGATAGAGCGAGACCTTTTTCTTTGATTGATGTTTGCAGTTTGTCTTGGCAAAATGACTGGGACAATTTGGTGTCTTCCGTGTGATCGGGATTCTATTGGGTGTGACTCAAGAACATCCTATGCATTGGAAAGAATAATTGCTTCCTTGCATCAGGACTTGTACACCTTACAGTTATCTCATTGCATGTTCCAACAAGGTATCACAGTTACTAGTTTGAGTCATGCATTCCTTGTCTATCATGTGCCTATTTTGCAAGGGACTACACTTTCCACTTTGGCCTTTGACATGCCACGGTGATTGTCATCCTTTGACATAATAAGTTCTATGATGATAAGCAAAAAAATTGCAAGTGAGAAGCTCAAAAATCTATCAAAGAAAGATATCATTACCATTCTTCTAGCCAATCTTTCATTCTTCCACCATCTCTCTCTCGCATCTTCATTCCTCCACCTTCATTAATCTTGTCAATCCATTCTCCTATCTTTCTTCCTTCACCAATCCCTTTCATTTACAGAGCCTACCTGTGTTTGTCCAACCCGCCTATCCTCTCGAGGGGGCATCATCGGCCTACCTTTCCATCATCATCCTTTTCCTCCATCAATTTCCTTGGCTTCTTTGAAATGGTTTTACTTGGTCACAACATCATCTCAAAGAGGGGAAAAATGTAGACACTGAAAAATGTCCTCATGTCGCCAATGTGACAGGACAAATTTCCCCTTCAAAGCCCATTATTCAACTAATTTAATTTCATCCATTCTAGTCATTTGTCCATATTTCTTCTATAAATAAATAATTAATCTTAATTGATTATTTAATTATTCCTATCCTAATGTCCCCTTTCATTAATTTAAACAAATAAAACATTTGTTTAAATAATCCTTTCACATGTCCACTTCAAATAGATTAAATAAACTAACCAAGTTTATTTAATTTAACATCCCATTACACCTCATCATATTTGTGAATTTTAAATTCACTTTTGTCCTCTTGTGGAGAAAAACCCTAATCATCCTCCACCCTTGATTTAGATCCCAAGTCAACTTTAAATCTGAGCCCTCCATTCAAAATACCTCTTCTATAAAACACCTTTCTCCAACCCATTTTGGGGCTCTTAGTTCTCATTTTTTCCTCTCTTGTTTCATTTTCATGCTCTCTTGTCTCCAACATCTTGTCATTTTCATTTGAGCTTCTCAAGATTGTTCATAAACCTGCAAATCTAAGAACACCATGGAAGATAGAGGAGAACAATGAAGGTTAATCAATGATAGCTTAGATTTATCGTTTATTTTGTGTTTGATTTCTTGATTTCTAGGCTAGATTTGTGCTTCATTGCAGTTATGGTTTGTTGTAGTTTCATTTTTGCATGTTTGAAATCCTAAACCCTAGCCACACAAACCAGTCCTTTTTATAAATCCAGTTGAATTTTAGAGGAGTTTTTGAGCCTTATTTTATAGACCTTCGAAGTGCAGTCTTCTCTTCTAGCTATGAAGCAGTGTTACGACCTTTACGTTTTTTTTCTTCTTCTTAAAAGTTAAGATACTTTACCCAAACCTTACTCAAAGCACCTAAAGTAATAGAAATCCTACTTTTGAGTGTTCTTCCTATGGAAAAGTGTGGCACTGTATTAATGAACCCAAATGTCAGTAGGGTAAAAAATTAAAGTTTTTTGATGTGCTAGTTTTCCTAAGAAAAAATTGTTATACCATTAGAAGAGGCATCAATCTCTTATAGAGATGAATTAGTATCTTATGAATTGAGACCATATAAAAAATTAACTAGAACATAAATCTGAAATTACCCTCATACGTAAGGAATTATTTAAGTTTGAGAATCTATTTACTTTATGAGAAATGCTCAAGGCTGAACAAGGAAATTAGAATTTGTCTCTAAAATCTTCATCCATCTTAGATTAGCTAAATGATTAGATTATGTTATAGTCTCCAACTTCACATTTTAAATTGTTAAAAACTATAAATTTATCTTTTCTCTTTTAATTATGACATAAGTTTTAAAATTGATATTAATAAGTTTAAGGGTGAAATAGTAGGTGTGTTGTTATGTTGTCACAATTATTATTAAGTTGGTTGATTTAAGAAATTGATAAGGGTAGTATTATGCCCAAATATGTTTCTATATTCATTGAAAAATAGATCTACATTGTATCTCCATGCTTGCTTAGTAGTCATATAATACATCATGAAGGAATTAATCTATTACCTAGATTTATCCATCATTGTATCACCAAATGCATCCATTTTTTCATATTATAGAAATTGTCATGTATAGTATCTGTCACGATGAAACATGCACAAGCAGAGTTTTAGATGCCTTATTGAATAGTATATGTTCCAAGTTCAATGCACATAAATAGACTAAGTTTAGCTATGAAATTTATATTTGTCTTTATGTTCACTTTTTGTGTCTGCCATAGAATTGACAAAGTATAGTATGTGTTTTCACTTTACTTAAGAATTCATTTTTAAATCATTCCTGTATGCAAAGATATGTTTGATAGGCTTTCGCGAGGTCCTAACACTTTAGTTGAAAAATATATCATTTTTGTCGACCGAGTAGTGTCCAAGAATGTATACAATAGGGGATATTTTTTAACATCTCATTTAGGAATAGTTTTCTAAATTTTTGAAAAGCTTTTAAAACATAATTTAAACTAGAAAGCATTCAAATCTTTAATCTAGAAACAAATAAATTCTAATCTATAAATTTACACATGCAATTTAAACTATGAACTTGAAAGGCTAATTTGCTAATTGAAACACACATGAAACTTTAAACTAAACAATTAACAAATACAACATTTGCTCTAGAAATTTCAAATAAACAGACTTCAAAGAAAAATCATTATTTTAAACACCACAACCTGCAGGAACACAACAGAGCTATATACGAGATGAGATTAATCTAAACAAAATATTTAAGAATAGAAATAACACATATGAAAATACTTATCTATTCTATAATCCCTCAAGTGGCCATCTTGTGGGAGATTCTACTATCAACTTAGATCACATTCAACAGTGTAATAGCTATGAAGTAAATTTCATCCATGCATCACCATTGCTCAGAAAAGAGTACTTAGAATAAAATTGATGGTATCCATTTCATTGAAAAAGGTAACATAGAACATAACTATTAATTGCTCCCCAAAAAGATTATTATTTTCATTATACATCATAGTATATATATCAAAGTTTTGAGCAACTATTTATGACTGCAGTACTCTAAGATCCTATATTTTAGATGACAATTAAATGCCATTGAAGGAGTCTTAAAAGCAAACAGAATTTAAACTAACTGATTTTCATGACATAAAACATTGTAAAGGCTCTAAGTGGAGCCGTAAAGTCTCAAATATTCTTAACAAAAAATAACAGAATGCTTTAAAAGAAGTCTTCCACTATGCATGCCTAAATTTATGGCACCCCAACTTCTAGCGCTCTGACTTCAACTGCTTGAAGTCCACTCCTTTCATAGGCCATGCATATGTACTACACAATTACTTAAATTCTATACCATTATATCAACATTAGTAGCTAATTCCAATCAATTTGAGAAATAAAGATTTATACACTATTTTATCAAAAATGGACAATTATTGCTTCTAAAAATAAACAAATTAGCATGGCTGGGGTGGTTGGCAAGAACAAAAAGGTGTATTTAGGTCATCATAAGAATGAGGTTGTTTATACCTCATCATCCTCCCATTCCTAAACCTGAGCAGGTCCTCCTGCTCTCTAATGGGTCCTCTATCTTTCTGCATCCCTCTTTTTATTTAGTTCATCATATTTTGAGCTGAGATTGTACATATCATCTAAATGATCAGGATACTTAATAAAACCCTTGTGTAACTTAATTCTCATCTTCCATGCATGGAAGTCCCTGGGATCTTTCTTCTATAGTTACTAAGACTGCAAGGGGTGGTTGAAGGAGCAATGGAGGTCTGTAGCACATTCCTATCCACTTGGTTTTGAGCTGCTGTAATATTTATGCTAATGCTTCAAACCTTCTATAGGTCCACCTTAGGTTGGTGGGGGAGATCATCTCCCTCCATTTTAGATACATAGGTAAAGGAGTATACCTTTCTTCACAAGCATTCTGAGCTCTGTCTATTAACTGTGGACCATTAACTTTGAAATCTTCAAAACAAATCTCGATGCTTTATTATACTTTTCTTTCATAGCCTCATACTTCTTAGTTCTCCTGAATTGTGCTTTGAAAGCAAAAGGCTTGCGGTTAGGGTATCTCATTTGAAGCCCTATAGTTCTTTATGCTTGGAGATACTCCCTAGTTCTATCTTGCCAGTGAAGTTGATTCTACATATTGGACATGAATGCCTTGAGTTGAACTTAACCCCACAAAAGACTAATAAATAAATCACTATAATTTTCTAAAAATAAATTGTGTATAAAGAATTCACATAGAAAATTATGCTAATCATATGGTGCCCCTTTGAATGCTTCTAGGAATTGCTGATCATCTAGATCATGAGGTAGGTTATAGGAAATTCTTAAAAGTTTCCATCTTAATAATTATTCATTGAGAAACATGGAATACAATCTAGATGGCTTTCTACAGGCCAATAACATTTCTCCAATGTTGCATGTATTCATTTTGGCTTGATACAACCTATCATAAGATTCTTTTAGTAACACCATTTCCTTCTTTGAGTCTAGTATTTTCAGCTTCTGCTTGCCTTAGGAAATGACATCTCTCCATCCACTTGGTCAACATAGGAGGAATGTGGAATTGGAACCACTCCATCTTAATTGGCTCAGTCTACACTTCTTTTAACTCCATCATTGGTTTCACATTGATTTCCTGTAAATCCTGCTCTAGCTCAATAGTTCTGCTCAGAGCCACATTGAGTTCAAGTTTTTGTTTTTCCTATTTTTCTACAAATGCTTTGAGAGATTGCACTAGATTATCAGTTAAACTTTTAATCAGTTTATCTTTCTTAGATAAACTAACCAAATACTCTTTATCCTTCCCATCAATTTGTTGCACTTGAGACTGTAACTCTCCAATGGTTTTATCCTTCTGCTCCAATTGGGCCCCTAAAACTGTGATTTCTTGATCCTTTTGCTTCAAAAGTTCAATTTGTGTGCTTATTTTTTATTGTTGCTTATTTATCTACTCCTCATTTTGCTGCAGTTTATCTTTTAATTGAACAGTTTCTGCCTTCAATTCTTCTAATTCTATTTTTATGTGATCATATCTTTCAATTTCTGCATTAATGGAAAGGGGAAAATTAAAAATCTTTGCATCATTTCCAGTCACATTTCTTTCATTATTTACTTCCAGTGGACCTTGTTCTATGTCATCAACAACCAGGGGAGACAATTGTTTAGTTAGGGGGACTGTGTTAATTTCATGTGTCTCCAATGGTTGTTGTGAAGGGGAAATAGGTTCTACAGACTCATCCTCAACAAGTATATAGTTTAGCAACTGTTCTCCTATTTCTCCTCGTCCTGTCTCAGGTGGGACAACCTCCTTTTCAGACTCAGGGGGCTTATTGCTATCCAGAGTTTACTTTCCACTTAACTGGACTATATTTTCACACAACTAGGTTGACATTTCATAAGGTTGCACTACATTTGCACTTGACTGGGGTATATTTTCACACGACTGGGCCACATTCTTGTATGATTGGGCTACAGTTTCATAAGGTTATCTATCTTGTCTTTTCTTTTTAGGAATATGTAGCTGATCACAAGCCACAACACAACTGAATTCAGTAGCCAATCATCTGCTTCTCCTTAAAGGGGAAGGTCTTTGCAATTTCATCTTAGGACTCTTTTCCTTTTTGTGGGGATGAGTATTCTCATCTTCAAAATTCACTAAATCCACATTTTCTTACTTTTCTGGGGTCTTTGGCACATTCTGTGGTTTAGGTCTTTCCTCTGGGTCTGAAAGGTTTGATGGATTTTCTAGCACTTTGTCGTCAGGAGCTTTTTTGGCATCTTGAGGCACAAGGGAAGGTTCTTTAAAATTTTGTGCCACCAATCCAGATGACTCACCTTCCTCAAAATGTCTTGAGGATTCAGGGTTTTCAAATTTCTAAAGAAATCTCTGTCATTTTTCTTTTGTTTTTCTTTTCTTCAGGAAATGATCTAGGTAAATTAGATAAATAAGACCATGTTTTACTGGCCCTGACCCACTTTTGAACCTTTCTATCATATTGACAAGGGAATCACTAAGGAAAGCGGGAAGGTTAACCCTTAATTCAGGGTTTTCAATGCCATGGCACAGGTGAGTGAGTAACTAGAAGGGGGCCTAACTATGATGGCACATTGCCCCTCACATGTAAAGTATTTACTAATCCAAGAAATCACCATTCTCCACAACTCTGTAATAGACATTCTCTGAAACCCCTTGTTTTGTCCATGGGTATTCACAACTAACATAGGATGAGGTTCTCCCTCCCTTATGAAAAGTTCTATCATTCTTTGATAAGAAATATTTGTAGTTTATGTTAAATTCACACCTTCATCTTTAATGCTAGACAAGATAGAAATGATTTGAGGCCTTACCTTAACTTCTTACCACGCACCATTGTCTACCCATCAGAGAAGTTTACTACAAATTCCTTGACTAGCTGCATGTTATGCCCCTCAAATTTCTTCATGAACTCAAGCCATCCTATCCTTTGAAATAGCTTAGAAATATTACTCAGTGCCAACAATTTATCTGGGGAAGTTGGTTCTAATATGCGCTTGGCTCCTCCCATTCTATCTCTTGCTAGCAATTCTACTAAGTGTCTACTAAATGTTGTGGCACTCTAATGGTGAAAAATTGTTCAAACAAGATTGTTATGAAAACTAAAGTAAATGCAATCTTATGACCACCTGTACTTTGACAATACTGATGGGACACAGATTAATTCAATCATTTGACTTCGCTACATTTTAACCATTATTTTGCATGAGATAGACTGAATGAGCCGCCACCTCTTCCAATGAAGGTATGGTTTGCATAATTTAATAAATTTGGAAAGGAAGGTGGAACGTACCAATTCATTTATTTTTATTCACAATAATATACCTGCTTAAAATAAAAGATGTACATACCTCATGTCTCGTTATCAATTTGAAAGTCACTTTACTTATCCTGACATAATAACATCATGGTTGATGGTGTCATTTAATTTGGATGGGATGGAGAAGGGTTGTAATGAATTTATTATGAATGAGAATGGGGTGGTTGAAAATATTTCAATTATTATGACAATAGATCATCACAATAATATCATTTATTATGGTAAGAGATGGAAATATCAGGTGTGAATTTCAAAAGTGGCAGAAAAATTTAGTGATTATCATGGGTATGTTGGGATTATTAGAGCATTTGCAAAGAAAGGGAAATCACAAAATTCTGGAACATCACTGAAAGATGCAGCTGAAATGAAGAACAAAATTCTAGAGCATCGCTATAAGATGCAGCTGGAATGAAGGAACAAAGTTTTGGAGCATCGCTAAAAGATGCATCCGGAATGAAGAACAAAATTCCAGAGCATCATTGAAAGATGTAGCCAAAATGTAGGAACAAAGTTCCAGAGCATTGTTGAAAGATGCAGCTAGAATGAAGAACAAAATTCTAGAGCATCGCTGAAAGATGCAGCTGGAATGCAAGGACAAAGTTTTGAAGCATCGCTGAAAGATGCAACTAGAATGCAGGAACAAAGTTCTAGAGCATCACTAAAAGATGCATCCAAAATGTAGGAACAAAGTTATGGAGCATCACTAAAAGATGTAGCTAGAATGCGGGAACAACAAAGGAACAAATTCTAAAGCATCACCGAAAGATGCAGCCGGAATGAAGAAAGAAATTCCCAAGCATCACTGAAATATGTGTTGGAATGCAAGAACAACAAAGGAACAAATTCTAGAGCATCACCGAAAGATGCAACTAGAATGAAGAAAGAAGTTCTAGAGCATCACTGAAAGATGCGCTGGAATATGGCTCTTGGACAAAGATGAAGTCTTACAAAACAATAATGAATTTTAGACAAGTTCAAAGATGAAAACACATTAATAATGCTTTGAATTAAGTCAAGAGTACATACTTTCATCACCATTATTATTTTTAACTCATTTAGCTGAAAATTATACTGGCTCTGCTATAGTAAAGTCAATACATTATGTCTCTCCTTGCATTTCTACTATTCTTGTAAATTCTTCTTTGTTGACAGGTTTGTAGTAGATTTGTAATTGATGACCATTAACTAAGAGAGTTCGAGTGTCACCATCTACAGGTTTAAGCTGTACTGCTCCATTTAGAAATACTTTAGAAATATCATATGGACCCAGCCAATGAGTTCTAAATTTGCCTTTCTGATCTTTGTATCGGGAATCAAATAATAATCCCCAATATCCATTGTGGAACTCTCTTTCTTTTATGTGTTTATCATGTCAGGCCTTTCGTAGTTGTTGAACTAGCTCAGTCTGGTGGATAGCTTCTAAGCGGAGTTCATCTAATTCACTAAGCTACAAGACTCTTTCTACCTGAGCTCGGTCAAGGTCGAAGCCTAACTCCATTGCCATTCTAAGAGTTTGAAGTTCAAATTCAATGGGTAGAAGAGGTTTCTTCCCAAAGACTAACTCGTAAGGAGTAAGACCAGTGGTTGATTTCCAAGTTGTATTATAGGCCCAAATGGCTTCAGGCAATTTCCTGGCCTAGTCTCTTCTTCCCAATAAAATTGTTTTTGTCAAGATATTTTTAAGTTCCCTATTAGTGACTCCACTTGGCCATTTGCTTGTGGGTGGCAAGGAGACAATTTCTTATGGCTTACCTAGAAATGATCAGTAAAGGCTAACAAGACCTTAGACATAAATTGGGGTCCTTGATCTGTAACAATTGATCTAGGGACCACAAATCTAACAAAAATCTTGTTATACAAGAAGTCTGCAACCTATTTTTCCCTAGCAACTCTCAACACTTGGACTTTTGTCCATTTAGTCAGATAGTCAGTATAGATCAGAATGTATTCTTTGTCCTGTGAAGGGGGATCTATGGGACCGATGAAATCTATTCCTCATTTTTCAAATGGTTTGATAACCACCTGTGGTTGCAAAGGCATCTCATTATATTACGTGGGTCTTCCTACATGCTAGCATTCATCACAGCAACAAACATAGTTCTTTACATCTCTATTCATAGAGGGTCAATAATAACCTGCACCTAAGATTTTGTGGGACGTCCTCTTGGTAGAGTAATGAGCTCCAGAGGGATCATCATGGCAAGCTCTGAGGATGTTGTATATTTCATCAGATGGGACACATCATAAAAACATATTAGGGCCACATCAAAATAGCATTCCATTAATCCATCTGAAATGAGTACTTCCCCGAATATGGCGATTCTTTTGTTTTGACGTAAAGTTTGGTGGCAACTCAGAAGTAGCAAGATAGTTGATGATGTCTGCAAACCAAGGGGTTTTAATGGAGATGGCAAATAATTTTCATCTGGGAATTCATCTTGTATAGCGGCACAATCTCCATTGTCTTGTTTAATCTAGGATAAGAAATTTGTGACTATGTTGAACTTCCTGGGTTTGTTGATAATGGTCATGTTGAATTCTTGGAGAAACAATAACCATCTGATTATTCTTCCACTTATTGCAAGTTTGTTCATTAGGTATTTGATAGTTGAATGGTCTGTGAACAAAGTTACTTTGTACCCTGTGATGCAATGTCAAAATTTATTGATTGTATGCACCACAACTAAGAATTCTTTCTCTGTAGTGGTATAGTTCCATTCATTGGGAGTCAAATTCTTGCTAATGAAAGAGATGGCATATTTTCCTTCATTCTCATCTTCCTGACCTAAAACTACTCCAATAGCATCATTAGAAGCATCTGCATAAACATGGGACAGAAGGTTCCAGTTAGGTCCATGTAGGACAGGAGCAGAGATGAGTTTCTCCTTAATGATCTCAAATGATGTTTGACATTCTACTGTCCAAACAAAATCTATATCTTTTTGGAGAAGGGAGAACATGGGGGCTGCAATCTTGCTGAAGTTTTCTATGAATCTTTGGTAGTATCTAGTATGTCTTAAGAAACTTCTAACGTCAGTTTAGTTCTTTGGAGTCTCTAGTTGTTGTATCACCTCAATTTTCTTAGGATCTACTTTTATCCCTTCAGCTGAGATGTGGTGTCCCAACACTATCCCTTGTTCTACCATTATTAGACATTTTTTGTGACTCGGGGATAGTTGATGGTTCTAATATCACTTCAATACCTTGTCCAAATTTTTAAGAGCTTCATCAAAGGTGAAACCATACACCATGAAGTAATCCATATAGACTTCCACACAATCATTTACTAGCTCAACAAATATGGCCAGAACAACTCTCTGAAATGTTATAGGAGTGTTGTATAGACTGAAGGGAAGGATGTGGTATGTGAATGTTTCCCAGAGGAAAGTAAAAGTGGTTTTGTACTAGTCCTCTGCTGCTACTTGTATTTGGTTATATCCACTGAATCCGTCTAAAAATGAGAAATACTTCCTTCCAGCTAAATTATCCAAGGCCTAGTCTATGAAAGGTAAGGGGAAGTAATCTCTATAGGTGGCTGTGTTGAGCTATCTATAATCAATGCACACTCTCCACTTCCCATTTTTATTTGGAACTACTACCAAAGGTGAAACCCATTTGCTATCAAAGATGGGATAGATGAATCCTACTTGTAGGAGTTTCTCAATCTCTATTTTAACAATATATTTGAGAGCAAGGTTGAGTCTTCGTTGAGGTTGACAAACAGGTCTAACATCTTTAGTATAGATGTGATGGGTACAAACACTTGGGTGTATTCCTCTCATGTATGTTTAATCCCAAGCAAAAGCTTTGGATCTATTTACCAAAACATCAAACAACTTGATCTCATTTGACTCTGTCAACCAGATTTTGATATTTAAAGTTTTTCCTGGTAGTAACATGATAGTTTTGGTTCCAGGGTAGTTGGAGGTGACGGTATGAACTTCTCTCGTTGAGGTGTTGAGAGGACAACTATGCGGTATAGTTTTGTGAAGTCTGGCAATATCTTCGAAGAAATGATCTATTTTTAGAATGATATTAGCCAAGGGATAAGGTAATGTTGTGAAGTTGGTGTAATCATGTTCATTGTCATCGGTGTGGATCGGATGTCCTAAACTTTATTCCACTTCTAAAATTTCTTCATCACCGGAGTCTATGGTAAGATCTTGTATGTTGTTTTCCAGTTCATCTTCCAATTCTTCACCATGTTGTTTAATGGCTACCATCACAAGTGAGGCTAGATTCTCTTGTTTGTCAGAACCATTTGATTCATCAACCCAAACTTGGTTATGTTTAGCAGGTTGAGCGGAGGAATACATGAATAAGTGTTTGTTATTGGGACCATGTGAAATGGTAATTCCTCCTACTCTGCAGTCAATCTTAGCTACAACTGTAACTAACCATAGTCTACCCAATATTATCAGGTAACTGTCCTTGGGTGTGAGGGACTGTATTATTTGGAAATCTACTAGATATTCCCAGTCGTCAACCTTAACAATAACATTTTCTAGGACACCCTTGGGAATAGCTACATGGATTGATTTGCCATTTGCAATATGGTGGTTGTCGGACGTAAATTAGTGAGTCCTAGTTTTCCCATAACATCCATCGTCATCACATTAATGGCTTCTCCCAAGTCCATGAGTGTATTGGGTATTGCTACCTTGTTGATTATCACTGTTATGAGTGGACTGCCTGGGTCACCATATTTTGGGGTTGAGGTTTCACCAACCATAATGTTGGCTAGGTATCCATTGATATGCACAATATTAATCTATTTCAGTTTCCTTCCTAGTGTTTTTATGCACAACTATTTAACTAGTTGGTTTAGTTTAGGAATTTCTTTAATCACCTGTAATAAGGGAATCTCAATATGGAGTCTCTTAATTTCTTGTATTAACACAGTTTCAGTGGGTAAAGTTATTTCCAGAGGGTTGTTCAAAGAAGTTTCTTTGAGATGCTCAAGAAAAGGTGCTTGAGGTTTCTTTTTCAAGGTGGGATCCTTCTTTAAAAATATGTTAAACGTTGGCCAACTTCTTCTTGTGGTAACTCAAAAGTTTTAGGTGAGGATTGTGGAAGAGGCTTTTCTTGGTTGCTCAATGGGTTTTTATTTGAAGGTATGGAAGGTGTCTCGGTTCCTTCAATAGATTCTACTTTTGGTTCATCAAGGATCTCAACTATGATAGGCTGCTGGAGTGTTTTTCCTGACCTCAACTGCAGGTTTCCACAATATATAGCATTAACTCCAGCCATGTTTTCCTATTCTGTCAAATACACTGGGGTAGTTTGATGATTATTCTTTGGATTAGGGATAGGTTGTGTTGGGAGTTGTGGTTGGTTGACTTGCTCATTTTGTTGAGGGTTTTGGGGAGTTGGTAAAAGGTTCTATTATGGATTAGGCATCCTCCTTGGTCCATGATAGAATTGATTTGGAGCCTGATTCCATATTTGATGCATCGTATTTTGAGGATACCATTGTTGTTGAGTCTAGTTTGGCCATTAAGGGTTTCCCCAGGACTGGTTTGCGCATTCAGGTGGTCCCCAAGGGTAAGGTCCCTAATTAGGTGGTGCTTGAGGCCAAGCTGTCATCCATTGACTATTATTTCAATTATTTAGAGATCGCCAGGAGGGATTTGAATTCTAACTATAAGGGAAATTCCCTCCAAGTCTTTGATTCATAAAATTGATCTCCTCCTCAGTGTGAGATGTCCTTTTCTTAGAATTTTTGATTGCATTCAAGATCTCACATTGATCAGTGGCATGACTCTTTTCACAAATTTGGCAATTGTCAGCTTTATCCAAAGGACACTCTCTTAACAGATGTTTGTTTGATACCTAGGGCAGTAGATGGATAAGGTCTCAAGATTACGTGTTTTGGCCTATATTCCATCCAGAGTGGTGTTTAGTTGAACAAGAATGTTAGTTTTCATATTTGCTATTTCCTCCTGCAGTTTACCTATTTCATTTGAACCTCTTAAAAGACTAGATTTATGAATAGCTTCTCGCGTATGGGAGAAATTCCAGCATAACTCAATGATATCACTGAGTTCAAGTTGGGACAGATCTTCCTTTCCCATTAAATCTAGACTTCTCCTAGCATCTTCATCAAGTCCTTTGAGAAATATGGTCTTCAGAATTTTTGGGCTTATGGCTTCTTCACCACATCATTTGGTTAAAAAGATGAACCTATCAAGGTAGTCTTCTAAGCTCTCATCTTCTTTTTTCCTTAGTTTGAATAATTCCTCTTTCCTGTCACTAACTCTACAGTAACTCTGATATTTATCGAAAAACATGGTTTCCATTTCCTCCCACATATTTGTTGACCTAGAAACTAATCCCATGAACCAACGCATTGCAACATCTCTTAGAGTGGAGGGAAAGAGTTTAAGTTTCTAGTTATCATTTTTGTAGTCGTATGTTTGGCACAAGACTTTGAACTCAAAGAGGAAATGGTTAGGATCTTCAGAGGATAATCCCTTGAAAGTCAATAAAATATATGGTGAAATGTTTTTCATGGGTGCATCATCATCTTCATTGAGATCAATAGGATAGGTAAATGTCTATGCTACTCTTCTTGGGTTATCACCATCTCCTAGGTTTTCTCTCCCATTGAAAGGGTCATTATTGTGATTATCAACCATGATATCAAAAGGAGTGTTCTCCTCCTCAAAGATTGGGTTTACTGGTTTAATGATCTCCTCTTCAAAGGTTGGGTATGATGGTTGAACTTTTGGGGTATTTTGGGAGGTCTCGGGTTGATCCTGCTCGATCAATTCATAACTAAGTTCTTCAGCTGAGACTTCTACCTCCCTATTTATGGTTGGAATTACTATTGGTAGTTCATGGTATGAATCTTCCTTGCGGACCCTATTTCCTGACCATGTAGAAAAAGAAGTCTAACAACTATATTTTTTCTAAAAGAGGTACCAAATCATTGTCCTATTAACACTTAGAAAAGAATCAGTCCATGACAATGGTGCTAATGTGAGGTCCTAACACTTTAGTTGAAAAATATATCAGTTTTGTCAACCGAGTAGTGTCCAAGGCTAGCAATAGGGGATATTTTTGAATATCTCATTTAGGAACAATTTTCTAAATTTTTGAAAAGCTTTTAAAACATAATTTAAACTAGAAAGCATGTAAATTCTAAGCTAGAAAGCATTCAAATATTTAATCTAGAAAACAAATAAATTCTAATCTATAAATTCATACATGCAATTTAAACTATGAACTTGAAAGGCTAATTTGCTAATTGAAACACTTAGGAAACTTTAAACTAAACAATTAACAAATACAACAAATGCTTTGGAAATTTCAAATAAACAGACTTCAAATAAAAATCATTATTTTAAACACCACAACCTACAAAAACACAATAGAGCTATATATGAGATGAGATTAATCTAAACAAAACATTTAAGAATAGAAATAACACATATGAAAATACTTATCTATTCTATAATCCCTTGAGTGGCCAACTCGTGGGAGATTCTACTGTCAACTCAGATCACATATAACACTATAACAGCTATGAAGTAAATTTCATCCATATCGCCATTGCTCAGAAAAGAGTACTTAGAATAAAACTGATGGTATCCATTTCATTGAAAAAGGTAACACAGAACATAACTATTGATCGCTCCCCCAGAAGATTATTATTTTCATTACACAATATAGTATATATATCCAAGTTTTGAGCAACTATTTATGACTACACTACTCTAAGGTCATATATTTCAGATGGCGGTTAAATGCCATTTAAGGAGTCTTAAAAGCAAACATAATTTAAACTAATTGATGTTCATGACATAAGACATAGTAAAGGCTTTGAGTGGAGCCGTAAAGTCTCAAATATTATTAACAAAAAATAATAGAATGCTTTAAAAGAAGTCTTCCACTATGCATGCCTAAATTTATGGCTCCCCAACTTCTGGCACTTTTGACTTCAACCATTTGAAGCCCACTCCTTTCATAGGCCATGCATAAGTCCTACACAATTACTCAAAGTCTATACCATTATATCAACATTTGTAGCTAATTCCAATCAATTTGAGAAATAAAGATTTATACACCATTTTATCAAAAGTAGACAATTATTGCTTCTATAAATAAACAAATTGGCATGGTTGGGGTAGTTGTCAAGAACAAAAAGGGGTATTTAGCTCATCATAAGAATAAGGTTGTTTATGCCTCATAAAAATTGATAGGCTATCATGAGGCCCTAACACTTTAGTTGAAAAATATATCAGTTTTGTCGATCGAGTAGTGTCCAAGGTTGTATGCAATAGGGGATATTTTTGAATATCTCATTTAGGAACAATTTTTTGAATTTGTGAAAAGATTTTAAAACATAATTTAAACTAGAAAGCATGTAAAATCTAAGCTAGAAAGCATTCAAATATTTAATCTAGAAAATAGATAAATTCTAATCTATAAATTCACAGATGCAATTTAAACTATGAACTTGAAAGGCTAATTTACTAATTGAAACATACAGGAAACTTTAAACTAAACAGTTAACAAATACAGTAGATGCTCTAGAAATTTCAAATAAACAGACTTTAAAGAAAAATCATTATTTTAAACACCACAACCTACAGGAACACAACAAAGCTATATACAAGATGAGATTAATCTAAACAAAACATTTAAGAACAAAAATAATACATGAAAATACTTATCTATTATATAATCCCTAGAGTGGCCAGCTTGTGGGAGATTCTATTGTTAACTCATATTACATTCAACACTGTAATAGCTATGAATTAAATTTCATCCATATCACCATTACTCAGAAAAGAGTACATAGAATGAAACTAATGGTATCCATTTCATTGAAAAAGGTAACACAAAACATAACTATTGATCACTCCACAAAAAGATTATTATTTTCATTACACAGCATAGTATATATATCGAAGTTTTGAGTAACTATTTATGACTGCACTACTCTAAGATCCTATATTTCAGATGGCAGTTAAATGCCATTGAAGGAGTCTTAAAAGAAAATAGAATTTAAACTAAATGATGTTTATGACATAAAACATAGTAAAGGCTCTGAGTGGAGCCGTAAAGTCTAAAATATTCTTAACAGAAAATAATAGAATGTTTTAAAAGAAGTCTTCCACTATGCACACCTAAATGTTTGGTGTTCCTGTTGGCAAGAGACACTGTTGAGATGGTTAAGGTAGAATGTTTTCATTGATGGAAACAAGGATTGATAAATGACAAGGATGTTATGAAAGTAGTAAAGTCTACTTTTGAGTTAAGACTGGTAAAAGGATCTTTGGTCTAGAAGGTCAAAAGACTAAGTAAAGACAGTATACAGTATACAAAGTAAGTGACAGTGATTGAGATAGTATTCCTCCGCATATGAAGATCTCTCTATGCGGCTCTGGTATGTTATACTTAGTTGTTATACAATGTCATATCTTAAGTTTCATGACTTGATAATCTCTTAAAGTCATATTGCAAATTCCCTAAGTCTGGATAAGTAGGATTCATTCAGAAACAATGTAGAACACCTAAGTAATCCACTCCGCATTCCTCTGGTATCAAGAATTTTGAATTATCATTTGAAGGTGTTGTAAACACATATGAAGAACTATCTAATTCCAAAATTTCCATGTTTGAAGCCCTCTGGAAGATCATCTACAAGGTTCCATGTTTCAACTATCAGCTTTATAGTGTTTCTCTAAGATAGAGGTAACAGATTAGAATTCCGCATATTGCCACTCAAGAACATTATGACCTGCGATTGTAAATGTATGATTGGTAATTCACAATAAATGATTGATGTGAATTTTGGAGTCACACGTTGTCCACACTAGAAGCTATGGTATGACATATAATAAAGTTCAAGTGCATACTTAAGCATAAGGCCGACACATAGTTGGATAATTGTGCGATAAGGAGATAATGTTTAAATCATCATCTTAAGTGGTTCTATAATAGGTCCAGACCTAGATGAAGATTCCTAAATGATTGTATAAGTCCGTATTGCTATTGGTACACATGATCAAGCCAACTAGGTATAACAATTATATACACGTTTCATGTCTGGCTTGCCAACCTACTTTTAAGTTAAATCTTATTACAGATATATATATTGGATTGATTTCGGTGCTGAAGGAGTGAGCAAGTGCGGAAGTAGTATGCATTCGATGAGTGAATGATTTTAAGCAGTTTGTAGAGTAGAAAAGGATAATAAGGGAAAAAAATAGAGTATATGCAGTAGAGTGAATAGCAGAGAAAAACTAATGAAGGCCTTTGAATCTGTGTATTGAGCCTTCAACGGAACTGTGATCCAGCATGTGGTAGATGCATTTGCAATAGTTCATCACTGGTAGTAAGCCAATTTCCTTCAAACTTCTATCCTTCTCTCTCAATGGATAGTGAGTCCACTTGGATAGTGAGTCCACCTTCAGTGAACATTTCTTTGGGTAGTGAGCCTTCATGTAATCCGGTATTGTTATTATAATATATTATGAGAAAACACTCACTGTGGTTTTTCCCTTTTGGGTTTTCCACATAAAATCCTGGTGTCTATGTGTTATGAGTTTGTGGCTACTCTTCTTGTGCTTACTTTGCTTTCATGTTATTGAATTTGGTAAATGGATTAATAAATGTGTGAATGAGAAGTTTTTCAGAATACCGATTCACCCCCCTCTTAGTATTCTTTGTACTCAACAATTGGTATCAGAGCAAGGTTCCTTGGAAGAAGCCTAATAGCTTGAGGAAGATCTGGGATAGTATACTCATGGTAGCAAGAAGATTTGAAAATTTATCATATAAGAACAATGTTGAACTGGAAGCAACTCTTATTGATCTTGAAAAATCTGAACAAGAAATCAAGGATCTGAAGGCAAATGTTCAAGAAGCTGATGAATGCATCTTTAAGCTAAGAGAGCAAGTTAATAAATCAAAGGATAGGAATAAAGAGCTTAATGAGCAATTGTTTTAAGCAAATGAAATCCTAAAAACATTTATCAAGGATGGTTGAAGAGGAAGAAAAGGCTGAGAAACATATGAATCAAATGTTGAAAGATAAATCTGAGGAATATGAAAAATTGGGAAAAGATGTGTTACTTTTGAAATATAATCTGGAAGCTGCAAATACCTATAAAGAAAAATTCAAAATAATCTCTGTAAAGCTTGAGGAATTGTTTGAAAGTTAGAAGAGTTCAGATGACAAAAAAGGCATGGGATTTGAAAAAGGAGAAAGTTCTAAATCAAGTCAAGAAAGCATTGAGATGAAGAAAAACCAAGGCAACTAGTTTCAGAATCAAAGAAGAAGACCTAGAAAACCTCCAGTTAGGTAGCCAAATGCTCAAAGGTACCCATCTTTCAATGGCTATTGTTTTACTTGCAATAAGTTTGGCCATAAGGCTACTCAGTGTAGGAGTAAAATAGATCATAATGTTACATCATTCTCTAGTCAATGTTTCAATTGCAAGAAAATTGGTCATAGATCAAAAGAATGTAGAACTCTGGTTAGGAATAGTTTTAACTATGTAAGAAATACTCAATCCTTCAATGGAAAGTGCTTTGCATGCAATAGATTTGGGCATATGGCTAACCAATACAGATCAAGAATGAATTCAATCAATAGAAGGAATCAAGGACAAAGGAAAGTGGTATGCTACAATTGCAATAAGTTTGGGCATATTGTAAAATTCTGCAGAAGCAAGAATGAGAAAAGAAACTATCCCACAGAGAAGATGAAAACAAATCAGAGAGAAGATAAAGGCAAGAACAAGATTGATCTAGTGGAAATCAAGAAGGAAATGAGCAAGGTCTAGATTAAGAAAGATGTTAATGAGGATAGGGATGAATCCGCACCAGCCTCTGGTGCAGATACTTCCTCTAGGAAGTAAATTGGAAGCTCTGGCTCAAGGGGAGTCGCATTGAAAATCCTAATCCCCTAGACAGATAGTTAGTGCTGGGATCCGACATGAAGATATGATGAAAAGATTCATATGACAGATCTTTTGAAAGAAATTTTGATGGAAAAATATCAAATGTGGAGTATTGTAGAATAGTTTCGATTGACTATGCGTGATAGAAAAGTATTTAACAGATTTTTGAAAATAACATTAAATGATAATCAAGTTTTGTTAAACAAAGAAAAAAAGAGGAGTATCTAAAAGTTTAATCACTTCACATTTGAGCCATCAAGAGTCGAAGGAGAGTTAAAGAAATACTCTAAGTGATTGCAACTGTTTCCAAAGATCCTAAGTACTCAAAGCAACTTCAAGTGAAGAAAACCCTAATTCGGCGAAAGAGGTACTCTACAACTTGAAACCCTAGTGCAAAATTATTTGAATTGTTACAAAAATGGCAACACCACAAATAGTTGATATCACTAAGAAGGCACGATAGAAATTTAAGAAACACCCTTTCAAATCAACAGAAGTGGACCCAGATGGTGCATTCTCTAAAATTTTGTTTGGAATTTTGCATGAAGATGATGTTAGGGCTTATATCCATGTTACCCTAGATGAACATAATGGGGGCAAACTTGCAGATTTATATTTAAATCACTTAAGTGGAGATCAGTTTGAATTGTTGGACGAATACAAGGTCCTGGAAAACAAGAAATTCATACAGTACTTGGATTTCCCTACTTTCACTAAAGTTGCATAGGTCTGGTACGTGTTAAGTTGAATGCATGATGAATTCATGTGGCTTGGGTCTACACATATAATAACAAAGGAAGCAATAAGGGTAGTTTCTAGTTTAAATTCTATTGGTCCAATACCACAGTTGAAATCTGTGAAGAATACAACAGTCATAGAAGCCATCGGAGCATAAGTTGACAAAAGGGCTCTGACTGTTAATACAATTAAGGATCATGTAGTCAAGTTTGCATCTATGATCATTGGTTACAAGATATACTATACCAATCGAGAGAACTCAGTCTTTGGAACAACTATATACACCACATATGAGATAATCAAGGAAGATAAGGATTACAATCTGTGTGAGCTTCTCCGGCAGTAGTTGCTAGAAAAATAAAAAAAGAGTAAGGAATTAAAAACCCTTTCAATTTTGGCATGTTAATACTTTGTTTATTCTTCTATTTCAAAAGAGAAATCTTGGGAATCAATAACATTGTTTGGGATCCAACCAAACCTGTGGCCATACAAATAAGAGATTATATTAGCAGTCTAGGTGATGTGAATGCTCAAAATGAAGCATTGTGGGGATACTTTAAGAACTTTCAGGAGTTAATGCAATCTAGAATGAGGATCCCTAAATCAGTTGTAGAAAAGTACAAGAATTACATTTATTTTATTATGAATAAAGATCAATGTATGATGGTGGCAGTAGAGCCTAGGACTGTTTGGGTACCACCCATGGGCTATGAGGTGGCAAAGGATGTTCTAATAGGTCTTGTAGACCTTATGTTAAGCAAACCTAAGGATACTTCTGAGCCAAGATTTGGAACTTATGAAGAATTATCTATAAAAGTCCATGTTGAATAAGGAAACCTGAAACCTAGAAAAAGATAAGAAAAGGAATATGCCCAGAGCATAGGGATTACAAAAGAAGTTGTCAAATCAAGCATAAGAATAGTTGAAAAATCTCTAGAAGAGCCTGAGACAAAGGTAGGGAAACCTACTATAACAAGGAAGAGGGCAAGAGGTTCAACCTCTACAACATCTACATCAAAAACCTCCAGTCCAACCTCATCTGTCAGTGTAGAGGCACCCACCAAGAAACCCACTGACAAAGGATTCAAAAGATAGAAAACCAAAGGTCTTAGAATGTATGTCGATATAGGAATGGATGAGGAAGAGACTGAATCAGATGAAGAAGTGAAGATGATGAAAACTGAGGCTCCAAAGCCTCTGGGAGAAACAAGAAGAAACCTACCAACAAGGGAAGAACCAAGAAAAGGCCAGGGCAAGATGAGTCTCAAACAAGAGAAGCCACTATAAATCTTGAGGATATCCTAAAGGCCATAACTATTGATGGCAATTTGAAACCCATAGCCCAACTATATCATGAGTATAATGATCCCTAGACAAGAGAATCATTAAGACTATTGTCATCAAATACTTGGACATCTACAACAAAGCTCTTATTGAGATAATTGTTGATCTCCTAGATAGTTTGGGAAGTATAATGTCTATAAGAAAGGAAGCTGCCATGGCTAAGGATGTTGAACTCAGAGAGCATACACTGATAAAGTTATGTCTGGAGATCACATCGAAAGAAAAAACAAAAGTCTCTAATGTGTTGCATAAAGAATTTAAAACAAAGAGAAGGATGAACACTCTCATGTCAGATGACATTGAGAAGGTAGTCAAGGAGACTGAGGAAATCACTTTGAAAGCATTGAAAGAATTTCATCTTTTAACAATATATGATAATGAAGAAATAGGTGTTGGGGATGACACAGCTATTCTAAAAGTCAGTATGGATCAAGGGTTAGATAAAAATGATGAAGAGTTAAAAGAGAAAGAAGGTCAAACCCTTGATACTGATGGTCTGAATATAGCCGATAAGGATCAAACTGAGACAAATCTTCCTCCAGATGAACAAAATGATGAGCAGAACAAAGATGACAATCAAGAAGAAGAACAAGGTGAGAAGATCCCTACACCAGAGCATAATGTTGATGAAAATGAGGCAATAGATCTGGATCCTCTAGAGAAATATAAAGAAGAAGATATCCTTAATACAGCTAGAGACACTGGTGAGTCTATCAAAGAATTTTTGGAAGAAGAAAATCAAGTTTTGGATGAATCTAAGTTTTTGCAAGGTCCAATAAACTTGGACTCAATGTCCCTTGTGCAGAAATCTAAATTGGTATCAATTGTGCAAGTGAAGGCACAAGAAGAAATATTGAAGTCACACATAGAGGATAGTGGACTCATTGGTGTGGCATCCAGCATTTTGGAGAAGCTAATGCCATCATATCAAAAGGATACATCAATGTCAACAACAAATCATGTCAAGGGACTCACAAACTTAGTAAGTGTGCATTTTGAATCTTTTGAAAAGTCTGTAGAAATGAAAGTAAGAAAAGAATTTGATGAGAAGAGATTAACTAATTTGAAGACCATGTTAATCAATGATAAAACTGTATTAGATAATAGAATAAAAGGTATACAAAGTGTTATTAAAGAAGCTTGTGATTTGTACAAATTTTGTTTATCATGGATAGAAGTCATAGAGAAGTTTGTAGAAACGATCAAGGATCTAAAACTACAGCTGACAAATATTTCTAAGTCATTTGATCCGACAATCAAGTTAGTAAGTAGCAAAGAAATACAAGTTATCAATATTCATAATGAGTTAAGCAACCTAATGAATAAAAAGGATGAAATGAAAAATAGAATGTGTCAGTTGAGAGGACTAATAAGTCCTAAGTTAGACTCAATGACAAATCTTGGAGCAGAAGCATTGCAAGTAAATGCACAAATTGACACACCCTCTGATATACAAAAGGTAGAAAAATTGGTTTTCCTAACAAACGGCCATAATCAAATCTTGGAGAATGCAAAGAATAGTTGGGATGGAGAACTAGCTCAAATCAAGATCATTTTTAACACCCTACAACCTACAACAAATTAAATTGAAGATTGCACTTGTACATATGCAGTAGAGTATGACAATTTTTGCAGTTTTTGTAGTTTTGACACAATTTTGGCTCCTGTACATACACCTTTGCCATTGATGTCAAAGGAGGAGAAGAAAAACAGTGAAAAATGGGCAAACACCTAAGGGGGAGAACAAAAACAAATGTACAGAGAAAGGGGGAGTAGATAAGCATTTTTCACTAAGTGTTGCCATCAATGCCAAAGGGGGAGATTGTTTGCAAGAGACACTCCTGAGATGGTTAAGGTAAAATGTTGTCATTGATGGAAACAAGGATTAATAAATGACAGGGACATTATGAAAGCAGTAAAGTCTACTCCTGAGTTAAGATCGGTAAAAGGAGCTCTAGTCTGAAAGGTCAAAAGACTAAGTAAAGGCAGTATACATTATACAGAGTAAGTGACAGTGATTGAGATAGTATGCCTCCGTAGATGAAGATCTCTCTATGTGGCTCTAGTATGTTATACTTAGTTGTTATACAATATCATATCTTAATTTTCATTACTTGATAATCTCTGGAAGTCATATTGCAAATTGCCTAAGTCTAGATAAGCACGATTCAGTCAGAAACAGTGCAGAACACCAGAAGAATCCACTCCTCATTCCTTCGACATTGAGAATTTTGACTTGTCATTTGAAGGAATTGTGTCACATATGAAGAACTATCTAGTTCCATAATTTCCAAGTTTGAAGCCCTCTAGAAGATCATCTACAAGGTTCCGAGTTTCAATTGTCAGCTTGATAGTGTTTCTCTAAGACAATTAACAGATCAGAGTTCCGCATACTGCCACTCAAGAACATTATGACCTGTGGTTGTAAAGGTATGATTGATAATGCCCAATGAATGATTGATGTGAATTTTGGAGTCACATGTCCACACTAGAAGCTATGGTATCACAGATAATAAAGTTCAAGTGCATACTTAATCATAAGGCTGGCACACTATTGGATAATTGTGTGGTAAGGAGATAATGTTTAAATCATCATCTTAAGTGGTTCTATAATAGGTCCAGACCTATATGAAGATTCCTAAATGATTGTATAAGTCCACATTATTGCTGGTACACATGATCAAGCTGACTAGGTATAATAGTTGTATACATGTTTCATGTCTGGCTTGCCGACCTACTTTTAAGTTAAATCTTATTGTAGATATATTGGATGGATTTCAGTGCTGAAGGAGTGAGAAAGTATGGAAGTAGTGTGAATTCGATTAGTGAATGATTTTAAGCAGTTTGCAAAGTAGAAAAGGATAATAAGGGTAGAGAATAGAGTGTATGCAGCAGAGTGAATAGCAGAGAAAAACTAATGAAGACCTTTGAATCTGTGTATTGAGCCTTCAATGGAACTATGATCCAACATGTGGTAGATGCATTTGCAATAGTTCATCACTGGTACTAATCCAATTTCCTTCTATCTTCTATCCTTCTCTCTCAGTGGATAGTGAGTCCACTTGGATAGTGACTCCACCTGTAGTGAGTATTTCTTTGGGCAGTGAGCCCTAAGGTAGTGAGCCTTCATGTAATCCAGTATTATTATTATAATATATTGTGAGCTAACACTCCCCGTGGTTTTTCCCTTTTGAGTTTTCCACATAGAATCTCAGTGTCTATGTGTTATGAGTTTTTGGTTGCTCTTCTTGTGCTTACTTTGCTTTCGTGTTATTGAATTTGGTAAATGGATTAATAAATGTGTGAATGAGAAGTTTTTCAGAATACTGGTTCACCCCCCCTCTCAGTATTCTTTGTACTCAACAACCCCAACTTCTGGTGCTCTAACTTTAACCACTTGAAGTCCACTCCTTTTATAGGCCATGCATAAGTCCTACACAATTACTCAAAGTCTATACCATTATATAATCATTAGTAGCTAATTCCAATCAATTTGAGAAATAAAGATTTATACACTATTTTATCAAAAGTAGACAATTATTGCTTCTAAAAATAAACAAATTGGCATGGTTTTGTATTTTTTATTTTTTTCTAATTTCAAAATATAGTTAAAAATTTGACAATGATTCATGAAATAATCAAAGATTTTTAGTTTGTGCTTAGCTGTAATAGCCTGGGCATGATAACCTCTTTGTACCAAGCAAATTTCTTTGTGCTCACAGGTTTGGTCAATGAATCTACACCATTATCTTGAGTGTCTATCTTCTTCAGCTCAATATGTGCACTTGCAACCAATTCTCAAACTAAGTGATACTAAACATCAACATGCTTAGTGCAAGCATGATACATAGGATTCTTGGCCAAATAGATAAACTCTGGCTATCAAAACCAATCTAAATGACCCTGCAATCAAAACCAATACATGTACACAGTCTCCTCAATCAAACTACCTCCTTAGAAACATGGGTAGCAGCCATATACTCTGCTTTAGTGGTATACAAAGCAACCATGGGCTTCCTTTTACTTATCCAACTCACTGCTCCTCCAAACAAAGTCAATACATAGCCACTAGTGGACCTTCGACTATCCAAGTCGCCTACCCAATCTACATCAACAAATCCTTATATGTCTAAAGTTTTATCAGCACTATCAGTACCAAAATAAACCAAACAATAATCAGGAGTACCTACAAGATATTTAAGAACCCTTTTTGCATAATTCCAATGTTGTCTACCAGGGTTAGACATAACTCTTCTCAAAACTCCCATTACTTGGGCAATATTTGGCCTAGTGAAAAAGCATTGCATACATTAAAATCCCTACAACACTAGCATATGGCACATTAGACATATCCTCAAAATCATCCTCTTTCTTTGGACACATATCTAATGAAAGCTTAGTACCAATGGGTAAAGGAACTCTAACTGGGTTACAGTCATGCATACTAAATCTCTACAAAATGGTATTCACATACTTACTCTAAGAAAACAAAAGATTTATGTTACCTCTCTACCTTTTGATCTCCATACCTAGAATATACCTGGCTGCTCCAAGATCCTTCATATTGAATGCACCTGAAAGTTGGGCTTTTAGCTCACTGATCATACACTTAGTATTGCTGAAAAATAACATGTCATCAACATATAATGCAATGATCAATATAGAATCATCAATATAATGAATGTAAACATAATGATCCTCCTCGCTTCTAACAAAACCCAATTTCAACATAAATGAGTCAAACTTTTGATACCACATTCTGCGGGACTATTTCAAACCATAAAGAGACCTCTTTAACTTACAAACCCAATGTTTTTTTCATTTTACCTCAAAACATGTAGGCTGTTGCATATAAATTTCTTCCTCAAGATCTACTTACAAGAACGTAGTCTTAACATCCATTTGCTCTATTTCCCAATCAAAAGTTGTAGCAATTGATAAAATTAATCTAATAGAAGTTAACTTAGCAACATGAGAGAAAATTTCACCAAAATCAACTCCCTCCCTCTAGGAGTAGCCCTTGGCTACTAGTCTCGCCTTTTACTTCTCCAATGAACCATCTTCTCCAAACTTCTTCTTGAAGACCCACTTGAAACCTATGGCCTTTCTTCCTTTAGGCAAATGAACTTGAAATACACAAGACAACTAAGAGGGGTGGTGAATCAGTTATCTCTAAAACTTTAATCACTTATCAACACATCAAATGCTCAATTACTATTATTAAGATTTAACCATGAAAACATGAAATAAGAAGCTCAACACAATAACACATGAGACACATGAGACACCAGATTTTTACATGGAAAAACCTATAAGGGAAAAACCATGGTGGGTGTTAACCCACATATATAAATATGTTATAGAAATACCAAAAATTAGAGGCTCATTGCCTTAGGGATCACTGCCCAAAATACTCACTACAAATGTTAGGGCTCACTGCCAAGATCGGCTCACTACCAAGGGTTGGTGAAATGATTTGATAGAATTTACTCCATGCCTGGGTTCAGTTCCACTGAAGCACAGTAAAACTCCTCTGCTCTGCTCTTCTCTCACCTTCACACTTATCTTTTCATTTTCACACAAGGACATCTTTTTCACAATTTCATTACATGTTTTTATACACTTCATCAACCTTGGAATGTACATCAATTTCGGCGTTACATTCATCAATCATTGGAACAATCTCCAAGGCCGGCATTACAAACATACATAGAAATAGGTCTAGACCTAAACAAAATTAGCTAAGGGAAATATGTATGCAGATCATGTTATGCCTTAGCTGGGACTCAAATGCAATCTTCCATGCCACGACACGCTTTCACAATCTTCGATGTATCTCCACAAGTAGTGAAATCAACCAAGTCAGCCAAGACTGGTATATAACATTAAGTCTTATAAGAGAAGTCTTCATCCATGATCCAAATTTCTCTTTATGGACCAATCCAAAGGTAGGAACACGATCAGGAGACATCCACAAGCACATTGTAATCACCAGGAATAACTACACAATCTCTAACCACTCTGTCAAGAAGATTCTTGAAACTAGAGCACATAAACAACACTGTCAACTACTGTCATAAAGAAAAGATCACTCGTGGACTACCAAATCATGAACTATTGGAGTTGAAGGCACTTATCATTATTACAAACTTGATTCCAAAACCGTAGACTGAAATACTTAACTGTGGAGGAATGTAGAGCATAATACATTCTCCCTGTCACCACCAAATACACCAAAAAGTAGTTTTCACTCTGGTGAACATAACTCACTCAAATCTTCATATCGGAGTCTCAAACTTGGAGCATAGCATCTTCAGACATGCATCTAAATAACTTCCAATCCAAAAGAAAGGATATTCATTCTACAAGAAATGTGGAGCAAACTACTAAGCTATTCTACTATAAACAAGAGCACAGTTAACACCAATGACAACACTGGTTAGGCACACACTTGCAACAATCTCCCTCTTTGTCATTGATGGCAACATATGATGTGAAAATTTGTAAAGACCATCAAGACAAGATACTCCCCCTTTCTTTTTATACATTAGCACTCTTTCTCCCCCTGAGTTTTTCACATGATTTCTCTCCCCCTTTGACATCAATGGAAAAGGGCACATACTTGCACTCTGCTACTCTGATCAAAATAAAAATTCTTTGTTATAAATACTTACTTCTTATTATCAGAAACTTATGTTGGTAACATTTAGTTACTCCCCCTAAGAGGTAGCTCCCAAAACATCAATCCAAACTAATGACTAAGGCTTTGAGAACCATTGGATTGATGCATTCCTATGCATCTTAGTTTAGAGTAGGAGGGGTAATAACCCCTAAGATACTCAAAGGTATCCTTAGGTAGAGGCTTGGTGAAAATATCTGCAATCTGATTCTTTGTGGACACATATTCCATCTTTACTTTATTTTTTGTCACCCTTTTTCTCAAAAAGTGATACCTTATTGATATATGCTTTGTTCTTGAGTGCATCACTGGTTTCTTTGAAATGTTTATGGCTCTTGTATTGTCACAAAAGATTGCAATTGGATCTCCATACACAACTCTTGTCTTTCAAAGTCTACTTCATCCACAACACTTGGGTGCAACAACATGCTGTTGCAATATACTCTGCTTTTGCAATAGACAAGGAGATTGAATCTTACTCCTTGCTCAATCATGAAACCAATCTATTTCCCAAGAAGAAAGCACCTCCACTTGTACTTTTTCTATTCAACATCTCCGGGCCAATCTGTATCTTTATAAGCACTGAGAGTGAAATCATTATCTTTTGGATACCATAAGCTATGTTCTGATGTGCCTTTCAATTACCTTAAGACTCTCTTGACTGCCATCACATGTGACTCTCTAGGATCTTCTTGAAATCTTTCCACAAGACATACTGCATGCATTATATCAAGTCTGGTTTGAGTTAGATAAAGTAATCCTCCAATCATAGATCTGTACCTTTTTTGACCAGTCTTAGCTAATTCATCAGTTTTACTCAACTTGCAGCCAATCACCATGGGAGTGCATACTGGTTTGGAGTCTTCCATCCCAAACTTCTTCAACAACTCTTTCACATACTTACACTAAGAAATGAAGATTCCTTTATCTAATTGAGTAGTTTGCAGACCTAGAAAGAAATTCATCTCACCAAACATAGACATCTTAAATTCATTTTGCATTTCTCCTGTAAACTTCATGCACATACCTTTATTTCCTCTAAAGATAATGCCATCAACAAAAACTACAACAATCAAGATTTGATTATCATTGATTTTGAAATAGAGATTGCTATCAACATTGTCTTTATTGAATTCTAATTCTAGAAAATACTTGTCTAAACTTGCATACCAGGCTCTGGGAGCTTGTTTCAGTCCATACAGGGCTTTCTTCAATCTACATACCATATCACCTTGTTTTGATAATTGAAACCCTTCTGGTTACTCAATGTAAAATTCTTCCAACTCACCATTCAAGAATATAGACTTCACATCCATCTAATACACTTTGAAATCTTTGTGAGCTGCAAATGCCAAAAATATTCTGATTGCTTCAATCCTAGCCATTAGAGCAAAAGTTTCTTCAAAATCTATTCCTTCAATTTGAGAATATCCTTTGCACATAAGCCTTGCTTTGTTTCTTACAACTCCATTTTCATTCAGCTTGTTCCTGAAAACCCATTTAGTTCCAATGACATTCTTATCAGTAGGTCTAGGAACTAATTTCCAAGTTTGATTCTTCTCTATCTGCATCAATTCTTCTTCCATGGATTTTACCCAATTTTCATCATTGCAAGATTCATTCATAGTTCTTGGTTTAACCTTAGAAAGAAAATAGTAATTCACTTGTTCTTCTATAACTCTTTTCCTTGTCAACACTCCTTTGTTTTGTCACCTATAATCTGATCTTCAAAATGATTAATCCTTACATACCTTAGAGTCTTAACAACACTTTCCAGAGCCTCTTCTTCATCTTGACTGTCTTCTTGCTCAACTTTTTCTTCATTCACTATAGCCGTAGGTTCATCTAGTTCATAGCAACTCAGATCTGATATTCTTTCCTTGTCTTCATCCACCTTCACATTAGCACTCTCAACAATGTTTTTCAGTCTCTTATTGTAGCACCAATAGACCTTACTCTTGGTAGACTAACCAAAAAAGATTCCTTCATTACATCTAGCATCAAACTTGCCTAGTTCTTCTTCTCTTCTGATATAACATTTGCTACCAAAAACTTTGAAATATTTCACTATAGGAGCCCTTCCATACCATAATTCAAAAGGATTTTTAGAGTTGTTACCTTTGACTTGAACTTTGTTTAGGATGTACATAGCAATATGTATGGCTTCTCTCCAGTATACTTCTAGTAGGTCATCTTCCTTTAACATAGTCCTGGCAACCTCTTGAACTGTCATGTTCTTTCTTTCAACGAATCCATTCTGCTGAGGAGTCCTAGGTGTAGACAACTGTCTCTTTATCCCTTATTCTTCACATAAAATATTGAATTTATTTGATGTGAACTCACCTCCTCTATCAGACCTTAAGCATTTGATCCTCAATTCTAACTCATTCTCAACCATTGCCTTGAAAACTTTGAACTTGTCTAGGGCTTCAAATTTTTCTTTTAGAAAGGTGACCCAAGTCATTCTAGAACAATCATCAATAAGCAACATAAAATACATGTCACCTTACAGACTTCTTATTCTTGTGGGACCACATAAATCTATATGTACTATCTCCAACAATCCAGCAGAGAATTGTTCTTTTCTCTTGAAACTTGTTCTTGTTTGTTTCCCAAATTGACACTCCTTGCACATGGTGTTGGCAGGCTTTACAAGTATAGGTAGATCTCTTATAGCTTGTGTAGAACTTATCTTCACCAAATTGTCAAAATTGATATGACACATCCTTCTATACCACAGCCAACTCTCATATGTCTAAGCCAATAAACAATAATCATTAGTTCCTCTTAGTTGGCAAATGTTACCTCTAGTCTTCTTACTAGTAGAAATCACTGTTCTAGAGCTTTCCATGATCTTGCACCCATTATCTTTGAATCTCATATCATAACCTTTGTCACACACTTGACCAACACTTAAAAGATTATGCTTTAAACCCTTCACATATAAGACATTATCAATGTTGTTCTTTCCATCAAAATAAATAGATCCTTTTCCACAAATCTTACTATTTGCATTATCTCTAAACCTAACTAGTCCTCCATCATACTTTTCCAAACTCACAAACTTACTTTTGTCACCGGTCATGTGATGTGAGCATCCACTATCAATAATCCATTCATCCTTATCTTTCTCAACCTGAACATCCAAAGGACTTTCTTCCACTGGTTTTTCTTCCTTCACACAACTAGCAGGATTAGTAGACACAAGTTCTTCTTTAATTGCAATAAACAAGCATTCATTTGCACTAGTACTAGCATCATCAGATTCATCATCTGTCACACCTTCATCATCAATATCTCTAACATAGTAGCATTTCTTTAGAACCCTCAGTCTACTCTCAAATCATTTTCTATTCCTTTCAATTCTCCCAGGACATCTAGAAGCATAGTGACCAACCTTACCACATGTAAAACACTTGAAAGGTAATTTGCCTTTAAACTTATTGGAACCTCTTTGCAGTATGCCAACAAAGTTGGCTTCAATTTCATCAAGCCCATCATCAGGTTCCACCTTGTACTTTTCAACTCTGGAGCTCTTCTCTGAAGTACTAGCTTTGAAAGACGTTTCAACCTTTGGAAAAGCATCACCAAAATGTCTCATCGCAAAGGCTGTAAGATTTCTAAGTAACTGATCCTTTTTGACTTCTTTTATGGTGCAGTGCACCTAGAGTAATCTTTAAGTCAAATTTTTATAAATTTGTTTGTAAAAGGCAAAATGAGTTTCAAAATAATGTAATAGAGCCTTAAAAAAAGGCATAGGTCAGTAAGTGGGGGATGATTTTAGTCATTTTATGTTAGTAGAGTTTGAAAATAGTTAGTTTCATTTAGTGGTCTGCAGTCATCAAGAGTATGACAGTCTATTTTTAGTAAAATCAATTTTTTAGTAAAAATCAGTAGTTTTAGGCTATTTTGAGCCTTTCCCATGATGGGAATCTTGGAGGAAAGATTATAAACAATTGAAAATTCTTTGTAAAGGTAGAGGGGTCATGGGTATGGAGATTTGATTGAAGTTTGAAGAGAAAGAAATAAAGATTATGACTGTTTTGTTGTCCCATCAATAGTTTTCTGAATATTGTTGTTCCCTCTCATTTTTCTTGGCCGTACAGTACTAATGAAAAGTTCTCATGTTTGTAATGTTGTAGTGTATGTTCTCATATTTGTTTTAAGCCATGTTGGAGGAGATTTGATGGAGATTTGAGCACCTTCCCAACGTTTTCTTTGGGACTGCTCTTTTCATAGTTTATGACTATTTTATTGTTGTTCCTCTTGTTTGTACTGGGCCGTACCACATAGCCAAGAGCCCAAATGTTAATCATGGATTTAAGGCCTATCTTACCTTTTATTTAAACTTTGTTGGAGCCAATTTAATTGTAAAATAAGCATTTTATGACTATTTTTGTGCAAGTGGGTCTGTAGTACGGTTTTAGAGGGTTTTAGTGTTTTTCACGAAATCGATGAATTTAGGAGTTTCCACACTTGCCCCATAGGTGGAAATGAGTGTAACAAGTTTGGTTTTCATGTTCATTAAGTGGGTTTCATGCAGGAATGGTGGAGTTGGTGTGAAAGGACAGATTTGTGTTTCTTGAAGTCCAATAACACTATGTTTTGACAATCCTAACATAGGTGGAGTTGCTTTTTGAAGGAAAGGTAGTTTGTATGGTGGATAAAACCTTGAAACTAGTTAATTGTATCAGTATTAAACACCTCATACACCTAGGAACATGAATTTGTGGAGTGGGTTATCATTTTCATGTATTTGTGGTGTTGTGGGAGGCGTAATTAGCCCTTGGGACAGCAGGGTACAGTCAAGTTTTGGGTATAGTGTTCCAAAACAACCTATGTTTCATGTTTAATATGTTTAATAAAAAGGTAATGGGTAGTCAAAAAGCCCATGAAAGTTTGGAGAAGAGGTCTGAAACTAAAGTTATTGCATGACAATCCTAAAAAGAGGGCTACAAGGAAGTGAGTGGGTTTGTGAAGGAAGTGGTACAAGGAGGTACCCTCAGTGCATTTTGTGAGTTTTGTGAGCTTGGGACAATCAAACCTAGTTAGTCTAGGGTCCCTAGAAGGTTTGGGAAGGTACCCATATGTTTGAACCTATAAATAGTGATATTGTGTTGTGTTGAAGTCATGGAGTGTGAGTGGACAGTCAAGTCCAAATTGAAGTCAAGTGTTTCTATTTGGTCCATTGAGGCCTAGATGAGTTGTTTGTCTTTCCATCCCCTGTATCCTCTTCCTCTTGTGTTGTTGGTTGTGATCCTTTGTGGTCTTTGTGTTGTGAGCTCTGCATCAAATTGGTATTAGAGCACAATTAGTAGATTGGTTGTGACTGAGAAGTGTTAAGAGGCAGTTTGAAAAAATGCCTCCAAGAGTGAGAAACATGGCTCAATAGATGAATGAGATAAAGGAGAAGCATGCCAGAGAGTTGAGGGAGCTAAAGGAAAGAATGGCTACCCTAGAACAAAATCAGAGAAGATGAGTGGCTCTAGGTGAAGAGTTTGAGTTTGAGGATGAAGAAGAAGCTGAGTATGAAGATGTGGAAGAAGAGTTAGACCCTGAGGATTAGAGGATGGTAAAGTTGTTGAGGGCAGTAAAAGAAGACAAGCACAAAATAAAGATAGATGTGCCAAAGTTTGGAGGAAGCCTGAATGATGAAGAGTTGCTAGATTGGATTGTAGCATTAGACAATCATTTTGAGTGTGAAGAAGTTCCTAAGGATTAGAAAGTGAAGATTGAAAAGACCAAGGTGACAGGTCATGCTTTGTTATGGTGGGATTATCAGTAGATAGAGAGGAGAAAGCAAGGAAAGGCAAAAATTGTCTCATGGGACAAGATGGTGGCTAAGATCAAAGGTAAGTTCTTGCCTAAAGATTATGAAGTTTAAATGTTTAAAAAGCTTCAAAGTTTAAGACAAAAGGAAATGGATGTTAAGACATACAATGAAGAGTTTTATAAGCTGAGTATAAGGTCTGGTCAAAATGAGAGTGAAGTGCAAAAAGTTGCTAGTTATATTGGTGGTTTGAGGTTTAGCATGCAGGATGAACTGGTGTTGGCAAAATCCAAGGAGTGTTGAAGATTGTTATCAGATGGCAGTAAGAGTGGAAGAGAAACTAAAAAGAAGACAAGATAAGACAACCAGAGGTAGAGGCAGCACCTCTAGAGGCAGAGGATCCTTTCAAAACACAAAACAAGTTAGTGAGAGTCAAGAGGAGATGAATAAGGCACAAGGACAAAGTGCAGATTTCAGAGGCAGAGGTTCTAGAGGCAGATTTAGTGGAGGGAGAAGTGCAAATGCCTTTGTAGGTAAGTGTTATAATTGTCAAGAGTTTGGGCACCTAGCATATAAGTGTCCTAAGAAACAAAATTCTTCTGGTGATGGTGAAAGGAAGAGTGAGAGAAGGACTCAATTGGTCCAAGAAGAAGAGTGTGGTAGTTCTAGTTACACAAAGTGTGATGTTGAGTCAGGAGAAGCATTGATGATGAGAGAAGGAGCACTACTGAAGACCTCTAGGGAGAAGGAGTTGATTTAGAGGAGAGAATTATTTAGAACAATTTGCAAAATCAAGGACAAGGTATGTAAAGTGATAGTGGATTCTAGTTGTACTGATAATATGGTATGAAGTGAAATGGTAGACAAACTGATATTGAAGAGAGTACCTAGGGAAATACATTACAAAGTTTCTTGGGTAAGTGATCATCAGTCCATTTTAGTGACTGAGCAAGCACTAGTTGAGTTTAAGATTGGAGCATATGAGGACAAGGTCCTATGTGACATCCTACCCATGGATTGTTGTCATGTGATACTTGGAAGACCTTGGCAATTTGATAGGTTTGCAGTCTATGATGGAAGAGTTAATACCTTCACTATCAAGAAGGATGAGAAGACTTTTGTGCTACTACCATTGGAGGAGCAGTCAAGAACAACAAATATGATTATGCTTGGCAAGAAGGAGCTAGTGATGTTTGAGGAGAGTGAAAACAAGGGGTGTGTAGCCTTTTCAAGGCATGAAGTTGTTGAGATAGCAAAGAGTAAGTATGGAGCTGATTTGTAGCCTATTGTAAAGAGAAATATCTTCATGTGGAAGAAGGAAGTGACTAAAAATGAGAAGTATAAGAGTGTAGAGCCTGTGGTAAGGCAAGAAGTGAGTGAAGGAGTCTTAGTAGGGACAATCATCTGCCCTGTAGTGAAGAAAAGAGCCAAGAGAAGTTGGTGCAACAGTTGACAAGATAACAAGGACAATGAAAACACAAGTTGCAGGCCTGAAAGAGGTTGAGAAAGATAATGACAATGTAAAGAACATTATGAGATAGTGGTGTAAACAAGAAGTTGAGAAGACAAGTTTTAAGACAGCTGAGAGAAGCATAGTTGCTAATGAAGGTGACAAGGTCAGAGGACCAAGAATGGGACAGTCCACAAAGATTGTATATGGTCAAACACCAAGAAATGTTGGCAAGCATGCCATGGATAGTGAAGACGGACCTGATGAAGACAAGCATGGAGCAATGAAGAATAATTTGCAAGAATATTTCCAAGGGACTTGGAAAAGTTTCAAGTTAGGTTGTATGGTGCAGTGCACCTAGAGTAATCTTTAAGTCAAATTTTAATAAATTTGTTTGTAAAAGGCAAAATGAGTTTCAAAATAATGTAATAGACCCTTAAAAAAGGCATCAGTTAGTAAGTGGGGGATGATTTTAGTCATTTTATGTGAGTGGAGTTTGAAAATAGTTAGTTTCATTTAGTGGTCTGTAGTCATCAAGAGTATGAAAGTCTATTTTTAGTAAAAATCAGTAATTTTAGGCTATTTTGAGCCTTTCCCATGATGGGAATCTTGGAGAAAAGACTATAAACAATTGAAAATTCTTTGTAAAGGTAGAGGGGTCATGGGTATGGAGATTTGGTTGAAGTTTGAAGAGAAAGAAATAAAGATTATGATTGTTTTGTTGTCCCATCAATATTTTTCTAAATATTGATGTTCCCTCTCATTTTTCTTGGCTGTACAGTACTAATGCAAAGTTCTCATGTTTGGAATGTTGTAGTGTGTGGTCTCATCTTTGTTTTAAGCCAGGTTGGAGGAGATTTGATGGAGATTTGAGCACCTTCCCAACGTTTTCTTTGGGACTGCTCTTTTCACAGTTTATGACTATTTTATTATTGTTCCTCTTGTTTGTATTGGGCTGTACCACATAGCCAAGAGCCTAAATGTTAATCATGGATTTAAGGAATGTCTTACCTTTCATTTAAACTTTGTTGGAGCCAATTTCATTGTAAAAGAAGCATTTTATGACTATTTTTGTGCAAGTGGGTTTGTAGTAGGGTTTTAGAGGGTTTTAGTGCTTTTTCATGAAATTGATGGATTTACGAGTTTCCACACTTGTCCCATAGGTGGAAATGAGTGTAACAAGTTTGGTTTTCATGTTCATTAAGTGGGTTTTGTGCAGGAATGGTGGAGTTTCTTTTTGAAGGAAAGGTAGTTTGTATGGTGGATAAAACCTTGAAACCAGTTAGGTTTATCAATATTAAACATCTCCTACACCTGGGAAGAAGAATTTGTGTAGTGGGTTATCATTTTCATGTATTTGTGGTGTTGTGGGAGGCCTAATTAGCCCTTGGGACAATAGGGTACAGTCAAGTTTTGGGTATAGTGTTCCAAAACAAGCTATGTTGCATGTTTAATATGTTTAAGAACAAGGTAATGGGTAGTCAAAAAGCCCATGAAAGTTTGGAGAAGAGGTCTGAAACTAAAGTTATTGCATGACAGTCCTAAAAAGAGGGGCTACAAGGAAGTGAGTGGGTTTGTGAAGGAAGTGGTACAAGGAGGTACCCTCAGTGTATTTTGTGAGTTTTGTGAGCTTGGGACAGTCAAACCTAGTTATTCTAGGGTCCCTAGAAGGTTTGGGAAGGTCCCCATATGTTTGAACCTATGAATGGTGATATTGTGTTGTGTTGAAGTCATGGAGTGTGAGTGGACAATCAAGTCCAAGTCAAGTGTTACTATTTGGTCCACTGAGGCCTAGGTGAGTTGTTTTCCTTGCCATCCCCTATATCCTCTTCCTCTTGTTTTGTTGGTTGTGATCCTTTGTGGTCTTTGTGTTGTGAGTTCTACATCATTTTAGAGTCATTACTTCTTCAATTGTATCTACCTTGTGACTGTAGGACTTAGGTAATGACCTAATAATTTTCATCACAAATTCCTTCTCATCAATAGTTCCTCCCATAACTTTTATTCCATTGACAAGCTCATTAACATTTTGCATGTAGGCTATTATGTTTTCATCTTCTCTCATCTTTAAACCTTCATATTTCGCTTTCAGGCCCTGTAATTTGACTCTTTTTATAGATTCATCTCCTTCATATAGATTTTTCAACTTTTCCCAGACTTCATTTGCAGAATCTAGATCCATGACCTTTACCAGCTTAGTGTCAAATAAGGCACTTAACAAAGCATCTCTGGCTTTTATACTCAACTCATATTCTTTGATTTCATCTTCAGTTGTTAAACTATTCTGAGGCATGGTATACTTCGTCTCTGTCACTTTCCATACTATATAACCAAGACAAAGGAGATGGATTTTCATTCGTACCTTCCATAAAGCATAATTTGTCCCATCACACTGTGGGGCTTCCTTCTTAAAAGACATCCTGGATCGACCTCAAGTTATTAGGCTTACTTTCGAGGAACTTGGCTCTACCAATTGTTGAAATGCACAAGACAATTGAGAGGGGGATGAATTAGTTGTCTCTAAAACTTTAATCACTTATCAACACATCAAATGCTCAATTACTGTTATTAATATTTAACCATGAAAACATGACACAAGAAGCTCAACACAATAATGCATTCAACACATGAAACACCAAATTTTTATGTGGAAAACCCTATAAGGGAAAAACCAAGGTGGGTGTTAGCCCGCAGATATAAATATGTTATAGCAATATCAAAAAATAGAGGCTCACTGTCTTAGGGCTCACTGCCCAAAATGTTCACTACAAATGTTAGGGCTCATTGCCAAGATCGACTCACTACCAAGGGGTGGCTCACTGCCAAGGGTTGGTGAACTAATTTGATAGCATCTACTCCATGCTTGGGTTCAATTCCATTGAAGCATAGTAAAACTCCTTTGCTCTGCTCTTCTCTCACCTTCACACTTATCTTTTCATTTTTGCACAAGGACATCTTTTTCACAACTTCATTACATTTTTTATACACTTCATCAACCTTGGAATGTACATCAAGTTCGGCATTACATTTATCAACCATTGGAACAATCTCTAAGGTCGGCATTACAAACATACATAGAAATAGGTCTAGACCTAAACAAAATTAGCTAAGGGAAATATGTATGCAAATCATGTTATACCTTAGCTAGGACTCAAATGCAATCTTCCATGCCATGAAACGCTTTCACAATCTTCAATGTATCTCTGCAAGTAGTGAAATTAACCAAGTCGGCCAAGACTAATGTTTAACATTAAGTCTTCTAAGAATAGTCTACATCCATGATCCAGATTTCTCTTTGTAGAGCAATCCAAAGGTAGGAACATGATCAAGAGACATCCACAAGCACATTGTAATCACCAAAAATAATTGCACAATCTCTAACCACTCTATCAAGAAGATTCTTCAAACTGAAGCACATAAACAACACTGTCAGCTACTATCATAAAGAAAAGATCACTTGTGGACCACCAAATCATGAACCATTGGAGTTGAAGGCCCTTATCATAATTACAAACTTGATTCCAAAACTGCAGATTGAAATACTTAACTGCGGAGGAATGCGGAGCATAATACATTCTCCCTGTCACCAACAAATACATAGAAAAAGTAGTTTTCATTCTGGTGAACATACCTCACTCAAATATTCATACTGGAGGCTCAAATTTGGAGCATAGCATCTTCAGACATGCATCTAAATAACTCCAATCTACAAAGAAGGATATTCATTCTACAAGAAATGTGGAGCAAACTACTGGACTTTTCTGCTGTAAACAAGAGCACAGTTGACACCAATGACAACACTGATATGTTGACATCAATGACAACAATGGTTAGGCACATACTTGCAACATGAACAAGATCCTAGGTGTTATAAGAGTCTCAAGCCATCATCTCCTCCTACATGGCTAACTGCCAAGACTCACTATCATCTGCATGAATAGCTTCCCTGTAGGATCTAGGTTCATCGTCAATACTTAATAAAGTAAATACACAACAAAAATTTGGTGGGCTATACCTACCAACTAGGTTTTGTTGTCTTGTGGATCTCCTCAAGGGTGGAGTAAGAGACTCAACTTATTCTTTTGCATGATCGTCTGCACCAACTTCTTCTGTTACAACATATTCTTCTTCATCAGAACTACTAGAATCTTCTTCTTCTTCACCCTCCAATCATCAGTGTGCTCTTCCTGAGGTGCATCTTCCTACTCTAAGTCAAAATGCACTGTCTTTGATCTTTCTTTCTCTTTTGGCTTCTTAGGTTCAGAAATAGCTCTAAGTTCTCTAAAAATAACATCTCTAGAGAAAACAATTTTTTTAGTTAGAGGATCCCAAAGCTTATAACGTTTAACATTCTCACCATATCCAATGAAGATGCATTTATGCACTTTTGGATCCAACTTAGATCGCTTTTCCTTAGGCACATGAACAAAAGCCTCATAGCCAAAAACCCTTAAATGTGAAATAGAAGGTTTCTTACCTATCCACACTTCATAAGGTGTCAAATCAAGAGCCTTACAAGGAGTTCTACTAATCAAGTAAAAACTGATACACACAGCCTCTTCCCAAAAGCATTTCTCCAATTGTGAATCACTCAACATACTTCTGGCTCTTTCCATGATTGTTTGATTCATCCTTTCTGCAACACCATTCTGTTGTGGTGTATATAGAGTTGTCTTTTGTTTGATTATACTTGTATGCTTACAAAACATATCAAATTCCTTAGACCAATATTCCCCTCCATTGCCAGATCTTAATATTTTTATCTTTAATCTTGATTGGTTTTCAACTAAGACTTTAAAATCCTTTAACTTAGTGAAAACTTCATATTTGTGTTTCATAAAATAAATCCATGTAAATATGGATACATCATTAATGAAGGTGACAAAATGATGAGATTTTTAGATAGAGTCATTATCCACAGGTCCAAACACATCTGATTGAATAATCTCTAACTTCTCTATTTCTTCCTAAAGAGAATGATGTTATGTTTTGTTTTCCAAACACACAATGCTCACAAAAATCAAAGTGCTCATCAGAAAAAGAGAAACCATCCAACAAATTTTTATTCCTAATTGTTTTCAAAACATTATTACTTGTGTGGCCCAATCTATGGTGCCACAACATACAAGTGTTTTTTTGAAGCCTCAGAAACATAAGAGGAATTACAAATTGTAGTGCATCTAGTCTCAACAAGGTTCCCAATCTTTTCCCCTCTACTACCACCAAGTTTCCTCTCACCAATCTACAACCATGCTTATCAAATATTACATGCATTCCCAAATCATTCAACTTTGAAAATGAAATAAGATTTCTAGCTAATCTAGGAACATGCAAAACACCAGGGAGGGTTTTAATCCCCCCATCACTGAAACACAACAATACCTTGCCTTTCCCAACTATTAGATATGTAGAGTTATCCCCAAGGTACACTTTACCTCCATCATACTCTTCGTATGTAGAAAACCATTCTTTATGTGGGGTCATATGATACAAGCATCCTGAGTCAACCAACCAATGATCATTAGAAGCAATATTGTATGCAGAAAGTAAAACAGCTTCACTTGCATTCAAGGATTTCTTAGAAGCAGTATCCCACTATTCGTTGGTTTTTTGCACTCCTTTTTCACATGTCCCCTCTTTCCGTAGTTCCAACACTTAACTCTGTTCTTCTTTTTTAGAGTCTTAGATCAGCCCTTAGATTTGTCCTAAGCCCCTTTCTGATCTCCTTTCAGTCCTCTTTCCTCAAAACTCCCCCTCACATTAAGAGCCTCAGTGTTAACCTCATAAGTCTTCTTCCACATCTCATCTGCTAACAAACTTGCTACAAGACAATCCAACTTTGGATCTTCAAGGTTAGCAGTAATAGCAAGGATAACATTCTCCCAAGATTCAGGTAAAGAACAAAGTAAAAGTATACATTTATCTTCCTCTACAATTGTAGCATCTACAAAATCAAGTTGACTCAAAAGTAAATTATAATTGTTCAAATGCTCTGCAATAGAATCACCCTCTTTCATTTTAACATAAAACAATTTCTGCTTTAAATAAAGCTTGTTCACCATGCTCTTGGTTTGATAAATCTCACCCAATCTTTTCTAGATTTTGTATGCAGTCTCTTCCTTTGAGACATTCAATGGGATAGAATATGCAATACATAGTCAGATAGTTCCCCGTGCCTTCTTATCCAACCTTTCCCATTCGTCTGGACTCACATCATCAAGATTCTTCTCTTTTTGAATAGACAACCATTGGTTTCTTTCTTCCAACAAATCCTCCATTTTCAACTTCCACAACTCATAGCCCGTACCATTGAACTTCTCAACGTCCAAACGAGAGGTTCAAAGGCGGTGGATGCATCTATATTATCTACAAGATCTACAAACACAAACATCCAAATCTCCCACTGCAACTAAACAACCTTCACACTAGCACTAAAGAGTCAAAGCTAGCTAGGCTCTGATACCAAATGTTAGAAAATGAAGGCAACAACTACTCAAACGGAAATATGATTACAATATGTTAACGATCTTAAATAGTGTAATATCAATAGAGATTGCATTCAGAAATTAAAATCACAACACAAGAATAAACATTATAGAAGAATGACAGTGGATATAACATGGAGAAAACCCTTTTGGTTAAAAAATCCACCAAGAAAAGAGGCTCAAGTTGCATTATCTACAAAATATGAATAACATAATACATGCACTTCCTTCTTCTCTCCAACCTTCACTCTGGCAGCACCTGTGTACAAAAATCTATCCTTCTACAACACTTACATGGTATTGTACTTATAGAAGTGTTTTCCCTCAAAACTAGGTGTCCACTTTCTCTCTCCTGAGAATCTCCAACATGTAAACATTAAATGACTTCTTACAATCTCATAACACTTGTCCAAAGTCAGCCATGCAAATTTGGGCACCCAAGCCCAAAAATGGTCTCTTACAACATCTCATGATGTGTCATAACCATCATAGATTCCACTAGAAAGCATCTTCCCAATATGGGTGCCTAGAGCTAAATATAACATCTTACAACTATTAATTCCTTGTCATAAGTTGTCAAAGTGTCATAGAATCTTATGACAACTTGCAGTTGTCAAAGATTCTCTTAAATGCACTCACCAACATTATGACATGTGTCATACATGCTAAAAAGAGCTGATTCCTCCAAGGTAGTGCCTACACTCATTTGCTCAAGATTTTTACAATTGCCAACCATAAATATCACTCTTTAATTACCTTTAGTAAATCTAGAATTACCACTGCCGGTGAAACTACCTCATTCCCTTATGAGTAATTAGAAAATAATAAAATGGAATAAATACAATATCAGTATTTACAATGTTAATGGAGCCTTATCCCAACATTCACCGTTGGATATGTCCTTTATTTTTACTATTTTAGGATCTGATGGCACCATAGTGTGGTTTTCACTAGGCGATCTAACATTTTTATTTTTACTTTTACAACTGGAGGATTTGGCATTCTCACCGAAGTGTGATTGAGGTCCATAACAAATCCTGATTTGTGGTCACCAAGTGGAATATCATCTCTTAGTCCCATGAATTTTGTGATGGCCTCATCATTCTAAAAGATATCAAGAACGAGAGACTCTTATTGGTCCCAATCGATAAAATTAGGGTATACAATTGAAAGGTTCTGGGTTTTCATTGTGGATGTGAAGGATATGGAGGATATCATGAATATATCTCTTGAAATAAGTCAGTGAGGTGTAAACATGATTCATCAATGGTATCCTCGTTAGAAATTACAACTACAAGAAAAGCTTTTGCTACTTTGTTGAGAATAAGCTAAATGTTCAAGGATTGTGGTGCCTCCTTTTCCATATCCTAAACCATGTTTATTATTTTTCTTTGTCACAAATATGGGTTCTATGTTGCCTTTTCCATGTAATCCAAGACCACCTTGGCCTTTGTAACCCATGTTCTTAACAATCCAAGGACCTCTGCTATATTGCTAAACTAGTAATGTAACTAGATCTTAGGCTTCTATGAATAGCCAAGAGGAGATGTCTTCAATGGACTCATCTAATTATCCCTAACGAATGAATATTGTGGGGTTAGCCTATATGACCACTTTTCGACTTACTTTTTCTATTGGTGGTTTTCCATATGATTTGGGTGATAAAGGCAAGTTCCCCACATAGTAAGACTTGCGTAGGTCATACTAACCAAATCCTATGTCTTTGTACTAGACCTTGATCTCGAGAAAAGATGTATTAGTTGTGGCTTAGGGTAATGTGGATGGGTCGAGATATGAGGATGATGATTGAGTGACAATGTTGTTAGGGATTTGATTGCAATTCTGGTATCTATCTTGCATGGATTGACAAAATTCAAAAGGATTGGGGTCCCCAAGGATAGTAATTTATGTACCATTGAAAGGAAATTTGAGGCATTGATGGTATGTGGATGGCACAACTTGCATGGTATGGATCCATGGGCAACCTAAAATGACATTGTAAGGAAGATCAAGGTCCAATACTTGAAGAGTCTCTATTACTGTGGGACCAACTTGAATAGGTAGATGGATAACACCTTCTGACTCTCGTTCTGCATCATCATATGCTTTTATGGTTATACTTTTGTCTAAATCAATAACATCCTTAGAGTATCCCAATTGTTTCAGCAACTTTAGAGAATAAATGTTTAAGCCATCACCACCATTTATAAGAATGTATTTGACTTTGCATTGATGGATGTAGAATTCAATATGTAGAGCGTCATTATGATAAGGATTTTGTAATGGAAGATCTTTTTCAGTGAAAACCACGTGAAGTGAAGCAATATGCCCTATCATTGCTTGGGATTGAGCAACATCAATGTTATTTGGGATGGACAACTCTTGAAGGGCTTTCTCGAGTATAGCTTTATGTGTAGGTGATGCTCGAAGGAGATCTAGGATGGATATCTGAAGTGGTGTTTTCCCTAGATGGTCTAAAATGTTGTACTTATAATTTGGATGGGTATTTGGTGTTGGCTTGTGAAGGGTAACATGACCACGATGAGTTGTAATAGCATAGTCAGGGGATCTTCCCTTAGTAGAGAAGGTAGGCATGTGACTCTTCTATATGACCGACAATGGAATCATAGGAACTTGAGGCCTAGTTGACACTTTTATCTTTGTCTGAAGTATTCCATTTACCATGAGACAAGAATTGATCCTTTTAGTTGTTGAGATCATCATTTGAAGTTTATTTAGGAGGATCATCGACAATTACTTCTCCTCTATCAATAAGATTCTAGATGAGGTTTTTCAATTTTATGCATCCAAAAGTTTTATGTCCTTTTACTTTATCATATTCACAATTTTAATTGTCTTTATACCAAGAGGGTTTGAATTTAGGTTCATCATATTGACGTGCTTCGGGTAGTGTGATGAGACTAGTTTGGACAAGTTTTTTTAAGATGGATTCAATTGATTCTCCTAGTGGAGTAAATTTGCATCTATGCATGGAGTCTTGTCAAGGTTTCTCTCTGGGAGTAGATATGACATTTTTGGCTGGTTGAAGATTGACAGGTGCTTGGACATTTTGAATGTGTTTAGCATCCCCAACACCATTGTTGATGATGCTTTTATTTTTTGACCAGAAATAGAGTTTTTCATTTAATTGTTGAGGATTGTCTTTAGTTTCTTTGAATATTTTGACTAGTCCTTTAGCGATGAGGGCCTTTTATATGTTTGTTCCCTTAGAGATAATCTAATCAAAAAAATTGACAAATTGGACTTGTAGGTGAAAACCTAGTTTAGGATTTAGGTTTTGAACAAATATGCTCACCAATTGCTTTTTGGGAATAGGCCATGGGAATTTACTAGTCATGTTTCTCCATCGTTGTAAGAATGATATAAAGGTTTCACCATTTCTTTGTTTGTTGTTGCATAGGCCATTCATGGAAATCTCATGTTTAATATTGAAAGAAAAATGAGTTACAAACTTTTCAGCCAAGTCATTAAAGGTCTTGATATGTGGGGGTAAATTAAAAAACCATTATATAGCTAGCCCTCTAAGGATGTAAAGGAAGAGGCATAAAAGATATGTATCATTGTGGACTACCTCTAGACAAGTGATGTAGAATTCCCTAATATGTTCTTGAGCATCACCTTTTCCTTTGTATTTGTCAAATTTTGGAATTTCAAAAGTAGGAGTAAAAGGTATCATAGGAAGTCACCTATCAAAAGGATAAGGACAAACTTCTTCTAAAGAGAATGTTTTCTTGGTATGTCCTAAACTGAGATCTATGATCTATTTTTGGATATGTAAAGATTTTTTAATCAATTTCTAATGTGGAATGTTGATTTGGAGGAAGACCTTGATAATTGGATGATGGTGGTTGGGTCACTTAAGGTGGATTAGTGTGAGATATGTATGAATAGACATGTGGTGGATTTTTAGATAATGTGTAAGCATTAGGAGTTTCAGTTTGTGATGTAAGTGGTGGATTGACATATGACATATGAGAATTGGAAGATTGGGGTTGTGATGTAAGATATGTCTATAGGAGAGATGTTTGAGGTGCATGCGAAGTGATGACTTGATTGGGTTGGATTATAGATGACATAGATGGAATGACTAGAGGAATAGATGTTGGAATACTAGAAGAAGCATGGCCAAATGATGTGGGTGGTTGGTAAAGTGGATTGGCAAATTGGTTGGTGAATGGTGATGAAGCAATGTTATGTGTGGGTGTAGGTGGTGTAGATGCCTAAAAATGACCAAGTCATCACATCACTTGCATTTCATCAAATCACCTGCATTCAGCATTAATTAAATAATCTAATTTTTTAATTAATTTCATCAAATTCTTCCAAATCTCCTGTATTCAACATTAATTAAATAAATCCTCTTTATTTAATTAATTTCATTAAATTCCTCTACATTCTTCCAAAATTAAATATTTTTTATTATTTAATTAAAACATTATCCTTTTTTAAATTTCAAATCTGCATTAATTAAATAAATCCCATTATTTAATTAATTCATCACAAATTCTCTCTTATCTACAATTAACTAATTTACATTATTTAATTAAATCAAATTGTTCTTCCAAATTTAAATAAATCATGCAAATTTATGTAAATTACCTCAATCCTCTAAAAATAAATAAAATCAAGTATTTTATTTATAAACTTCACATCTTATCTATTCTTCAAAATCATGCACAATCAATTATATAAATTTCTTTATTTAATTTCAATTATCTTTCCAATTCCTCTAAAAATATCATGTTAACTCATGTGGACAATCAGTCTTATTTTTAGAACTCTAAAAAAGGCAAATCTCAAGTTAAGTTAATTGGCTTTAATTTATCTTATTTTCATCAACTCATGAATTAGAAGAAAAAACATTATAATTTATGAAATCAAATCCTATCTTTATCAAAAAGCGATTAACTCAAACAAAAATAGATTTTTGTGTGACACATGTCAGGTACACATTCACCATGAGTTATAGATTTATCTCATCCATTGATTCCATTGAATTTTCTGGACCATTGATTGATCTTTATCAAAACCTATATAAACCCCCCTCATCTCCTTCATAAAGCCTCTTCAATCATTTATTCTTAGGCATTCCTTTATAGCGAATTGAGCATACATCGCATCGTTGAGCACATCGATCTTTTGAGCATGAACACAACCTACATCTACTTGTTGCAAACATGGTTTCACAGCATTATTGAGCAATCTACATTCATACAAAGAGAACTATACAATCTAAGTGAAGTCTTTCTTGTTTTAAACTGATTTATTCATTGATATTGGATTTTTACTTAGATTGATATCTTGATGTTATGGGTAATTGAGTTGTTATTATCATTGCTTTGTGATTTTATCATTCAACCTCTTGATTTTTCCTATACACATTCAGGCACGCCTAGTGAGACCCACTAATCACTCTTTTTATTTGAGAAATTAATTTTTTTTAAGTACAATATGGAACAGTGAACATCAACACAGAAAAGCACTTTTGGCAGTATAGTGCTACGCTTTTAGCATAACAGTACAACACCTTTGGGCGATACTGTAGTGCCTCTGGTAGCACAATACCACACTTTTGGCAGTACAGTGCAGCGCTTCTGGCATAACAATACAATGCTTCTGGTATATTAGGGTTTCTAATCTTGTTTGGTGATTTATAGGGTTCTAACTCATCATATCTATCATTCATTAACTGACAAGATGATTTATTTGTCCTTCAATTATCATTTATACTGCCTAAGCTGACATATTTAGGAGTATTAGCATTTTTTTGAGTTAACCTATCTTTTTTTTGGCATCTTGTGGGTTGTTCTTGATTCCAGGTTACAGATCTTATCATCTATTACATCCCAAATCCTCAAGTCAACCATGAAATCATCTTTGGATCTAGCTTTTTTTAGGAAATCTAACTTTTTCTAGATCTGGGGCAGCAAAGCACTTTTGGTCATATAGTATCACACTTTTGGTAACACAGTACAATGCTTCTATTAGCGTAGTAGATCACTTTTGGTTCTACAGTAACTCACCTTTGGTAACATAGTGTAATGCTTTCAGTAATACAGTAAGTCACCTTTGGTAATACAATAGAGCACTTTTGGTCAATTGATTTGTTTTTTCTAGCTTTGGACTTTGTGTGGAACTAATCAACTTGTTACAGTTTCTTATTACTCAAATAGAGCACATGTGTTTCCCTAACATGTTCATGCAGGACAAGCTTTGAAAATTGTCAAATTTATCAATTTAGGTCTTAGGAACATATTGCTTTCTTAAGGGGAAATTGAACAAATCATCTTTGTAATCTAAGTCTTAGGAACATATTGCTTTCTTAAGGGAAAAAACATCTTTTTTGCAATCTAAGTCTTAGGACCATATTGCTTTCTTAAGGGACAATGGACATGAATGCAAAAAAACTTCAATTTTCTAAAGGACAATCGACATGAATGCCAAACACTTCATTTTCATAAGGGACAACTGACAACTACAATTGTGTGTGTGCCTAATCTAGTTGCACCTTATTTTTCTTATAACGAGATAATTGAACATTTGTTTGGAGTGCTTGATTTTACATTTTAGTTATTCCTTTAGAAGGGCCTACTTTTGGATTGTGCTTCATCCAAAAGGGATCACCCTAAGTGGAGTTTTCCTTTCAATTGCTATATAAGAGGGATAAGGTGAAAGCCAAGTCCTAACCGACATCAGCCTTACCTTGTGGTGCCAAATCAAAAGAGGTGTACTAGCACTTTGTGGAAATGATTTTTACATTGTGTGAAGTGTTTGATACTCTTAGTAGGATTGGTTAAAGCTTTTAGTAGCTTGTCACATTTCTCATAAGGCGTTGGTCCCTCAAACTTACTAAGAACCAATCTAGATAGTGACTACCCGATCCACCTCTGAATGTTGTGGTAATCATCAGTGCAAGTGGAATTGATTTAAGCCCTCAAGATACTCACCATTGCCTCCCTTGAGAAGAGATAGTATTCCCTCAGCCATAAATCTCTTATGACCTACTTGAGCTTTCTGAGGGGAGGGTGAGATATCCCTACCTATCGTCTCTCGCAAAGATACAAACATCTGACACCTATATGGAATGATATTTGGTCGACAGAGAATTAAGTTGTGAGCTGAACTACGTCAATGAACCTTTGTCTCTAGGGATAAAAAGTGCTTGATATTGTTTGAATTGTCTTATACCCATGGAAACATTGGGCTTTTTTGTGAGCCTTGAACATACACTATCTATTGTGTCAGTCCTTTTTTCCACCTTGTTTGATGTGTTTTCTCTTGCCAAAGAAAATCCAATCAAAATCAAATCCAAATCTATCAAAATTTGCCTTATAAACATCATTGATACTACTTCAGCGCCTTTGGTATAACATTAACTCGCCTTTGGTATAACAACAGCTCGCCTTTGGTATAATAGTAGCTCACTTTTGGTATAACAGTAGCTTGCTTTTGCTATAATAATACCTCGCCTCTGGCAGCTTAGTCCAACGCCTTTGGTAACACAGTAGCTCACTTTTGGTAACATAGTCCTACACCTTTGGTCAAACAGTATAGCACCTTTGGTCCAATAAACTGTTCATCAAAACTACCTAAGCAAAATCTCAGCAAAAGTTCAACACATTTTGTCCTAGTGCATCCCACGGTAACCACTAGACTCTAGCAAACTATGAAGGCTAAACAAATTGTCCCAAGGAAGCGTAAATCACCTCCTCATACACCTCAACCAAGCTAATCCAACATGACTCCAAAGGGTACTCCAAAAACATCAATGGAAAGACCAACCGACTCTCAAAATTGGCCACAACATGACCAACCAACCAATCCTCAAGAAGGGAATGTACCTTTGGTAGATGTAACTCAATTCACTATCGGCATGCCTCATTATTTTGCTACACCCGATTATACCACAGTTCAAATCCCATCTCAAGAAGAGAGACACTTTGAAGAAGGTCAATCCTCTCAAGTAGATAGACATGACCTTGATGAAATCATACAAGATCCTAGAGCTATGGCCACCTTTGACAAAATCCTTAGTGAAAACCAACATCATTTCTTTCGCTTATTAGCAGAGAAAGGAGCCAAATTACCTCAAGATTTTGATCTATCCAATCTTAATGAGCCAAACAAAACCCATGATGCCATAATTGTAGTCCAGACCATGTCAACTATGACCACACCCATACTCGAACAAAGCTCACAAGGGAGAACAATTGCACAATATGAGAATCCCTTTTATCAAAACCTAATGATAGAGAGACCCATATCACCATGCATGACTCGTATGGAGATCTACAAACACCAACAAGAGACTCTCCAACGCCAAGTAGAACTAGCCAAACAAGTCACTATAGCTAAATCAAACACACAAAAAACTCCTAGAATGCCCATACCAATCGTAAGTGGAACATTGGCTACCCCATCACGAGAAGGTTTCCCACCAAATTACAACCTGAGAAACACTTATGTAGCCATGCAACAAGGGTCTCAACAAACATCACCCCCACCATCATCAACCCTTTGTATCATTAAACCAAACAATGTCATACAACCCCAACCATCACAAAATGTCAACACCACCTATGTCCCTCCACCACAACATTCTTCTACACTCAATCTTAATCAACCCCAACCATCACAAAACACATCTACCTATGTCCCTCCACCACAATGATCATCTACACTAAACTCTTTCAAAACATATCTCAATCAACCTCCACCATCACAAAACACATCTACCTATGTCCCTCCACCACAACGATCTTCCACTCTCAACCTAACCCACACCTATCTCAATCCTCAACATTCCCAAAACCACACTATGGCACCTACTGATCACAAAATAGTAAAAACAAAGGACGTATCCAAAGGTGAAAACACAACTGTGGCACCTGAGGATGGAGGATTTGACCTTCCCCTACCATCTAAGTATCAAGAGAAATCAACTCTCCTAGTGGAAGATTCTATAGAGATAAACCTTGGCATAGAACAAAATCCAAAGACAACATTCCTTGCAGCATCATTATCAAAACAAGAGCACAAGAATCTTATCAACTTCTTCTTACAAAAAACCTTCAAATTTACGTGGACCTATGCTGATATGCTAGGGTTGGACCTTCACTAGTAGTTCACTATCTCACAGTTGATCCAAAAGCTAAATCAGTCAAGCAAAAGCTAAGAAAAATGCATCCACAGATCACTCTCTTGGTGAAAGTTGAAATACATAAATTACTCGATGCCAAATTCATCAAGCCAATTGATTATCCAGAATGGGTCTCCAACATTGTACCTATGGCTAAACCAAATGGGGGCATCTGCATGTGTTTTGAATTCAGAGATCTTAACAAAGCATGTTCCAAAGATGACTTCCCATTGCCAAACATTGATCTCATAGTAGACTTGACTGCTGGTCATGAAATGCTTTCTCTAATGGATGGATTTTCTGTCTACAATCAGATAATGATAGCAGAAGAAGATCAACATAAAATAACTTTTATTTATCCTTGGGGTACCTATTGTTGGTGTGTCATGCCATTTGGTCTTAAAAACATGGGGGCAACCTATGAAAGAGCAATGACAGTGATATTCCACGATCTCTTTCATCACATCATGGAGGACTATGTTGATGATATACTAGCAAAATATTCTAGGGCAGATCACATATAGGTTCTAGGCCAAATCTTTGATAGACTCAAAAAATATCAAGTACAACTCAATCCAAAGAAGTATGTCTTCAGAGTAACATCAGGAAAACTGTTGGGATACATTGTATCTTGCAAAGGCATTGAAGTGATCTAGCAAAAGTCAAGGCTATAGTCGAAATGCCTCCACTAAAGAATCTGAAAGTGCTAAGGAGCCTTCAAGGAAGGTTACAATCCATTAGGTGAATTATCTCACAGCTAGTGGATAAATGTCAACCATTTCAACACTTGCTCTGAAAGGATGTCTCATTTTTATGGAATGATAAGTGTTAAGAAACATTTAATCACTCAAAGAATATCTAGCTACACCTCCTATCTTGGTACCACCAATCACTGATAGGCCTTTGATCTTATACATCTCAACTATAACTGCAACCCTAGGGGCTCTTCTAGTACAACATGATGAGTTAGGAAATGAGCATGCAATCTATTATATCAGTTGAACCTTGGTGGGTTATGAACTCAATTATTCACCTATGGAAAGAGCTTGTTTAGCCTTAGCGTTCACTTCCCAAAAGTTGCGGCATTACATGCTAAACCAACACACAAATCTAATAGCCAAAATTGATCCATTAAAGTATCTCCTAGCAAAAGTAGCTCTCACAAGTAGACTAGCTAAATGGGTCATGATCCTTAGTGAGTTTGACATTAATTATGTGGATCATAAAGCAATCAAGGGACAAGCCCTAGCAGATCAACCAGCAGAAGCACCCATGACAGATGTACATCCTATGGTATCTAACTTTTTAGATGAAAATCTCTTCACTCTTTCTACCTTAGTAAAGTGAAAATTGTATTTTGATGGTTCCTACACACAACATGTAGTAGGGGCCAGAATCCTTTTTTATCACGCCTCAAAATGACTATATCCCCAAGTCATATCGACTTGCATTTCCTTATACCAACAACATAGTGGAGTATGAAGCACTCCTCATAGGTCTCAACACAGCAGTTCAATGGGATATCATAGAACTACAGGTATATGGAGACTCACAACTAGTCATTCGACAAGTCATAGATCAATACCAAACAAAGGATGAAAAGTTGGTTCCCTACAAGAAACTAGTGGATGCCTACAAACCACACTTTTCTAGCATCACATTTGAGTAGATTCCAAGAGAGAATAACAAAGCTACATATTCTATGGCTTCTATAGGGTCACTTATAGACATGCCTGCAAACACACAGAAATGTGAATTCTTGATCAAACAATTATTGATACTAGCCGTCGATGTTCCAACTACTAAAATTATCTACAAACTTGTTGGTCCCAATTCCCCATGGTACGGAGATATCTATGAATACCTTAAACATGTAACCTTTCCCTTTGAGCTATCTGCCACCCAACGCAAAACCTTTAACCATAGATCCTCCCATTACACCATTCTAGGTGATACACTTTATCACCGAAGTCTCGATGGTATCCTCTTACGATGTCTTAACGTAGAAGAAGTTGATGCTACCTTACAAGACATACACAAAGGTGTCTGTGGTGTACATTCTACCAATCTTAACCTCACCAAGAAGATACTCTACACAGGGTATTATTGGCCTACCATAGAACAAGATGCTTTACAATTTGCTAAGAAGTGTCTACAATGCCAGCAACATGGAGATTTGATTCATGCACCAGCTCATGAACTACAACCTGTGACTACTCCATGGCCTTTTTCACAATGGGGTCTTGACCTCGTAGGACAAATCCACCCATCCTCATCCAATGGCCATAAATTTATTATTACCACCACTGAGTATTTCATGAAGTGGGTCGAAGCCATTCCTATGACATATATCACCGGTAAGCAAATAGCCAAGTTTATCCTTAACTACCTCATTTGCTGGTATGGTATCCCCTAAGCCATTGTCACTGATAATGGGAGACCATTCAAGAATCAAGATGTCCATGCCTTATGCACACAATACAATATCCAACATCACTTTTCCACTCCCTACTATCCGCAAAGTAACGGCCAAGCCGAGGCTTCCAACAAAACCATTCTCAAAATCCTCAAGAAAATGGTCAATGAAGTTGGTCATGATTGGCACTTGCAACTCAATCCTAGCCTACCTACCACACTAGTATTACAACACAAACTAGTGCCACAATCTATGCCTTGGTCTATGGATCTGAAGCCATCCTACCTATAGAGGTCGAGATCCCATCCCTCAGAGTATCCATACAAAACCTGATTGATGGAGAGGAGTATTGCACTTCCAGATTAGCTAAGCTTGAACTACTAGATGAGAGGCACCTTGCAGTGCTTAATCATCTCCATGTCTATCAAAACTGCCTCCGGCGTAACTATAACAAAAAGATCAAAGAAAGATGGTTTCAAGTTGGTGATCTTGTCTTGAAAAAAAATCAAAGAAATCAAGCAAATCAAGAAAAGAAGGGTAATTTTGAGCCTAATTGGTTAGGAACCTTTATTTTCATAGTAGCTTATGGATTAGGAGCTTATACTTTAGTAACACCTGACGGCATTCCTCTAGATGAGCCACTCAACAGTGTTCATCTCAAGAAGTTCTATGTCTAATCCTTAGAGTATCCATGTCCAAAAAAAACAAAAACAAAAACAAAATAATTCATCCTCTAGTGAAAACCTGGTAAACATGCACCTTGGATAAGTACCATAGTGAAAACTTGGCAAACAGGCGCTATGTGTAGAGTCAGCATCCATCATCTATCGATTCCTATTCATTCCATGTCTCTTTCATAACAAACTTCATCCATCCATCCATAATAAAACCATTGACCTTGTTTGCATTTCCATTTCCCTATCTAGAATAGATTGGAAATTTGTCAGTGTCCATCATCATCATCCCACATTAGTTATCACTTATCTTTCATCGGCTATCCTATGTTAGTCAATCATAACAACACCTCTACCAAAATGGGGGTAACTTTTTCTTTAACCTAGGTCTAGGAATAGATCCTTATTCATGGTTCACAACAACAACAAACACTTCACCCTTCAAACAAAACACACACAAGAACCAAAACACCTACACACATCAACAATCCAAACAAAAAAACACAAGAACTTCAACCATCTCCACACAACGACAACACTATTCTACATCATCACACAAACTAGAACTACATATCATTTCATCTCAATCTTAAAGTACATTGATCCCATGGACATGGGTATGTAGGCAGTCTGGCATACGAAGGAAGTATCTAGTACTTAGGTACAGAAGATATCATCATTTCACCTCTCCAAGTTCAATCACCTTGACCCACTCATCACTCTATCCAGAACTACATATTATCATTTTTCATCTTTCATCATAATGTGCCTTGATCCCATGGATATAGGGTATGTATGCACTCTGGAATACGAAGGATGTACCTAGTACTCAGGCACATACGATTCATCATTCTTCACCCATCTCAAACCATTGACATTCCATCTTTCTAGTCTTCCATTTATCACAATCCATTCACCTCAACTTGACTAACTCAAGTAGCAAAACAACAAACAAATGCATCCTTTCAAAGCAAAAGTCCTTAACAAACCTGAAGCAAAGAAACTTACTTATAGAGCCATATGCTATCCTACATATTGATTGCCAACATCAACTAAATCAATCTCAACCAAGCAACAGATCAACACACTTGTCTTATATAGAATGTTCCATGATCAAAACTAGACTAAACATCTTATACGACATGTTGCATTTCCTGAAACTAGAAATTATCTTTTCAATAGATAACACCCTTTAAAAAACACATGGTTCCTATGATAAGGCTGTTATCTACCCAACCAATCAAATCTATCCTGAGCAACCTCTTTGGCAAGAGAATATATTAGTTGTATGTTTACTTTGTAAGTCAATCAATTTGCTTTATGGTTTATCTTTTGTTCCTTTGTCCATTACCAATTCAAGACTACCTTGTTTTATCTATATCTTGGTATGTTGTGATGTAGTACAGATTGGGGGCATAGTCATTGCTTTTGTATGTCATGTTTGAGGAATGATCTTTAGCATCTTTCTTAGCAGCATATTTATCTTGTGTGTGTTACAACCTAGCGTCTTACATATTAATATTCTTCTTGCATTTATGTATTGAATTTTATTTTATGTTTAAGACTATGGCTCATTCACATGTACAACAAGGTTTTTATTATGTCTAAGGGATCTAAGTTCAAACCACTTGCTTGCAGAGTCAACGTCCATGCACTCGGATATCACAACACCTTGGTCATTTATACCTTCGTGGCAAACTATCCATGTGCTATATCAAAAATAAAGATTGCTCTTTATAAACATTTGTGAAACCGTTGCAATAAGCTTATCCATCTACCCATCCATTTTTCCATGGCCTTATATAGTTTTCAAAAAAAGATTGATCAATAGTCTTTCTCTTGTATCTTCTTCTATCTCCATCACCATCTGGTGCATATCTGTAAAACCCACATGTTAGATATCGCATGTCATAGCATCTATATCATTATCATGTCATCATGTGTCATACATCTATAAGCATCATATCAACATATACATCATCACATAAATCCATAATTGTACATACATGTCATCACATCCATGTCATCAAGCAATGCATAAACAAAAAGCATGAACAGAAGTGAGCATAATATGTCATCATATATCATCATGTGAAGGTCATCAAAATACAAGTGTCTATGTCTACATCAACAGTCCATATGTATATATCCAAATATACATCAATAAGTACATCATGGCTATCAAAAGCCTGCAAACTATACATCGGATGCACGTAGGCATCAGTCAAAATATACAATGTCCATCATGCTATGCTACACTAGGGTAGCTAGCTACACTAGGGCATTAGGATTGTAGCATGTCTTCAATAATCATTTTCTTTGATGCAATGCTATAAACTGCATTGCATCAAAGAGGGGTAAAATGTAGACACCCAAAAATGACCAAGTCATCACATTACTTGCATTTCATCAAATCACCTGCATTTAGCATTAATTAAATAATCTAATTATTTAATTAATTTCATTAAATTCTTCCAAATCTCCTAAATTCAACATTAATTAAATAAATCCTCTTTATTTAATTAATTTCATTAAATTCCTCTACATTCTTCCAAAATTAAATAATTGTTATTATTTAATTAAAACATTATCCTTTTTTAAATTTTAAATCTGCATTAATTAAATAAATCCTATTATTTAATTAATTTATCACAAATTCTCTCTTATCTATAATTAAATAATTTACATCATTTAATTAAATCAAATTGTTCTTCCAAATTTAAATAAATCATGCAAATTTATGTAAATTACCTCAATCCTCTAAAAATAAATAAAATCAAGTATTTTATTTATAATCTTCACATTTGATGGGGAGTGCATAGCAGGAAATGCAAGACAGGCCCTAGTTCCTTACAGTCGGCAAGACTTGACAAACGAGCCGCTGATACATCACCATTAGTCAGACAACCACCATCAGAAAGACTTTCCTAAGTCTCTTCGTGACCAAACTCACACCGATAGCTCAACCGGCTTTAACTTCAGTGAAACATCTCCTATCAGCCAAGTCTACCATCCTTGTACCGATGCACCGATGGTGGTTAAGTCCCTCTCATCTTAACCGTGATGGTTAACATGCTGGTTAGTTGTGACCTTATTGGCAAGACCCTTCCCGTCGGTGAATCTATTAACTTATCTCCCAATGCGCCAATGGCATTTACCTTCGGTGAGACTTATTCGGTCGGTGAACACTTGCAATCTTTGACCAATGCGTCGATGAACCAACACCCTCGGCAAGACTTGTTCCGTCGGTGGGACTTACTCCGGAGCTGCCGATACGCCGACCACCCCGATGTCAACTTTGACCTTCTTTCGTCAGCATGACAATTACTATTGGCCACCTTAGGGTTTGCTACGCCAATACTCTAATGCACAATTTACCTTCTCTCGAACCCTAGCACATGGAGATGCTAGGTCAACCTACTATGCAACACACACTGTCTGGATCCTCTACACCACTGAACAATGGAACAAAACAGAAATGAAAACAAATAATTATACAAGGAATCCATTCCACTGATTTCGACCAAAATCTTACCAGTGGAATGCTTCACATTGACATATTGCAACAACGGAAAGCACAAAAGGAATGGAAATCTATAGCTATACAATTTGCAGTTATAGGAAACAAAAATAAAAATGACAGAACATAATCATTCTATTCCTCCTTAGCACAATCACAATTACATTCGATCACACTTCTTCTTCGATCTTATTACAATACCTCATTTGGTTCATTCCTCTGGGTTTATAAACTCACCTTGAGGGAAAACCAACCGATTCCAAGCGGCTGAGAGAAAACCAATTGATTCCAGGTGGCTGGGAGACCGACCGTCTTGAGACTAACAATTTAACAAATATGACCTAAGTCACTTGGGACTTACAAACAGAAATGAAAATGCATTGGTCAAATAGACCTTATTACAACATAAAACATGATTTTCTAGGTGCTCCCGCACCATACTCCCCGGGTGAAAGCTATCTCAAGTCCTCTTAGAGACTAACTGCTACAAATCACCACCCTTCTTTTTGATGTCGTCTTCCAGCATCCATGTGGCCTCTGAGTCTGGAAGTCCTTGCCATTTGACTAAGTGCTCAAAATAGGTCTGATGTCTTGTCTGCTTGGCTATCCTGCTATCCAAGATGCACTCCATCTTCGGTGGTTTCTTAGGTGGTAAATAATGTACCCACTCTGCATTGTCTTGGACAGAATCTATTATACCTTCTCCTATATCAGGACTCTGATATAATATCAGATCAGCAACATTGAATATAGGTGAATAGCAATATCATCAGGGAGTTCAATTTTATAAGCATTAGAACCATATTTCTCTAGAATCCGACAAGGTCCAATTTTTCGTGTCATCAACTTGTTGTGTTTTCCTATGGGTAGTATGTTTTTGTTGAGATGAACCATGACCATCTCTCCTATTTGGTACTGCACATCCCTTCTTCTTTGATCCACTCTAGCCTTGATCTTCTGACTGTTCTGGTGTAGAGTATCTCTGACTTGTTGATGGATCTCTTTCATAGCCTCTGCAAATGTATCAGCATATCCACTCCTTTTGTCCAACCCTTGAACATCTTACAATTCAAAAATTCCTCTAGGATGACTACCATAAATAGCTTCAAAAGGACTTAGACTAGTACTTCTATTTACAGAATCATTATAGGCATACTCTACTTGTGGGAGTACCACATCCCAACTACTGCCATGTTCTCTTGTCAAACATCTTAGCAGATTGCCTAATGACCTATTCACAACCTTAGTTTGGTCATCAATTTGAGGATGATAGGCTGAACTAAAAGACAAATTTGTACCCAATCATTTCCACAAGGTTCTCTAGAAATGTGCCACAAATTTGCTATCTCTATCAGATACAATACTCAAAGGCAATCCATGAATCTTGACAATTTCTTTAAAGAACAAACCTGCAATGTAATTAGCATCATTGGTGGTCTTACAAGGAATAAAGTGAGCCATCTTGCTGAACCTATCTACCACAACAAACACACTGTCATAACCTATCCTTGTCTTGGGCGATCCCATTACAAAATCCATACTCAAACTTTCCCAAGGTCTATTTGGTATGGGCAAAGGTTGGTATAGTCCTGCATTGGTTGAGACCCCCTTTGCTTTCTGGCAAATCATACAACTCTCAACAAACCTTCTGATATCATATTGCATCCTTAGTCAAAAGTAAAACCTTCTTACAAGATCTAAAGTCTTATTGAGCCCAAAATATCCTCCTAAACCACCACTATATTTCTCCTTCACTATATTATTCCTCATTGAACACTTAGGGATACATAGTTGACTTCCTTTAAACAAAAGTCCATCCTGCAATGTATAATCTGAAAATTCACTATGGAAAGCATTAGCAAACTCACTACATACCTTGTAAATCTCCTTGAAATCGTGGTCATTTTCATACAACCCTTTGAGTGCCTCAACACCAATGCTTTGTAGCTGCACTTCTTGCACTGTCAACACCCTTGTGCTTAAAGCATCAACAACCTTATTAGTTATTCCTTTCTTATGCTTGATGATGAAGGTGTATGCTTGAAGACTTTCCACCCATTTCATGTGTCTATGGCTGAGCTTTTCCTGTTCATTCAAAAAACTAAGAGCATGATTGTCAGTGTATACAATAAATTCCTTAGGAAGCAAGTAGTGCCTCCATTTTTTTAGAGCTTGTACCATAGCATACAAATCTAAATCATAAGAGGAGTACTTCCTCTTGGATTCATTTAACTTTTCACTAAAGAAGGCTACTGGTCTGCCTTCTTGGCTCAACACTGCTCCTATGGCCAGCCCACTTGCATCACATTCAATTGTGAAAACCTTATTGAAATCAGGAAGTACTAAGACAGGATACTTGGCAACTTTCTATTTTAGCCTTTCAAAACTCTGATCTACCTCTTTTGTCCACACAAACTTCATCTTTCCTCCACCCTTGATGGTCTCTAACATAGGTGCACAAATATCACTGTAATTCTTAATAAATTTTTTGTAAAATGTGGCCAAACCATGGAAATTTCTGACCTCTCCTGCTGTCCAAGGTGTAGGCCAATTCAAAATAGCCTCTACCTTGGAAAGATCCATTTTCAAATCACCCTTAGAGATGACAAAACCTAGGTATGCCAATTCTTATTTCATGAAGTCACACTTTTCCAAGTTTATTAGTAACTTCTAATCTTGCAGCCTCTTCAAGACTATCTCCAAATGTTCCAAGTGCTCTTCCTTGCTCTTACTGAACACCAAGATATCATCAAGGTAGACTACCACAAATTTCCCTATGAATTCCTACAACACCTTATTCATCAGCCTCATAAAGGTGCTAGGGGCGTTTGAAAGACCAAACGGCATCACAAGCCACTCACACAACCCTTCATTAGTTTTGAAAGCTATCTTCCACTCATCCCCTTCTCTTATCCTTATCTGATGGTACCCACTCTTCAAGTCTATCTTAGAGAAATAGGTAGCACCCCCCAAATAGTCCATTAGGTCTTCAATTCTAGGAATAGGAAACTTGTATCTGATGGTTATCCTATTTATTACCTTGGAATCAGTACACAGTCTCCATTTCCCATCCTTCTTTGGGGCTAAGACAGTAGGTACAACACATGGGCTAAGGCTCTTCCTTATCAGCCCTTTGTTTAGGAGTTCTTGAATTTGGTTTGCTATCTCTTCATTCTACTGAGGGGTCATTCTATATGCTGCCTTATTAGGAAGTACCACTTTTGGTATGAGGTCTACCTGATGGCTAATGTCTCTGACAGTTGGTAGGGAATCAGGTATATCTTTTGCAATCACTCCTTTGTAACTCTTAAGCAAATCTCTGACCTCCTTAGGCCCTACTTCTCTCACACTTTTCTTCCTTTCCCCCTTAGGCTTCACAATCAAAGCAAAACCTACTCCATCACCTTCCTTTAATGTGTCCATGAATTCTTTCTCTCCTACCTTCATTACACTAGACCCTACATGCTATGGATCCTCTTCTACCAATGATTGTATCCTATAAGTCACACCATCCTTTTGGAATGAGTAAGCATTCTTTTCTACATCATGATGAGCCTTTCTGTCAAACTGCCATAGTCTACCTAACAAAAGATGGCAAGCATCCATTGGAAGGATGTCACACAAAATTTTATCTCTATACCCCCCAATACTAAATTTTACCCATGCCTATTCATTCATGAGTGTGTGCTACCCCTTATTCAACCAACTGACTTTATATGGATTGCTATGGGGTATCTTTTCTAGATTCAACTTATTCACTACTTCCAAAGATATAATATTATCAGTAGAACCAGAGTCAATAATAACTTTACAAACCTTACCTTGGATCTTGCAATTGATTCTAAACAAAGCCCTTCTTTGAGATGGTTCAGTCTACATTGGTTCCTTGAGCAACATCCTCTTGATCATCAGATTTTCTCCTATTTCTGATGCTAGATTCACTTCAGGAGATGTCACACTCCTTGCATCTTCTTGAATCAAAGTGGTTCTATTCTCACCACCATGAGAATTTGAGGCCTTCTCTGGACACTTGTATGTCAGGTACCCTATCTGATTACAGTTACAACATCTCATATTGGAGAATTTAGATCCTCTACCTGATCCACTTGTCCCACCTCTTCCATTAGGCCTTCTTCCTCGGTAGCCTCCTCTACTACTGGAGTCTCCAACTTGCTCTTCTTAGCTAGACTCACCACTAGGCCTCTGATTAGGACTTCTTCCTCCAAAACTACCTTTGCCTCTGAAATTCCTTCCACCTCTACCTCTATTATTCTACTCACTCTTTCTCTTTATCTTCTCTTCAGCCCTTAAGGCCATTTAGAAACACTTGTTCACTGTTCCTGGTGCTAAGATGTTGATCTCATCTTAGATGTCCATCCTTAGGCCATTCAAATACTTGGCCACTTTCTCTGACTCTTCTTCTTGTCTCTTTGATCTGAGACTGAGTTTATGAAACTCTTGTGTGTATGCATTCACATCAAGGTCTCTCTATTTGAGGTTCTACAAATTCTTATACATCTGCATGTTATAGTCTAGAGGTAAGAATTGTGCCTTGATTTTGGTCTTCATCCTTTCCTAGGAGGTTATCATATTCTTCCCCTCCTTGACTCTCTCTCCTTGCTCATAATTCCACCATGCAAGAGCAGATCCCTTCAATCTTGCCTTTGCCAACTTAACCCTCTTATCATCAGGGACTTCTTTGTATTTGAAATGATTGTTTAATGCCTCAATCTAGTCAATCACCTCTTTAGCTTCCATACTTCCACTATACATAGGTAACCCATCTATGGTGTCCCTATTGACTGACTTCAATGCATTTACAAATGCCCTCTGGTCTTCTGGTATCTCCTCTATCTTTTTATTGGTTTCATCAATTTCTATATCACCTTCATCATTGTCACTTTCATCTTCCCTATCTTTGCTTTTGGACTGCTTGAATTCTCCTAACTTGGATTCAAGCATCTCCTCGATCAGCGCCTTGATGGTATCTTGCGACATAATTTTGGGAGGCATCCTCTCCACCTCTGTCTCTCTCTCTGTCTGACATACACTATTCATAGACAGCACCCCAAACGCAAACACTCCTGCAAATCCGTAATTCAACTTGCCGCCCAAATCTTTCAGGATCTTATACCAATAGGATGGGGAGCACATGGCAGGAAACGTAGGACGGGCCCTAGTTCCTTACAGTCGGAAAGACTTGACAAATGAGCTGCTGATACATCACCATCGGTCGGACAACCACTGTCGAAAAGACTTTCCTAAGTCTCTCAGTGACCAAACTCACACCGTTAGCTCAACTAGCTTTAACTTCAGCAAGACATCTCCTATCGGCCAAGTCTACCATCCTCCTACCAATGCACCGATGGTGGTTAAGTCCCTCTCATTTTAATCGTGATGGTTAACACACCGGTTAGTTGTGACCTTATCAGCAAGACCCTTCTCGTTGGTGAATCTATTAACTTATTTCCCAATGCGCCAATGGCATTTACGTTCAGTGAGACTTATTCGGTCGGTGAACACTTGCAATCTTTGACCGATGTACCGATGAACCAACACCCTCAGTGAGACTTGTTCCATCGGTAGGACTTACTCTGGAGCTGACGATACGCCGACCACCCTGATGTCAACTTTGACCTTCTTTCGTTAGCATGACAATTACTATCGGCCACCTTAGGGTTTGCTACGCCAATACTCTGATGCACAGTTTACCTTCTCCCGAACCCTAGCACATGGAGATGGTGGGTCAACCTACTATGCAACACACTCTGTCTGGATCCTCTGCACTTCCAAACAATGGAACAAAACATAAAATGAAAACAAATAATTATACAATGAATCCATTCCACTAATTTTGACCAAAATCTTACCAGTGGAATGCTTCACATCGACATATTGCAACAATGGAAAGCACAAAAGGAATAGAAATCTACAGCTATATAATTTGTAGTTACAGGAAACAGAAATCAAAATGACGGAACAGAATCATTCTATTCCTCCTTAGCACAATCACAATTACATTTGATCACACTTCTTCGATCTGATTACAATACCTCATTTGGTTCATTCATCTAGGTTTATAAACTCGCCCTGAGGGAAAACCAACTGATTCCAAGCAGTTGGGAGAAAACCAACCAATTCCAAGTGGCTAGGAGACCAACCGTCTTGAGACTAGCAATTTGACAAATATGACCTAAGTCACTTGGGACTTACAAATAGAAATGAAAATACATTGGTCAAATAGACCTTATTACAACACAAAAGATGATTTTCTAGGTGCTCCTGCACCAACATCTTATCTATTCTTCAAAATCATGCATAATTAATTAAATAAATTTATTTATTTAATTTCAATTATCTTTCTAATTCCTCTAAAAATATCATGTTAACTCATGTGCACAATCAGTCTTATTTTTAGAACTCTAAAAAAGGCAAATCTCAAGTTAAGTTAATTGGCTTTAATTTATCTTATTTTCATCAACTCATGAATTAGAAGAAAAAAATTCTAATTTATGAAATTAAATCCTATCTTTATCAAAAAGCAATTAACTCAAACAAAAATAGATTTTTGTGTGACACATGTTAGGTGCACATTCATCATGAATTATAGATTTATCTCATCGGTTGATTCCATTGAATTTTCTGGACCGTTGATTGATCTTTATTAAAACCTATATAAACCCCCCTCATCTCCCTCACAAAGCCTCTTCAATCATTTATTCTCAGGCATTCCTTTATAGTGAATTGAGCATACATCTCATTGTTGAGCACATCAATCTTTTGAGCACAAACACAACCTACATCCACTTGTTACAAACATGGTTTTGCAACGTTATTGAGCACTCTGCATTCATACAAAGAGAAATATAAAATCTAGGTGAAGTCTTTCTTGTTTTAAATTGATTTATTCATTGATATTGGATTTTTACTTAAATCAATCTCTTGATGTTATAGGCAATTGAGTTGTTATTATCATTGCATTGTGATTTTATCATTCAACCTCTTGATTTTTCATATACACAGGTGGTATGGTAGACATGGTTTCAATAGAAATAGGATGTGATTCTCTAATAGCAACAATAGAAGAGTTAATAGGGTCTTTCTCCTTAAGAGTGGATGTGTCAAAGTCATCAAGTAACTTAGCTCCTTTCTTAACAAGTATAAGAAAAAATCTATTGGGGTTCATTTCTAAGAGCCTATCTATAGTTTGTAACACATCCAGGTCTTGTAATTCTTCAGCGAGGTCTTGTGATATTTCATGTGATTATTGTTTAAATTCATTGGAAGATGAAGGACGTAGTGTATACCCACTTGGTAGGAAGACATGAGGATTCACACCCATGGTGAATTGTGTAGAATCAATGGGTGTGTTGAGGTCATGTTGAGGATTGCTTTGATTTGTCTCCATATTTTTCTTATGTTGAGAACTAGTGAGAGGCATATGATATTTTAGAACTTGTGAGGATGGATGATGGATGGAGTTTTTTGAGACTTTTTATGACAATGTTGATACTCTAGTATGATTTGATGGTTGGATGTTTGGATAAAAGATAAATCTAGATCAACATTGATTAGATTTGGATTGAGATTATCTTCCAAGAGCTAGACTAATGAACTCAAGGAGAGACAAGATGGGATAGTGAGATTCACCAACTCAAGAGGAGTCACTCTCCTAAGCTATCCATTTCACTAGTTTGATAGATGCTAACTTATCTACTAATATAAGAGAGGCAACTTCTCAAATCAGAGACAAGCTAGTAGATGTGATCTAGATTTTTCTGGTAAATAAACTAGTGTTAAAAGTTGGGTGATAGTGAAGAAGTATGCTAGATGATAATGATAATATCATATAGTCTCAAGGGGATAAAACTCTAAAGTTGAAATGTGATATGATGATGAATGGGGATGGTTGGATGACTAAAGGATTCATGGTAGATGGTTTGAAGGATCTTAAGTCTGAATGTCAAACCAACTAAATGTGAAAGGTCTCCAAATCTAGGTGATTGTTTAACTAGAAGTTGTCTAAAACCAAAAGTGCAAGACTGTCTGCCAAAAGTGGTAGTAGGATAGTGCGGATGTGGTAGCAGAATAGCTTAGATGCACAACTATCTTTTCCATAAGTACAATTTTGTAGACTAGAAGCACAACTTTGTCAGCTAAAAGTGATAGCAAGATAGCCCAAAAGCGCAACTTTGAGGATGACAGTAGATAAAAGACAAACCAAAAGCACAACTCTGTCTACCAAAAGTACAACTCTGTATGCTAGAAGCACAACTCTGTGTGCTAGAAGTGCAACTCTGTCAACCAAAAGTGTAACTCTGTATGCCAAAAATGCAACTTTGTGTGCCAGAAGCGTAAATATGCTGACCAAAAATGCAATATTACTATTCAAAAGTGAAACTCTGTAGCTTAAAAGTGGAATTTTTATGACTATTTGTTTCTATGTGGGATGGAATGAGTTATTTGGCAAGAGAATCAAACAATAAAACACAATGGGTATAGACTCTTTTGGAATTAAGCATGCAAGGCTATGAACCTTCATGGATAAAAAATGGCAAATACCAGTAGATCACAAGAAAACACGCCAAACAATCTTGCACAAGCCTAATATTTATTCAATCAAGGTGTGTCATATCTCATGGACTCACTCAAATGCAACTTCAACCCCCACTATTAGATAATGTTAGCTTCCATCCCCTTGATACCATCTACCATTGCTTGGATGGGTAGAGACCCCTTACTTTGGAGACTAAGGTTTTTCCCAAAGTGTATTCCAACTTAAACAATGGAGGTAATACTAGTACAAAAACAACAATATGTGATTTAAAAAACTACTAAAAACTACTTATAAATGACTAAACTTGGTCGCATGACCATTAGTAGTTTATTTCCAGTTAATGAGTCTAGAAATGTCTCATCTAAATTCATCTCTATTTTCTCTTAAAATTAGCATTAAAAGTGGATTTAAATGTAGTTTTATGAACTATTAGCTTATTTAAAATTGAATATAGATATATATTGGTTTGTTTCTTAGAAGTCTATTGCAATTTAACTGATAACATTTTCTAATGTTTATTGGAAAAATATAATGCAATATGTTTTAAAATGATGTAGAATTAGTCTTGAAGTATTCTAACCTCTTTCAGCCAACCTTGAAGCATCCTAAAATTACTTCTGGAGCCAATTTTGAAAGTATTCCAGCTTGATTTCAGCCAAAGGTGTTTCAACTCATTTGGCTTGAACCATGGATTTTATATTCTCTCAACCTTTTATTTTCTAAAAAAAAGTTAAAGATAAATTGTTTTGGGAAAATAATAAAAGAGAAAAAATAGTCTTTTTCCCTTAAAAGGATGTGGATGTGTTCTCACTTTGTAATGAGGGAATAAAGGATGTTTTTCCTTTAGCATAGGATTAGTAGAGAGAATAAAGGAATTTGTTTCATTTAGCATAGGAGTGGGAGAAATATGTGTAGAGAATAAAGGGAGTTGTTCCTTTATCATATGAATGGAAAAGACAAGTGTATTTATGCTTTCCACTAGTTTAGGGAGTTGGGTGAAGATCTTCAATGTATAAATAAACCTCTCAACTCTCAAGAAAGGAGTTGTTATTTTGGCAAATTTTTAGAATAAGAAAGCTACAGCCGTTTTAGAAGTAAATTTGTAATATTTTGTTGAAGAAATAAGATATATGGAGCATTGAGCACAAAATTGGGTGAATGATCTTGGTCCAATTCCAAGGGAGGAGCATGCTGCTCATCTCGAGGAAGAGGACAACATTTGGTACTTATTTGATTGTTTGTATTATTTTAGTTTTATGCATTTCTTTTTATTTTAAATGTATTAAATTAGATTTTAATGCAAGACCTATTTTATTTCTGTATTTTTAATTCATGGAAACATGTTTTAAATTTATAGTTTTAATTTATGCAAGTGTGTTTAAATTTTGCATGTGTGATTTCATTCGATTAATTTAATTTTTCTTTTATGTTTTTGTTAGAAAGAATTGTTTGCCAAAAAAAATCTTTAAGTTCCTAATGCATAGAACCTTTGGACACTACCTCGGATTGATAAATTAAATGAAGAGGATTGCAACAATCCTCATCACCAGTCATTAATAACGCAACCAAATTTATGACTAAACCAATTTTAGTCATTTATTTGGTCATTTTGATTGATAGATTTGGTAGTATATTTTGTCATTAATTTAGTCATTGATTTAGTCATATTATTCACTGAGCTTGGTCATGTGACCATTAGTAGTTTATTGCCAGTCATTTATTTGGTTGTTTTGATTGATCAATTTGGTAGTATATTTTTAGTCATATTTATTCACTGATTTCTATCAATTGGTAGTATATTTAGTCATATATTTTTAGTCATATTTATTCACTGATTTTTGTCAGTTGTTAGTATATTTAGTCAATTGGTAGTTTATTTAATTGTTTCTGAGGTTTTAACATAAAACATAGAAAAACATAATCAATCATTCATTTGCACATAATGAAACATCTATTAAGAAGGCAAAATACTAAAATTTTATTGAGAAAAGGTGTTCTTACAGCAGATACAAGACTTAAATATGTCTTTGCTTTGAAAAATGTGTTACAAAGTGTGTTTCTCAGTGTTGTGACTGAGAAAACTGAATTACAATGCTGTATTTTCTTCTTATACAAAAACATGAAAGAACTACTTCAAAAATGAAGCCTAAATATTTCAACATGGGCTTCTACAGGTCCAAACACATCTGTATGAATAATCTTTAACTTCTCTTTTGCTCTATTGCTTCCTAAAGGAAATGATTTTCTATTTTGTTTACCAAACACATAATGCTCACAGAAATCAAAGTGCTCATCAGAATAAGAGAAACCATCCAACAAATTTTTATTCCTAATTGTTTTCAAAACATTATTACTTGTGTGGCCCAATCTACGGTGCCACAACAAACAAGTGTTTTTAGAAGCCTTAGAAACATAAGAGGAATTACAAAATGTAGTGAATCTAGTCTAACACAAGGTTCCCAATCTTTTCCTCTTCGCTACCACCAAGTTTCCTCTCACCAATCTGCAACCATGTTTATCAAATATTACATGCATTCCCAAATCATTCAAATACGAAAATCAAATAATATTTCTACCTAATCCAGGAACATGCAAAACACCAGGGAGGGTTTTAATCCCCCCATCACTGAAACACAACAATACCTTGCCTTTCCCAACTATCAGATATGTAGAGTTGTCCCCAAGGTACACTTTACCTCCATCATACTCTTCATATGTCGAAAACCATTCTTTATGTGAGGTCGTATGATATGATCATCCTGAGTCAACCAACCAATGATCATTAGAATCAATATTGCATGCAAAAAGTAAAACATCTTCACTTGCATTCGAGGACTTCTTAGAAGCAGTATCCCACTGTTTCTTTGAGTTTTTGCACTCCTTTTTCATGTCCCCTCTTTCCGTAGTTCCAACACTTAACTTTGTTCTTCTTTCTAGGAGTCTTAGATCAGCCCTTAGATTTGTCCTAAGCCCCTTTCTAATCTCCTTTTGGTCCTCTTTCCTTAGACCTTCCCCTCACATTGAGAGCCTCAGTGTTTTAACCTCATAAGTCTTCTTCCACATCTCCTCTACCAACAAAGTTGCTACAAGACAATCCAACTTTGGATCTTCAAGGTTAGCAGTAATAGCAAGGATAACATTCTCCCAAGATTCAAGTAAAGAATAAACTAAAAGTATACATTTATCTTCCTCTACAACTATAGCATCTATAGAATCAAGTTGACTCAAAAGTAAATTAAAATTGTTCAAATGCTCTACAATAGAATCACTCTCTTTCATTTTAACATAAAATAATTTCTGCTTTAAATAAAGCTTGTTCACCATGCTCTTGGCTTGATAAATCTCACCTAATTTTTTCTAGAGTTTGTATGCAGCCTCTTCCTTCAAGACATTCAACAAGATGAAATCTGTAAGACATAGTCAGATAGTTCCTTGTGCCTTCTTATCCAACCTTTCCCATTCGCCTAGACTCACATCATCAGGATTCTTCTCTTTTTGAATAGCCAACCATTGGTTTCTTTCTTCCAACAAATCCTCCAATTTCAACTTCCACAACTCATACGCCATACCATTAAACTTCTCAATGTCCAAATGAGAGGTTCAAATGGCAGTGGATGTAACCATATTATCTAAAAGATCTACAAACACAAACATCCAAATCTTCCACTATAGCTAAACAACCTTCACACTACCACCCAAGAGTCAAAGCTAGCTAGGATTTGATACCAAATGTTAGAAAATGAAGGCAACAACTACTCAAATAGAAATATGATTACAATATGTTAACGATCTCAAATAGTGTAATATCAATAGAGATTGCATTCAGAAATTAAAATCATAACACAGGAATAAACACCATAGAAGAATAACACCATATATAATGTGGAGAAAACCCTTTCGGGTAAAAAACTCCACCAAGAAAAGAGGCTCAAGTTGCATTATCTACAAAATCTGAATAACATAATACATGTACTTCCTTCTTCTCTCTAACCTTCACTTCGACAGCACCTGTGTACAAAAATATATCATTCTACAACACTTACATGGCATTGTACTTATAGAAGTTTATTCCCTCTAAACTAGGTGTCCACTTTCTCTCTCCAGAGAATCTCCAACATGCAAACATTAAATGACTTCTTACAAGCTCATGACACTTGGCCAAAGTCAGCCATGCAAAGTTGGGTGCCTAAGGCTAAAAATGGTCTCTTACAACATCTTATGACACGTCATAACCATCATAGATTCCACTAGAAAGCATCTTCCCAATATGGGTGCCTAGAGCTAAATATAACATCTTACAACTATTAATTACTTGTCATAAGCCATCATAGTGTCATAGAATCTTATGACAACTTGCATTTGTCATAGATTCTCTTAAATGCACTCACCAAAATTATGACGTGTGTCATACATGCTAAAAATAGTTGATTCCTCCAAGGTAGTTCCTACACTCATTTACTCAAGAGTTTTACAATTGCGAACCATAAATATCACTCTGTAATTACCTTAAGTAAATCCAAAATTACCACTGCCAGTGAAACTACCTCATTCCCTTATGAGTCATTACAAATAATAAAATGGAATAAATACAATATTGGGATTTACAATGTTAATGGAAACTTATCCCAACATTCACCATACGATATGTCCTTTATTTTTGTTGGGATAAGGTGCCATTAACCTTGTAAATCCCAATATTGTATTTATTCCATTTATTATTTGTAATTTGTAATTACCCATAAGGGATGTACAAGTTTCACTGGCAGAAGTAAAAATTATTTATTGTCCACAGTAATTACAGAGTTACTGCATGGTAAGTCCCAGAGTTAGTGGCAGTGGTTACGGGATGTCATTTACTATGGTAAATAGTAATTGGTCAAAGTGGGGTGCACATGTGGAGGAATAATCTATTTTTAGTATTATGACGCACGTCATAGATGTTGTAAGAGGGTGTATGAGATTCTATGACAATTGTAAGTTGTCATAAGAATCTATGACACTTATAATAGCATATGACGCATCATAAGATGTTGTAAGTGGCTATTTGTAGCCCCAAGGTGTTCAAGCTTGCATGGGCACATTTTCCCAAGTGTAGGATGCATGTATGATAGCATTTATGACCCCGTAATAGCCTATTCTTGGCCATGGACACCCAAGGTTGTATTGTTGACTCTTGACAAGTGTTATGGGCTTGTAAGAAGTCATTTAATGTCTTGAGGTTGTGTAAATTCTATATAAACCATAGCATAGTAGATGAGATATATAACAGTTTATAGGTACCCAGGTTCTACTGGAGTGAAGGTTGGAGGACAGAGGAAGTGAATGTATTTGTAATCTCCTTTTGTGAAGATAATACAACTTGACCTCTTTTCTTGGTGGATTTTTTTACCCGAAAGGGTTTTCTCCACGTTAAACACTTATGTTATGTGCTTCATTCTGCTTCTGATATATTTATGTATTATGGGTTTATGTTTTGTTACAATCTCCATTGTTAATAACACACAGTTAAATATTGCTAAAATTTATCTTGAATCAGATTTCCATTGAAGTAGTGTTGCTTTCATTTCTAACATTTGGTATCAAAGCCTGGCTAGCTTTGACTCTTGGGTGGTAGTGTGGAATTTGTAGCTGCAGTGGCAGATTTGGTTATGTTTGTTTTGCAGATCTTGTGTTTTTATTATGGTTGCATCCACTGTTGCATCAACCTCTTGATTGGACATTGAGAAGTTCAACGGAATGGGGTATTGATGCAGAGGCATCCACACTAAAACCTGACATACAACATGTATGTCCATGCATTACTAATTATGCACCCAAATCTAAAGCCTATAAGCATCATCATATTTTCTCTGCCGACCGATATCCTCCTGCAGATAAACCTTCGACCTTTCGCCTATCAGCAACATCATCATATCCGACGAACATAATTATCCTCCTTATGATCACTATTCACCTTACCGCCAAACTCTATCTGTAGCATCATGATGTTTGGCATCATCTACACCTTTTATCAGTAGGATGTAAAATATCAGGTTCCTCCCATATATCCTAATGATGACAACCTCATGCACCTCTCCACTGATGCTTACGTCATCCCGATATCTGACCCACTTACATAAACATCATCAAGATATAACTTATCGAGTCATATTTGAAACATCCTAATGACGATGTCCCCCTTTATACATACGACGAATATTCCACCGAATATTCCTTCCACGATCCACCTAGTGTTAATTCCTTATCGCCAAGACATGAACTGTCGACGAACACTTTGCAATTGTCACCCCAATGCGCATTTACCTTATGTGATCTATTGCATCATATTCATAAATTATCTCCGTCAGACGGATACTCACAACTTGATACACATATGCAACATCCACAACATACATAACCCGATGTCCACTATCGGGATATACATTGGCTGATGCCTGATGTAACTACAGGATATACGCAGAAATATCCTGATGATGCAGATGCGACAAATACACCGATCTTAGTGGATTTTCACCGTTTTGATCCACTAAACTTCCTGGGGTGACCTGATCCGCTTCCCAGATGATCTTCCAGACTCTAACAATCAGCACGACCTAGCACATACCCATGCTAGGGTTCTTCAACATCTCTGGCCTGTGATCCTGTGAACATGCATGCGAACAAACAAAAAATGCAAACTAAACCCTAAACTACTGTACATGGCCATTCCACCGATTCTATGAATCAACCGGTGGAATGGATAATCGAACCCATCCGGCCAATCAACGCAACAGATCGATTACACAGTAAAATTGAATAGGATCTCTTATTTCTCTAGCAGAATGGTGATTACAATTGCTCTGTTTCTCAATGCAACTGACTGATTCCAGCTACTACAAAACCTAGATGCTTCATCCATCAAATCCCAGGGTATTTATCTAGTTACCACTGGTAGTACAGACTTGTCTCCAAGCGGCTGGGAGACCCAACCGATCTAACAAACTAAACAGCTGTCCAAACAAACTATCTAAAAATAGTAAAGCTAACAAACTAAACAGCTGTCCAAACAAACTATCTAAAAATAGTAAAGCATGGTCAACTTAGACCTTATTACATGCATTGGTCTTATAAGACCTTCTTGGAAACATCAACAAGACTTAAAACTAATTAACTGCCTTATGGAGGCCACTGTAAGGTAGGTGCTCCTGCACCGTACTCCCCAACAGAAAAAGAACTCATGTCCCATGAGTTAGGTTGTGGAAGAATTCCACCTTTACACTTTGCCATCTCAGTGTTCTGAACTACTCCAACTTTAGCCTCTGCTGTCTCTTGGCTGCTCCAAGATTTCTAAATTGTAACTTGCTGTCTTGCAAGTAAACCCTCATGCCTGTCAATGTAGGCTCTTCTCACACATACCCTGTGTTTGTCAGGTTATCTTACCAGCACCTATGTCTGAATACCTGGTTGAATGACCTTAGTAATTGCCTCTTGAACTTCTGCAATGTTCAAATCTGTCTTTCTATTAACCTTTATAGGACAAACAATAGTCCCAACTATGACAACATCCTTGTCATTCCACCCAACTGGTTGCTGTTTGCAAACCTGTTTCTGAACCTGCTGCTGACCTCTGTTAGTCAAAAATGAAACTATCTGCAAACTGTTGTCCTTAACAACTTCTTTCCCTGCAATGTCCTCAACTACCTTTATGCCTGCCGCTGTAGGCATCTGCACAAATTCCTTCTTTCCTACTAAAATGATTTTTGCTGCCTTCTGTGCTACAGCTTCTTCCTGTAATGGCATCAACATAATAGTTTTCCCATCTTTCTTGATGGTGTAGGTATTTGCATACCCATCATACACTACCCTCCTATCAAATTGCCATGGCCTACCCAACAGTAGGTGACAACATTCCATGGGCAATATGTCACACAAAACTCTATCATGATATGCTCCAATCTGAAAATCAGCGTATGCCTGTTCATATACAAAAAGTGATTGCCTATCACTCACCCAAGATGCCTTGTAAGGGTGTTGGTGTGGAATCCTTTCCAAATTCAATTTATCCACCATTTCCTGAGATATCATATTGTCTGTTGAACTAGTATCAATGACAACCTTACATATTTTACCTTTGCTCTTGCATGTGGTCTTGAAAAGAGCTCTTATTTGCATCATATCCTTTGATATCTGCAAACAAGTTCTCCTTAGCATCAATGCTTCTCCCTCCTCAGGATATCCATAATTGTCAGGAGGTCTATCTCCTTGATAAGTGTTTGAACTTTGCACACTTTCCTCTACTTTCTCTTCTTGTACAAGTTGTACTCTCTTGTCATTCGTTCTATCATCTCTGGATGATGAACCTTGTCTTTCTGGACATTTAAAAAATCAGTGACCAAACTCACCACAAGTGTAACACTTTCCTGAAAATGTAGTAGAACCTCTACCACCTCCAAATCTGCCTCTAGTACCCTTCCAGCCACCTCTGAAATTAGACTGTTCCTGTCCTTTACCAGTGTCTTCTTGACCCTCATTGGTTTGCCTTGTTGTAGGGGTTGATCCTCTTCCCCTTACATTGCTGCCTCTTCCTCTCATGGACTTATCCTGTATTCTATTCATCTTTTCTTCAATCCTGATTGCCATTTGATAACAATCCTCCACACTCTTAGGGTTAGCTAAAACTAACTCATCCTGTATGTTCAATCTCAAGCCAGCCAAATATTTGGCAACCTTTTCAACCTCATTCTCATGATGACCAGATCTCATACTCAATTTATAAAACACCTCAGTGTATGCCTTCACATCCATTTCCTTCTGCCTTAAAAATTGTAGCTTCTTAAACATCTGAATTTCATAATCCTTGGGCAAGAATTTACCTTTGATCCTTGCTACCATCTTATCCCATGAAGTGATCTTTGACTTTCCTTGTTTCCTTCTCTCGGATTGTACATAATCCCACCATACCAAAGTATGACCTCCTAACTTGGTCTTTGCAATCTTTACCTTCTGATCCTCAGCAACATCTTCACATTCAAAGTGATTATCAAGTGCAGCAATCCAATCCAGTAACTCATCTTCAGCCAAACTTCCATTATACTTTGAAACATCAACCTTTACCTTAGGTTTCTCACTCTGCACTACCTTTAATAGTTTTGCAAATCTCTGGTCTTCAGCATTCAGATCTTCAGCTACCTCTTCATACTCTTCAACGTCATCTTCATCTTCTTCTGATTCACTGTCTTCCACTTCCCTCTTTTTGTTCTTCTCTAGGGCTACAAGCCTGGCTTGAAGTGCTTCAGCAAGCTCCTTCATCTTTCTCATCTCTCTGGCATGTTTTTCCTTCATCTCTTGCAACTCCCTTGTAGTACCATTACCTTTCGGAGGCATTTTGTCAACCTCTCACTTCTCTACCTCTGTCTTCTCAGTGACAGAATCAACACACAAATAGCCCAGACCTTTTGCTGAGCTCTGATACCACTATGATGCAGAGGCATCCACACTAAAACCTAACATATAGCATGTATGTCCATGCATTACTAATTATGCACCCAAATCTAAAGCCTGTCAGCATCATCATATTTTCTCTGTCGACCGATATCCTCCTGCAGACAAACCTTCGACCTTTCGCCTATCAGCAGCATCATCATATCCGACGAACATAATTATCCTCCTGACAATCACTATTCACCTTACCACCAAACTCTATCTGCAGCATCATGATGTTCGGCATCATCTACACCTTTTATCAGTGGGATGTAAAATATTAGGTTCCTCCCATATATCCTAATGACGACAACCTCATGCACCTCTCCACTGATGCTTACGTCACCCTGATATCTGACCCACTTACATAAACATCATCAGGATATAACTTATCGGGTCATATTTGAAACATCCTGATGATGATGTCCCCCTTTATACACACGATGAATATTCTGCCAAATATTCCTTCTGCGATCCACCTAGTGTTAATTCCCTATTGCCAAGACATGAACTGTTGGCGAACAATTTGCAATTGTCACCCCGATGCGCATTTACCTTATGCGATCTACTGTATCATATTCATAAATTATCTCCATTAGACGGATACTCACAACCCAATACACATATGCAACATCCACAACATACATAACCCGACGTCCACTATCGGGATATACATTGGCTGATGCCTGATGTAACTACAGGATATACGTAGAAATATCCTGATGATGCAGATGCAACGAATACACTGATCTTAGCGAATTTTCATTGTTCTAATCTGCCAAACTTCCTGGGGTGACCCGATCCGCTTCCTGGATGATCTTCCAAACTCTAACAATCAGCACGACCTAGCACATACCCATGCTAGGGTTCTTCAACATCTCTGGCCTATGGTCCTACGAACATGCATGCGAACAAACAGAAAATGCAAACTAAACCCTAAACTACTGTACACGGCCATTCCACCGATTCTACGAATCAACCGGTCGAATGGATAATCGAACCCATCCGGCCAATCAATGCAACAGATCGATTACACAATAAAATCAAACAGGATCTCTTATTTCTCTAGCAGAATGGTGATTACAATTGCTCTGTTTCTCAATGCAACTGACTGATTCCAGCTACTACAAAACCTAGATGCTTCATCCATCAAATCCTAGGGTATGTATCTAGTTACCACTGGTAGTACAGACTTGTCTCCAAGTGGCTAGGAGACCCAACCGATCTAACAAACTAAACAGCTGTCCAAACAAACTATCTAAAAATAGTAAAGCTAACAAAATAAACAGTTGTCCAAACAAACTATCTAAAAATAGTAAAGCATGGTCAACTCATACCTTATTACATGCATTGGTCTTATAAGACCTTCTTGGAAACATCAACAAGACTTAAAACTAATTAACTGCCTCATGGAGGCCACTATAAGGTAGGTGCTCCTGCACCAGGTATGAGTTACAGAAGCTAACAATGGAAGATTTGTTGGAAGAAAGAAACTAACGGTTAGCTATTCAAAAAGAGAAGAAACCTGATGATTTCTCTCAAGATGAGTGGGATAGATTGCATAAGAAGGCACGGGGAACCATCCGGTCGTGTCTTCCAAACTCTGTTATATTGAATGTTGCAAAGGAAGAGACTGCATACAAGTTGTGGAAATGGTTGGGTGTGATCTATCAAGCCAAGAGTATGGTAAATAAACTTTATTTAAAAAGTAAAATTATTTTCCATGAAAATGTGAGAAGGTGAATCAGTTGTAGAGCATTTAAATTCTTTCAATTTGTTAGTGAGTCAACTTGATTCAGTAGATGTTGAGGTTAGTGAGGAAGATAAATGTATCTTACTTCTTTGTTCTTTACCTGAGTCTTGGGAGAATGTTATCCTGTTATCACTTCTAACCTTGTGGATCTGAAGTTGGATGCTCTTGTTTTAGTGCTACTGTCACAAGAATTGAGGAAGAAGAGTTCAGATAGTTCAGGGGATGCTCTCAGTGTCAGGGGAAGGTCTAAGAAAAGAGGACCTAAAGGAGATCACAAAGGGGCTAAGGATAAGTCCAAGGGCCCATCTAAGACTCCTGGTAAAAAGAATAAAGTGTTGGAACTGCAATAAAAGGGGACATGTGAAGAACGAGTGCAGAAACCCCAAGAAACAGTGAGAGAGTGCTTCAGATAAGTCCTCAAATGCAGGTGAAGAAGTTTTACTTTCTGCATGGAATTTTGTTTCTAATGATCACTGGTTGGTTGACTCGGGATGCTCATTTCATATGACCCCGCATAAGGAATGGTTCTCCTCATATGAAGAATATGATGGAGGTAATATCTACCTTGGTGACAACTCTTCATATCCGATTGTCAGGAAAGGAAAGGTATTATTGTGTTTCAGTGATGGGAGGATTAAAACCCTCCTTGGTGTTTTGCATGTTCCTGGATTAGCTAGAAATCTGATTTTAGTTTCCAAGTTGAATGATTTGGGAATGCATGTGACATTTGACAAGCATGGCTACAAATTGGTGAGAGGGAACTTGGTGGTAGTGGAAGGGAAGAGATTAGGGAACTTGTTTAAGCTTGAAGACACTACAGTTTATAATGCCTCCTATGTATCTGAGGCTAATACTGAAAATGCATGTATGTTGTGGCACCGTAGATTGGGCCACACAAGCAATAATGTATTAAAAACTATTAAGAATAAAAAATTGTTGGATGGTTTCTCCTATTATGATGAACACTTTGATTTTTGTGAGCATTGTGTGTTTGGTAAACAAAACAAAAAATCATTTCCTTCAGGAAGCAATAGAGCAAAAGAGAAATTAGAGATTATTCAAACGGATATGTTTAGACCTATGGACAATGAATCTATTGGAAAATCTCATTATTTTGTCACCTTCATTGATGATGAATCTAGATTTACATGGATTTATTTTATGAAGCATAAATCTGAAGTTTTCACTAAGTTTAAGGAATTCAAAGTCTTAGTAGAGAACCAATCAGGTTTAAAGATAAAAATATTAAGATCTGACAATGGAGGGGAATATTGTTCTAAGGAATTTGATGAGTTTTGCAAGCATGCAGGTATAATCAGACAAAAGACAACTCTGTATACACCACAACAGAATGGTGTTGCAGAAAGGATGAACTGAACAATTATGGAAAGGGCCAGAAGTATGCTTAGTGATGCACAGTTGGATAAATACTTTTGGGCAGAGGCTGTGTGTACTGCTTGCTACTTGATAAATAGATCTCCTTGTAAGGCTCTTGATTCGACACCTTATGAAGTGTGGATAGGTAAGAAACCTTTTATTTCACATTTAAGGGTTTTTGGTTGTGAGGCTTTTGTTCATGTGCCTAAGGAAAAGCAATCTAAGTTAGATCCAAAGGCTGAAAAGTGTACATTCATTGGATATGGTGATAATGTGAAAGGTTATAAGCTTTGGAATACACTAACCTGCAAGATTATCTTTTTTAGAGATGTTATTTTCAGGGAACTGTTGGTCATGATGTTAGTCATAAACAAGCATAGAATAAAAGTACACATTAACCTTTATTCATCTTGAAAAATACTGTGAATTCGAGGAATTCGGTATCCCAAGTCTTCGGTGATTAGGTCTTAATCGTCTGACATTACTCAGAGGTTAATGTGCATCGCTGTTTCCATTTTGGGGCCTTATGTGAAATTGTGCCATCATCATGACATTCCTGCAGAAATTCCTTACAGAGAAGTCATATTATGTAGTTATTAGATGAAAAGATGTAGAAATACCTCAATCTTTGCATGATATTTTCAATTGTGCATGCTTTGCATTCAAATATGCTAAATATGTGCGATTACCTACGAGATGTCTGCATATTTGCGTTATTTGCTTAGGATTATCAGTTATTTGCAATTGTGATAATGAAATGTTCTGAAATTGAAAGAAATTAAAAGAATACTACAATTTAAAGTTGAATCTTCAGCTATTGATCCACATACATACTAGATACTGTCATGATGAGAAGAAATCAAACCATATGTTCACCAGGATGTTCCACAGCTAGATACAGTTGATGCAAACTTCAGAGGATGATGAATGAAAACAATACATGCAACATGATGAGCACTCCAAGGGACGCAGCAAATCAAAGCACATATCCAGAATTCAGACACAGATTACTCAAGATTTATGAAGATGTGTAATCGAAATACTCTTCTCTTTCATTAAGTATGCAAAAGACATGTACATATGCAATAACTTTGAAATAAGCCCTGAATATTTCAGCAAACAGATTTCAATTAAGTTTTGAATGTTTCAACAAGGCATTCCACCACCTTTTATAGAATAAGGTGAGGAATCCGTTACAAAAGATCTACGATCTAGATTCATCAATACATATCTACGGTCCTGATTCATTTGATTTTGTAAATCTTTACAAAAATGGCACAAGTTGCCAACTGGCTGCTATCTATACTACTTATGTTAGTATCCCCCTTCATGATGTATCTTCATCATGCTCTTCAGCTGATTCATGTGGGTCATCATCATGTGCTTCACTCTCCGAACTTTCACTATCCTGATGATGACGTGGCTACATATGGGGCTGCATACTACTGCGGACCTGCTCATATGAATGCACAACTTGATCTATCCCTCTGCCATCTTGAGTCTTTGCCTTTATAATGGCATGCTTATGTGCTTCATATTTATCTCTGCTGTTGTCCAGCTTATTTTTCCTGTCCTGCAATGTCTCTTTGTATTTATCCATCTGAACCTTGATCCTCATTATTTTATTTATTAATTCCTCTGTCAAAGGGACAGGTGGACCATCTGTCTCTGCTTGGAAGTTGCTGTGTACAGCTTTGATGGCAGACTCTTCATCCTGATTCTCTATTTTTCCTTCCACCTTACCTTCCAAAGCCTCCAGTATCACTGCCTCTTGAGCCATTAAATCTTGCAGCCTCATGCTGATATCCCTCAGCTTATTATTACACCTTTTGAGGACTGCGCACTCAAACTGAGTGTCTTTATACCAAATATCAATTAATAATGCTGTATTATTATTCAGTACCTGCTTACTAATAAGTAGCTGTGGATTTATATTTCTTATTTCCCCTAATAGGGCCAGGACTCTCTCCAGCTTGTAAGACCTCTTTCCGGTTTGCATCTGCAATCTATCTACTTTGGCCTTAGAGTCACTTAGGGTGCTCCACCTCTTCAAAGAGGCCTTCACTATTTCAACAGCATCATCCAATGTGGATGACATCCATCTCCTTATTACGGACACTTCATGCTTCATGAGGTCCAATTTATTTACCTCCTCCTGAGAAATGGCAGTCAATGGGACTGCATGTTTAGTTGCAGTATCATCAGGATTGGTCAGCCCTTTGATATAGGCGTGCAACTGAGCAATGTGCTCTTTATGTTGCTTATTTTTCTCCTTCTCTCTCTTCACTTTCTGAATTAAAGAGTCAATAATATCTTTGCCCTCCTGACCTTCTTGGTCCTCATTGGCAAAGCCCAAATCTACTGTACTAATCTAAAATTCATCGACGGTGATTTTACCTTTTTCCTTCTCCACCGCAGGTATGGCAATTTGCGCGGTCCTTCTCCCTATTGCCGGATCTCTCTTGATGGCCGAAGTCATTCTGGCCTTCCTCCTTGGCTTTATTATGTCCGCAGAGAACAGGGTGGAGACGTCGAATTCCTGAATTTCAATCTCTTCCTCAGCACCTACCTCCTTTGCCAACCACGGAGGCACCTGATCATGTTTCTCAACATCATCCTGATGTTCACCTATATCTCCCGTTTCTGTCAACAAATGTTGTGGAGATGGCGACTTCCTCAGTTCTTCTTCTTGATGTTCCTTTTGTGGTTGATCTTGCGGTACCTCCTCCTGTTGAGGGATTTCCTTCTCCAGAGGAGCATCTTCATGCTGAGGGGAACCTTGTGGTGCATCTATGTGCTGTGGGGAACCCTGTGGCATAGCTATGTGCTGTGGGGAACCCTGTGGTGTAGCTATGTGCTGATCATGATGATCATGACCCGCCTCTGCCATTATTTCATCTGTTCCCACTTCTTCTTCTTCTTGTGGTTTATCCACTGCACCAAATATTGGGGACTCTGCCTGATGTGGTGGAGATTGCTCTGCAACTACTACTTCTTCTGAGCCTACACCACCCTCCTCTTGTACTTTGGTAGCTAGGTCCTCTAATGTTTCTTTTTCACCAGCCCTCGCCTCCTGAACCTCTACTATAGCAGGTTCCTTCGTTGTATCCTGTGGACTTTGTTGGCTGGTTTCAAGAGCATGGCCTTCTGTCTCTGCCATCTCCATCTCTTCTGTTAGGTCACCCTTATCAGGTGATCCTGCTGGCTATTCAGGACTTGCATCTTGCTTCTCTGTCAGATCCACCACTACAGGACTGGTCACCTCTGTGATTAATGTGTCTAGCCCTATTTCCTGAGCTATTTGCTCTGGGCTCTTTTCTTGCTCCTCTTCTGCTTGTTTCATCTCCTCAAGCACTATTTGAACCGTTGGAGGCTTGTGAGGAGTCACACTTACATCAGCAACAAGTGTTTCCATTTCTTGTGCAGCCACATCCTGCACCACCTCATCATCAGACAAGTTTATTGTCTCGTCTAGCGAGACATGCCCTTCTGCTTGTGTCTAGGAGGTCTCTTTCAACTGCTCCTCAGCAAGTTCAGTTTTGAACTTGACAATGGTAGGAAGTGGAACATTGTGTTGCAGTTCCTTATGCACTTCACTACCCTCCCCTTGTGATGAAGTAAGGGGTTGGCTTATTCCACCTCTCATGGAGGTCCTTTGTTTCTTTGGTGGGGAAGACACCATCACCTGCGGAGCTCTCCTCTTCCTTCTTATTATCAATGGAGTCTCCTCCTCCTCCGGCTCTTCTTCTATGAGGGTGCCTTCTACCCCTGGTTGTTTAGAAGACTGACCCACCTCTTGGGTCTCAATGATTCCAGCCTCTGCTGTCTTACTTTTCTTGGGCCTGTCCTTTTCTGGAGGGGATGCTGATTTAGATCCTGACCCTATGGCCTGCTCAGCTGTAAACACTACTCTTTCAATTATAATCCCCTTTGGTCCCTATTCCACCTTCTTGCCCCTTGGGGGTCTTTTACTCTGCTGTTGTGGTGGAGGGACCCTATCTCCCTTGGTCTTCCTTTTCTCCAGCAAGAAGTCATCATATTCATCTGCAGGGATATCCTGCCCCTTCTTCTTGTTGTCCACCGTAATGGTAACACCCTTTTTCTTCAATGCCTCTACTTGTTCATCAACCCAAGCTTGGGTTAGGCGTAGGGTCCTGGCAATGAATGGGTCCAAGGATATATCCTCCTGCATAGTGAGGTCAGGTGCAGAGATGGTGTCGTTATATATCTTTTTCTCCTCATATTCGTCTACCATGGTCCTGCCATCATCCTTCTTTAATTGTTGAGGAAGGGAGATGCAATCAAACGTTCTGACTCGGTTCAGAGTTAACCTCTGATACCTCCTCCTCCTGGCTTCTGCCTCATCCTCGCAGTCAGCCCAAAAATCCTCTAGGTGCCTCTGGTGAACAGGCTTTCCTAGCACCTTCTATATTTTGCCATAAGGATCATATGGTCTGGTTATTGGAAAGGGCTGCAAGTTCATCTTATTCAAGGTGACCATCACCTTCTTGATGTTATCAGAGTCAGGGCACATATAATTGCCAATGCTGACTGGGAACAAAATTGGTGGCAGCTTCTTGGCATCCTTGTACATCTGGATCATGGTGGAACCCTGCCTGATGAATTCCATTAATACCACAGCGTCTGTAGGATACCTTGGCAGCATCAGGGGATGTCCCTCGAAACCTTCAACCCTGATGTAGGAAAAGGTTGCGAATTGTATGTACCAGGCCCCATGCCTGTAGACTACCTCTTGAGCTTCCAAGCTCAATCTTTTTGTTCTGTCTTCTTCCATGGTCCTTACCAGATGCATAGAGAATGCATCATTGACCAGTTTGTAATCTTTTAAGTAGTTGGTTCTTTGCAGCTGAGGATGATGATCCCAGATATATGCCGCATTTGTGCCTATGAGCTTCCCATCTATAACTAAGGCATCAAAAGTGCCTCTATATGCACAAGAATAGACAATATACGAGGACATGAAAAAAGCACAATTAGAACCTCCCAGGTTCATCAATTGCTCATGCAGAGCATCACTTATAATTTGCCCCCACAGTGGCTTGGTGTCTGAATACAGACACATCATTATTATCCCGTACACCCAGTCTCTGAAACTACCAGTATCAGGTTGGCCAGTAACCTTGTTCAGGAGTGCGATCATGTACTGATACTCCTCATTGAAATCATATTTGAACAGGTGCACAGGAAGCTTGGCAGCTGCGTTATAGGTGTTGTTTTCAGCCCGCCACGGATACATGTTCTTCCTGGTTGATTTCTTATTGGCCTCGTACTCCCTCTCAGACTTCTTCAAGTCCACGCTTTTGACCTTACTTCCCAGTGGCAATCTAAATGTCTGGGAGAGACCCTTGATGGAGAGGTCTGCATATATCCTCCCATGCTTCACCACCTGCCTGGTTTGAGGGTTGTAATTCCGGGCACACTCAATGACGAGCTCTGGAGATTCCATGGAGTAGGGAAAACCGGTGGCATTCCACAATCCAGATATGAACACTGCGTCTAGCACAGGACTCTTATCATGCCCATTATTTATCTTGGCTGACCAGGCTTCCAAATTAGTGCTTCCCTGATGGGTGTCTGTGATTGTTCCGTATTTAAACAAGACCCCCCTCTAAGTAGAAAACATGGGCTTGCTGAACTCTTCCTGACATTTGACTAATCGCTTCTCAGCCATGAGTACCTACAATTAACGACAATCCTATCTCATAACAAGGTACATAAATGCATGCATATTGCAGTCGAATTTATAAATCATTATGCCTACCGCATGAATTCCAATCATTACTTGACCATACAGGTGCATAAACCAGAACTTACATCATCGCACCAGAATAGAAACAATATGATGAGGGCTTTATTCACTTACCTGGTTATGCAGATTCACTTTATACCAGTAGAGTGCCGAGACGTTCTTAATTCAGCTGGTGATCACCTCTCCTTTCTGCCTGTGAGCTTGAATCGCGCAAAGGTAGCTGGTATGCAGATATGGAAGCTGGTGCTCTGTAAAACAAGTTTATCATAAGGTAAATGTGAAAATGGCGGTTGAATTGCCTTTTAACCTCGCATTTAGGGTGCATTTAGGGCAACTCTGACAGATTAGATCATGTTCTCTGCTTATTCGTGCGAAAAATGCAGGATCTCGCCAGGTGTTTCATTGGGTTCCGGGGTCGGCGGGAACCATCTACCATGGCTGCGCGCATAAAATGATAATGGCGGCAATGGGAGCGGGAGAATATCCCTTTGACAGGATATTATGAGGGCAGGATGATATTCACAAATATCGGGTTGAGTTTCAATATCATCCTCCCTCGTGTTGTCATTGTTATCGCGACAAGATTCGGGTGACAAAAGCACCTTTATTTCTACGTAGTACATCAAGAGGATATTTCAGTGTATCAGGTGATGTTTCAAAATATGATGATGATGAGACAAACTTACATCTCTCTCTCTTTCAGAATATCAGGATGATGTCATCCTGATATTCGCTCTTCGTATCGGAAGTGCATCATGACGTCATCATCATACTAGGCTAACATGATCATGTCTTAGATAAAATCCTGCGGCAATGTAAATGTGATGATGATGTCATCAGGATGTATGTTCATCCATTTATCGTATTAGGATGATGTCATCAGGATATTTGCTAAGGGTGATATTTGCATCAGGAGGATATAAAGACACATCGGGTTATATGCGAAGTATGATGCTCGCGATAGATAAAACTGTTTGACGGGAAGAGTTTGCTACCATTTAAAGCTGACGTCCGGATATTTGAACCGCATGACATATTGGGGGGGAGTGTTTCAAATATGATGATGAACCTCAACAATATGACCTTCCCCTTATGAATATCAGGTTTGACCGAAACTTTGACTGTTCATAACTTTTATATCCTGACGAATATCAAGGTGATGTAAAAGGCAAACCCGCCTAAATTTCAATGCTCTTTCAAAATATAAGGTCACAGAGATGAAAATATGAACTTTCACAAACTAACCTCATGGTGACCTACTAGATCATGATCTTGCAGGATGATGTGCTCGACTTACTTTTACCAAACCGCCTAGAAACAGACGCACAAACCAAACCAAAATTGGGTCCCTGTTTTGCCAAGTCAAAATGGGGCGTGTTGTGTAACCACACAATAACTTGCCACCAAAGAAAACAAACAAATTCCAATGATTCAAGTGATGTAATCACATTTACATATAGTATTCTAATTCCACATAAGCATAAGTATCATGATCCTATGAATGATAAAGTTTCATCATGGTAACAATGCTAACAAAGGATCAGGTGTGTGCATATGATTAATTATCCTCATCTTGAAAGCAAGTTGAAGACATAAGTAACTGGTGTTAAACTACATAGTTGGGGATCATCCCTCATAGCCGACCTGGATAGAGCCTTGCTGCCAGCAGGTGTCTATAGCCCCGGCAAAGTTATCTATACAATCTCCCTAAATAGAGCCCCATTGCCAGTAGGTGTCTATAGCCCCGGTAGAGTTACTTAGATGGCCTAATTTTATTTCTGTTCTAATTTTCTCTTTAAAATTTGTATTTGATATCATCATGTTAGCTTATTTGTACAAGGTACAGTCACTTGCAGCTTTAGGTTGGAGATTGTATTGGTAGCAAAGGAGTCCCTTTAGATTTTTCACTTAACACCTATACTTGTGTGTTCAACAAACCCAAGGCTGTTAGGTGTTTCATTGTGATTGATTCACTTTGATAAAGAAAAGGCATCCTGATGAAAAGATATCACAGACCTGATCATAAACACTTCTTACAATGAATCATAACCTATGTCTAAATGTGATCTCATTACTTGAATCTTAACAATTTAGTTATTTTCTGGGGTGATGAAGTGCACAATCCTGACTTACCAGAACAAGGCCCCAACCAACACAATGAAACAGGCAAAACAGACACACTGTACAAACAACTATACAAATATACAATATGATACACATGACTGTTATGAAGTCATTCAGGCCTCAAAATAATGTTTGAGGAATTGTCCATTGACTGGCAATGGGACGTCCTCACCTGTCAGATATTTAAGCCTATAAGTACTGTCTCCTAGTATCTCAGAAATTTGAAAGGGACCTATCCATAATCTATCAAACTTACCATGGTCACCTTTCTTTTCATGGGCCTTATCCCACATCAGGACCAAATCGGATATCCTGAAAGCTTTAATTCTGGCTCTCTTGTCAAACCAGCATTTGACGACAGCCTGATGTTTTGCAAATTGATCAATTGCTTGACTCCTTTTTTCTTCCAGGTGCATCAACTGAAGCAACCTGACTTCTTGTCTATTGTCTATGCCTAGGTATTCTTGGGCAAACTGTAGGGTAGGAATTTTTAAGTTTACAGGGAGGATTGGATCCACTCCATATACTAGTTGGAAAGGTGAGTTTCCTAATGTAGTTTTTATTCTAGTTCTGTCCACCTATAAGGCATACTTTAGGAATGAGTTCCATTCCCTGGGGTTCTTCTCTATCAATTTTCTTATGATACTCAATAAATTCTTGTTGGTGGATTCTGCTAAACCATTCCCTTGAGGGTAATAATTAGATGAGAACTTAAGTATAATCCCATGGTCAAAAGCCCAACCAGATAACTTGGTGGAAATGAAGGCGGACCCCTTATCACTTACCAATGCATAAGGAGTTCCATACCTGGTGACAATGTTGCTCTCCAGAAATTTAATGACATCATCTGCAGTACAAGTTTTACTGCTAACAGCCTCAGTCCATCTAGTACAATAATTAGTAATTGTTAAAACATACCTATGCCCTGAGGAAGCCGGGGGATTGATTGGTCCTATGAAGTCCATGCCCCACTGTGCAAATGGGCGCTCTTCCATTATTGGCTGCAAGGGTTGTGCAGCATACTTCTCTCTGTTGGCAGCAACCTGGCAAACATGACAACATTTAACATGATCAGCCGTATCTTTAAAAATTGTAGGCCAGTAATATCCTGCTTGGAGGATTGCATGTGTTGTGGCCAACGCTGATCCATGTGCCGTTCCAAACTTATCATGTAATTCTGTCAGGACCCTACTTGCTTCTGGCTTCTCTAAGCATCTAAGGTATATTCCTTCATAATTCTTCTTGAACAAGGTTCCTCCCTTCATCATATACTTTTGGGATCTTATCTTTAAGGCTCTTCTCTGTGAGGCCTGCATCCTTGATGGACATCTTCTAGTAATCAGGATGTGCCTGATATTTGAATACCACTCTTTGTTATCTTTCTCATTGATCACATATTGCTGACTAGTGATGTTTGGATCAATCTCAGATATCATCTGGCTCAGAGCTTGTCCTCTTACCAGCTTCATTGGTGTAATTTCCATGTCATACTCTTGTAATATAGTAATCCATTTAGCTCTTTTCTCACCAGGCTCACTTTGCATCAGCAGCATCTTTACTGCTGCATCAGGCACCACAACAATCACTTTGCTTCTGAGTATGTAATGTCTGAATTTCTTTACTACCTTGACTAATGCAAGTGCCTGTCTCTCAACATCTACATATCTCAACTCAGCATCCCTGAAAGGACAGCTCATGAAAGCAATTGGTTTCTCTTCTTTCTCTTCATTTCTTTGAGTTAACACTGCTGCAGAGGTATGCTCTGAAGCGAATGAATAGATGTAGAAATCTTTGGTGTAGTCTAGACTAATGAGGACAGGAGCATCTAAAATGGCCTTTTTTATATCTTCAAATGCAGTCCGGGCTTCTGGTGTCCATTCAATTTGTGCATCTTTTTTCAACATAGCATTTAAAGGTTTGACAATCTCAGCAAAGCTAGTGATGAACTTCCTCACAAAGTTTATCTTACCAAAGTAAGACTTGAGTTCCTTTTTGCTTCCTGGAAGTTGTAACTTCATAATAGATTCCACCCTGTCAGGATCAATGATAATTCCATCCTCTGTGATCAGGTGGCCTAGTAATTTTCCTGTTGTGACTCCAAATATGCACTTCTTGGGATTTAAAGATATTCCATATTCTTCACATTTCTTCAATACACTTCTAAGATCAGCAACATGATTTCTCCTTTCCTTGGAGAATACCGTCAAGTCATCCATGTAGATGACTATACACTTTCCTATTAAACCTCTGAAAGCTATGTCCATTGCTCGCTGGAATGTAGCTCCAGCATTTATGAGTCCGAAGGGCATAGGTCTATATGCAAATATCCCCCACTTTGTGGTGAAGGCAGTTTTCAATCTGTCAATTTTGTCAACCATTACTTGGTTGTATCCTGAAAAGCCGTCCAAGAAGGACATCATCTTGGCTCCATTTACAATCTACAGAACTTCATCTAGTGAGGGTAAAGGATAATTATCCTTTTCTGATGCTCTGTTCAGGTTTCTGAAATCTACACATAACCTGATGTCTCCATTCTTCTTTCTGACCGGCACCAGATTAGCCACCCAAGTGGAGTGCCTGACAGGCAATATTATCCTGGCATTTAACAATTTCTTAACTTCCTCAAGAATTATTGGTTCAAGCAAGGCATTAACTGGTCTCTACTTCTGTCTGAAAGGTTTTGCATCTGGCTTGAGAGGTATAGTATGAGTTATGATAGAGGTGTCATATGTCTTCAGCTCATCATAAGTCCATGCAATTACATGTATGTAATCCTTGAGGGCCTGATTTATTCCTTCTAACTCTTCTGGTGTGCAAACTTTACCCAACAAGATGTTTTTCTTATCATCAGCTTGTCCAATATTCACTTGTGAATATTGACCTCCATCTGCTTTGGGCAAATCTTTATGTTTAAGCATATTATCCAAATCAAAGGCTCTTTCCAACTCAATCATACCTTTGGGGATCCTGTTGCTAGGCAACTCTAATATCTCATCCTCTTCCCAGACATGATCCTCCATACCATTCTCATCTATGATCTGAGCCTCAAATATGTCTCTATTTGAAATGAAGTTCAGAATGTGTTGATCATCATCAAACACCTGGAGATTAGTCACGTTGTCAGGTATTGATGGCACTGACACCAGTTCTACTGAAAATCTTTTTAGACCAAATATAGACAGTGGCTCCAATGTACTGGCAGCTTGAGCTAGCGCATCTACCCTATGGTTTTGTTCTCTTGGTACATGAGTGATATTAAAGGCGTCAAAGTCCTCCATCAGGTCCCACACACGATGCCTGTAATTTGATAGTTTTCTGTAGTTACAGGAATAAATTCCTCTTACTTGCTTCACAACTAGTTCTAAATCTCCAAAGACATGCAGAATCTTTACTTTCCTCTTATGAGCCAACAACATTCCATGAATCAAGGCCTCATACTCTGCTACATTGTTAGTACAGGGGAACTGTAATCTATAGGCTGCCAGATAGGATTTCCCAGTTGGATCAATCAGGTCTATTCCTACCCCAGCTCCTTGCTTAGATTTGGATCCATCAAACCTCAGGATCCAAGGTTTATCTTCAGCAGGACATTTAACAGACCTTTCTTTTCCCTTCGCAGCTCTGGCTGCTGCTCCGCCTGATATTTATTTTATCTTAGGGACATCATCGTCCTTAAGTTCCTTCTTTCCTTTTTCTTGTGAGCCTGAGGGCTTTTCTATTTTTTTTTTCGTTTCAGCAGGAGGATGATCTTCTGAATCTGCAGCTGCATGCTTTTTCAAGATGTGTAAACATAGTGAGCAAGTTGTTTCTGAGTGAGGTGCCTCATGCAGCCTACACCAATTTTTAATTAAGACCTCCCGAGGAGATTTATGCTGCCGTATCACCTTCTCTATTTCCTTTTCCAAAAATTCTTCGAACTTCGTCAGGTCACTACCTTTGTCTTCATCAGACAATTCATAATCTGGTTCCATAAAGCAGTCACTCCCTGGGGTAATCTTTTCTTTCATTTCATTATTTACTTGGAGAGAGACTAAAATTTCCTCCGTTTCCGGGACAGGATGCTCATCATGATCCGTCGGTTCTTTGGTTCCTACAAAAGACAAATAAGAGTTATTATTGTCATCATCATCAAATGTAACGTTTACCTCAGAATATGATGATGATGCCTCGCTGTATGTTTGTTCTAGTATCATCATCTCTAGGCATGTTTCACATGTCTTCTCTGAATGTGCTTCGTCGTGTAACCTGCACCATCCGACAATCAAAATATCATTAGCTGGTATGGTATATTTAGCAATTGACAACATTTTACCTGTCTAGACAGATGTATCTCAAAATCTCTGAAGTGATCTATTTCATTCTCATTATCGGGATAATTATCAGTTTCTCTGATTGGCATGTCCTTCTGATCATCATCATGATGATGATGATGCAGCTTAAGCATCATGATCTCTTCTATTTTGACGGTCTGCGACCTGATGCAATAAACTCCAGGTTCTACGTTTACGTACATGATCTCATTTGTTCTGTTATATTCAGTTATCATATGTTTCATTCTAGGTTCAGCATCAATCCTGATCTGATTAGGTATACCCTTCCATGGTAACCACATGTGACTAAAATCTGTGGACATATATCCGTTAAGCGTTTTAGACCAATTGCGGCTAAGCAACATCCCATACGTATCAGGTATGTCAACTACTTGAATATCAATATAATACTGGATCCTAGGATCAGATGCTAGCTGCATGTGGATATGAGTTAATTTGCCTACTACACTTACTTCTGTTTTGTCCAACTGTGTGACTTTCTTTAAGGATTTAGCAGGATGTAGTCCTAAGGCATTGCAGATTGACAAGGGCATAACATTTGTTGAGGCTCCCAAATCTACCAGACAGTTGTGCAGGTTCTTACTGAACATTCTTATGGTAAGGAGGAATGGAGGTGATTCGGTTTTATCTCTATACAAGGTCATGTGGGAGGTTTCTACATCTTGGACTGTAGCTGACACTTTAGGCTTGGTAATATTATCCTTAACAGCATGATCCTTGCCACTGAATTGATTCGAAAAATGGCTATCCTCTTTGGGGGCAGGATCATCTAAGGATTTCATGAATGCCCTTTTGATGGCAGGGGTTTTCAGTAACTTAGACAAGGACAGGCTGATCTTAATTTTCTTCATTTCATCAGCGAGATAGCTGACTAACTTGTCAGATTCACGAGGTGTATTCACAATCTTTGATACTGTGTTTTGGGGTGACAAGTACTGAGCGTTTACCTTAGGGAACCCTGGGTTATTGCTAGCCTTAGGATTAGGAGGTGTATTGAAGTTGTTTGGAGGTAGAGATGATGTCAATGGACCAGCAGGTCTGTTGGCATTGCTCCTCAAGTTATAATTATGCTTACCAGGATATTGCTGCTGATACGCATGCACTTCTTCACGTTCCCTTGCAGGTTCATTTTCATCTTCAAAAGGGAAAACATAATTTGTTTCAAAAGCTAAGGCTGATTCTTCATGTGCCTGGTTATAACTCTGATAAGGTTCATTTGTGTAGGCTTCTAGCACAAAAGCTGAGTCGTATCCACAAGGAACAATCTCATTTCCTTCTGCATGAGGTGGATTTCCAGAAGTATTAGACACTTTAGTCTGAAAGATGCTAGCAGCAATTCTAAATTGTGGACAGTCCAACTCTGCATGTGCATTAGTATTGTGGATCCTACACCAATTAGTAAGAGCTGCCTCAGCAAGATTGACTCTAGTAGTCTGTTTGGCTTCACTAGGAGGCTGATTGTCCAAGGGTGATGGCAATGAACCATTATTTAGCCTAGATTTCCATACTCTGGGCTGTCTAGGTGGATTATTGTTATTTCCACCATTAGTGCTGAAATTATTGTTGTTCTATCCTCTATCAGGATAATTTGGTCTATCATTGGAATAATTTCTTTCTGACTTGATTGGGAAAAAAAACCTTGATTTCTCAAGTGTGTCACTTCTGTGGTGAGTTTTATTAATTGAGCAGAAATTTCTTTGATTTCCTCCTTTTCTTCTTGAGCTTTGGCCACTACATTTTCAGTCTGAGGCTTGAAGAAAGAGGATCCATGGTTATTATTGGATAGATCAGCACCCTGAGGTATCTGGGCTTGTGCAGGGTATAGTGGCACTTGGCTATTTTTGTTAGGAGGGGGCATGATGCTCAATGGAGGTATTTGCAAAGGGGCAGGCATGACTGCTGGAGGTATCCCTGTTCCATTAGGATACTGTGCAGGATACTGCGCAGGATACTGCGGAGAATATGTTACAGGATATGATGCGGGATATTGTGAATGCATGCCAGGCAAGGTAGGAAACACTATGTTTGGAGTAGGAGCAGGTATCAACTGCTGATTCACTTTGATAGCTTCTTGAAAAGCTCCTGTCAATGTAGTGATCTCAGGATGTGTTCTCCTGATGAACATGGAAGTTAATGGATCCAGAGCTGAATAATAGATACTCTGGGCAGAGGCATCAGATACTACATATGGGGCAACTAACTTGGACAGCATTTTCTGAAACCTAGCATTGAAATTGGCAATAGGTTCATGCTCAAATCTATTTTTAGTGTTATGACGCATGTCATAGATGTTGTAAGAGGGTGTAAGAGATTCTATGAAAACTGTAAGTTGTCATAATAATCTATGACACTTATAATAGCATATGACGCATCATAAGATGTTGTAAGTGGCTATTTTTAGCCCCAAGGCGTTCAATCTTGCATGGGCACATTTTCCCAAGTGTAGGTTGCATGTATGACAACATTTATGACCCCGTAAGAGCCTATTCTTGGCCACGGATGCCCAAGGTTGTATTGTTGACTCTTGACAAGTGTTATGGGCTTGTAAGAAGTCATTTAATGTCTTGAGGTTGTGTAAATTCTATATAACCCATAGCATAGTAGATGAGATATATAACAGTTTACATGTACCCAGGTTCTGTCGGAGTGAAGGTTGGAGGATAGAGGAAGTGAATGTATTTGTAATCTCCTTTTGTGAAGATAATACAACTTGACCTCTTTTCTTGGTGCAGTTTTTTACCTGAAAGGGTTTTCTCCACGTTAAACACTTGTGTTATGAGCTTCATTTACTTCTGGTATATTTTTGTATTGTGTGTTTATGTTTTGTTACAATCTCCATTGTTAATAGCACACAGTTAAAGATTGCTGAAATTTATCTCGAATCAGATTTCCATTGACGTAGTGTTGCTTTCATTTCTAACATTTTTTACTATTTTAGGATATGATGGCACCACAGTGTGGTTTTCACTAGGGGATCTAACATTTTTATTTTTACTTTTACAACTGGAGGATTTGGCATTCCCACTGAAGTATGCTTGAGATCCATAATAAAACTTGATTTGTGGTCACCAAGTGGAATATCATCTCTTAGTCCCATGACATTTGTGATGGCCTCATCGTTCTGAAAGATATTAAGAATAAGAGACTCTTATTGGTCCCAATCAATAAGGTCAGGGTATACAAGTGAAAGGTTCTAGGTTTTCATTGTGGATGTGAGGGATATGGAGGATATCATGAATATAGAAGTCTCTTGAAATAAGTCGGTGAGGTGTAAACATGATTCATCAATGATATCCTCGTTAGAAATTGCAACTATAGGAAAAGTTTTTGCTACTTTGTTGAGAATAAACTAAATGTTTGAGGATTTTGGTACCACCTTTTCCGTATTCTAAACCATGTTTATTATTTTTCTTTGTCATAAATATGGGTTCTATATTGTCTTTTCTATGTAATCCAAGACCACCTTGGCCTTTGTAACCCATGTTCTTAACAATCCAAAGACCTCTGCTATATTGCTAAATTGGTAATGTAACTAGATCTTAGGCTTCTATGAATAGCCAAGAGGAGATGTCTTCAATGGACTCATCTAATAATCCCCAATGAATGAATATTGTGGGGTTAACCTGTATGATCACTTGTGAACTTGCTTTTTATATTGGTGGTTTTCCATATGATTTGGGTGATAAAGGCAAGTTCCCCACATAGAAATACTTGTGTAGGTCATACTCACCAAATCCTATGTCTTTGTACTGGACCTTGATCTTGAGAAAAGATGTATCAGTTGTGGCTTTGGGTAATGTGGATGGGTTAAGATATGAATATTATGGTTGAGCGACAATGTTGTTAGGGATTTGATTGCAATTTTGGTATCGACCTTGCATGGATCAGACAAAATTCAAAAGGATTGGTGTCTCCAAGGATAGTAATTTATGTACCATTGAAAGGAAATTTGAGGCATTGATGGTATGCGGATGGTACAACCTACATGGTATGAATCCATGGGCAACCTAAAATGATGTTGTAAGGAAGATCAAGGTCCAGTACTTGATGAGTCTCTATTAGTGTGGGACCAACTTGAATAGGTAGATGGATAACACCTTCTGACTCTCGTTCTCCATTATCATATGCTTTTGTGGTTATACTTTTGTCTAAATCAATAACATCCTCAGAGTATCGCAATTGTTTCAGCAAATTTAGAGAACAAATATTTAAGCCATCACCACCATCTATAAGAATGTATTTGACTTTGCATTGATGGATGTAGACTTCAATATGTAGAGCATCATTATGATAGGGATTTTGCAATGGAAGGTCTTTTTCAGTGAAAACCAGGTGAAGTGAAGCAATATGCCCTATCATGGCTTAGAATTGAGCAACATCATTGTTAATTGGGATGGACAACTCTTGAAGGGCTTTCTCAAGTATAGTTTTATGTGTAGGTGATGCTCAAAGGAGATCTAGGATGGATATCTGAGGTGGTGTTTTCTCTAGATGGTCTAAAATGATGTACTTAGAATTTGGATGGGTATTTGGTGTTGGCCCACGAAGGGTAACACGACCACGATGATTTGTAATAACATAGTTAGGGGCTCTTCCCTTAGTAGAGAAGGTAGGCACGTGACTCTCTTCTATATGACCGACAACGGAATCATAGGAACTTGAGGCCTAGTTGACACTTTTACCTTTGTCTGAGGTATTCCATTTACCATGAGGTGGGAATGGATCCTTGTAGATGTTGAGATCATCATTTGAATTTTATTTAGGAGGATCATCGATAGTTACTTCTCCTCTATCAATAAGATTCTAGATGAGGTTTTTTAATTGTATGCATCCAAAAGTTTTATGTCCTTTTACTTTATGGTATTCACAATTTTACTTGTCTTTATACCAAGAGGGTTTGAATTTAGGTTCATCAAATTGATGTGCTTCGGGTAGTGTGATGAGACCAGTTTGGACAAGTTTTCTTAAGATAGATTCAATTGATTCTCCTAGTGGAGTAAATTTGCATCTAGGCATGCAGTCTTGTCAAGGTTTCTCTTTGGGAGTAGATATGACATTTTTGGCTGGTTGTTTAGCATCCCCAACACCATCATTGCTAATGTTTTTATTTTTTGACTAGAAATAGGGTTTTTCATTTGATTGTTGAGGATTGTCTTTAGTTTCTTTGAATATTTTGACTAGTCCTTTAGCGATGAGGACCTTTTCTATGTTTGTTCCCTTAGAGATAATCTAATCAAAAGAATTGACATATTGGACTTGTAGGTGAAAACCTAGTTCAAGATTTAGATTTTGAAAAAATATGCTCACCAATTGCTTTGTGGGAATAGGCCATGCGAATTTACTAGCCATGTTTCTCCATCATTGTAAGAATGATATAAAGGTTTCACCATTTCTTTGTTTGTTGTTGCATAGGTCATTCATGGAAATCTCATGTTCAATATTGAAAGAAAAATAAGTTACAAACTTTTCAGCCAAGTCATTAAAGGTTTTGATACCTGGGGGTAAATAAGAAAACCATTCTATAGCTTTCCCTCTAAGGCTATAAAGGAATCTAGGCATAAAAGATATGTATCATTGTGGACTACCTCTAGACAAGCGATATAGAATTCCCTAAGATGTTCTTTAGGATCACCTTTTCCTTTGTATTTGTCAAATTTTAGCATTTCAAAATTAGGAGTAAAAGGTATCATAGGGAGTGGCCTATCAAAAGGATAAGGACAATCTTCTTCTAAAGAGAATGTTTTCTTGGTATGTCCTAAACTAAGATCTGTGATCTATTTTCAGTTATGTAAGATTTTTTGATCAATTTCTAATGTGGAATGTTGATTTGGAGCATGACCTTGATAATTGGATGATGGTGTTTGGGTCACTTAAGGTGGATTAGTGTGAGATATGTCTGAATAGACATGTGCTAGATTTTTAGATAATGTGTAAGCATTAGGAGTTTGGGTTTGTGATGTAAGTGGTGGATTGACATATGAGATATGAGGATTGGAAGACTGGGGTTGTGATTTAAGATATGTCGATAGGAGAGATGTTTGGGGTGCATGTGAAGTGATGACTTGATTGGGTTGGATTATAGATGACATAGATGGAATGACTAGAGGAATAGATGTTGGAATACTAGAAGAAGAATGACCAAATGATGTGTGTGTATAGGAATAAAATTGAGATTGTATAATATCAAATACAATGAAATAATCAATAACTAAATCCTATAACATCAAGATAACGATCTAAGAAAATAACCTAATAATCAATGCATAAGACAAAACGATGAAAGATTTCACCTAGATTGTATTGTTATCTTGGTTGAATGTGGATTGCTCTTTAAATTGTGAAACCATGTTTGCAACAAGCGGATGTAGATTGTGTTTGTGCTCAATGATGCGATGTATGCTCAATGTGTTGTAGGGAGGCAAAAGATTAAATGATCAAAGAGGATTTGTTATGGAGATGAGGGGGGTTTATATAGGTTACAATGAAGATCGATCAATGGTCTAGATAATTCAATGGAATCAATAGATGAGAAAAATTAGAATTCATGATGAATGTGCACCTGACATGTGTCACACAAAAGGATTTTTTTTTTGAGTTAACTATCTGATTTGGCTAAAAGACATGGAACAGACATGAGATATGATTAGATTTCATAAAAATAGAAAATGTTTTTTTTTCTAATTTATGAGTTGGTGATTGCCGATAAGGGCGTGGTTCGGTGGTTAAGTCACTCGATTGTAGTGGCAGCCACCAGAGTTCAAACCCCCACTGAGCCAACAAGCTCACGGGCTTTATGCCTTCACTGGGCCAATGAGCTCACGAGTTTGAAGTGTTCTTGCTAGGGGATGAGGTCCCCCATGTTGTGGCCTCACCAGTTCATTGCTCCGGCCAAAAGCATTCATGTGGAGCTGGAGGGCATGTTGAACCAGCGTCACCAGTCACGTTAAAAAGTTTACCAGGCGCATTTAAAAAAATATGAGTCGGTGATAAAAACAATATTGATTAAGTCAATTAACTCAACTTATAAATTGCTTTTTGTGTGATTTGAGTAAAATTAAATAATAAATTATTTAATTTTGTGTGCATGATGAATAAGATTTATTTTTAGAAGATTTAGAAGCTATACAAAGCAAATTAAATAAATAAATTCATTTAATTGTTTGTGCATGATGTAAGACATAGAATAGATTTGAAGATTTAAATAAATAAATTTATTTAATTTATTTTGCATGATGAAGGATAAATAAAATATTTTATTTTATTTTTGTGTCTGGTAAACTTTTTTCACGTGACCGGTGACACTGGCACGACATGCCCTCTGGTACCACGGGGACAGGGGGAGACTGGACCTCATGACCATCTTTTACCGCAACAGAATTACTTAGCCAATCGAGCCAGGGCCCTGCTCTATATTCGATTTTATTTTATTTTTAGAAGAGATATTCAATTTAAATAAATTTGAATGATTCATTTAAATTTGGAAGAACAATTTATTTAATTAAATAATTTAGAAATTATTTAATTATAGATAAGAGGATTTAAATGATAAATTTAATTAAATAATTTATTTATTCAATTGATGTGGATTTGAATTTTGAGAGAAGATAATGGTTTAATTAAATAATTAAAATTATTTAATTTGGATGGATGAAGAGGAAATTTATTGAAATCAATTAAATAAAGAGGATTTATTTAATTACTGTTGAAAATATGTGATTTAGAGAAAATTGATGATTTTGATGAAATTAATTAAATAATTAGATTACTTAATTATTGTTGAAATGCAGGTGATTCGATGAAAATGATGAAAATGCAAGTGATGCGATGAAATGGTCATTTTTGGGTGTCTATATTTTGCCCCTCTTTGAGATGGTGTTGTGTAGTAACATAATTTCAAAGAAATTTAAAACATAGTGTTTGATTTGATAGAAGAAGATTGATTTAGAAGAAATTGATTGGATTAGAGATAGTGATGCCCCTATCACTCAAAGCGAGGCTAACAAGGAAAGATAATGGTAAGCGATGATGATGATTATTTAAAAAAAAAAAGGTATTGCCCCTGTGAAGTTGTAAACCAATGATTAATTGTTGATGATTGATACAGATAGTGTTGTCCTTGTGGGGAATGATATATCCCTAGATCAATAGGGTGTTGCCACAATAATGGGTTACACTTTCTGGGAGATCTTGATTTTTGTTGAAATCGCATATTTTTAGAAAATATAATGATTTAAGCCTTGAAAGGTTCCATTTAAAGGATTTTAATTGAAGAGGGTTTGATCAAACCCCCTTAGATTCAAACCCCCTTGGATAGAACCCCACTAGTTTTAAACCATACCTATAATGGAGTCTCCTCTACACCTATCAAAATGCTGATAAAAAACCACTTTTGATTTACCTTTTGGGGGATCAAATGAATTTATTTAAAATTTATGTTTTGTAACTATGTAATCGTTATTATAAGCTTCCCAAAAAGTATAATTTTAAATATATTTAATTTGATTATTATATTTATTTTTTATTTCTTGTGAATGTAGGTTTTTCACCAAACATCAAGTTCTCTGTTCTACACACATGGAAAATTAGTAAATTAGTGAAATATTTTTTTGAAAAATATCTATGCCCTAGGTATTGATGTCCTTGTTTCAAAAAAAAAAATTGAATCTTGATACATACAGAAAAAGTTATGTTTTACGGAATACGCCTATGTCTAAATTATAATTGGTTTGACTTCAATACTTAATTATAAAAAAAAATATTCAACAAAACATTATGAAACCAAATGCATGCCCTATATATTGGTGTTACCAATCTAAATTCAAAAGAATCAGAATTTTATCCTTTGTAGAAAAAAAGTTATGTGCTACAGAATACACATCACTTTAAAAAAATGTTGTTTACTATTAAAAACTAGTTATCAAAGGAGACATAAAAAAATTTTACAATTTAACTCCAATTTTTTTTTAAAATATATATTTAGAATCTACAAACAAAATCTCACAAATCACTAGTTCGCATCATCTTCGAAGTCCTAACAGTTTAGTGGCTATAGGTGTCAAAAAATGAAGATTTAGTTCAAAATGTTGATTTCAACGTCAAGTTTGGCCAAAAAGTGTAACCCATTATTATGGGATGACCCAACACAAGGATGATAGTGTTTGATTTTAGAAAATGAAACATGTCATATAAGACACCTGGTCTGGTTTCGACATTGTGACAATCTGTATAAGACAATTGGTATGATTGATGGATTGGTTGATTGATTTACAATAAGATTAGGATTAAGACCAAAGGATGTGATTGGATAATGCAGATAGATTTGATTAGCTAGATTTGTATGTGATTGGATGATGATGAGGATGCCCCCTTGAGAGGAAAGTTGGGTTCATAGAACACATGTGTGCTCTCAAAATGAAAGGAGGATAAATGGAAAAAGAATAGAAGAATTGATGTTGGATTGATCGATCTTCATGAATGCTATAGATTTTATTAGGATGTATGGATAGGTAGATTGATAGGATGGACGAGCTGAAATGATGATATCTTATGTACCTAAGTATTGGATACTTCCTTCGTAATCTAGACTACCTACATACCCATATCCATGGGATCAAGGTACCTTAAGATTGAGATGAGATGATATGTAGTTCTGGAAGCGGGATGAGATGGGGTGATGTTGCAACGATTACACGAATGTTGATAAAGAGCAATCCTTATTTTTGATATAGCACATGGATAGTTTTCCACCAAGGTATAAAAGACCAAGGGGTAGTGATATCCTAGTGCGAGGACATTGACTCTACAAGCAAGCAGTTTGAACTTAGATCACTTAGACATAATATAATCTTAGTAGATATGTGAATGAACCATAGTCTTGAACATAAAATAAACTTAAATACATGAATGCAAGAAGAATATCAATATGTAAGATGCTAGGTTGTAACACACACACAAGATAGATATGATGCTAAGTAAGATAAAAAGATCATTCCTCAAACACGACACACGAAAGTAATGACTATGCCCCCAATTCGTACTACATCGTAACATACCAAGATATAGATAAATCAAGGTAATCTTGAATAGGTAATGGGAAAGGAACAAAAGATAAAACAAAAAGCAAATTGACTGACTTACAAAGTAAACATACAACCAACATATTCTCTTGCCAAAGAGGTTGCTCAGGATAGATTGGATAGATAGGGTAGATAGGATAGATAACAGACTTATTGTAGGAATGATATATCCATTAAAGGGTGTTGATCTGTTGATAGGATAAGTTGATTGAGGTAGTTGATGTTGTAAATCAATATGTAGGACAGCATATGGCTCTGCAAGTAGGTTTCTTTGCTTCAGGTTGGTTAAGGACTTTTGATTTGAAAGGATGCATAGTTTGTGTGATACTTGAGCTAGTCAAGTCGAGATGGTAGGATGGATTGTGATAAATGGAAGACTAGAAAGATGGAATATCAATGGATTGAGATGGATGAAGAATTATGAATCATATGTGCCTGAGTAACGTCCTTCGTATTCCAAACTACCTACATACCCTTTATCCACGGGATCAAGGCACATTATGTGGAAAGATGAATATGATAATATGTAGTTCTAGGTAAAGTAATGAGTGGGTCAAGGTGTTTGAGCTTGGGTAGGTGAAATGATGTTGTCTTATGTACCTAAGTATTAGAAACATCCTTTATATTCCAGACTGCCTACATACCCATATCCATGGGATCAAGGTACCTTAAGATTGACATGAGATGATATGTAGTTATGGGTTTTGTTTGATGATGTAGGATTGGATGAAGGTGTGAGGGGAGATGGTGATATCTTATGTACCTGAGTACTAGATACTTCCTTCCTATGCCAGACTGCCTACATACCCATATCCATGGGATCAAGGTACCTTAAGATTGAGATGAAATAATATGTGGTTTTGGTTAGGGTGATATCTTAGTGTGATACTCCTCTCCATCAATCAGGTGTTGCATGGATACTCTGAGGGATGGGATCTCGACCACTATAGGTAGAATGGATTCAGAACCATAGACCAAGGCATAGGGTGTTGCACCAGTTGGTGTTCGGATACTAGTGCGATAGGCTCATAGGGTGGGATTGAGTTGCAGGTGCCAATCACGACCAGCTTCATTGACCATTTTCTTGAGGATTTTGAGAATGGTTTTGTTAGAATCCTCAGTTTGTCTATTACTCTGCGGATAGTAGGGAGTGGAAAAGCAATGTTGGATATTATATTGGGTGCACAAGGCACGAACATCTTGATTCTTGAATGGTCATCCATTATCGGTGCAATAGCTTGGGGGATACCATACCGGCAAATGAGGTAGTTAAGAATAAACTTGGCTATTTGCTTGTTAGTGATATAAGTCATGGAATGGCTTCGACCCACTTTGTGAAGTACTCAGTGGTGGTAATGATAAATTTATAGCCATTAGATGAGCATGGGTGGATTTGTCCTACGAGGTTGAGACCCCATTGTGAAAAAGGCCTTGGAGTTGTTACAGGTTGTAGTTCATGAGCTAGTGTGTGAATCAAATCTCCATGCTGGTGGCATTGTAGACACTTCTTAGCAAACAGTAAAGCATCTTGTTCCATGGTAGGCCAGTAATAGCCTATTCTAGGTGTCTTTTTAGCAAGGTTAGGACCTATAGAATGTGTTCCATAGACACCTTCATGTATGTCTCGTAAGGTAGCATCAGCTTCTTCCACATTAAGACATGGTAAGAGGTGTTGGAGTTTCTCTCGAATTGGCAGAGCATTTCCCAGTTCCAATGAACGGGTAGATTCGGCCAACAAATACAGGAGGTTGCATGAGCTGTCTCCCCTTCACTTCTAGTTCTACTACACCAAGGGGGGTTATCCCTATAGCTAAAGGTTTAACCTTGACTCGCCCAATGACAAAAAGATTTAGCTTTACAATAACAGGCAGAATACTCTCATGTTTGGACCAAGATTTGTATGATAAATCACAAGTTTGGCAATGTTCTTGGACATATCTAACTGGTTAGGAATGAGAGTATGCAGGGGTCCTATTTCTACTCCTACAACTAATAGGTTGAAGCTTTGAAATGGTCTGGTTTAATGCTTTGGATGCAAGACAAGGGGTTTTGGATCATAACTACTACACAGGGAGTAGACTGGTGCCTATTTCAAGGCAAGGAGTCAACTAGATGTATACAAGAGAATGATTTGCACTGGCATTCAAGTTTCAAGGGGTCATATCAGTGCTTGCCTTACAAAAGTCACCCAAGACTGAGTATTTAGCTGCCTCTACCAACATCCTTGTTGACATACATTCTTCCACATATTTAACCTAAAATAGTTTAATCCACTCCTTGAATGGAAGTCACAGATCAAGCATGCAATACATAAAGTCTATATTCTAGAATCTGAGAAACCCTTAGCAACTAGATTCAAAGGAAGGGATGCATGTAGCAAATGGAAACAAACAACTAAACACATGTAACAATTCATTTTTCATATAAAACTAGCATGAAACTAAAAATATGTGCAACATGCATTCAAAATGCAACTCATAAACTCCAAAATGAGATAGAACAGCCAAGAAAGGCTTTGTTTTAGTTATTTTCTCCAAAAAATGCCCAAGTCTTCAATAACCTTGAATGAGTAACACAGTCTACATTTTATAGAAAGAATGTGTACTCAACAATAAATTACATGGTCTTCTCAAAATTCACCAGATCCATCGCACCATGAAAATGGCACCCAAAACATTGAATACTCTAGGCAGAAGAAGGAGGAGCAGATAAAATTGGGAGTCGTGTAACCATCTAGAGATTTTCTTCACAAATTTGGTAGTTGGTCGGTCAATCAGACCCATACCTTTGCAACTTTTTCATTAATGGCCAACCTACCCGATTTGGGATGCAACAATGGTGTGCTCTGAAGTTTTTCTTGCCTGGAATGCAACTGCGGACGCAGGAAATCCTTCGCTGAAAGTTTGAATCATGTCCGTCGATTCCTTCCTCTTCTCTAATATCTAGGGCCTCAAATCACTTTGAAAAGTCATCGGCCAATGGAAACGTGCCACGTAGGTGCCTTTTTTCCATCGCTAACTTATGCATCTCCATCGGCCGTCGGAAAGACATTGAAAGGGGCCACCAATACATTAAGTCTCGCTGAAAATCCCTTCACATATCAGCCTTTGTATATGCTTGTTTCTGAGATTGCATATACATACAATCACTTGCATACAAGGTGGACCCCAAATATTTATAGAACAATTTGAAATCAAATTCAGGTCTTGCTTGTATCTCCCCCTTTTGCATATCGCTTTGTATATTGCACATAGACAATATGCAATATACATACAAGGTAGATTTCATTGCATTTATCAATCAAATTGGAGAAATCCTTGAATTCTGGCTGGCATCGGCCTCAATGTATCTTGCATTGTATATCGCACATACAATGTGCAATATACAAGCTGCGGACCCCACCATGCATTTGAACATCTTTGACTTAGACTACAACCTACTTGTATATTTCCCTTTGTATCTTTTCTTTGTATGTCTAAACATACAATGCAAATGTACAAGCAAAAGATACATACATCAGACTTCTGCCTTTATCAACCTAAATGTATACCTTTTCGGGTCCGGGCCTTGCATATTAGGAATGTATATGCCCTTGTATGTTCAATTGCATGTGCAAACATACAGTCGCCTCTGCATGTGCAAACATACAATCACCTCTGCATGCAACTCGTGGACCCCACCCTTTCATTCTTTCCTTGCATGTATCTTTTCTTTGTATGTGCCTTTTGCATGTTTCCAATATATATCAGATATACATTCACCTTTGCGCTCGCCAATGTACACTGTCCATTGCACATTTCCTTGTATGTGCATTCGCGCTTGTATCTTGGTGATGTATGTTTCCTTTGCATATCGCCATTGTATATTGACATTGCATATTGTGAATGTATATTCGAACATACAAATGAAACATACATGCAATCTCCTTCGAACATACGTACGAACCCGACCACCATTTTAAACCTAATTTGAATCCTTTGAGATCTACTGCTTGTATATATCCATTGTATATTCAAATATACAACAACAACATACAAACCTTTACATACAAGCACAGAATCTGTGATGGAATATTCGATGCACATACAAGCCCGATATGCATACAAAAATGCATACAACCAATTTTTTGTACCTTTTGAAGCCGATTGACCTCTCCTTTAGGCCTGCCAATGTACATTTGCACTTGCACATTTAAATGTACATACAAACAACAATGCATATACAAAGATACATGCATGAAAATGTGAAGGCCGCTATACTTAGAATTTTTTGGACTTTATGAGAGGTGCCTACAAATTTAAATGCTTGAAATCTAAATGTTTATGCAGGTATCAACAAGAGGATACTATCGAGACTCCGGCGATATAGTGTATCGCCTAGAATGGTGTAACAAGAGGATCGACGGATAAAGGTTTTGCGTTGGGTTGTAGATAACTCAAAGGGAAAGGTACCATGTTTAAGGTATTCATAGATATCTTTGTACCATGGGGAATTGGGACCAACAAGTTCGTAGATGATTTCAGTAGTTGGAACATCAATGACTGGTATCAACAATTGCTCGATCAAGAATTCACATTTTTGTGTGTTTGCAGGCATGTCTATAAGTGACCCCATAGAGGCCATAGAGTTTGCATCTTTTTTATGCTCTCTTGGAATTTGTTCAAAAGTGATGCTAGAAAAATGTGGTTTGTAGGCATCCACTAGTTGCTTGTAAGGGACCAACTTTTTGTATTTTGTTTGGTACTCATCAATGACTTGTTGAATGACTACTTGTGAGTCCCCATATACCTATAGTTCTTTGATGTCCCATTGGACTGTTGTATGGAGACCTATGAGGAGTGCTTCATACTTGGCTATGTTGTTGGTGCAAGGAAATGCAAGTCGATATGACTGTGTGTAGGAACCATTAAAAAGGATGTCGGCCCCTAATCCATGTTGTGTGTAGGAACCATTATAATACAATTTCCACATTACTGAGGTAGAAATATTAAAGAGATTTTCATCTGGAAAGTCAGATACCATAGGATGTACATCTTTCATGGGTGCTTTTCTAGTTGATCTGCTAGGGCTTGTCCCTTGATTTCTTTAAGATCCACATGCTCAATGTCAAACTCACTAAGGATCATGACCCATTTCGCTAGTCTACCTGTGAGAGCTGCTTTTGCTAGTAGATACTTTAATGGATCAATTTTGGCTATTAGATTTGTGTGTTGGTTTAGCATGTAATGCCACAACTTTTGGGAAGCAAAAACTAAGGCTAAACAAGCTCTTTCCATAGGTGAATAATTGAGTTCATAACCCACCAAGGTTTGACTGATATAATAGATTGCATGCTCTTTTCTTGACTCATCACGATGTGCTAGAAGAGCCCCTAGGGTTGCAGTTGTAGTTGAGATGTACAAGATCAAAGGCCTATCGATGACTGGTGGTACCAAGACAAGAGGTGTAGCTAGATATTCCTTGAGGTGATCAAATGCTGCTTGGCACTTAGCATCCCATCGAAAGGAGACATCCTTTCAGATCAAGTGTTGAAATGGTTGACATTTATCTGTGAGTTGTGAGATAAACTGCCTAATGGATTGTAACCATCCTTGAAGGCTCCTTAATGCTTTTAAATTCTTTGGTGGATGCATCTCTACTATAGCCTTGAATTTCACTAGATCTACTTCAATGCCTCTATGAGATACAATGTATCTCAATAGTTTTCTTGAGGTTACCCTGAAGACACACTTCTTTAGATTGAGTTTTACTTTATATTTTTCAAGTCTATCAAAGATTTGTCCTAGAACCTGTATGTGATCTTCCCTAGAAGACTTTTCTAGTATATCATCAACATAGTCCTCCATGATGTGATGAAAGAGATCATGGAATATCACTGGCATTGCTCTTTGATAGGTTGCACCTGTGTTTTTAAGATGGCATGACGCACCAATAATAGGTACCCCATGGACAAGTGAAAGTAGTTTTATGTTGATCTTCTTCTGCTATCATTATCTAATTGTAGCCAAAAAATCTATCCATGAGTGAAAGCATTTCATGATCAGCAGTCAAGTCTACTATGAGGTCAATGTTTGGCAGTGGAAAGTCATCTTTGGGACATGCTTTGTTGAGATCTCTGAAGTTAGAACACATGCAGATGCCCCAATTTGGTTTAGCCACAGGTATAATGTTTGAGACTCATTTTGGATAAGCAATAGGCTTGATAAAGTTTGCATCTAGAAACTTTTGTATTTCAGCTTTCACCAAGAGAGCTATCTGTGGGTGCATCTTTCTTTGTTTTTGTTTGACTGGTTTAGCTTTTGGATCAACCTTGAGATAATGAACTACTACCAAAGGGTCTAACCCTGTCATATCTGCATAGGTCCATGCAAAGTTGATGGTTCACTGTAAGAAGAAGTTGGTGAGATTCTTATGCTCTTGTTCTGATAATGATACTGCAAGGAATGTGGTCTTAGGATTTTGCTATGTGCCTAGATTTATCTCTATAGAATCTTCCACTAGGAGAGCTTATTTCTCTTAATACTTATATGGTAGGGGAAGGTCAAATCCTCCACCCTCATGTGCCACAATTGGGTTTTCACCTTTGGATACATCCTTTATTTTGACTATTTTCTGATCAGGAGGTGCCACGGTGTGGTTTTCACCTAGAGATCTATCTTTATTTTTACTTTTGCAACTGGAGGATTTGGCATTCTCACCAAAATAAGTAGTTTGATCTAGTTCCATTACAAAACCAGCTTTGTGATCACCAAGAGGGATACCATCTTGGAGTCCCATGAATTCAGCAATAGCTTTGTCATTCTGAAAAACATCTAGAATGGGGGACCCTTGTTCGTCCCAATTGATAAGTTCAGGATAGACAAGTGTCACAATCTAGGTGTTGGTGGTGGATGTTAAGGATACGGATGATAGAATAAATAAGGAGGATTCAATAAATAGGTCATTCATATGGAGATAAGAGTCATTGGTGATATCCTCTTGAGAAGTCAAAGCTACAAGAGAAGTTTGTGCTACCTCGTCGAGAATACACTCGATGTCCAAGGCACGTGGTACCTTCCTACCGTATCCTAACCCCTTCTTGTCTAGATTCTTCTTCACAATAATGGGTGCTATGTCACCTTGGTTATCTTTCCCAAAGCCACCTTTTCCTTTATAGCCCATGTTTTTGACAATTCTTAGGCCATCTCCATATTATTTAACTGGTATGGTGATTGGTTCTCTCTCTTTGTAGAGCCAAGATGAGCTGTCTTCAATAGTTTCCTCTGCCAATAAATTTCCCTCTTGGAATTGGGTTAGAGATGCTGGTGGGGGGATAGCTACTTTCTTAATCACTTTAGCTATTGGCAGTTGGTCGTAGGATTTAGGGGATAAGGGCATCCGCTCTACACAATGAGATTTAAAGATATCATATTCACCAAAGCCTATATCACAAATGTGAGTTGTGATTTCAGGAATAGAATTAGGATTAGGTTCAACTTCGGAGGCTTTGTTTAGATTTTTAGAGTCGACATACAATGGGGATTCATAGGCTTTGTCATTATTTGGCACTTGGTTGCTATTCTTATAACTGCCTTAAAAGGTATGACAGAATTCAAAGGGATTAGGGTCTCTTGGGATAGTGATCTCTGTACCATTAAAGGGGAACTTGAGAGACTGATGGTACATGGAGGGAACAATTCATGGCATGGATCCATGGGCATCTTAAGATAATGTTATAAGGTAGCTCAATGTCGAGGACTTGGCACCTAGTTTCAAGCACGATGGGGCCTACTTGTATAGGCAAGTGTATAACACCTTCTGAACGATGCTCAGCTTCATCATACCCCTTGATTGTAATGCATTGATCAATGTTGACATGATCCTTAGATTATCCCAACTATTTAAGTAACTTGAGAGAATAGATATTGAGACCAGTACCACCATCTATAAGTATGCATTTGATCTTCCGTTTATGGATGAAAACTCCAATGTGAAGTGCATCATTGTGACATGGATCATGGGATGGGAGGTCCTTTTTAAAAAAGATGGCATTGTAAGGTGACGTGATGTTACCTATTATAGCTTGGTAATCCATGACCACTATGGTGTTGGGAACAGAAGACTCTTGCAGGGCTTCTTCTAGCACAACCTTATTTGTGGGTGATCATCATAGAAGGTCCAAAATAGAGATCTGTGCTAGGGTTTTCCCTAGATGTTCCACAAGATTGTAATCAGATTGGGTTGGGAGATTTGGTGTAGACCCACGAAGGGTAACATGACCACGACCAGTTGTGACTGTGCAATCTATATATTTACCTTTGATAGTGAGGGTAGACATGACTTTCTTCAAAATGACCTACAATAGAGTCATAAGAAGTTGAAGCTTTATTAATGGCTTTACCTTTATTAGGATGTTGACCTTGACCATGGTTAGGGAATGGCTCCTCATACATGTTGAGTATTTGTTAGTGTTTTGATTAGGAGGTGCATCAAAAGTGACTTCACCTCTATCAATAAGGTTTTGGATCATGTTCTTGAGTTTCATGCATGATATGGTTCTGTGTCCTTTGGTCCTATGGTATTCACAATATTCATTGTCTTTGTACCATGTGGGTTTGAAAGCAGGTTTGCCATATGGGGGTCTTGGCAAGAGACACTATGTGGCTTCATAAGTGTTGTCATTGATGGCAGCAAAGTCTATCCCACACATTCCTAGTACATAATATGCCTATTCCAGAAGATAGATTAAAGATTGTTTTAGTCCTGTGAACAAGAACAGAGTATGTAACAAGGTCTGAAAATCAGGTCCGGATCTCTCAGATTGTGTAACTTAGTAAGTTGCAGACTTGGACAAGTCAAGAGGGGTATCATGACTAATGTATTCCAAAGATTTAGCCTCTGGTGATAAAGCAAGAAAAAAATATGAGCATCTAAGTGTTGGGTTCCAGTCAGGCAAAGCAGACAGAGGAAGAACTGACCGGCAGAGTATCAGACTTCAATCCGGACATGTATAATGTGTTGATCAAGCAATCTATGATATTATACATTGTTGGACGACATGATTTATGACTTCTATGCCTATGTTTTTGATGCGCATCACTAATCAAGTATGGATTCAACCGACAGATCAATAACTTGCAAATATCTCAAGTGTTCATGTTACTGACTAAGAAGTTGTTGGAAATTCTTGATGTGGATATATATACCCAATGGATTCAAGCCTATAGGTGTGTGAAAGTGATAGTATCTATGGTTAAGTGTGAAGAAAAGTAGAGATAAGTGTGAAGGCAATAATTCAAGCCTGGAATGTGACAGGAAAGTTATATTGAGTAGAGGAAAAATGAAATGTGCCAGATCAGTATACTATACTTACCGGAACTGAAATCCTGCATGCATAGATGTTGTTCATCAGTTCAAACACCTTGGTATCATCTATAAGTATGTGTAGACTGTAAATCGATTATAGGCATTAGACCTTTTGTGAGCAGTGTGCTCGGGCAGTGAGCCCTAATTGGCAAGTACCAAATTTGTACTCTTTATTCTTTTAACAAAGAATATAATCTTGGGATAGTCATCCCATGGTTTTTCCCTTAACAGGGTTTCCACGTAAAAATCCTTGTGTCATGTGTTAATTTCTTTTTCAACTCTTATGATTGTCTTTCTTTGGCATAACATTAAATGATAAGTAAAGAAAAGGAAAAAAAATAGAAAAGTTATAAGATAACTGATTCACCCCCCTCTCAGTTATCTGCATTGTTTCCAACAATTGGTATCAGAGCTAAGTTCCTTTGAACAAAGCCTAACAGCTTGAGGAAGATCTGGGAATATCAATGGATGCATATGGTATGAAGGAACAACTTCAGTCTACCCTAGATGATCTTGAACATTCCCACTCTGAAGTCAATAATTTGAGAGAAAGACTCAAACAAGCTGATGATTTCATAAATGAGCTAAAAGAAAAACTTAGTATTTCTGTGAAAAAGAGAAAGGAACTACTCCAAAAATTAGCCAATCAGAGTGAAGTCAATGATACTGATGAAGATCTGAGTGAGAAAAATAAGCTATGTGAGAAGCTATCAAAAGAAGTCATTATGGTAAGGCATGAAATGGAATCAAGGGTTATGAGATTCACCCAAGAAATTGAAGAAAAGAGAAAAAATGAAGATAATCTAAAACAAACCCTCAAGGAGAAAATAGAGGATTGCCACAAAATGGACAAAATAATCAGGCATCTTGAATCTGATCTTGAAGAAGCTAGAGATAATGAAGCACAACTTAAGAATCAGATAGACACTCTTAAACAAGATCTTCAAACTGCAAATGAATACAAAGAAAAGTTCAAGATAACCTTAGCCCAACTTGAAGTTCTTCTTGAAAGCCAAAAGAGGGTAGATAATAAGTGTGGCTTGGGATATGAGAAAGGTGAAAGCTCAGGATCCGGTCAAAAGAACTCTGGATTAGGAAATCAAAGAAACTAGCCTAGAAGACCTCTGGTAAGGCAACCAAATGCTCAAAGATATCCATCCTTCAATGGATACTACTTCAATTGCAACAAGTTCAGTCACAAAGCAATCCAGTGTAGAAATAGAATGAATCAATTCAATCCATCCTTCTAGTCAATGCTTCAGTTGCAAAAGGTATGGTCACAAATCTCATGAATGCAGAAATATACAAATGAACAATTCCTTCAATGGTAAATGCTTTGTATGCAATAGAATTGGACATATGGCTAATGAGTGTAGATCAAGAGGATATCATTCAAATAAGCAAATAAATGTTGTGTGTTACAATTGCAATAGATCCAGTCATATTGCCAAATTTTCTAGAAGCAAAAATTAGGATTGAAAAGGTCCAATGGAACATGATCAGAAACAAGATAAAGGCAAAGGTAAAGTAAATGCAGATGAAGTTCAAAAGGAGATGAGAAAGATTTGGGTAAAAAGGAATATGATGAATATTAGGGATGGATCCGCACTGGAATCTAGTGCTGATATTCTTTTCTGAAACTAAAAGCAAGCTCTGGCTCAAGGGGAGTTACAGAGAAGATCCCTTTCCCCCAACCAGCCAGTGAGTGCCTGAATTTGGCACTTTGATTCAAAATAAGAGGTTGCAGTTTAAAGGGTTTGAGGAGACTCACTTGAAGGTCATCCAGTCAGAATTTGAAAAATCCCTATGCAAATTTGAGCTAGTTATGAGGAGATCCTATATAGGTAGCTATCTGGTAAAGTAGAATTTCACAAACAGATCTAGTATGATCTAGAATTGAATATTTTAATTTGTGGACCAATGGCATGTTTGAAAAAGGTGAAGATATGTTGTCAACCCTCATAAACAATGATTTGAAGATATGCAAGACAATCCAAGAAAAGATCATTTGAGAAGCAGGGTAACCAGATGACTTAAAAACTTGTGCTTTTATTACAAAAGGAAATTAGGGTTTACGCAAGGATTAAAGGGTTCTTTCACTCATTATTTACACACTTGCACTCATGAAGAACAAAAGAAGAAATCTGCGAAGAAAATCCTACAATTCACTCAAGTTCAATTGAGGATTGAATTCAACTAGAGAATTGCTTCAGTTTCTGCTTCAAACCCTAAAGTGTGAAAAGGTACTTCCCTTCTGAAAACTCTCTCTAGATCTCTTGCAAAAATGGCTACTCCAATGGTTGTCAATATTTCTGATAGGCTGAGACCAAAATTCAAGAAACACCCTTACAAATCTCTAGAAGTTTATCCCTTGGGTGTGTTTTCTAGTTTTCCACATGGAGTATTACATGTAGAAGATGTTAGGGTTTATATCCATGCAAATATTGGATATTTTGGAGACTCAAAATTAATCGACATTTATCACAAATAGTTAATAGATGAAAATTTTAAACTCAAACATGAATTCAAGACCTTCTGGGACAAACACTTTAGACATTGCATACATTTTCCATGTTTTACAGAAGATGATTGGGTCTGGTATGTTCTAAGTAGGATGCATGATACTTTTATGTGGCTAATGAGGCCATTCAAGATAACTAAAGATGCCATCAGGGTAGTGACCAAACTACATTCATCTGGTGGGGTACCCACACTTAAATCTGTGAAGAATCAAATGGTAACTGAAGCCACCAGATCAAGATTTGACAAGAGCAATGACTATAGATGACATCATAGATCCGGATGTCAAGTTTGCTTCAATGATAATTGGCTACAAAATCTACCACTCGAGTAGGGAGAATTCTATGCCTTGTACAACAATCTATGCTGCATATCAGATGTTAAGGGAAGATGCAGATTATGACCTGTGTGAGCTTCTTCTAAATCAGTTGATGGAGAACCTATAGAAGATCAAAAAGGATAAGAAAAACTCCTTTAAATATGGTAGTCTAATACTGTGTCTATTTTTCTATTATATGAATGAGTTGCCTAGATCAAATGGTTGGGTCTAGCAAAATGATAAACCCGTTGCAATTCAGATCAGAGATTACATGTATGGACTTGGTGATGCTCAAGCCCAAAACACAACCCTCTAGGGTTACTTTAAGAATTTCCAAAGCATGATGCACGCCAGAGAAAGAATACCACAAACAATAGTTGAAAAATACAAAGATACAGTCTACTTCATGGCTGACAGTGACCAATGCCTAATGGAGGCAGTTGAGCCAATAATTGTATGGATAATGCCTATGGGTTATGAGGTTAATGAAAAAATCTTGGAGCTACATATTCAACACCTATTGAGCCAGCCTAAGGACGCTAAAGCAGAAAGGTTTGGCACCTTTGAAGAGCTAAGCATAAAAATACATGTTGAGTTAAGACAGCCGGAGATGAAGAGAAAAGTAAGAAAGGAAGTTGAAGAAATTGCCAAAAGATTTGGCATATCAAAGGAGGCTGTAGATGCTAATAGAGAGAAAATGGAGAAGGTAGAGAAAGAAAGACAAGAAGCAAAGAAAGAAAGTGCTCCTGTACAAACCTCCTCTCGGACTAGATCCTCTAAGAGCTCTACTCCTGTCACTTCCAAAAGCTCAAAGTCTACTAAACCAAAAGTCAAGACATCTAGAAAAGGAGAAAAGAGGATGAAGACCAAAGCCACAAGGACATATACAAGCCATAAAGATGGTGAAGAAACAGAATCAGATGAGGAAATCAAGAAAATGAAGAAGAAGAGAACATCCAGGAAGTTCTCTGCTAGCAGAAATGAGGAAGAGAAGGCAGAGGAATTTGTTGAAAAGCCCACTCTTTCCATTGATGACATCATCAAGGCAGTTACTGTGGATGGGAACCTACAACCGGTGACAGAGTTCTATGATGAATACAATGATGCTGACAAGAGAATTTTGGAGGAAGCTACTGTAAGGTATTTAAACATCTATAACAAAGCATTCATTGAAATAATTTCTTTAATTCCAAAAATCCTAGAGGAAGTATTGGAACAAAGAAAAGTGAATGCAAAGGCTAAAGATTTGGAGATTTGTGAGCAAATAATGATACAACTATGCCCTTCTATCACTCCAAAACAAATGGACATAATTTTCAAGGACTGCAAAGATGATTTCTAGAGCAAATCCAGAATGAACAAACTCATGCTTGGTGAGACTAAACAAATAGCCAATGAAACAAAAGAAATCCTCTAGAATGCCTTGAAAAGATTCAATCTTCCCATTATAGAGGAAATAGATGAAGAGCCTTCTAACATGGATGCTAAAGGATTAAAGAAAAATGATGAAGAATCATCTCAAGCATTAGATTCCTCTATTCTGGAGGAGGAAGGATAGAAAGAAGAAACATTTTTTGACAAGGATGTCAAAGGATTAAAGAAAAATGATGAAGAGCCATCTGAGACACTAGACTCCTTTGCTCCAGAAAAGGAAAGACAGGTAGAAGAAATAGAGATCAGTAAGCAAGTCAGTCCGGATGTCTGCAAAAGGAAGGAAGTAGAGTCTGCAAGAGACATTGTAGAGACAGTACAAAATTTATTGGACAAAGAAATAATGGAGCTAGATGAACCTAAGCTAATTCAAGGGCCTCTAAACTTCGACTCTCTATCCCTCATTCAAATAATAAAGGTAGCATCTTTTGCTCAGGCCAAAGCAAAAGAGAAATTTCTAAAATCTCACATGGAGGATTGTGAGCTACTGGAGATTGCATCTGGGATGCTAGAGAAGATTATGCCAACCTATCAAAAGGATCCTTCTACCTCTCCATCTGGTAATCTAAAAAACTTAATCAATTCTGTTAACACTCATTTTGAATCCTTAGATAAATCGGTAGAAACTAAGGTCCGAAAGGAGTTCTTGGGAAAGAGGTTCAATGAAGTACAAGGGCTAATTAATAATGATAGAAGAACCTTAGGCATTGGCATAAAGAGCCTTGAAAATGCTCTTAAAGATAGTGGGGACATATACTAATTTTGTTTAACTTGGCCCAAAGTGACAGAGGACATTGAGAAGAAAGTGAAAGAACAAGAAGGAAAACTGTCAAGTTTATCTCATAATTTTGATCCCCTTACTACCTCTTTAGTGAATCATAAATGTCAAGCTATTGCTATAATAAATGAAATTAAAGAACTGGTTTAGGAGAAAAAGGACATAATAGATAGAATGGGTGAGTTCAAATGGATAATCATCCCTAAGTTAGAGGCAATGCATGATGCCTTGACAAAGGCGCAAATCACAATCCAGACCAGTGATCCAACAGACCTAAAGAGGGTAGAAGCATATACATTTTTGTTAAATGGACACATCTCCATTTTGGACAGAATGAAGAGGAGTTGGGCCACAAAAATCATCTAGTTGAAGACAACCTTTGCGGATATACTTAAGTATATGTAAGTATAACATATGATTGGTATATACTTATGTGGCCATGTATAGAATATTTTTTATAAAATTTTGGTATGTAGATTCCACCCTTTGTCATTGATGTCAAAGGGGGAGTGAAGAGTAGTGAAAAGTGTGGAATCCATCTAAGGGGGAGCTCCGGTAAAATAGTACAAGAGATAGAGCATCAGTAAAGGGGGAGTTACTGTGACACTTAGCCATTTTTCACTAAGTGTTGCCATCAATGCCAAAGGGGGAGATTGTTGGCAAGAGACACTATGTGGCTTCATAAGTGTTGTCATTGATGGAAAAAAAGTCTATCCCACACATCTGTAATACATAATATGCCTATATCGGAAGACAAATTGAAGATTGTTTTGTTTTGGTGAACAAGAAAAGAGTATGTAACAAGGTCCGACAATCAGGTCCGGATCTCTCAGATAGTGTAACTTAGTAAGTTGCAGACTTGGACAAGTTAAGAGGCGTATCATGACTACTGTATTCTAGAGATTTACCCTCTAGTGATAAAGCAAGAAAAAGATATGAGCATCTAAGTGTTGGGTTCCAGTTAGGCAGAGCAGACAAAGGAAGAACTGACCAACAGAGTATCAGACTTCAATCCGGACATGTAAATGGTGTTGATCAAGCAATCTATGATATTATTATACATTGTTGGCTTACATGATTTATGACTTCTATGCCTATGTTTTTGATGTGCATCACTAATCAAGTATGGATTTAGCCGACAGATCAATAACTTGCAAATATCTCAGGTGTTCCTGTTACCGACTAAGAAGTTGTTGGAAATCCTTGATGCAGATATATATACCCAATGGATTCAAGCCTCTAGTATGTATGGTTAAGTGTGAAGAAAATAAGAGATAAGTGCGAAGGCAACAATTCAAGCCTGGAATGTGATAGGAAAGTTATATTAAGCAAAGGAAAAATGAAATGTGCCAGATCAGTATACTGTACCTACCAGAACTGAAATCCTGCATGCATAGATGTTGTTCATCAGTTCAAACACCTTGGTATCATCTGTAAGCATTTGTAGACTGTAAGTCTCTTGTAGGCAGTGGGCCTTTTGTGAGCAGTGTGCTTAGGCAGTGAGCCCTAATTGGCAAGTGCCAAATTTTTACTCTTTACTCTTTTAACAAAGAATACAATCTTGGGTTAGTCACCCCGTGGTTTTTCCCTTAACAGGGTTTTCACGTAAAAATCCTTGTGCCATGTGTTAATTTCTTTTTCAGCTCTTATGATTGTCTTACTTTGGCATAACATTAAATGCTAAGTAAAGAAAAGAAAAGAAAAATACAAAAGTTATAAGATAACTAATTCACCCTGCCTCTTAGTTATCTACATTGTTTCCAATAGGGGGAGCATCTGGTAGAATGACGAGTCCATTTTGCACAAGTTTCTTTAGAACCAACTCTATAGGCTCTCTCAAGGGAGTGAACTTACGCCTTGTAGGGTAATTTTAGGGAGGCCACTCTTGTTGATGCTACTAGTTTTGGTTTTGTTGTCATTGTTGTTGTTGTTGAGTTGACGGTTGGTTTTGTTTGGATGAAAGATTAAGGGGTGTTTGTAGTGTTTGGAATCCACCACACCATCATTGACCACGTTTTTGTTTTTGTTCCAGAATTTGGGGTTATCATTTGATTATTGTTGGGGAGGATTGTCTTTATTGTCTTTGAAGATTTTGACCACGCCTCTAGCGATGAGGGCTTTTTTGATGTTGATGCCTTTATAGGTAATCTCATCAAAGGTTTTAGCACTTAGTTTTTGCAAATGGAAACCCAATTCTTGGTTAAGGTTCTGCACAAATATGCTAACAAGCTGCTTTTTATATATTTTGAATGGGAATTTGCCAGCCATGTGTCTCCATCTTTGAAGGAAGGAGATAAGAGTTTCCCCATTTTTTGGTTCATTGTTACATAAGTCTGTCATAGAGACCTCATGTTCTATGTTGTATGAGAAATGGGTAGCAAATTTTTTTGCAAGCTCGTTAAAAGATTTGATACCCGTAGGTAGATGCGAGAACCATTCTATAGCTTGACCTCCAAGACTGCAAGGGAAGAGGCGCATGAGATATGTGTCATTATGTGCAACCTCTAAACAAGTGAGATAGAATTCTCTAAGGTGGTCTTTTGGGTCTCCTTTTCCTTTTTACTTATTAAATTTGGGTATATTGAAGTTGGGAGGAAAAGGGATCATTTGTAATGACCAATCAAATGGATAAGGACAAACCTCCACCAAGGAGAAGGTTTTCTTAGTGTGACCAAATGTTAAATCAGCTACTTGTTGTTGCACCTCGGCAAGTTTAAGCTCCATAGTTGTTGGGGGTGTTGGTAGAGTCTCCTGTTGCACTAAGGGTGGTTGTTGTTGCCCATAGGGAATATTGTAGTTGAAGCCATAGGAATTTATGTTTTCTGGGTTGTATGATTGATTTGGGTCATATGATGGATTTGGATTAGGTTAGTTTTGGCTGTTTTGAGTTTGTGGAGGTGGTGCTAGATAAAAATGTTGGCTTTGTGATTGTTGAGGGTTGATGAAAGAGTTTTGTTGTTGGTATTGTTGAGGAGGGGTGATGAATGGATTTCATGGAGGAAAGCTAAATGTGGTTTGATTTGATTGAAATGGTGGAATATAGCCATAGGAAGTTTAGATTTGAGAATGTTAAGGGTTATTGAGATAGGTGTTGGTGATATTGAGTGTAGATGATCTTTGTGGTGGAGGGACATAGGTAGATGGGTTTTGAGATGGTTGGGGTTGATTGAGATAGGCATGGGTAAGACTGAGTGTGGATGATCATTGTGGTGGATGGATATAGTTTGTGTTGACATTTTGGGAGTGTTGTGGGGGAGTAATGTTGTTTGTGTTGATGTTTTGGGAATGTTGTGGTTTTATGGCATTGCTTGGATTAGTGATATGAGGGTTGATGATGTTGGCGGTGGTGTTGGTTGTGACCCTTCTTGCATGGCTACATAAGTGTTTCTTGGATTGTAATTTGGTGGAAAACTATCTCGTGATGGGGTGGCCAATGTTCCACTTGTGATTGATGTGGACATTTCTGATATGCTAGGAGATTGTTGTTGGTTTTGTTTAGCTAGAGCGGCTTGTCATTCAAATTCTGCTTGATGATAAAGAGTCTCTTGTTGCAGTTTATAAATCTCCATAAGAGTCAAGAGTGGTCTTTCTGCTATTGGATTTTGGTTTTAATAGAGGAGACTTTCATAGTGAGCGTCGAAAGGATTAGTCATTCTCCCTTGTGAGACTTGTTTAGGTATGGGAGTGGATACAGTTGACATAGTTTTGATAGCAGTCATAGCATCATGGGATCTATTTTGCTCTTTAAGATTAGATAGATCAAATTCTTGGGGTAGTTTAGCTCCTTGTTCTGCAAGTAAATGAAAGAAATGATCTTGATTCTCACTAAGGAGTTTGTCAAAAATGGCTATGGCTCTAGGATCTTGTATGATTTCATCAAGGTCTTGTCTATCTTCTTGAGAGGATTGACCTTCTTGAAAGTTTCACTCTTCTTGAGATGGGACTTCACCTATGGTGTAACTGGGTGTAGAAAAACCATGAGGCATGCCAGTAGTGAATTGAGTTACATCTACCAAAGGGACATTACCATCTTGGGGATTGGTTAGTTTGCCATGCTGTGGCCTATTTTGAAAATTGGTTGGTCTATCAATTGGTGTGTGAGTACTTTTTTGAGACATGGTGGAATGACGTGGTTGAGGTGTATGAGGAGGTGATTTGCACTTCTTTGGGACAGTTTTCTTAGACTTCATAGCTTGATGGAGTCTAGTTGTTACCATGGGATGCACTAAGACAAGACAGTTTGATTGATTTTGGACTCAGAGGTAGATGTTTGACCAAAAAGGTGTGATTTTGTTGAGATTGGCCAAGACAATTTACTGGACTAAAGGCGCTGGACTGTGTTGCAAAGGCACGGGGTTGTTATACCAAAGGTGAGTTACTGTGTTTCAGAAGCGCTGGACTATTATACCAAAGGTGAGTTACTGCATTTCAAAAGTGTTGGACTGGTGTTAGTGATGTTTGTAATGAAAATTTTGATAGATTTGGATTGGATTTTGATTGGATTTTCTTTGACAAGAGAAAACACAACAAACAAAGTGGAAAAAGGGACTGACACAACAGATAGTGTATGTTCTAGGCTCATAAAAACACCCAATGTTTCCATGGGTATTTAAACAATTGCAAACAATTTAATCACTTTTATCCCTAGAGACATGGTTTCATTGTGGTAGATCAGCTCACAACTTAGTTCTCCATTGACCAAATCTCATTCCATATAGGTGTCATACATTTGTATCTTTGTGAGAGATGATAGGTAGGGATATCTCACACTCCCCTCAGAAAGCTACAAGTAGGTCACTGTTATCACCTAGTTTTGCACCCTTGCATACAGCTGTGAAACCTCTGCAAGCTGGAGTAACATGGGGTTGATCTCTAAGTGTGGGACTTTGCTAAATGAGATCAAACCTCTAGAGAAGGCTGGCTTCCTTGCCTAGCTATCACCTAAAACTACTGAATTTTGGGGGGGAAAGGAAAAGAGAATGCTTGTAATGAAAATGAATAAAAGCTTGAAAACATAAAAGGGTGATACACCAGACAGATTTAAAGAACTTCCACAGAACTGAAGGATGCACAATATAATTAGAATATGGCAAGTAGGCATACACAGGTTAGATGACTCTAGCGGAGGTGAGAAGCAATATGATTGAGAGGAATACAACATTCATAGGCAAACCATATGTAGATTCACACAGAACTAGCAAAATCAGTAAGGAGGTAAAAATACTCGCATATATTAGACAGAGATGCAAGGTTACAGTATATGAAAACTCTGTTTGGAAATAGAAAGACCAGAATGCCAAAAAAAAATTCCAACCTTATTTACAACATATGAATGCATATATATAGCATTCCAAAATTCCTAACTCGGTTACAAGATTCACTCTATGAGCTGTATCAGAAAAATATCTACATTAATGCCAATCCAGCTGCATCAGTCATGGCGTCAAAATCTGGCATTGGGTGGATATGAGATATTTTGGAGTCTTTAATGCAGACAACTTACTCATTGATCTGCAGTAGAAAAGATGAAAATATCTGAAAGAGGATGGTGGAAAGATATTTCTGATCATCAATGCGAGCTGCTTCATCTTTGTGCAGCAGTGAATGCAAGAAATATCTGCAACCACTCAAAAAAGGTCGCTGAAACATCCAATCGGCCGAAAGATGCAAGGCCAGATCTGAAAAATGGAAACTGGAAAATTCCCCCAAAAACTTGCTCAAATGAAAGAGGAGGAAAAAACAAGCATCTTTGCCTCTTACAGCATGTCAAAATTTGCTAAAATGGGGGAGATATAGGTGGTCAAAGTTTTGGTCAACTGCATGTATATATCGCTTTTGCATCTCTGTGTATATCGCTGCATCTTGGCGCCTGAATCAGCATTCAAAAATTTATTTGCAACTCCTTTGCACATTCCTAGCGCTTTGCATATCGGCCCCTATATGTCCTTTGTATTTTCAAAATTGCATATACATACAAGCTCCCTTGTATATGCAGGCCCTACCATTTGTATGTTAGCTTGTATCTGGCCTTATATATCGAAACATACAAAGCACTCATACATACAAGTCAGACTCAACGTTGCACTCAACCAAAATGTATATCCATTTGAGGTCTGGCTTGCATCTGCATCTATTTGTATCTTTTATTTGTATATCGCAATATACAATCGCAACTTATACAAGGCGGACCCAAAAAATTTATGAAGCAGGTTGAAGACCGCTTTGAATCCAGCCTGATGTTGCAATGTATGTCAACTTTGTATATCGCATGATATACAAATGCCAAATATACAAGGCGGACCTGAAAGCTTTATGTGTCGAACTTGATCTTCGATTGAAATCCACCTTGTATAGTTCATTTGTATCTTTGACTTGTATATCGCAATATACAATTGCATATACATGCAAGCTATGGACTCCAACCCTTTATGAAGCAAACTGGAAACACTTTCTGAAATCCAGATCGCATATGCTTTCTATATATGCAAACATACAATGTGCATATACATACAAGTGGTGGTCCCCACCTCTTGCATGTCCCGCCGGCACTGTAGCAAATGTACATTTGCACCTGTATATCGGCCATTGCATATTTCCTTGTATCTTTTCTTTGTATATTTCACTTGTATGTGCCAACATACAAGTGCGAATATACAAGCCACTATAGCAACCTGCCGATATACATTCCACTGTAGCACATGTATATAGATCGGCCTTGTATATTTTCCATTGTATATTGGGTTGTATATGCGAACATACAAGCCAAATATACATTCCATCCTTGTATATTTTTATGCAACCGGATATACAAACCAGGAATATTCTGGGAATCTGTGAAAGATTCCCCCTTTGTATATGCATTTCCTTGGCTCGATATTCATTCAAAAAATGTATAAAACTCACTTTTCTCAATATTTTCTAAGGCCGATAGGGATTTATAAGCCCGCCAAATGTATATTTGAACTGTATGTTGACCGAAACTTTGACCATCAATAACTTCTTTATTTGGCCGAATTTCAGGGTGATGTAAAAAGCAAACCTGCCTATTTTTTCAATCTCTTTCTAATGGTAAGGTTTTTTAGGCAAGTTTTTTTTTTGGGAAAATGGTACTTTTATTTTATAGGGACCCTTTCCAAAGGATTTTCAAGGAAAATACCAGGTGGACCGTTTAGCTCTGGACAGAGGAAAATGGGTCAACAGTCACAAGAGCTTAAACTAGCCGAGGAAATACTATCTCTTCTCAAGGGAGTTAATGGTGAGTAATCTTGGGGGTTTATACTGATTTCCATTGCATTAATGATTACCGCAATGTTCGAAGGTGAAATGGGTAGTCACTATCTAGATGGTTCTTAGTTGCTTTGAGGGACCAATGCCTTGCGAGCATCCGACAAGCTACTAAAAGCTTTGACCAATCCTACTAAGAGTATCAAACACTTCACACAATGTGAAAATCATTTTCACAAAGTGCTAGTACACCTCTTTTCGATTTGGCATCGTAAGGCAAGGTCGATACTGGTTAGGACTTGGCTTTTGCCTTATCCCTCTTATATAGTAGTTCAAAAGAAAAATCTGCTTAGGGTCATCCCTTTTGGATGAAGTGCAATCTGAAATAAGGACCTTCTAAAGGAATAACTAAAATTTAAGATCAAGTACGTCAATCAAATGTTCAATTGTCTCGTTATAAGAAAAAATAAGGTGCAACTAGACTAGGCACACACACGATTGTAGTTGTCAATTGTCCCTTATGAAATTGAAGTGTTTTGCATTCATGTCAATTATCCTTTAATAAATTGAAGTGTTTTTGCATTCATGTCCATTGTCCCTTAAGAAAGCAATATGTTTGTAAGACTTAGATTGCAAAAAGATGATTGTTCAATTGTCCCTTAAGAAAGTAATATGTTTCTAAGACTTAGTGTGATGGATTTTGCAATTTCTTCAAAGCTCATCCTACATGAACACGTTAGAAAAACCCATTTTCTCTATTTGAGTAATATGAAGCTGCAAAAGTTGGATTAGTTCCACAACAACTCAATAGTTAGCAAAAACAAATCAATTGACCAAAAGTGCTTTACTGAGAATCAAAGGCGTTGTACTATGTTACCAAAAGTGTTGCACTGTTCTACCAAAGCTGCATTGATTCAGACCAAAGACACTGCACTATGATGTAAAAGTGTAATAATGTGACGCAAAGGCGTGATACTGCTCCAAATCTGAAAAAAACTCAATATTTCATCAAAAAGCTAGATTTGAAAGATGATGTCATGATTATAGGATGATCTAGAATGTTTGATACGGCTAAGATCTGTAGCTAATGATCAAAAAATATGACAAGTTAGAACCTTACAAATCAATAAACAAGAAAGCCTATGAAACCAAAGGTGTTGTACTATTGTATAAAGGTGCGGGACTGCAGACTAGAGGTGCTTTATTGCACACTAGAGGCGCATTACTATCACCTGAAGGTGCTTTGTTACAGACCAAGTACACTTTACTGTGCTCCAAAGGCAGTTTTCTATGTTTGATTATGTGTTTCTGTACTATACTTAAAAAAAAAATCTAATAGAAAATAGCAGTTAGAAGGTCCCATAGGTTCGCGTGCCAGAATGTGTATAGAATAAAATCAAGATCGAATGATAATCAAAACAATGAAATAAACAACTCAATCCTATAACATCAAGATAACGATCTAAGCAAATAACCAAATAATCAATGAATAACACAAAACAATGAAAGCTTTCACCTAGATTGTATTGTTATCTTGGTCGAATGTGGATTGCTCTTTAAATTGTGAAACCATGTTTGTAACAAGCGGATGTAGATTGTGTTGGTGCTCAAAGTGCTCAATGTGCTCAACGATGCGATGTATGCTCAATGTGCTGTAGGGAGGCAAAAGCTTAAATGATCAAAGAGGATTTGTTATGGAGATGAGGGGTTTATATAGGTTTCAATGAAGATTGATCAACGGTCTAGATAATTCAATGGAATCAACGGATGAGATAAATCTAGAATTCATGATGAATGTGCACCTGACATGTGTCACACAAAAGGATATTTTTGTTTGAGTTAACTGATTGATTTGGCTAAATGACATGGAATAGACATGAGATATGATTAGATTTCATAAAAATAGAAAATGCTTTTTTTTTCTAATTTATGAGTTGGTGATATTAAAAACAATATCGATTAAGTCAATTAACTCAACTTATAATTTGCTTTTTGCATGATTTGAGTAAAATTAAATCATAAATTATTTAATTTTGTTGCATGATGAATAAAATTTATTTTTAGAAGATTTAGAAGATATACAAAGCAAATTAAATAAATAAATTTATTTAATTGTTTGTGCATGATGGAAGACATAAAATAGATTTGAAGATTTAAATAAATTAAACAAATAAATTGATTTAATTTATTTTGCATGATGAAGGATAAATAAAATATTTGATTTTATTTTATTTTTAGAAGAGATATTCAATTTAAATAAATTTGAATAATTTATTTAAATTTGGAAGAATAATTGATTTAATTAAATAATTTAGAAATTATTTAATTATAGATAAGAGGATTTAAATGATAAATTAATTAAATAATTAATTTATTCAATTGATGTGGATTTAAATTTTGAGAGAAGATAATGATTTAATTAAATAATTAAAATTATTTAATTTGGATGGATAAAGAGAAAATTTATCGAAATTAATTAAATAAAGAGGATTTATTTAATTAATGTTGAAAATATGTGATTTAGAGAAAATTGATGATTTTGATGAAATTAATTAAATAATTAGATTATTTAATTAATGTTGAAATGCAGGTGATTCGATGAAAATGATAAAAATGCAAGTGATGCGATGAAATGGTCATTTTTTGGTGTCTACAATGTGGGTGGTTGGTAAAGTGGATTGGTGAATTGGTTGGTGAATGGTGATGAAGCAATGTTATGTCTGTGTGTAGGTGGTATGGTAGGTGCGTTGGTAGACATCGTTTGAATATAAATAGGATGTGATTCTCTGATAGCAGCAATAGAAGAGTTGATAGGGTCTTTCTCCTTAAGAGTGGATGTGTCAAAGTCATTAGGCAACTTAGCTCCTTGCTTAACAAGTATAAGAAAGAATCTATTGGGGTTTGTTTCTAAGAGCCTATCTATAGTTTGTAACACATCTAGGTCTTGTAATTCTTTAGCGAGGTCTTGTGATATTTCATGTGATTGTTGTCCAAATTCATTGGAAGATGAAGGACCTAGTGTATACCCACTTGGAAGGAAGACATGAGGATTCATACCCATGGTGAATTGTGTAGCATCAATGGGTGTGTTGAGGTCATGTTGAGGATTACTTTGATTTGTCTCCATATTTTTCTTATGTTGAGACCTAGTGAGAGGCATATGATATTTCAGACCTTGTGAGGATGGATGATGGTCATGGAGTTTTTTGGGACTTTTTATGACAATGTTGATACTCTAGGATGATTTGATGGTTGGATGTTTAGATAAATAATAAATTTAGATCAATGTTGATTGGATTTGGATTGAGATTATCTTCCAAGAGCTAGACTAATGAACTCAAGGAGAGATAAGATGGGATAGTGAGATTCACCAACTCAATAGGAGTCACTCTCCTAAGCTATCCATTTCACTAGTTTGATAGATGCTAACTTATCTACTAATCTAAGAGAGGCAACTTCTCAAATCAGAGACAAGCTAGTAGGTGTGATCTAGATTTTTTTGGTAAATAAACTGGTGTTAAAAGTTGGGTGATACTGAAGATGTATGCTAGATGATAATGATAATATCCTATAGTCTCAAGGGGATAAAGCTGTAAAGTCCAAATAATGATATGATGATGAATGAGGATGGTTGGATGACTAAACGATTGATGGCAGATGGTCTGAAGGATCTTAAGTCTATAAAATCAGCTAAATGTAAAAGGTCTCCAAATCTAGGTGATTGTTTAACTAGAAGCTGTGTAAAACCAGAAGTGCAAGACTATCTACCAGAAGTGGTAGTAGGATAGTGCAGATGTGGTAGCAGAATATCTTAGATGCACAACTCTGTTTGCCATAAGTGCAATTCTGTAGACCAGAAGCGTAACTTTTTCAGTCAAAAGTGATAGCAAGATAGCCCAAAAGCCTAATTTTGAGGATGACAGTGGATAAAAGACAAACCAAAAGCACAACTTTGTCTACCAAAACTGCAGCTCTGTATGCTAGAAGCGCAACTTTGTGTGATATAAGTGTAACTCTATCAACCAAAAGTGTAACTTAGTATGCCAAAAAATGCAACTTTGTGTGCCAAAAGTGTAAATATGCTCACCAAAAGTGCAATATTACTATTTAGAAGTGAAACTTTGTAGCTCAAAAGTGGAATTTTTATGACTATTTGTTTGTATGTAGGATGGAATGAGTTCTTTGGCAAGAGAATCAAACAATAAAACACAATGGGTATAGACTCTTTTGGAATTGGTCATGTAAGGCTATGAACCTTCCTGGATAAAAAATGGCAAATACCGGTACATCACAAGAAAACACGCCAAACACTCTTGCACAAGCCTAATATTTATTCAATCAAGGTGTGTCATATCCCATGGACTCACTCAGATGCAACTTCAACCCCCACTATTAGATAATGTCAGCTTCCATCCCCTTGATATCATCTACCATTGCTTGGATGGGTAGAGACCTTTAACTTTGGAGACTAAAGTCTTGCCCAAAGTGTATTCTAACTTAAATAATGGAGGTAACACTTGTACAAAAACAACAATATATGTGATTAAAAAATCTACTAAAAACTGCTTATAAATGACTAAACTTGGTCACGTGACCATTAGTAGTTTATTGCCAGTCATTTATAACACGACCAAATTTATGACTAAACCAATTTTAGTCATTTATTTGGTCGTTTTGATTGATAGATTTGGTAGTATATTTAGTCATTAATTTAGTCATATTATTCACTAAGCTTTGTCACGTAACCATTAGTAGTTTATTGCCAGTCATTTATTTGGTTGTTTTGATTGATCAATTTGGTAGTATATTTTAAGTCATATATTTTTAGTCATATTTATTCACTGATTTCTATCAATTGGTAGTATATTTAGTCATATATTTTTAGTCATATTTATTCACTGATTTCTGTCAGTTGGTAGTTTATTTAGTCAATTAGTAGTTTAATTAATTATTTTTGAGGTTTAAACATAAAACACAGAAAATAATAATCAATCATTCATTTGCATATAATGAAACATCTATTAAGAAGGCAAAATACTAAAATTTTATTGAGAAAAGGTGTTCTTACAGTAGATACAAGAATTAAATATGTCTTTTCTTTGAAAAATGTGTTACAAAGTGTGTTTCTCAGTGTTGTGACTGAGAAAACTAAGTTACAATGCTCTATTTTTTTATACAACTCTAAAACATGAAAGAACTACTTGAAAAATGAAGCCTAAGTATTTCATCATGGGCTTTTACATCTCAAAATCTGAATAAATGTATCAAAACTTGCTTAATATTGCTAATTGTTGCATTACTTCTTCTTTTTTGCATCTCCTACCTTGGTCTGCACAAACAGAACCTAGTAATGCAATAATCTGCCTTGGTCGTTGTAGGATGAGAATCTTCCTTAGACTTTCCTTTGTTAGCCGCTTGTTGATTCAGTAGATTCTATGACAGCGTGAAAATAACATATGACTCACCATATGCATTTTCTCCTTGTTCCGCTTCATCTTGAAAATTCAAGAAACCAATGTTTGAGTCATCATCCAACTCTTCTTCTCCTTCCGTGAAGAGATTGGCAATATTATCTTGATCAAAATCAAGTTAGGGAGAATTTTCTTGTTCAACTTCATAGTATCCAACTGCTGCATTAACCGACGGTGCTTCCAAAGCAAGTGTCCCTTGTTTAGGGGGAAGCTTGTTTTGCCCTTGGTTTCTCATAGCATTACCTTGATATCGAGCATTCGAAAAGGTTCTCCTTGGTATGTCCTTGTAGGAAGGAAAGGACATATTTTGAGATACTTGTTTCTTCAAGGCTAACAATTCATTAGCCAACTTTTGCACCATGGGATTCATGATGCTTGTGGAAGGTGTACTTGTAGAAGTCTGACCTTTAGCCCAGTTTGAATCCTTCCTTATTTTTCTGGCAAGGATCAAGTCATCCTCAATTTTAGTAGCTAAAGTTTGAGCTACTGCCAAATCAGCTGGATTAGCCTACCGCAGAAGAAAACTTACCTCTGGCAGTTGAGTGTTTATGAAAAAACACTTTTGATTCTCAGCTGTAGGCTAAGTAGTTGCTGGAATTCTGTTGGTTAGCTTATTAAACTTTGCAATGAACTCACACATGGGTTCTTGCAGTTCCTTCTTCATTTGAGTAAGCTAAGCCAAAAGAGCATGTGCATCTTCGGTGGGTTTGAACCTAGCCTCAAACTTGGTTCATAGAACATTCCATCTAGTGATGGTTTGAGCAAGAAAATGATAGAACCAATCTGTAGCGACACCCTGAAGTGTCTAAACAAAGAGTCATATAGATAAATCTTCATATTCTACCCCTAGAACACCACATGCAATGTAAAAAGCTGCAATATGTTCATCGGGGTGAACTTTTCCATCACCATAAAACTTTGGGAAATTCTTGCTTGAACTATAGGGTAGATCATGCAATGGTAGAGTAAGATTCAAAGGCCCGAAAGCATTCCCCCATGGACCCACAAGAGGAGGAAGAGACATTGTGTGCTGATTGAAAGGTGGAATTACAAACCTAGAGACTTGTGGGATAGGGAAAGTTCTAGGAACACTTGATGCTTCACTTGGTACGGGAGATCTCATGTTGGTAGGCAGAAACCTTAGTGTACATTGGAGAGATCTTTTAGTGGAAGAGAAATTATTTTGTAGCATTAACTCAAAGATAGGATCCACAATTCCCTTTGTTCTTCTACTTCTTGTATACCTAGGTTCAGCCAAAGTGTAAAATAACTAACAAATATTTAAAACACAACAACCTATTACAAGAAATATGAGACTGGTATACTTCAACCAAAAGCATGAGGCTCTTGGATGTGTATTCATTCCCTAGTGGAGTCACCAAAAACTGTTGGGTGAATATTTTGTCTTCAACTAACTAAAGGCAAAATGGTTATATCAACCACAGTATGATGAGATTTTAATCTCTCCTCTCAAAAAGGGAGGCTCCCTTTTTATTGCTCACTACAACCAACAAGTACTTAACTAAATTTATGTACACTATAAACTAACTTGTGGATGGTGCCATATCATCTATTTCTCTTTTTTTAGAAATGATGTTTTAACTTAACCTTTATAGTGTATGATAAACTCAAAAACCACTTATTGAAACAATAATAACCAATATCAAGATTGAATGAACATAAGAATATTCAAAATAATACCAGCTTGAAATAACTAAGAAATTCATAGAAGCATAAAGTATTTTGTAATTTTTTTTTCTAACTTGAAATTAGAAACTGATAGAATTAGGTGCAGCCTAAAGTCTTCACCGAATGCTATGATAAAATCACACGAACAAAAAAGATAGTAGTAGCTCAAAGTCTTTCTAAATATTTTACTCACTAACATAGAATATAAATTCCAAAGGCAATGTTACAGCACAAAGAATCCAAAATCATCTTTAGATCACCTCCCATATTATATGAATTCACACTACTTATTTGATAAATTGCATAAGATGGTGCAAGAGAAAAAACATAAGAACATCTCTCATAGACTACAAGTAGATTCCCAAAACAAAGTTTGAATGCTCACTTGCTTTCTTATTATTGATAAAATCTTGATTTACAATCTTGAACACAAAGTCTCAAAAATGCTTCTCAATTTTGGTAGAGTTTTGCTTTAATAACTAAATGATAAAAAATTACAAAGAGGCCCTCTTTATTTATAGTGAGAGGCCATGAGAAAAAATAGGGAAAATACAACTAACTTGACTTATTCAAAAAGAAGAGTCCTTATTGATTTGGGAATTTCCTTGTTTTTACATGTAATTGCATCTTGAAAAAGTACATGTGAAAATGTCCAAAACTAAAAGTACATATCAAACAACAAAAATATACTCAGGCATGCACATCTGAATTAACTTTTTCCCCCATTCTTCTTGACAAATCCTTCATACATGGTGAACATTGTCTGCATCACTAGGCTGTCAGGACTCGCAGTGTTCTTTGAAATAACTCAGGCTCTAGTTATTACATCCTTCATTGCAGTAGCTACTTTTTCATGACTTGTCAACTTAGCTTTCAAATTATCCAAAGTCAGTTGGTGGTGCAGTCACTATAGGAGGGTTCACAGAATGAACTATTCAGACCATGCAGCAAGAGTAAACACAATGGAAACAACTCAAAGAAATAAAGCAAATGCAAATTCAGTCATTTAATATATCATAGAATTCAAATAGAGATCGGTTGGCAACATGCGGGCTTATAATTAGGGCTCAGATGCCTGATTACATACATGTGCAAGATAAAGCTTTGAAGATCCTTCACACAAAATCTGAACTATGAACCTATGCGTATGCTTACAACTTGATAACTGCTTTCCTAAGAATCTATTACATCAATATATATCAAGTCCAAATCAATAGATTCCTCTGCATCGGCCAAGGAAGATCACAAATTCCAAAGAAGAGATATAACGTGTGTACACAGATAGGTCAGACCTAAATGCACAAAACACTTCTAGAAAATGAATGGAATGATGTGCAGATCTCCTAGGAAGGTCGGCCACAAACCCAAGATCATTGAATGATGTGTCATTAGGCTCCATAGATCGAGAAATGCTTCCACAAGTTTCTCCTTCAGGTGATTGATTGTGATTATCTAGATGCTCTGCTCTGAGAAACAATCATCTTCTGATAGCGATATATTTCTGGTATTAATGTACAAATCTCTGAATTCTAGATATGATGTAGATGAATGAATGTAGATGCTAAGTCTAGCTCCACAAGATCTAAAGATGCTACTGAACCAAAATATAGAATCTGCTTCTAACTAAACTACCTGAACTGAACTAGAAAATGAAAAGAAACAAATTGAACTGCAAACAAACTAAAATACAAATGTTTTTGGTTGATGCAAGATTGCTCTTGAACCAGGGATGCTCCTACATCAGACATTTGGGGTTATTGAAAAAGTGAGTCCCTCACGTTTCTGGGGCTAGGGGAGAACCAAGATGGTCCACCTCAGCCTGAGAAATCCATGATGAATCTTCTTTCGGTCTGCCTGTCCACTTCACAAGGTATTCTTTGTATTATCTTCTTCTAGTGTTGCATCCAACTCTGTTGTCTAAAATGTCTTCAATCTGCTCCAGTGCTTGTTGTGGTGACTGCTTCTTCAAGTCTTCTTCCATGCTATCACTGAAATCTGCTTCATGATACTGATATAGGTCTGCAATGTTGAAAATAGGTGATATACCCAATGTCTCTGGTAATTCCACTTCATATGCATTTCTTGAATCAAATTTCCTGAGTATCCTACAAGGTCCAAATTTCTTCATCCTCAACTTGTTATATGTCCCAACTGGAAATCTTTCTTTTCTCAAATATACCATCACTTCATCTCCAACTTCAAATTCCTTATGTCTTCGTTTCTCATCTGCCTTTTCCTTATCCTTACTGTTCATATTCTTCAAATGCTTCTTAACCTAATTATGCATTGTCTTCATGTGGTCTACAAATTCTTCTGCTTCTACACTTCTCTTTTCCTCCATGCTGAAATCTCTTAATTCTGCTACTCCTCTAGGATTCACTCTAGTAACAATCTCAAAAGGTGTTCTTCTGGTACTCCTGTTCACTAAATTATTATATGCAAACTCTGAAGAGACCTAATGTCTCAAGTTACTGCTTAGAACCTCATTCATTCCTTGGTCATCGACCACACTGGAGTACATAGATAGGTCATACCTAAATGCACAAAACACTTCTAGAAAATGAATGGAATGATGTGCAGATCTCCTAGGAAGGTTGGCCACAAACCCAAGATCATTGAATGATGTGTCATTAGGCTCCATAGATTGAGAAATGCTTCCGCAAGTTTCTCCTTCAGCTAATTGATTGTGATTATCCAGATGCTCTGCTTTGAGAAACAGTCATCTTCTGATAGCGATATATTTTTGGTATTAATGTACAAATCTTTGAATTCTAGATATGATGTAGATGCTAAGTCTAGCTCCACAAGATCTGAAAATGCTACTAAACCAAAATACAGAATCTGCTTCTGACTAAACTACCTGAACTGAACTGGAAAATGAAAAGAAACAAATTGAACTGCAAACAAACTAAAATACAAATGTTTTTGGTTGATGCAAGATTTCTCTTGAACCAGGGATGCTCCTGCATCAGACATCTGGGGTTATTGAAAAATTGAGTCCCTCACATTTCTGGGGCTAGCGGAGAACCAAGACGGTCCACCTCAGCCTAAGAAATCCATGATGAATCTTCTTTTGGTCTGCCTGTCCACTTCACAAGGTATTCTCTGTATTATCTTCCTCTAGTGTTGCATCCAACTCTGTTGTCTAAAATGTCTTCAATCTGCTCCAGTGCTTGTTGTGGTAACAGCTTCTTCAAGTCTTCTTCCATGCTATCATTGAAATCTACTTCATGATACTGATATAGGTCTGCAATGTTGAAAATAGGTGGTATACCCAATGTCTCTAGTAATTCCACTTCATATGCATTTCTTGAATCAAATTTCCTGAGTATCCTACAAGGTCCAAATTTCTTCATCCTCAACTTGTTATATGTCCCAACTGGAAATCTTTCTTTTCTCAAATATACCATCACTTCATCTCCAACTTCAAATTCCTTATGTCTTCATTTCTCATCTGCCTTTTCCTTATCCTTACTATTCATATTCTTCAAATGCTTCTTAACCTAATTATGCATTGTCTTCATGTGGTCTACAAATTCTTCTACTTCTACACTTCTCTTTTCCTCCATGCTGAAATCTCTTAATTCTGCTACTCCTCTAGGATTCACTCCGGTAACAATCTCAAAAGGTGTTCTTCCGGTACTCCTGTTCACTAAATTATTATATGCAAACTCTAAAGAGACCTAATGTCTCAAGTTACTGCTTAGAACCTCATTCATTCCTTGGTCATCGGCCACACTGGAGCATCGGCGAGATGGTCTGTTGTGTTACTCTGACAGTTGGACATCAGCGTGCTATGGATATCTCCTTCTGATGTGTTGGGTCGCTCCAAAGGAGGTTTGGCGTCGGTGAGAGTCATTCCAATGATCAGCGTGACAAGTGACATCAACGTGGTTGGAAGATGTCGTTCTGGTACTTCATGTTACATAGACGAAGGTTTGACATCGGCGAGACATGTCACTTCGGTATGAGTCTTTCCAATACTTCAGGCTACTCTGATGAGGTCTTGGCATCAGCATGAGAAGCATTGTCAGTCTGAGGTTTGGAAGTCCTTCCGATGTTAACTGTCTCTCCAATGAAGGTTGGACTTTGGCAAGAAAAGAACCATCGGTGCTATTTGATGATATCACTCTGATTGCTTAAGTCACTCTAATGAAAGATATCAGCTAGAGTCTTCCAATGGATGGTGAATGGTAGACTAGATGGTCTTGTCGGCATAAGTGTCAACAGTTAACATTCTTGTGGTCGTGTATATATATTACGGCTATGACCGATGTCTAGTGCATGTGGGACTAATGAGTCCTCTTGAATGTGAATAGTCAGATGACAGTTATGCGACGGTTGGAAGACAGCGATGTTGAGTTAGTTGGAACGAGCAGTTAGGGCAGAAGTTCAAACGGTTTTGCTCTTGAAGACTATGGAATATACAGATTTGGTGAGATCGTCAGTGTATGATGAAGAGATTCGATCATATTATTCATTTTTGTAGATGTACAATGGAAGTGAACTATTTTGTATGATTTAAGAATCGATACCTAAGAGAGAAGGCTGGGATCTTTATTGTAATATTTATAAGCTTACTGTGAATAAAGATTGTCTCTCTTGTGGTGGTGGGTTTTTTCCCCAAAAGGATTTTCCTATGTACATCTGGTGTTGTTCTCTATTATCTTATATGTTTATTCTGTATTTTTCTGGTGTGTTCATATGTGTATTTCAATTAAACGTTACCTGTCTACATTCCCCCCTTTGAATTGACATTAGGGAAGCTATATTCCACACCTGTGATTTCCTTACAAGTGGTATCAGAGCCTAGCTAGTTGTGTTATTCTTGTTGGTAGGTTGGGTTTTTTGTGTCAGTTCTATGAGTGGGAGTTCTATAGAGGTCTATCTTATTAAATAAGATGGCAAGTACATCAGGAAAAATAGACATTGAAAAGTTCAATGGCACAAACTTTGAGTTGTGGAAGCTTAAGGTTGAAGATGTGCTAGTCGACAGAGATCTTTGCATTACTGTGTCTAGGACGAAACCTTTAGGCATGAAGCAAGAAGACTGGGACCTGGCAGATAGGAAAGCCAGAGGACTGATAAGATTAAGTTTAGCGGATTCTGTTCTATTAAACGTCCATGAAGAGAAGACTGTAAACCTTTTGTGGAAGAAGTTGGGAGATATGTATCAGGGTAAGTCCTTGGTGAATAAACTTTCCTTAGAGAGAAGTTGTACTCTCTGAATATGGATGAAGGAGCATCTGTAGTAGATCATCTGAACTCGTTTAATATGATTGTTACAAAGTTGACTTCTGTAGGTGTAAAACTAGAAGAGGAGAACCACTATATGCTTCTATTGTGTTCCTTACCTAACTCATGGGATCATCTTATGATGGAGATTGGAAGTACAACAACCATGTTTAAAACTGAAGAAGTTGTTGCCTCGCTGTTATCTGAAGAGATGCGGAGGAAATCTTCTGAGATGGCAAAAGAGGCCCTGTCTGTTCGAGGTAGATCAAAGGAAAGAGACAAGAAGAAGGACAAGAAGTCTAAGTCCAAATCAGAGGGGAGATTGAAATCTCCTAGCAAAAAGTCCAAGGTAAAGTGCTGGAATTATGGGTAGAAAGGACACATTAGAAAAGACTACAAAGAGGAGAAAAAGAAGAAGGAGAAGAACTTCTGTGACATCTATTCTTCTCAGAGTGATGTTGATGCCTTCATTGCTACCTTGGCAACCCCTGCATCTGAAGATGTATGGCTGGTGGATTCAAGAGCATCTTTTCATATGACATCTCACAGAGAATGGTTCACTAAGTATGAACCGTATGCTGGTGGGAAGGTGCACCTGGCAAGTGATTCAACACTGGAAATTGTTGGCCGAGAAAGAGTCAGAATCTAGTTCCCGAATGGAAAAATAAAGGGAATGAATGGAGTATTACACATGCCAAGTATGGCTCAAAATTTACTTTATGTTAGTAAGCTTAATGATGTTGGAGTGCAAGTTACTTTTGTGAATGGTGGCTGTAAGATGACTAGAGGTTCTATTGTACTGGCAAAGGGTGAATGCATTAGAACTTTGTATAGGCTAGATGCTAAACCAGTGTGCTATAATAGTGTCTCTGTAAAATCTAAAAAAGCTACTATTGTAACACATGATGCAAACTCTATGGAAGTTAAATTTCTTGTAGAGAAAATAATGCTCTAGCATCATAGACTTGGTCACATAGGTGAAAAAGGTTTAAAAACTTTGAAAAACAAAAACCTGGTAGATGGCTTGATTGATTGTAATCTAGAGTTTGATATTTGCGAGCATTGCATATGTGGAAAACATAACCGTGTTTCTTTTTACTCTAGTTCTCATAAATCTTCTGGTGTTCTGGACTATGTACATTCTGATGTTTTTGGTCCAGTTGATGTTCCTTCTCTATCTAAATCAAGATACTACGTATCGTTTATTGATGATTATTTAAGGAGGGCATTTATATATTTTTTGAAAAATAAATTAGAAGTGTTCATTCAGTTTAAAGATTTTAAAAATCTTGTGGAAAATCAGACTGATAGAAAAATAAAATGTTTGAGAACAGATAATGGTGGTGAATATTGCAATGCAGATTTTGATAAATTTTGTCTTGATCATGGAATAAAAAGGCATAAGACTACACCTTATACTCCATGGCAAAATGGAGTTGCTGAAAGGTTGAATCGATCATTGATGGAGAAAGCAAGAAGTATGTTGAGTTATGTTGGTCTTGAACAAAGGTTCTAGGCTGAGACAGTTGCTACAGCTTGTTACTTGCTGAATCATTCTCCTACTTCGGCATTGGTTGATAAGACGCCTATGGAAGCATGGTCTAGAAAGAAGCCCTCTCTAAGACATCTTTGTTTCTTTGGCTGTGAGGCATATGTTCATATTCCTGAAGTAAAAAGATCTAAGCTAGATTACAAGGTAGTCAAATGTCTCTTTATTGGCTATGGAGTCGGTGTTAAAGGGTACAAGCTTTGGAATCCTAAAACTAAAAAAGTAATTTACAGCAAGAATGTAATTTTCAAAGAGCTGAAACCTTTGGTTATTGATCCTTAGCCGGAGAAGATAGAAGAGAAGAAAGAAAAGAGTGTTGTTAATATTCCTCTGACCCCTGTAAAAGAGGAACAACAAGCACCAAGTGTAGATGATTCAGATGTGAGTAGCTCTGAAGATTTAGATCCAGAGCAAGAACTTGAACCTATACCTTAGCCATTGAGGAGGTCTACACATGAAAGAAGACAACTAGATAGGTATGGATTTTTAGTACTTGATTCAAGTTGTGCCTATGCTTTGCTTACTAATACTGATGAACCTAGGAGTGTGAAATAAGCTATTAGTTTACCTGATTTAGATTCTTGGTTGGAAGCCATGGATAACAAAACATCATCGTTGGAGAAAAATGGAACCTAGGATCTGGTGCCCTTGCCTGAAGGTAGAAAACCTATGGGCTATAAGTGGGTATTTAGAAAAAAATATGGTCCAGATGGTAGTATTGAAAAGTACAAGGCAAGACTGGTTGCTAAGGGGTATTCTCAAAAGGAAGGTATAGATTATGGAGAAATCTTTTCTCCTATAGCTAAGCTGACATCCATTAGATTTTTGTTGTCACTTGCAGCAACAGATGATTTTGAAATTGAGCAGATGGATGTGACGACAACATTTCTTCATGGGGACCTTGAAGAAGAAATTTATATGTCCCAGCCAGAGCATTTTGTGGTAAAAGGTAAAGAACATCTAGTATGTAAACTTAAAAAGTCTCTTTATGGTTTGAAGCAATCTCCCAGAATGTGGTATCAAAAATTTGATACGTATGTTTTATCTTTGGGATATGTGAGATCTAAATCTGATCATTGTGTCTATTATAAAACTGATGGTGATTAGATTCTTATAATTGCACTGTATGTGGATGACATGTTATTCATTGGCAATGGTAAGGGGATGATCTTAGATTTAAAATCTCAGTTGTCCTTGAAATTTGAAATGAAGAATCTAGGGGCAGCAAAGTACATTCTGGGAATGGAAATCAAAAGGGACAGATCAAGTAGAAAGCTTTGGCTCAGCCAGAGCAAGTATAGTACCAATGTTCTTAATAAATTTAATATGTCTGATTGCAAACAATTAGTTGTTCTAGTTTTGTAGGGAACAAAACTATCTATTGAAGATTGTCCAGAATCTTTGAATGAAATTAACGACATGAAAAAAGTGCCTTATGCAAGTGATGTTGGTAGTTTAATGTATGCAATGGTTTGTACCAGACCAGACATTGCCCATGCAGTTGGAGTTTTGAGCCGATTTATGGCAAATCCAGGAAAGTCACATTGGGATGTTGTGAAGAGAGTCATGAGGTATTTGAAGGGAACTTCTGATTATGCTATTTGCTATCATGGAAACTGTTAGTGCCTGAATTGACTGACAATTTTTGAGGAATTTTCATGCAGGCACTTTCCCTAAGTATCCAAAAAAATGTTCTAAGTGTTGGACCTCCTCAGCATTTTTCAGCTGCAGCATCATATTTTCCTGAGGAGGAGGTCATCATCATCATGTTTGCTTCGATGGTGGTCAGCATCATCATGTTTTCTGTCGACCGGTTTTCTCATCAGGATCATCATATTTCAATATCGGGTGATGTCTGGATATCATCCTGATCCTGCTGATGAGCTACAGTGTGCCCTGATTTGCTTGCGGGGGTGATTTTTCAAGTATCCGGTGATCTTCCAATTATCACCTTGCCCTTTTATGATGATGATGTCACCCCGATCTTCTGAAGGGGTTATTCTCTGAGTTGTTCGACCTGACTTGTTTTTTCTGAAGGGTCGTCATCATCATCATCATATTTCCAGTTATCGCCGTGTTGCTTGCGAGGGTCATCATATTTTCTACCTGCATGATATTTCGCCGGGGTGATATTTTTATCATCGGGTGATCTTGGTTATGGTCATCCTGATGATGTTGTTGAAGAGTTCTAAGTATGACCCGATATTCACTGGGGTCATCATATTTTGAACGTCAGGATGATCTTAGTCAATATCATCCTGATGTTGTTGTATCACTTCATGTTCGTTGTTTTATCATCCTGATGATGCTGACGTCATTCTTATGTCGGGGTGATATCTATTTCTCTGCCTATCTGCATCATGATATTTCTGAAGGAGGGGGTGATATTTTCATTTTTGAATATCACCCGGATGTATGTTTGTTCCAGCGTCATGATGATGCTGATATCAAGGAGATATCCGCCTGCCGGCTTCGTGCATTATCTAATGGGGGGTGATCTTTTCAAGCATCATCATATTCATCTATCGCCCTGATCTTATAGTGGAGCTACAGTGCAACCTGATATTTGTGCATCAGGATGATATTTCCAAATATCCGGTTATCTTCCGAATATCATCCTGATGTCGATATGATGATGACGTCATCAAGGTCCCGAGGGGTCATATTTCTAACACTGATCATCTTGTGGAGATCCCCCGATATTTGCAAATATGATGATGACGTCATCTGGATATGAGGAGGTGCGCAGTAGGCAGATATGCAGATGACGTCAGCAGGATATGACGGTGACGTCATCAGGATGTTCATCGGCCAAACTTTTGGTATAGGCTCAGCAGGAGGATGTTCCTCCGATGGATCAGGTTGTGCTGATGAAGGCGATTATCATGCAGGTTATATTGCGATATGATGCTGACGTCAGGGTGATATTTCAAGCGACAGGATATCATGCTGTTGGAGGATGATGATGAAGTCTTATACTAGTGTCGTCAGGAGCAAAAGCACCGACATTATATATGCTCGTGGCCTAGTATATAAAATGTTGAAAAGGTCGCCGCGGGGTGCATGTGGGATAATTGATATCCTGCATAGTTTCAAATATCATGACGATGTATCTTGGCGGGAAGTGGTTGCGATCGACTGTTAGATGTTTTTCCCAAGGCCGTGGGTTGGTGCGCCATTAATGGCGAAGGTTGCAGAGGTATGGGCGGATCTGGTACCCAATTGAAGGTGTACATCGACGGACAGTGGCGCAGGGCTCGAGATTTCTTCTTGTCTCCTCCCCTACCTGCTGCATTCATGTTTGGGCGCCAATCTGGTAATGCGTTGAGCGCCATTTTTCTAATACTGTGTATCTGGCAGGATTTTTGGTCAACCATGTAATTAATTGCTGTGGTACACTACCTGGCTGTTATAAGCAGGAAGTGTTACTCATTTTTGGTTGTTGAAAGTTGAAGATTTTTGGCTCTGTAATTCAAAACAAGCTGATCTGGTTGCTCTGTACAGCTTAACCTGTGAGTTTATGTATCTCTTGTTGTATGTTTTTGGCATGAACCCACTGATTTCATGATTAATCTTATATGAGAAATGCTATCTTAGCATGTGTTGTGTTAATTCTGTCTCCAGTATTGCATGTATTCTTCTTCTGAATCTGGATATTTGGGTAATGTTTAGATTCTAGAGCATAGAATTCCTATGTTGAATGTCTGATCTTTTAACTTCTGCTCAAGGGGTAGATTAAACTGTTTTCAGGTTGAACATTAGGAAGGGTATACTGCAGTAGGGATGCCATAAGTAGAGATAACTTAACACTCTGTATTGGGAGATATCTGTAAGGCAGGTATCACATATATCCCCTTGAAATCTAGTTTTAGCTGTTCATGTTGATCATTCACAGGTGTATGTCTACTGACTCCAGGCCCTGGATAGGCACCAATCTTGCTTTGTTTTTGTGTTACAACCATGTCCAGCTTTGCATCCAAACTTAAAATCAAAATCAAAATCTAAAACAACCATTAGGACATTAGAATTAGTTTTAGGATCCTCAGTCCTCTGTCTACAACTGCAAATAGGCCCAAAGCTAGAGCCCCTTTGCTCTTATCTTTCAGTTTTGGTCTACTTACAGGAGGACTTATCTGCTTTCTGTCAGCATCCCAGCCTTTGTATGCATATCCTCATGGATGTTGAGTAGGGAATACCCCCCTAGGTTTTGCAGAGCCTGAAGAAGAAGAGGAGATAAAATATAGAGTCTATCTCCTACACTGTTGGCCCCTGGCCCAGAGATCTTGTTGATCACTGATGGCTACCTTGTAAGGAAATCTGGGAATAAGCATCCAGTCTGGGAAAAAACCAACAGAAATTGGCGACTCTACTGGGAATGTTGATGTAAAGTGATATCCTGCAGTCTCTGGTGAAGTTTTGCTCTGCTGGTGGAATGAACTCAGAAACATATTTGAGTAGCTTTCAGCTATTGAAAATTTTGTCCTCTCTGGAGAGGTGGCGACTCTGCAAAAAAGATCTGAATGCACATGAAAGATGGATGTATGTGATGTGACAAAAATGTGTTGTTCATTTTTCTGCATCTGTATGAGAAAAGGTACGTTGTTACTTTCCCTTTATTTGCTGTTCTACTGCATAGGTTAGATGCCAGGGGAGCCTCAGGTCTTAGACAGACAAAGGATGTCTAAGAGTAAGATTTTTATGACTCCAAGTATGAATTATCCCATACTCAGTGGTGAAATGTTGAATAAAAGAATAGAAAAGATAAGAAATAGGTTCATATTCTTAGAGGCTGAGCAGGCCCAGTTAAAAAGTAGTAACCCTGTTGTGTCTGCCAGTCAGAAAGCTAAACCTCTTCTTAGCCCTTTTGATCCTTTGAATGACCAACTGGATTTGTCATGGGTGGATTATAAAATAGAAACTATGCCTGCTAGGATATATTGTCAGATGCCTAGATTTAGTGGTCACAATGTATGTGATGGGAATGCACATATCCAAAATTTTCATAGTTTTATGGGAAAATATTCATTCAGAGATGAGGATATGTGGATGAGGTTTTTTGTTAGGTCCTTTGATGCAAAAGCAAAAGACTGGTATTTGAGCTTTCCAAAGAAATCCTTTGCCTGTTGGGATGAGCTTGCTGACTGTTTCAAGGAAGAATTTGCAAAAGAACCGGCTGATCTTGTTGCAGAATTGATGAGAATCAGAAAACAAGATGAAGAACCATGTGTTGATTTCAGTCATAGGTTTGCAATAGCCCTTTCACAGATCCCAGAAGTCTTCAGACCTGATATTTCAGCCTGTGTTGGCATATTCTTTGAAGCTTTTGAGGAGGGCTTTAGTGCAATACTGAGGGATTTCAAGGTGACAAGTATGCAGATGGCATACAGGTTCATAGAAAAGATAGAAAAAATTAGAAATGTGTACCTGCTGAAACCCCTGTCCCCAGGCCTTGGTGTGAGAAATGGTTATGAAGCTGCAAATGACCAAATGATTATGGCATCATGTGCAGATAAAAATGAAAATAAAAGCATAAAGGTTGAGACTGCTGTGTTTGAACATAATGCTAACAATACTGCTCAACTGGATTGTTCACCAGTTGAGGATGCCAGTGAAAGGACTAATGAGGATTCCCATTGCAATGATGAGGCAGCTGACCATGAAAACAATAATGGAGTTGTGGACAGCAATGAGCAATTTTTGGAATGGACCTATGGAGACAATTGTGAGTATTGTACTCAAGACAGAGAAGATATAAGCAAACAGAGAAGCAGTCCTATGTGTGACCCATTGCCTACCTTTCAAACACATGGAGATCGTGAAGAGCAGTCAGAGATTGAAACAAGTGCTGGTTAAGAGCATGATTGTTTTTCATTTGATGGCTGTTTTGCTTATGACACACAAGCTGATACTCCTCCACAAAGGGAATCCATTGGTGATGAAGATGTGTGCTCTGCTGCCCATGAACAAATGGCATACTATGATGAAACTGATGCACCTGGGTCACCCATTTATGACACATATGGCGATGAGGATCTGTCTGAGTATGGTGAAGATCTAGACACTATTTTTGGCTTGGATTCTGTTTCTCATCCTGATGAAAGAGGAAACAACATACATCAGGTAAGTGACTGTGAAAATGTGCCTGATTTGAAAGAGATGCCAGAGCCTGATCTTTTCCAGCTTGGTGTACCAGATGGTTGTGTACATGATGTACACAATTGTGATTTTGAAAGCTTTTCTTTTGATGTGCCAGTATATACAATGAGCTCTGATCATCCTAGCTGTGTGGTGGACTTTGAGTGTTTCCTATTTTCAGTCCAGCTAGGAGATCATGTTGCAATGCATGATGATGATATAGATGATAAGTGCTATATGCCATATGAATATGCATTGCTTGATACATTCAACACCCACATGTCACATGATGCTGAAGGTTATCTGCACAGGGGTGATAATGACAAGCCAAATCAGAGGGTTGAATATGCAGATGACAAGATTCGTTTGTGGGTGGATCTTTGTAGTATCTCCAAGCTTGACCCAGTGCATGCAGATGAAAACAAGATATTTGACAAAGGGAGATACATGTTTTTCTTTTCTTGGTGGCCTTAGGCCATCAAGTGTGTTTGGTGATGCAGGTCAGAGCAGTATTTGACTCTGTGCCCAATGGATAAGGGGCTGGTCTGCATCCCAGAGATCTGGGGTTCTCGCTGCAGTCTTGCACCTGCACGTCCCCAGACAGAGCCAGTGTTAGTGCCTGAATTCACTGACAATTTTTGAGGAATTTTCATGCAGGCACTTTCCCTAAGTATCCAAAAAAATGTTCTAAGTGTTGGACCTCCTTAGCATTTTTCAGCTGCAGCATCATATTTTCCTGAGGAGGAGGTCATCATCATCATGTTTGCTTCGATGGTGGTCAGTATCATCATGTTTTCTGTCGACCGGTTTTCTCATCAAGATCATCATATTTCAATATCAGGTGATGTCTGGATATCATCCTGATCCTGCTGATGAGCTACAGTGTGCCCTGATTTGCTTGCGGGGGTGATTTTTCAAGTATCCGGTGATCTTCCAATTATCACCTTGCCCTTTTATGATGATGATGTCACCCCGATCTTCTGAAGGGGTTATTCTCTGAGTTGTTCGACCTGACTTGTTTTTTTTGAAGGGTCGTCATCATCATCATCATATTTCCAGTTATCGCCGTGTTGCTTGCGAGGGTCATCATATTTTCTGCCTGCATGATATTTCGCCGGGGTGATATTTTTATCATCGGGTGATCTTGGTTGTGGTCATCCTGATGATGTTGTTGAAGAGTTCTAAGTATGACCCGATATTCACTGGGGTCATCATATTTTGAACGTCAGGATGATCTTAGTCAATATCATCCTGATGTTGTTGTATCACTTCATGTTCGTTGTTTTATCATCCTGATGATGCTGACGTCATTCTTATGTCGGGGTGATATCTATTTCTCTGCCTATCTGCATCATGATATTTCCGAAGGAGGGGGTGATATTTTCATTTTTGAATATCACCCGGATGTATGTTTGTTCCAGCGTCATGATGATGCTGATATCAAGGAGATATCCGCCTGCCGGCTTCGTGCATTATCTAGTGGGGGGTGATCTTTTCAAGCATCATCATATTCATCTATCGCCCCGATCTTATAGTGGAGCTACAGTGCAACCTGATATTTGTGCATCAGGATGATATTTCCAAATATCCGGTTATCTTCCGAATATCATCCTGATGTCGATATGATGATGACGTCATCAAGGTCCCGGGGGGTCATATTTCTAACACTGATCATCTTGTGGAGATCCCCCGATATTTGCAAATATGATGATGACATCATCCAGATATGAGGAGGTGCGCAGTAGGCAGATATGCAGATGACGTCAGCAGGATATGACAGTGACGTCATCAGGATGTTCATCGGCCAGACTTTTGGTATAGGCTCAGCAGGAGGATGTTCCTCCGATGGATCAGGTTGTGCCGATGAAGGCGATTATCATGCAGGTTATATTGCGATATGATGCTGACGTCAGGGTGATATTTCAAGCGACAGGATATCATGCTGTTGGAGGATGATGATGAAGTCTTATACTAGTGTTGTCAGGAGCAAAAGCACCGACATTATATGTGCTCGTGGCCTAGTATATAAAGTGTTGAAAAGGTCGCCGCGGGGTGCATGTGGGATAATTGATATCCTGCATAGTTTCAAATATCATGACGATGTATCTTGGCGGGAAGTGGTTGCGATCGACTATTAGATGTTTTTCCCAAGGCCGCGGGTTGGTGCGCCATTAATGGCGAAGGTTGCAGAGGTATGGGCGGATCTGGTACCCGATTGAAGGTGTACATCGACGGACAGTGGCGCAGGGCTCGAGATTTCTTCCTGTCTCCTCCCCTACCTGCTGCATTCATGTTTGGGCGCCAATCTGGTAATGCGTTGAGCGCCATTTTTCTGATACTATGTATCTGGCGGGATTTTTGGTCAACCATGTAATTAATTGCTGTGGTACACTACCTGGCTGTTATAAGCAGGAAGTGTTACTCATTTTTGGTTGTTGAAAGTTGAAGATTTTTGGCTCTGTAATTCAAAACAAGCTGATCTGGTTGCTCTATACAGCTTAACCTATGAGTTTATGTATCTCTTGTTGTATGTTTTTGGCATGAACCCACTGATTTCATGATTAATCTTATATGAGAAATGCTATCTTAGCATGTGTTGTGTTAATTCTGTCTCCAGTATTGCATGTATTCTTCTTCTGAATCTAGATATTTGGGTAATGTTTAGATTCTAGAGCATAGAATTCCTATGTTGAATGTCTGATCTTTTAACTTCTGCTCAAGGGGTAGATTAAACTGTTTTCAGGTTGAACATTGGGAAGGGTATACTGCAGTAGGGATGCCATAAGTAGAGATAACTTAACACTCTGTATTGGGAGATATCTGTAAGGCAGGTATCACATATATCCCCCTGAAATCCAGTTTTAGCTGTTCATGTTGATCATTCACAGGTGTATGTCTACTGACTCCAGGCCCTGGATAGGCACCAATCTTGCTTTGTTTTTGTGTTACAACCATGTCCAGCTTTGCATCCAAACTTAAAATCCAAATCAAAATCTAAAACAACCATTAGGACATTAGAATTAGTTTTAGGATCCTCAGTCCTCTGTCTACAACTGCAAATAGGCCCAAAGCTAGCCCCTTTGCTCTTATCTTTCAGTTTTGGTCTACTTACAGGAGGACTTATCTGCTTTCTGTCAGCATCCCAGCCTTTGTATGCATATCCTCATGGATGTTGAGTAGGGAATACCCCCCTAGGTTTTGCAGAGCCTGAAGAAGAAGAGGAGATAAAATATAGAGTCTATCTCCTACACTGTTGGCCCCTGGCCCAGAGATCCTATTGATCACTGATGGCTACCTTGTAGGGAAATCTGGGAATAAGCATCCAGTCTGGGAAAAAACCAACAAAAACTTAGTTGGATCTAAGAAATCTATCAGCATTCAGGGATATGTTGATTCTGATTGGGTAGGGGACACTGACAGTAGAAGATCCACCAGTGGATATGTATTCACGTTAAATGGTGGTGCTATCAGTTGGATGAACAAGCAGCAGGCTGTAGTCAATTTGTCCACAACAGAGGCAGAGTACATGGCAGCTACCCGTGCATGCCAAGAAGCCATTTGGTTGAAGAGGTTGTGTTCTGATGTCAATTTTGATGTAGGGCAAAGACAAATTCATTGTGACAATCAAAGTGCTATCTGTTTGGCGAAAAATCCTACTTTTCACGCTAGGACAAAACATATTGATGTCTAATATCACTTTGTTCGTGATATGGTGGAAGACAAAAAGGTAAAGTTGGTAAAGGTTGATACTTTGGATAATGTTGTAGATGCCTTGACTAAATCAGTGAGCATGACCAAGTTCAAATGGTGTTTAGATGAAATGGGTCTTCAGGCCCATAATTTTTAGTAACCGTATGAGGATTAAGAGGTAGCAGTAATCTCTTCGATAAGTGGTAGATTAAAGAGACCTAATGTCTCAAGTTACTTCTTGGAACCTCATTCATTCCTTGGTCATCAGCCACACTGGAGCATCAGCGAGACAGTGTGTTGTGTTACTCTGACAGTTGGACATCGATGTGACAAACCTTATCGGTGTGCTGTTGATATCTCCTTCCGATGTGTTGGGTCACTCCGAAGGAGGTTTGGCGTCGATGAGAGTCATTCTAATGTTCGGTGTGACAAGTGACATCGGCATGGTTGGAAGATGTCTCTCTGATACTTCAGTTACACCAACAAAGGTTTGACATCGGTGAGACATGTCACTTCAATATGAGTCTCTCCGACACTTCAGGCTACTTCGATGAGGTCTTGGCGTCAACGTGAGAAGCATTGTTGGTCTAAGGTTTGGAAGTCCTTCTGATGTTAACTATCTCTCCAATGAAGGTTGGACTTTGGCAAGAAAAGAACCATCGGCACTATTTGATGATATCACTCTGATTGCTTAAGTCACTCTAATGAAAGATATCAGCTAGAGTCTTCCAATGGATGGTGAATGGTAGACTGGATGGTCTTGTTGGCATAAGTGTTGACAGTTAACATTCTTATGGTCATGTATATATATTAAGGCTACGACTGATGTTTGGTGCATGTGGGACTAATGAGTCCTCTTGAATGTGAACAGTTAGACGACAGTTATGTGATGGTTGGAAGACAGAGATGCTGAGTCAGTTGGAATGAATAGTTAGGGTAGAAGTTCAAATAGTTTTGCTCTTAAAGACTATGGAATATATAGATTTGGTGAGATCATCGGTGTATGATGAAGAGATTCGATCATATTGTTCATTTTTGAAGATGTACAGTGGAAGTGAACTATTTTGTATGATTTGAGAATCGATACCTAAGCAAGAAGGCTGGGATCTTTATTGTAATCTTTATAAACTTACTATAAATAAAGATTGTCTTTCTTGTGGTGGTGGGTTTTTTGCTCGAAATGGTTTTCCCATGTACATCTAGTGTTGTTCTCTATTATCTTGTATGTTTATTTTGTATTTTTCTAGTGTGTTCATCTGTGTATTTGAATTAAGTGTTACCTGTCTACATTCCCCCCTTTGAATTGACATTAGGGAAGTTGTATTCTGCACCTGTGCTTTCCTTACAAACTCTGCTTGTGAAAGAATAAAATCTCAACTTCTTGTCTTCTCTCCAAACAAACATCTCAACAAGTTTCCCAAATGCCTATTCACTACCTCTGTCTATCCATCAGTCTGTGGATGAAAAGTTAAACTAAACTTCAAATCTGTCTTCATCTTCTTCCACAGTGTCTTCCAAAAGTATCCAACAAACTTTGTGTCTCTGTCTGAAACTATACTCTTAGGTAATCCATGCAATCTCACAATCTCCTTGAAAAATAGGTCAGCTACATGCACTGCATCAGTTGTCTTCTTGAAAGGTATGAAATGAGCCATCTTTGCAAATTTCTCTACCACTACAAATATTGAATCATGTCCTCTCTGTGTCTTAGGCAATCCCATCACAAAATCCATGCTTATGTCTTCCCAAGGTCTTTATGGTAATGTCAAAAGTTTATACAATCCAGTATTCTGACTACTTCCTTTTGCAACTTGACAAACTCTACAATTCTGCACAAATCTCTAAACATCCTTATGTATCTGAGGCCAAAAGTAAATTTCACTCACCAAAGACACTATTATATCAATGCCAAAATGTCCTACTAATCCACCACTATGCTTCACCTTGATCAAATTATCTCTCATTGAACTCCTAGGTATGCACAACTAACTTCCTTTAAACAACATATCTTCTTGAATAAAATAGTCCAACCACTTACTCTTATCTATCACAATAGGTTCCTTACATGCTCTCTATGGTGCTGCAAAATCAGTGTCTCCCTCATACATGTTCTTCATTTCATCAAAACCCAATACTTCAACTCTCATCTCTGTCAACAAGTTTCTTCTTCTACTCAATGCATCAACAACTTTGTTTGATTTTCCACTCCTATGCTTCAACACAAAAGTATGACTCTGCATGAATTTTACCCATCTCATATGTCTCTGATTCAACTTACCTTGACTATTCAAATAGTGCAAAGCTTGATGATTTGTATACAACACAAACTCCTTAGGCAACAAATAATGTCTCCACTTCTTCAAGGTCTAAATTATGGCATAGAACTCTTGGTCATAAACTGGATATCTTCTCCTTGCATCATTCAACTTCTCACTGAAATATGCTATAGGTCTACCTTCTTGACTTAACACTATTCCAATTGCATTCCTACTTGCATCACAATCAACTTGAAATACCTTATTGAAATCTGTTAATGCCAAAACAAGTTGCTCTATCACTTTCTGCTTCAACAACTCAAAACTTTTATCTACTCCAGATGTCTACTTAAAATCTTTTCTGTCACCTCTCATTGTCTCTATCATAGGGTTACAAATGGAACTAAAATTTTTGATGAACTTCCAGTAGAAACTAGCCAATCCATGAAATGATATAACCTCTCCAATGCTCTCCGGTGTAGGCCATTCAACAATTGCTTTCAATTTCTCAGGGTCCATCTTCAATCCTTCCGCAGAAATCATAAATCCCAGGTATACTAGTTCTTCTTTCATGAAACTACACTTCTTGATGTCTATCAGCAATTTCTCTTCTCTCAATCTCTGCTTGAAACTTGTCTAATATGCCACAAATTTTCTTCTTTTGTTTTACTATAAATCAGAATATCATCCAACTATACAATCACAAACTTACCCAAGAATTTCTTCAAGACTTCATTCATCAATCTCATGAAAGTACTCGGTGCATTTGTCAATCCAAAAGGCATCACTAACCACTCATACAGTCCTTCATTTGTCTTAAAAGTAGTCTTCCATTCATCACCTTCTCTAATTCTGATCTGATGGTATCCACTCTTCAAGTCTATCTTTGTGAAATATTTTGCTCCACTCAAACAATCCATGATATCATCCATTCTAGGTAAAGGAAATCTATACTTAACTATGATCTTGTTTATTGCTTTGGAATCAGTACACATTCTCCATTCTCCATCTTTCTTAGGTGCAAGCACAACAGGTACTGCACAAGGACTCAAACTTTCTCTGATCAAATCCTTTCACAACAACTCGTGTATCTATCTATTCAGTTCTTCATTTTCTTCCGATGTCATCCGGTGTGCTACTTTATTAGGCAAACTTGCTCCTGGTATAAGATCCATGTGATGATTGATACTCCTTATAGGTGGCAATCCATCAAGCACATTATTTGATATAATGTCTTCATACTCTGTCAGTAACTCTTTTACCTCCTCTAGTTTAGTTTCTTTCTTCAACGCTTCAAGCTTCTTAGGAATAAAGGCATAACACATATTCTCATGTCTCAAACTATCCAGAAATTTTCTTCCATCTACCAAACAGATTCTAGCATTCCCGCATACCACATCTTTAGGATCATCCTCCAAAGGAATCAAAGTAATTCTCTTTCCATTTGCTATTATAGTATATGTATTCTTTCTCCCATCATGTATAGCTTTTCTATCATACTGCCAAGGTCTACCCAACAAAATATGACGTACATCCATAGGCATAATATCACACAAGACTTCATCATGATAAGATCCAATATGAAATTTCACCAAACATTGTTCACTCACCAGCACCTTATGATCATCCTAAATCCATGCTATCTGATAGGGTTTAGGGTGTTTTAATCTTTCCAACTTCAGCTTAGTTAGCATCTCCTCTAAAACTAGGTTATCTGAACTACCACTATCAATTACAACTTTGCAACACTTACCTCCTAATTTCCATCTAGTTCTGAACAAGCTCTTCCTCTACAGTGGTTCCTCATTTGTTTCTACTTGAAATAATGCTCTCCTCATCACCAATGATTCTCCTTTCTCAAGTTTTCCAACTGAACAAGGATCACTTAGTTCAATAGCTTCTTCTTCAACATAGGCTGCTCTTCCACTATTTTCTGTCCTCTTACTTGCACTACCCTGATTACACTCAAATGCTCTATCTCCTTCACCTCCACACTTGAAACAAGTACCTCTAAATGTTCTTTTATCCAATCCTCTCCCATCCCTTCTATATCCTTCATTCTGGTATGTACTAGGGTTTCCTCTCTGGTAAAAATTTCTGTCATCTCTCCGGTAAGCATTGTTATCTCTGTCATCGTTAAATGGGCTATCAAACTTGTTCTATTCTGGATATGATCTATCTCCTCCAGAATAAGTCCTACCTCTTTGAAATTTACCTCCTCTTCCTCTCTGTCTCTGATCATGTCTCTTATTCATCTTCTCTTTAACCTTCAAGGTAAACTGATATGCTTCTTCTAAAGATATCATCCTTACCAAGCTTAGCTCTTCTTGAATGTTCAATATCAGTCCATTGATGTATCTAGCTACTTTCTCCTTGATTTCCTCACTATGTCCAGTCCTTATGATCATCTTATGAAATTCTTTATGGTACTCCTTCACAAATTTCTCCTTTTGTCTCACATTTTGCAATCTTTTCAACAGCTTCAACTCATAGTCAGCAGGTATAAATTAATTTTTTAGTTTTGTCACCATTGTATCCCATTTTGTAATCTTTTCTTTTCCTCTTATGTTTCTTTCCAACTGAACTTCTTTCCACCATATAGTAGCATGTCCTTTCAACTTTGTCTTTGCAAATTTTACCTTCTTCAGATCTTCAATTTCCTCATATTCAAAATATTCTTCCATGTCATTTATCTAGTCAATCAATTCTTCAGGGTTCAAATTACCTATATAGTTTGGCACATCAACTCTAGGTCTCTTTCCAATCTTTGAAATAGCTCACAACATCTTTACTTGATCTGATTCTTCTTCATCACCTTATAGGGTTTCGCTAGTTTGTTCAACAAATTGAAATTCTTCTTCATCATCTCTTTCAACACTAGGTCTCGATATCAATCCTCTCTGCCTATCTTCTTCAACAGCATCTAATCAAATTTGCATTGTTTTCATTATTTCCATCATCTCATCTATTCTACTAGCCATTGTTCCAACAGCAGTAAGTCTCCTCTTCAGCATTCTTCCTAGGATCAAGTGTAAACTGCCTCAGGTTCGGTGATCAGGCTACAAGGTGACAACTGAATCTCAATTGGTGATCAGTTGTGACACAAGTAACCTGGCTCAATTTGGTGATCTATCCATAGAAAGATCTTATAGAATTTCCTCACCAAATTCACTCAATTCGCTCCCAAAGATTCAAACTTTCACTCTAATACCACTTGGTGCAGTCACGGTAGGAGGGTTCACGTAATGAACTGTTCAAACCATGCAGTAAGAGTAAACACAATAGAACCAAATCAAAGAAATAAAGAAAATGTAGATTCAGTCATTCAATATATCATAGAATTCAAATAGAGATTGGTCGGCAACATGCGGGCTTATAATTAGGGCTCACAGACCTGATTACATACATGTGCAAGATAAATCTTTGAAGCTCCTTCGCACAAAATCTAAACTATGAACCTATGCGTATGCTTACAACTTGATAACTACTTTCTTAAGGATCTATTACATCAATATATATCAAGTTTGGATTAATGGATTCCTCCACGTCGGCCAAGGAAGATCACAAATTACAAAGAAGAGATGTAACGTGTGTACACAGATAGGTTGGACCTAAATGCATAGAACACTTTCAGCAAATGAATAGAATGATGTCTGAATCTCCTGGGAAGGTTGGCCATGAACCAAATATCATTGAATGATGTGTCATTAGGCTCCATAGATCAGGAAATGCTTCCGCAAGTTTCTCCTTCAGCTAATTGGCTGTGATTATCCAGATGGTTTGCTCTGAGAAATAGTCATCTTCTGATAGCGATATCTTTCTGATATTAATGTGTGGATCTCTAAATTCTAGATATGATGTAGATGAATGAAAGTAGATGCTAAGTCCAGCTCCACAAGATCTAAAAATGCTACTGGACCAAAATACAGAATCTGCTTCTGACTAAATTGCCTGAACTGAACTGGAAAATGAAAAGAAACAAACTGAACTGCAAACAAACTAACATGCAAATGTTTTTGGTTGATTTAAGATTTCTCTTGAACCAGGGATGCTCCTACATCAGTTAGTTATCTAGAAGATTATCCAAAGAAGCGACTAAAAAAGATTTATCTTCAAATTCTCTCTTAAACATACTCTTGAATTCCTAAACCATTTCCCCATTTGAAAGAAAATGATGGTCATCAGTTGTCAATTTACATGGAATCTCTTCCAACTTTTGAAGAAGTACAACATCACTATCCACGTTGAGCTCTCAAGCACTTTGTAAATCTTTGAGTAAATCTTTCAACACATTGTTGCATTGTCAATGACTCCTTAGTTTCTACATAAGATTCCCAGTTTGAAAGGATGTCGATTGATACCAAGGTTTTTACCTTCATTTTCTTCATGTCAGTCCATTTCTCCATACTTGCATCCAAATATTCAACCTCCTGAGACAGAGTCTAAACCAAGTCATCTAGTTCATTTCTCACTTTCTCCATTTTTTTTCTTCTCAATTGTGCTTGTTAGGAGAAGTTCCCCTTGTGCATGTATTCTCTCCAGATATTCTTCAACTACTTTTCCCTTAGCATGAGTCTTTTCTGCTTTTTGAATAATAGGATCCTCCATAGTAATTGCCTTAGGTTCCACAACCTCAGATGACAAGGTGATCTTCCTTATTACTGCAGCTAGCTGCTCAACTCTTGCCTTGTATTGATCCTTCATTTCTCTCTCATGACCAAATTTCATAATCAAAGAATTGAGAGTTGACTACACATTGGCCTTAGCATTTTCATGAGTAATTTTCCCTAGTTCCATCCTAGAGATTGAATAATCACTCATGTTGAAATTCTCAAAGGTAGCATTTGGTGGGGGTTGAGAAATTTCTACGTACTTATGACCTTTTTCTTCCAGTAGCTGGGAAAGAGTCTTAGGCTACTTTTGAGTCTTTGCCTTGATAGGTACTAGCTTCTCAAAATTGAAGTCATTTGGAGAGATTGCTTTTTTTTTCCTCTTTGGAGTGTAGGCTGAGAGCCATGGAGGAAGCACTGATGAACTAGTATCCAGATTAGAACCCATTACTTTCCTAGAAGGAATTGCACCCACACTAGTTGTAGTGGTTATCAGAGAAGTGTTTGTAAAAATAGCACCTGACAGATTAACATTAGCAGCCTACTCAGTTCCTGAAACAAATTGGTCCAAAATTGCTTGATCACTAATGTCATATGAAGGAGAAGATAAACTTGGTGGAGATCCTGAAGAACCAAAAATAACATCAAAAGTAGCTTTAGGACTATCAAAAAGTGTTCTAGAAGATGGTGTAGAAGAACCAGAAGATAGTATGATAATAGGAGTAACTACAGTACCAGAAACAATAGACATTGAATCTGAAACAGACATAGTGGGCAAAGAAGAATAATTTTGAGGCTCTTGTGTCAAGTCTTTTTTAGATGACATGATTAGCTCCTCTAACTGTTCCTATTTGTCTTCTTTCTTTGCTCCATGTTCATCCTCTTTTCCCTCTTAAGACCTCTCTTTAGTGTCCATCTCTTCAGCAGTAGGCTCTTTAGTTGCATGTTCATCTATTTCCATTTCTTCTGCACTTGGTTCTTCTTCTGTCACTTTAGCCTTTCCTCCTTTTGATACAAATTTTATCTTAGGCTTAGGAGCCTTAGATGAACTTGGTGCATCACTCTTATTTTTAGTTCTTATTTCAGCCTTTTTGCTAGTTTGCTCTAAATCCTCTTCCTCTGAACCAATGACAAAGTCCTTCAAGTGAATTCCTTTTCTTTTCAACCACACATTGGTATTTGCCAGGATAGGCTCAAACCTTTTCCTTATAGAAGTTAGCTCCTTCTTTGACCATAAAATTATAGGCAAAGGAGAACTGGCAACATTTTTATTCACATACCTAGGACTCACAATGTCTGCATCATCTACCATTCCTTCTAGAATATCAGCTAGTTCTAAGTCCTCAATTTGACTTAGAGTTAACCTGCAGTAATCCAATTTCCTGATTTCTTCCTGATTCTTCAGATCTACCCATATATCTTCTACCATATGGACATGTGATAGAATCTTCCTCTTGATCTTGTCCTTCACCCTCCTAAAGTCAAAATAGTTTCTCCTCTTGAACTGCTTCATTGTTACCAATTGCATTTCAGTCTCAAGAGCCTTGTTATGCTGCCAATCTCTATAGGAAAATTGAAGCCAGGTTTCTTTAGCTCCATCTACTTGTTATGCACGACAATCATTTGCCAGCATAATTCCGTCAAAACAATTTTGTCACTAGGAAATTTGGGTAGCATATATGGATATCCTTGGAAATAGCCAACCCTCAGATAAGTAAAAGTTAGGAATTGAAGATACAGACAACCAAACCTATTTACCACCTCCCAAGCTTCATCTGACACTCTCTTATGTTCTGATTAGGGATCAAAAAGACACAAAAATACTGCAAAGAAAGCATTGTTTACCCTCTGAAAGTGATGAATAGATTCCTTTAAAGTCAATTGGGGATAATATTTATACACAGGAATGACTCTTCAGTCTCCTTCTGAGGTTAACCCTGGAAAACTTCTTATAGAGGCAGCTGCATATACCAAGTAAGATGTCATATAGAATTTGGAAGTTGTTGACACCTTGGTTAATTTCTCATGAAGAGCATTACTTATCTGCTCACCCCAGAAAGTATTTTATTTACCTTGGAGGATGATTTTGACATAATGATACATCCACTCATGGAAAGTGGAAGAAGGTAGCCCTCTAACTTTGTTGAGAAGAGTTATCAGGTCACTAACCTATTTAACAAAGTCACTCCTTAGAAAACTCTTGGGCCATCTGGAAAGATTAGACCTGGCAATTTTCAACCATTTATTGTTTATAATCCTTTTTGTTTTCTCAGTATCCTTATCATATTCCTTTTGAGCAATATTGAAATTAAGATTTGTAATTTCCTCTACACCAGGACACATGAAGACTTTATCTATGAACTCTGCATCCAACCTCATTATCACGTTACCATGTGCATCTGCCACTATTCTATTATCTCTATTATAGAAATGAGCTACTTGAAGGACAAACTCAGTGTTGTGAGCTAGTACGAGAAAGGAAGCAACCAAATGGATATTGATGTTCACAATTCTCTTCATATAATGACTTGGATTCTCTTGCTTTGTCCTTTCTACAAACTTAGCCATATCAACATAACCAATCTCCATATCTCATATCTCATCCACATTGGATGTGACTGAAGTTATGGGGAACACACCCTGGTATTTGTACTTCATAGGTTTGGCTTTCTTTGGCAAGGGATCGGTCATTTGAAAGATGAACTCCCTCAGTTGAGAAATAGAACTTTACAATCTTGCAGAAGCAACTACAACAATAGAAGGCATGATTTTGTAGTGTTAGGGAAAATTTGGCACATGGGAAACTACAATATTGAAAAACATGGTCAAAAGCATGAGCTTGTAGGGGCTAGAGAGAAATTGAAGCAAGAAGCGGGGTGAAAGCAGGCTAAAGCTATCAGATGTGAAAATTCTCCAGAGTTAGAGAATTTTGGGAAGAAAGTGCATGGGTGGTAAAAATGCCCGCCTCTGCATTTAGGAGGAATTACATTTTGTGTGTCAGGGTGGCAAAAATCACTTTCCCTGCATGTAGAGGGATAAAACTTTACAAGTGTATTGGCAAGGAAAAATGCTAACAATGCATTTTATACTGGGAACTTTGTAAAAACTTGCATATGCTCAAGCTGACTTTGCAATTTTTATAAAGTAGAACTTGTGAATGGGTGGAAAAAACTATCACCCCTACACTTGGGAAAAGACTCAAGTTTTAATCATGGGCAGTGAAAATCACTGCCCCTGCACTAGGATAGTTCTTTAGGAATTTCTGTGTATGGGCAGTGAAAATTATCGCCCTTACATATAGGGACTAAAGTAAGTTTTAGCATGGGCAGAGAAAATCACCACCCCGCATGATACAAGATATTGTCTTTGATGTTAGGTCAGCAAAAAATACTGCCATTACATTGTGGATAAATATCAAGGGAAAAATGAAACATCAGAAGGAAAAATGAAACATCGGCAGAAACTGTCAATCACACATGAAGAAAAACATAGTTTGATTTGACACTTCTTTAAAATAAAAAAACCCTAATGCATAGATGAATCAAAAGTGGTAATTATCACCAACATAAAATAAAAGAAACAAAAACTAAATACAGAAAATGGCTAGGGTTTTACACAGATAAACAGTAGGGTTTAAATCTAAAAACTCTAACACAGAAAAAATTTGATAGATTTAAACCAAGAAACAACAAAACAAAAATCTAAACACAAATCCAATGCATATCACTAAAAAGAAAACAAAAATGAATTAAAGAAAATAGAAAACCCTTACCTGAATAACGATGGCAGAAAAACTGATGAAATCGTGAGATACGATCAAATCCTCACAATGACATGCACTAGGAGATCTAAGGACCAGCTGAGTTTGCAGAGAGACCACAGAGGAAGAAAAAAACCATTTAAAAACACCAAATTAAAAAACTTAAAAGTGCATTAATTGCACTTAAGATGAACTCTTAGTTGCTCCGGTGGTTAAAATCACCGCCCAAGCAACGGCAGCAAAAAATGTCGCTCGTGCATGAAACAATGACCCTAACATGTATCAGAGGCAAAAAATGTCGCTAATGCATGTAACAAAACAAGGATCATGCAGTGGCGGGGAAAATCCCACCCCTGCACTAAGACTTAAAACACTCTAACTCCTAAAAACATCAAACTCACTTGTTTGATTCATTTGTGATTTTACTTCAATATGCAAACTCCAAGAAAGCGAAACGAGGAGATACATGGATAGACTCTTTGGAGTTAGGGGGAACCACGCATGAGGACAAATGGATTCACCTTGATTCACATGCTTAGAGTTGTAGGCTACAAAACATACAAGTTTCATAGGGGCCATCCTACAAAATGAGCATAACTTATTTTGAGGATAATAGGTATCTGCAACTATTAGGGTTCCAAATAACTCCTATATCCTTTTTCCTATGATGGGTGTCCATACCTTGTTCCAAATCTCCCATTTTGGCATAGGCAGGGAGGATGCTGGTAAAGATTGTGGAGTCTAGCTTTACACCTGCCGTTGCATTTTCTTGAAAGCTTTTGAAGATTTTTCAACAAACCCATTTCATGCATATCCTACAATTGTAGCATTCCAATGAGAAATGCTTGGCTGTGAAGGATGAAGGTGAGAAATTTCTTCCAAATGTTTTAAGGATGGCTTTTAATTGTAATGACATTTATAAATGGTGGGAAAGAGGGAAATTACAATTCAAATATTTTTTTGATTTGTGTGACTAATTATTTATTTATTTTTATTTGTGTGACTAATCATTTAGTTGTGTTTCTTACCCGATGATCAAATTAGTCATTTATTTAGTCATTTATAGTTGTGTTGCAAAAAATGATTAGAATTTAGTCATTTTTACTTGTCATGACTAAAAGTTTTAGTCACGTAGTCATTTATTTGCCAAAATTCTACTAGTGTAATAGAGTGAGCTCTTCTCCCCTGTTGTAGCAATGCATCATAGGATATGATAGTTGAAGTTCTTAACTAGGTTGACAAGGTGTCTAGGGTACCCCCAAATATAAGAGAGGTACGATGGGGTTCAATCTTGTGAACGGGGGTGTCCCAAGCATCTGAACGAGCACCAACTAAACCAAGTCTTGGTGGACTAAGGATCTCGAGGTTTTTGCTAAGAAAGAAGGGGTCCTTCCTTTGAAATGAGTCTTTCAATTCTCATAACATTTATATCCCACACCAGAACATGTGGTTAAGGTCATCCTTAAGGGTGATGAAATCCATTAACATACCTTCTATAGAGGATACCAAGTACTTTTGATTCTCAAGATCGTCTTGCGACATGAGAGTAGAGCATACCTATGACTCTTGGGTCCCCGAGAATAAAGAAAATAAAGCGATAAAAGTGAATAATCTAGTACTTTTGATCTCCAAGATCATCTTTTGGTGTGAGGATAGAGCATACATACATACATATTCAATACATAGTAAACAATTGTATATTCCCTTAATGAAATTGAAGCGTTCTACTAAATTAATGAGAAAATCAAATCTTTGTCAAGCATCCTGCACAAACTCATTAGTAGTTTCACTTTCTTTCTTCTTTGACAAGCGATAAGAGGCTACACAAATGTTGTTAGATTCCAAAAAGCCACTTGTTAGATGAAAAACTCAAATTAGAATTATTAGAACTGAAAGCATTAGTATAATGGCCAAAAGCGACTCAAAACTTACCAAAAGTGCAACAGAATCGACCAAAAGCATATGCACTGCTAACCAAAAGTGCAACAAGATTGATCAAAAGTGAAAAGTTTATACCAGAAGCACAATGATTTTGACCAGATGCAAACTCTGCTATGCAAAAGTGCAACTCTATTTCTCAAAAGCACAACTTTATCTCAGTCTTGTAAACAGAGAATAGAAATAGTCAAAAGTATAATCTTGTATGTTCAAAAAGTGGATAAGAATATTTTGGATAGGTCAGGGAATTGTTCTAAAGTATCACTCTATTAGGCCTATGTAAATCAAAAAGAAAAAGGCAGAATAATGGATTAATTAGGTCAAAAGGCAATTAAAATATGTCTACAAATACATCATCTTGTGAAACAAATCAGAACAAGTGCCTGCAAATACATCATCTTACATGCAAAGATAAATCAAGTGCCTTAAAACCTTACAATAATAAAAATCTCAATATAAACAACATAAACCAGAAATGCCACTCTGCAGACTAGATGCACAACATTGTTGACCAAAAGTGTAACTTTGTAGACTAGATGTGCAACTATATTAACGAAAAGTGCAACTCTGTGAACCAAATGTGTAACTTTGTCAGTCGAAAGTGCAACTTTATCAGTTGAAAGCACAACTTCATACATGTAGCCTAAAAAACAAATTTTCTCAAGAAAATATGTGTTAAATTCAGGGAGTGGATCGCACCAGGCATGCCAAAATGTGTATGGGGAAATCTAGAATACTATGGAACATCAACACAGCAAAGATTAGTTACCAAAATCCATCATAACCTTCAAGAAATCAACAATGAAATAACAAAGATAAGATAAAAGCATGAAATACTAACTATTATCTATTGAGTGTAATTCCTTGGTATATTTTGTGAATGTGGAGTGCTCAAAATACTAAAAGCATAACCATGATAAGCTTGATGGATGGAAGGATGAGTGATTGCTTCAAGGAATGCTCAAAAGCACTAGGAGATATGGATGCCAATTGCTCAAAATCGTGAAGGGTTTGTGAAGAGGTGAATGGGCATACTTATAGCTCTCAACAAAGATTGATCAACGGTGGAGGAAATTAGATGAAATCGATGGATGAGATAAATTGAGGAATCGTGAATGAATGTGAACATGACAAGTGTACATGAAAAAAGTTGTTGTGTTGAGTTAACTACTTTCTTGACTAAAGATAGGATTGATTTTCATAAAAATAGTTTTTTTTTTTTTATTTAATGAATTGATTGATAAAAATAAAGTTTTAAAGCCAATTAAACTCAATTTTTTATTTTCTTTTTGACATGCAAAGGATAAAATTAAATAATAAATTATTAATTTGTGTGCATGGAAGATTTTTAGAGGAAATGGATAAATTTGGAAGATGAAGATAAATTAGAAATTAAATAAATAAATATATTTAATTTGTTGTGCATGATGGAAGAAAATAAAGAAAATAATGATTTTATTTATTTAGAAGATAAGAAAAGTCAACTTAACTAAATTAGAATAATTTATTTAATTTTGGAAGAATAATTTGCCAATTAAATAGTTGAAATTATTTAATTATTTGTGGATAAGAGGAATAAGATGGTGAATTAATTAAATAATTGATTTACTTAATTAATATGGAAAATAGAAGAATAAGGTGGTGAAATGAAATTAATTAAATAAATAATAATCATTTAATTAATATTAGATTAAGGTGAATTAGAAGAATTAATGTTAAAAGAATGATGCATATGCAAGGTGATGATGCAATGGTCATTTTTAGGTGCCTACAATTTCTACTAACCCCAGTATTCTCATCTCTCCTTTTGGTCCTAGTTGCACAGGGATATTGGAATCCAAGATTTTTGGAAGGCTAGTCAATTATGAAGAAGTTGTGTTAAGTTCACTTATCTCATCATTCTTATGAGTCAGAAAGGGGTCTTGGGAATATTTTCATACCTGTATTTGGTGGCATGATAGGTGCTTGTGTTTACTTGGCATTATTATTGTTATTTTTATTAAGGAGTAAAATGGGTTGTGAAGGGACTCGAAACCCTTTACAAATAAATGTTGTCTAATAAAATAAACACATCCAAACAATAGTAGAAAGAATGCCTACATCAAACCCACAACAACAGGTTTTGAGAGGATCCTGAAACCTAAAACAAATAGTAGAAAATTAGCATACCCGATGTTGACCCACAAAGAAACAGTAGTAAAGTTGCAACCATGAACAACAATTAACGAGAAGACTCACTAACCCCAGCTTTCAAAGTTGGTTCCAACTTCATAAAAATGAACTTATAGCCAAGAACTAGCCTCCATTTTATAAATGAAAGCCATATTTTTCCAAAAAACCATAGCCCACACAATTTCTAGGGTTGCAGAGAATTCCTTGGTGATAGCACAACTTTCCAGGAGACCCATTTCCTTCTAGCCTAGGATTTGAAAAATATCAAGTTTGGAAACAAGAAACTAACCCAGCAAAAGGTGGCTTCTCCACAGGAAGCCCAAATAGATTTAAATCAGTCGTTGGGACATGAACAAAGAAACTATCCTAGCCAAGCCTTCTCCAGCCTCAAGACCGCTTGAACAATAATGGTGTCTCCATCATAGGAAACCTAGATAGCTTAAAAGTCTTAGGGACATGAAAATACCTAGTCAAATCCCAACCCTTGGGAGGGTCAGACAAACACCCATCATGCCCTTCAGCAGATGCATCCCCCATCACACCTCTCTACGGCTCCTCACACATTGTAACAAAAGTATTAACTTGGGTCTGAGGGAAAGGGTGTATCAAACCTAAACTAGGTTTAGAAAATTCTTCTTTAACAACCTTAATCTCCTCTCAACCTGAAAGAAGAGGTGTTGCAACCTCTACCACCTCAAATAGGAGAGCCCCCAGATCTCCCTCATTTGTGCCCTCATCCTCCCGATTGGTCCTGCTTCTGCCCTGCACAAAGCATCCTCCCCACATAGAGCTTCCTTCTAGCATAGAGCACCTATACTCCTACTCCATAATTTCCAACCTAAGGATACAACATTGTTATTGTTGTTATTTATTGTGACCTCTTGTGGATTAAGGAACATTTTCATGAATAGTTGTTGTTGGTCTTCTGATAACATTTCTATGAACCTCTTAAATTCCCTACATGACTCGGGTTTATGTCCCCTTGTCCTATGGAATGAGAAAAATTGATTGTACTCATAATGTCGATGATCATATCTATTATCATTCTAGTTTTAGTTTTTTATGGTAACCATTATTTCAAGGTTGATTGACAGTGTTTACATTCTAAGAGAAATAGTCTCTCCTATTATAAGCATCTCTCACTTTATTTCTTATTGGGGGTTGGTCTGTGACCCCATTCGTGGTCACGTTCTGGTCATTCTTTAAAATCTTAATTGTGGAGGAATTATTTCTTTTGTTACCAATATTGCCTACTTGCATTATTAGCCAGTCGTTTGTGCCATAGGTCCATCCACTATTGATTGTGGCTTGGTCGATTCTTAGTGCACTTTCCAAGGCTTCTTCATTGAACTTATATGGTAACTTTTGCACTTCTTCTCCTCTATTCAGGGCATGCAAGAAAAGGTCACAATTTTTTGTGGTCCATATGGGGAGTGCTTGTTGAAGAGTATAACACTTGTCTCCATCGAGTGACAAAATGTGTCACTGATTTTTTCGTATCTTGTTAAATCATCAGGAATTCTCATATTCATGTCCTAACTAGACTGTTCATGTTGAATACCATGACAAACTCTCCTATGAGTTGGTAAAAAGAGTGGACGGAGGCTTTAGGAAATCAATAATACCAATCCAAAGCAATCCCTCTGATGGTTTTAAGAAAAATACTTGCTACGACCCCATCCTAAGGAAGGAGCTCTCTTATGGCCATTGTGAATTCTTTTACATGAGAATTCAGGTCCCCCCTTTGAACTAGGATAAGTCAAGGAGAAGACGTGGTAATGGTGCATTGCATATATTGTGATCTAGGGTTTCAAGTATTTAAGGTAGGTTCCTGGGAAAGTGCTTTGAAATATGGGTTTCATGAGCATGGGCCCTATAAATGGAACTTGTTGATTTGGCACATTATATGCAGGTACATTTGTGTATGTCGGCTAAGCCTGTGGATAACTTTGAGGAAATTGAAAGTTATGAGTTATATAGTATCCACCTGTAGACACCTAAAAATGACCATGTATTCACCTTCATTTTCAAACACCATCTTTCATCCTAACATGTCTTCTAAATTAATTAATTAATTTTATTATTTAATTAATTTATCCCTTTCATTAATCCATTTTTCTCATATTAAATAAGTAAATTTTATTTATTTATTTAATTTACCATTTCTTCTTAAATTAATTAATAAATTTCATTTATTTAATCAATTTATTATTTCTAACAACTTCCTCTCCATAAGTTAATTAAAGAATTTTATTATTTAATTAATTTATTCTCACATATCCTCATCCTCAACCACTTGCCGCAATTATTAAATGATTGATCCAAAATTAAATTTATTTTTCATCTCCACCATCCATTATAACACTACATCTTTTAATCTCAACCATTCACATAAAAGAATGCTCTAGAAGATCCTTATCCATGTCCTATAATCCTCTCATCTAATCTTAGCCATCCATTTCATCTCTTAATCCTAGCCATCCATCCTATCACTCAACCTCCTATAAATTGAGCCTATTACATCATTATCACACCACATCTTTCATATGCAAGTACATGTTGAATTCCATATAATTATCATTATCATTTTTCATTCATTATAGCCATTGTCATACCTAGGTTATGCTAGTTTGTGAGCAGTTCACAATGCATAATATATCAAAAGAATAAAGCTAGTAGAGCTAAGGTGTACTCTACTCCATTCTATCAAGTGTGAAGGTGTGATTGAAGGTGAAAGTATTGAGTTATATTGCATTATCTTCCATTATTTACCTTGAGCCATTTTTTGATCCACATTTTTGGCACGCCCAGTGGCACCCACATCCCTTTACTAAGCTTTTTTGGAAGAAAATTCATATTTTTCATTGCAGGTTATAGATCCACACATCTAACTATCATAGCATGCTTGTGTTCCTATTGAACATGCCTACATTTGCAAGCAGTGCACCTGTGCCTAAAATCACCACGTCTATGCTGGTTGTCGAGGTGCCTTTGCTTAATAACTGACCTATTTTGTATACAGACCCCTAACAACATCTTTATTTTGGTTTTTTCTACAAGATATTGGTTTAGTTATATATCTAACCCTTAGATCTAACTTGTTCATCATTCACTTATCAGCTTTGTAGGGTTTTATCATACTTTTCTTGTAGGTTTTTGTCAACTATTCCAAATCCGCACCTTTGACCTGCAACAATGTGCCTTTTTTGTGCTTGACCTTGACATAATCTGGTTTATCATCATCTAATAATTGGGGATTAGTAGATTTGTCTCTGCCACCTGTTTCTTTTTTCTATCACTTCTTATTTTCTATTTTTGGCAAGGTTTGATATCACATTCGTAGTTCATCTCCTATGCTTCATATTGGCATGCCTCCACTTCATATCACCATGCCTCTGCTCAATAGATATGTGCCTATGTTTCTATAGTCACATGCCCCTGTCAAATCCCATTATAACTTTGCTACCTATCCACGTGCCTTTGCCCTCTGTCGATGCATTTGTTTCATAGGTAAATTAGGTATAATAGTCTAATTTTTTATTTTTTGTTTATTTCTATTTTGTGCCCTTGGCTGTACTTCCACACTTTTAACTGATTATCATTTGTTAGCTAACATTGTGGGTTGTGGATTAAACTAACATATTTGTGCAACTTGTTCACGCTTGTCAAAGATCAAATATGAAATTACTAATCTATTTTTTGCAGCACCATTTGTCGAAGACTATGTTTTTTTCACTAAATTAGGTACTAAAGTAGATTAGTGGGTTAATGAACAACTATTTTTCATGTTTTTGAAGTTATGTGAAGGTGTATTATCTCTCCTTACACTTCATGTGATCTAGGAGATCAAAAAACTCACATTTCTTCTTTTTGTTATCCCAAGATTTGCTTGTCTATGTGTGTACTCTCTCCTCACGCTTCATCCAATCTTGGATATCAAAAACACCAAGTATAATCTTTTCCTTAGGAGGCCTGCCTTTAGAGACATGCCTACTCTAAAGGGTAACCTCAACCATGTGTTTTGGTGGGGTATATCAAAGGAGGGAGAATGAAAGTTGTACCTCAATCAAGTCGTGTGGTCATTGGGACAGCCTTGGGGCCTTGGGTAAATATGGACACAGGGTAAAGTGACTTATCACATCCCTTCAATGGACTAGTGTTCACAAACTTGGACCTCACCATACCTTTTGTATTTTGAAGACTCCCCTAGAAGCTTATAAAGCCTAGTTAAGACCTTTTGGTTGTCTTATCATGTGGTGCATCATTACAGTAGGAGAAGTGCACACATGTACGTCTATGTGTTGAAATAGAGATTACTTTGGTCAAGCTTTATCCTCCAAGGTAAGGGGTGTATGGTGGTCCATGACCATATATTCCCTAGCTATCCTATTGCATGGTAGATGGTATCAAGGGGATGGATGTCACCATTATCTAATTAGTGGGAACAAAAGTTGCACCTGATGAGTCTACAAGATTTGACACACCTGCTTGAATAATTATAGGTTTGTTAATGTGTTTGGTATGTATTCTTTGTGTAATATGAGTATAATCTACTTTTAGTTGTGAAGCAATTCACACTAGTCACCTTGATAAGTCATAAGTCAACCATTTGTGTTTGTAAATCTCCTTCCAAATTCTAAAAACTTGTCTAAAACACTAAAATAGAACATAAATGCACTTGTGACTATAGTTTTGTGCCTTTAATCTCTGTTGTCATGCCTATGTTATCATTTAGTGTGCCTATGCTCTATGTTAGTGCACCCTTGACTGCAACTCAGCGCCTTTGCAAGAACTTAGTCTTAGCTATCAAAATCTAAATTTTTAGCTTGTAGATCCAACTATAGGCTCAAACAACAACCTAAAATAGACCTATTTTCTAGCCCAACTAGTCCACATTTCCATCCTACTATCCAATATTTCCTTTTCATCCATAATCACCCATCATTACCATTCCCATCACCTTGAATTTGGACTTGTGAGTTCTCATCAATCTTTTGGCCAATCATTTATCCTTTCGACTTGAATTTTGTCAATCCAAACAATCATCCATTTTACCAACCAATCCGTCTATCCACCAAATCAATTTGTTTACCCACATATTTGTCAACCAATTCATCTATAATGAGCCAAACTCAAATTTAATATAAAATATCAGATCTAAAAATATAGTTTCAACAAATCCACCGAAAACTACACTGAAACTGATGTAACTAACTAGCTAGTCTTGCAAGGAATTAACACCCAATATGCTGAAACTTCACCAAGATGATTTTTATTACTTTTTAGATGGAAATGACATGTTATCAAGTCTATAATATTGATCTATAGCAGCAGCAACATTACAACTTCAAATAGCTAAAATCTGGGAACCCACAAAAACTGTCGACACCGGCAAACACCCAGATGTACCCCAAACACTATAAAATGATATTGTTTGAATACCAGAAAGAAAATACATGAAATATAATATGATATGATTAAAATATCTGCAGAAAACACCTACAGCACTCAGCCACAAACTACACAACCAAATCTTCACTACAAGCTGAAATACCCATTGTGTATTCAAACCCACAAGCTAACAAACTACACAACACAACCTAGAACTCCTAGAGCTGATCTCTAGCACTATGAAATGAAAATCTACAGCTACAACACTAAAAACAAATTAACTTAAAAACAACATCATATTCGAACACTCTTGGAGCCACTGCTGTGACACATGAAGCCCTGCACACAAAAACAATGGAAACTGCTGGAAACTTCTGAATCTTTGAAGCTCTGTGCAACCTCTAGATGAGGCTACTCCTTGTGATAAAAGGGTTTTCATCCTCTAGCCACCTAAAACTCATGGGTTTTCATCCACAAGTCTCTTTACTCCAATTTCTTTTCATCGATCGAAGCCAAAATCTGCAAATCTGCAAGTTTGAGACAAAATATCAAATCAACAATATCCCCAAATGACCAAAATTACATAGTTTGTATAAATATTTCATGGGAGAGAAGGAAATCCAAGATTCCCACGTTTTTCTTTGTTTCCTTACTATTTTGGGGTATGACAGTTGTCATAAGCTGTTATACATTGTCATAAAGTCCCCCGCCACTTGTGATTTACCAAGATTTTTGAAATCTTCATGCAAATGGACACCTCACCAAACCCAATGCCCCTTTTTGAGTCTCAAAATATTTAATTGTCCTCTTGAAATAGATATTAGTTGGACAATATTAAATATTAAATATTTATTCTTCCTATGCTTGCCCAATTAACCCATAGAAGAATAAGATGGGTTAATATTGACCATTAATTATTTTAGAAAGGGGACATGATATTATCTATCAATCAACCAATCCTTTTATTTATCAACCAAACCCATCAACCACATCCAAAATTTGCAAAAGCTTAACCTATATCTTTTTATCATTTTATCTTTGAGATCTATTAACTTAGGAGCCTTGACCACTCTTAAGTTAGTAGGTCTTCATCATATCTTATTTTTGCTTAGGATCTTGTCTACCCCAAGTAGAAAATTCATCCATATTCCTCTCCTTGCTTAGGCATTTGTCAACCCTAAGTAGTGAAAGGAATCACATCCTTATCCATAACAAAAGATCTAGGTGAAATCTTGACCTAATTTTGGTTTTATCATCATTATCATATCTTGATCCATATCACACCCTTGTCATATCATATATTTTCCATATCATATCTTAATCCATATCACATCCTTGTCATCACCATATCGTGATCTATATCACACCTTGTCATATCATGTGCTTGCCATTATCATATATTTGTCCTTATCCTTGTCACTATATCCTTATCATCAAAATCTTTGTCATCCTCGCATATTTGTCATATCTTATCCACATCACCCCCATATCATCACATCCTTGTCATATTTTGGTCCAAAATATTGTCATTAAAGGCCTTACTCAAAACATAACCAATTTTCAAGTCCAAAATAATTCTACCACTATCCATTTACACATATCATCTTTTCATTTCATACCAAGATCATCTAATTTATGCTCGTCACAAGGTATCGAGCTAAGAAAATCATGGAGTCTCATCAAAAATCCCATCAAGAGTCCCATCAAGAGTCTCATCAACAATCCCAGCAAGAGTCTACTTCTGAAGGTAGAAGAAAAATTGATCCCGAATTTTGTCCCAACTTTGGAATGCCAACCAATCTATATACATAGTCGAGGACTATAGAGGTGTTCTTCAACCATCATCAAATCCATTATTTCCTCAATATCCTCACTCAAAGTCCAGGTAACTCTACCTATAAGTCTCTTGATTATGAATCTAGAGTTCAAGACTTTTTAGAGGACCCCAATAACCAAGCACTTGTGGACCATATTGTTATCAATAATGCCCAAAGTTATTTCCAAAAGCTGGTACAACAAGGAGTCAAGTTACCTAAATATTATGATGTCTCCACTTTGATTCATCACGATTATCCTCGTCAAGATGATAATCCATTCGGAGGATCCAACCAACCACATGTTGATGAAACCATAAATCCTATGTCAAACTTTTACATCAACACATCCATCAATTGACCTATTTCTTCTATAGGTGTGTCACAACCTATTCCTAGGATGCCCATATCGGCCCCTCAAGTTGCAACCACCATCATACCCCCATCTAGTGGTCAAACCATTCCAACTTCCAATCCATCATCATCCATCCCTACATCAGCATCTATTCCTACATCATCGTCTATTCCTATGGCATAATCCATCCCTCACATCAACACATCCATGAATCAAACTATTTCTTATATAGGTATGTCACAACCTACTCCTAGTGTACCCATGTCAATCCCTAAAATTTTTTCCATCTTCCCACCTTCTAGTGGTCTAAACATTCCACCATATAATACTCAAGAATCCAACCCCATCTACATATCATCATCCATACCTCACATTAACACACAAGCCAATGTATCCATGCCCCAAACCTCACAAGTCCAAGAGCCTACCCAATCTTCATCCTCACACATTCAAAACACCACTACATCCATCCTACAACAACTCATCCTCCAAAAACAGCAATAACAACAAGCCCTCCTTCAACAACAACAAGCCCAACAACAACAACAAGCCCTTCTTTAATAACTCCTAGCTGCCCAACAAGCAAAAACACAACCACAACCACAACCTTTGTCCAAGACATTCGCCACATCACCAAATGAGTCATTAGAAATGTAACTTATGAAACAAATGATAGTTGATATGCAAAAAACCAAAACAAATGATATACCTTTGAATAAATTTTTCCCTATCCATTTGACAAATCTCTAGTCATGAACCCATTTCCTTCAAACTTTGAATTTCTAAAATTTGACAAATACAAAGGGAAGGGTGATCTTAGAGACCATCTTAGATAATTTTTCATAGCATGCATAAATGTCACATACAATGATACCTACTTGATGATACTTTTCCCTCGTAGCTTAGGAGGTCAAGTCATTGAATGGTTCTCTCATCTCCCACATGGAATCAAAACTTTCCAAGAGCTTGCCGACAAGTTTATAGCTCACTTTTCCTACAACATTGAACATGAAATGTCTATGACCGATATTTGCAACACTAAACAAACAAATGGGGCATCATTCATTTCCTTCTTACAATGTTGGAGAAATCTTTCTAGTAAACTTTCTTGGTCTATTCCTAAAAAACAACTTAGTAACATTTTCATCCAAAACTTAAATCAAGAAATGGCCTTTCACCTTCAAGTTTAATGTGTCGATACTTTTGAAGAAATAATTGATAAAGGTACAACCATAGAGAAATCCCTACTAGGTAAGGGACTTGTCAAGATCTTTAAGGACAACAAAGACTCTAATAATCAATCCAATGAGAAACCACACTTTTGGGCTAAAAACAAGAACATCGTCAATGATGGTGTAACAAATTCTAAGCTTGTGAAAAACATCCAAAATCCTCCACTAGCACATAATTCATCATCACCAAACACAAATGTTACCATTCCAAAGGGTAATCCTATAAATGACTAAGACCTAGATGCAAGTTTACAAACTTCGGAGAACCTATGGAATCTATTTTTCAAAAACTTTTACAAGAAAACCTCATCAAGATTCTTGAGATCAAACCTTATAAGGAAACTACCGTTAAATCCCATTGGTACAATCACAATGAATATTGTGAATAGCATAGGATCAACGGTCACAAAACAAACAATTGCATGAGACTTAAGAATTATATCCAATATCTTATAGATCAAGGATGTGAGGCCTACCTTTTTTCACTTCTGTTCATGAGACTATTTGCAGTACTATTGCTATTACTTTTATGTTGAGGGACTGTTGATCTTGGAATCTTGTTTATTAAACCTAATTGATTTTTAAGAAAACAATTGTGCAATGATAGATAGATGTTTGCTTTTAAGAGAATAATGAGTGGATAATATTAGAAAGGGAACTTTAATGTGATTTCAGTAGGTTTATATGGTAGAATGTTTAGGTATGCATGTATTTAAATTGCTTCGGCTATGATATCTTTGTGTTATTAACTTCGAGATTGAGTGTGCAGGTATTACTAACGAAACCACAAATATAGGAGATCATTCCACACCCTATGTTGTATCCCTTGTGAAGCTGATCTAGTTCCACGAGGAACTAAGATCAACTCCGTGTTTGATGCGATGTGTAATGTTGTATTGTGTTCTTTTATGAGGTTAAAGGGAATTAGTTCTACCCTCTGATTTACTTGTATTGTGATGTGTTGTAAGAAATGTTGTTATGAATCTTGTTTAAGTTTATTTCTTTTTAGACCTTCTTCTTGTGTTTTTACTTGACTCTGGGAGTCCTAACTAGGTTAAAATCAACCCTGGGTTATACCCCATGGGTCTAGGGACCCTTTTGACTAGGATAACCTTGGGATGACCTCCATATGGTCACTTTAACTTCACAGTGAAGTTAAGTGACGAATTTGGAAGCATGGGGATAATAGGATGAGTGGAATCCACACTCAGGCCCACTTCCAAGTCATGGAATGACTCCATGATCCCCCAAATAATGGAGTGCTTTGTCTCTTTGTGCCTCTCTTTTGGTGGGAGTTTCCCATAAAAAGGGTGGTGTGTCACCCATTCCCTCTTTAATTCTATTTTATTTAGTTTATTTTATTCCTCCATGTGTTGGAAAAGGACTATAGTGGGGGACCTCATGAGTGGGGTTAATTGTTTCAAGTCCACTAGGTATAGTGGATAAGGAGTGGGGTTAGTTTTTTTAATGCCACTTGGGAATAAGGAAAAAAGGGGGGAATTAGTTTTAAAAAGGAGAGGAGGGAGAGGGTAAGGGGGTTGGATTATTGTGGAAAGAAGGAGAACTAGGAGGAGACTAAGGGTGGAGCTCTTCTTCAACTACATCCATAATAGGGCTTGTTAAGGTTAGTGAGCAAGTTTACTCACCCTTGTATTTTCTGTTACTTGTTTGATAAATGTTGTTTTGCAAATGTTGTCTATGTGTTATTTCTGTTATTTTGGGAATTTGATGGGTGTTTGAAAGAGCTTCTTCCACTTGGAAGATAATGCTCATCATGTATGGGGAAGGGAAGGTGTGAACCTCCTCGGGTGCATTCTTGTTCTTGGTATATGGAAGCCTTGAGGCATGTTTGTGATTTTGAGCAAAATAGCTATAAGGCTTGAGAGCCTATTTGTGATATCCCTGGGATTTTGATTATTTGGTTGGCTTGAGGCCATGAGAAAAGCTAATTTTGTTGGCTTGAGGCCATGAGAGAAGCTGTGATAAAATGTTGAGAAGAATGACACCCTTGAGTTGAGTGAGTCTACTTCCCTAGCCTCTTCAAACTCACCTTAGTTGAGTTTTTGTGTTGTGAGTAAAACCATGGGTGTTGTGTGTTGTTTGTTTCTATTGTTGTGAAGTGTTTTTGGTCTATTCTACCCTGGGTGTGTGGATGATCTCCCTAGCTCAAGGGTGACCCTCTTGCGGGTCTACGGTAGGGAGGAGAGCTAGATGAGTGGTGCATTTTGTTTTCTTTTGAGGTTATGCAGGTTGCCTCTTGGAGCTTATGGAGAGAATTGGGGAAGTTTTATTGTTTGGGAAAAATGTATCTCATCCTTATTGGCAAGGAGAGCTTGGTTCTTTAAGTTTCTTCCTGGATAAGTTTCTTTTAAAGAGGAGAGATTTCTCCCTCTGAAAATTGTAAAAATTGTATTGGGAGAAGAAAGCAATTCCTCCCTTAGAGTGGTAGTGAGTTGTGAAATCTTACAGTTGTTTATTTCTGTTTATCAAAATTGTAAGGTTGTGAAATTAGTTGTTGATTTAGACTAGTTGTTAAAATTTATCTCTTGTTGTGTTTAGTGGACATGTTACATTTACTAGATTACATAAGATGTAAATTTGTCTTTTGAAAACAAATTATAATTTGATTTAAGTATACGATAGAAGTTAATCTAAAATGATTTACATGACTGTTTATTGGTTACTGAAGTGGAAGATATATTAGTTACCTGTATTTACTCTCAACCATAATCTTTAATTTTATTTGAGATGAAATGTATACTTGATAGATTAAAATTTTAGTTGAGAAATATGGATTTAAATGGTTATTTATTTTCTGTTTCACTCAAGAATTTGTTAATATATAAACTAAAATGTTGAAGGAAATATGAAATTCGTTATGAGTCAATGACATATATATAATATATATATTTATATATTTATATATATATTTATTTATTTATTTGTTTCTTTTGAAATTATGAAACTATGCTACACACACACACACACACACACACACACACACACACATATATATTTATTTGTAATTGAAATTATGAAATTATGCTACACTTGTGTATATATATATATATTTATACATATTTAATTATTTTTATTCAAAACTTACGAATTAGCAAATGCGATGAGAAAGAGAGTTCGTAGTTTTTAATGCTTACACAGTCAAAAATTTACATGATAAATGGTGGGGGTTTGAACCCCCATCGAAACCTTTAAGCAAATAGGGTGTGGGGAGGGGTGGAGCCCCACCCACAATGTGGGTTGTGGGTGGGGCTCTGCCCCTCCCCACACCCCCGCCCCATTGAAACTCTGCATTGTCGCCTCCTACGACCCCTTCCCTCACGGCCTGCGCTCCGGACCATTCCCGCCGCCGGCTCCCTTTTTTCCGCCAGCGCCCACTTCCACACTGCCGCGTTGTGGGTGGGGCTCCGCCCCTCCCCACACCCCTGCCCTATTGAAACTCCACATTGTCACCTCCTACGACCCCTTCCCTCACGGCCTGCACTCCAGACCATTCCCGCCACCGGCTCCCTTTTCGCCACCAGCACCTGCTTCCACACTGCCACTCACTGCGGCCTCCACACTACCGCTCACAGTGGCCTCCACACCGCCGCTCACTGCAGCCTCCATACCGCCCACCACCATTTCCACCACCCCTCACGCCCACCTCCTTCGGCCTCCCCTACGACCTCCTTCACCGCCGCCTCCCTGCATTACCTGCAAACACAGTTACCACAAACAATAAAATTAGGGTTTACAACCTTCATTATTATATATTGGTTTTATAACAAGCACTTGGTTCTTTAAGTGGAGTTAATCTTAAATAAAGCAATTATATATATATATATATATATATATATATATATTTAGATGTATTAGTTGTAATTAGTTGTGGAATCCACTTACAAAAGAAAAATTAAATTAATTATAAATATATATATATATATATATGTATTTATCTCTATAAAGACATATATGGGAAAATTTGGAGTTATTAAATGCCAAAGGAATTACCAGGGTATTGAAAACAAATTATCTTAATAAATTAATATAAGTAAGTAAATAAATAAGTAAACAATTGAAAGTGAAAATTAATCAAAACAATTTAAAAAATAAATAAATAAATAAATAATGCGAGACAGTATTGAAATAGATTGAGAAAACCAATTAGGGGCCAACCAATTATCCAGTAAATTGAAACATAGAATTTTTAAAACCAACATAAACGTAGTGAAACTAGTAAGTCTAGCATAGTGAAGGCACACATGTGAGAAATGTTCCGTAAACAACATTAACGTTAACATCTTAAAAGTACGCAATCGAACACGCTTACACGTGCGAGGGGAAAATACAGAGTAGTAAGGGAAAATTTTTGGCAGTTCGTATCATGGCCACATGTCGCATGTGGACATGACATGTGTGTTTGCGTGTTGTGACCGTATGGGAAATGTGGGCATGACATTTGGTATCAGAGCCCAAGTTGTTTTAAACACTGGGCTTGTTTAGGCACATTTTCACTTCTGCAACTAATCTGATTGGCGGTTACCTTGTTTTGTAGGATGCCTCCCAGATGAGTTTGGCGAACACAGCCCCGCCGCACTCCACCCACCAAGGTGCACACTGATTCTTCAGCTGTGGGACCGGATCAGCCAGTTCCATCAGATCAGCCAATTCCACAAGTTCAGCCAGGTCTACAGGCACAACCAATTCCTCAGGTACCGCATGCACCACCAACCCCACCAGATATGGGACCACAAATATTACAATCCTTACAAGCTATCTTAGATAGGCTTCCACCGACTGTAGTTGAGCCACGTGTAGAGCCACGTGTCGAGCCCCGCGATGTTCCGTGAGAGGAGCCACGCGTGGAGCCACGAGCTGAGTCTCATGTCGATCCACGTGTGGATCCCCACAAAGAGCTGTGAGGGATACCACATTTGGAACCTTATGTCGAGTTACCAGATATAGAGGAGGTTGGTTCGGCCGACAGGGACCGTAGCAGGAGCCCCACACATCATGCGAGGCATGACGAGACAGTGCGAGTAGAGCAATTGGGTCCCAAGCCTTATGTTTATCATGCAGATGAGCCTATAAGGGGGCGCAGAGATAAAGGAGATTCCATTAGGGACATATTGAGATTGAACCCTCCTAATTTCATTAGAACCACCGAGGGAGCTGAGGCAGAGGCCTGGCTTATCAGTTTAGATAGGTGCTTCGCGTTGCGTCCATATGCAGGCAATACGAAGGCCCGTGTGGTAGTACACTTATTATGAGATGCAGTAGCTACCTGGTGGCACACTAAGGAGTGCAAGCATCACCTTTCCTTAGACACCCTCTCATGGGAGACCTTTATTGAGCACTTCAATGTGCGATACCTATCAGACCATTATAGACATTGTCGTATAGACGAGTTCCATGACCTACAGCAAAGGGGACTCTCAGTGGCACAATATGAGAGTAGGTTTACAAAGCTATCCAGATATGTGGAGTATCTCCATGACGAGAAACTCCTGGTGCATAAGTTATCAGAGGACTGAACCACAGTATAGCAGGGCCTGTTCGAATGGCAGACCCCCAAACTTTGAGTGATGCTGCCGAGAAGGCTTATATCGTTGAGGAGATTCAAGGACGAGGGTAGAGTTCTTGCCCTCAGTTCCAAGATCAGGGCAGCAGCAGCATCAACAGAGTTTTCGTAGGCCAACACAACCACCTCCTAGAGGAGGATACAGTTCAGCATCATTACCTCCTAGGCCCCCACAGTAACAGCAGAGAGCTAGAATACAGCTGAGGTCACATGGGGGAAATAATAGAGGTTGGTAGCAACAGGGCCCACGTAGAGATCAGAGACAACAGGGACCACCTGCGGGACCTGCGAGGCTACAGCAGTCGTATAGGGGCTCACAGGGGTCTACTGGTAGATCAGGACAACAGCAGTCGAGTAGGACTCAGACTGTATAGGTACAGGTTCAGGGCCCTTGTTATGTTTGTGGTGAAGCTGGACACCTAGCTAGAGAGTGTCCATAGGGTTTTACAGCAGGAGGACAGCATCATGCAAGAGGTTCCGAGCAGACTGTTGGTGATGTGGGTAAATCCCACTATATGTCTGTAGCGGTTGACAACTACTAGGCTGATTTTTAGGCTTCAGTTATTGAGACAGCAGGTATGATTGCAGATTTTCCCATCTTTATCCTTTTTGACTCCAGAGCTACCGACTCTTTTATGTCTATGTCGTTAGTGGGACATTGCAGGTTGGTGGCTTCTAGGCAGGACATTAGGTGGGAGGTTGAGTTGGCCTCTGGGGCCAGGATGTCAGTTGATACCATTGTTAGAAATTGTGAGGTTTCCTTGGGTTCTTTCATTACAACATGGGATCTTAGGGTTATGCCATTAGGATCCTACGGCGTAGTTCTAGGTATGGACTGGCTTGCGGCTCATAGAGCCAAGCTAGATTGCCACCAGAGGATGATTAGTTGCATAGATGATCATGGCACACTGGTCGAGATAGTGGGCATACAGAAGCCCACAACTGCTCGTATGATATCCACTCAGCAACTTAAGCGCTACATGTGGAAGGGTTGTCAGATGTTTGCTATCACAGTCAGTGATAGATCAAAGGATGAACCTGAGGCTACATTAGATGATCACCCTATCCTGAGAGAATTTGTCGATGTTTTTCCCCCAAAGTTACCAGGTATGCCTCCACGCAGAGAAGTTGACTTCCACATCGACTTGGTGCACCAGTTATCTTCGTAAAGAAGAAGGATGGATCTCTTCAACTATGCATGGACTACAGACAGTTGAACAAAGTGACGGTGAAGAACCAATATCATCTGCCTAGGATTGACGATCTCTTTGACCAAATGCAGGGAGTCAGAGTGTTTTCAAAAATTGATCTAAAATCTGGGTATCACCAATTACGAATCACAGAGGCAGATATTCACAAGACTACCTTTCAGACCAGATATGGCCATTATGAGTTTACAGTGGTACCTTTCAGTTTAACAAATGCCCTTGTAGTGTTCATGAGTCTCATGAATGGGGTGTTCTGCACTTACCTAGATCAGTTTGTGATCATATTTCTAGATGACATTTTGATCTATTCACAGACCGAGGAGGAACATGTGGACCATTTGCGTCAGGTATTGTAGTGTTTACATGAGCATCAGCTTTATGGCAACTTGGCGAAGTGTGCCTTTTTCAGGACATGGGTGCAGTATTTGGGGCACATATTATCAGGCGATGGCATCTCCGTAGATCCATCGAAGATCAGAGCAATTCAGGATTGGCCAGCACCCACCAGTGTAACAGAAGTAAGGAGCTTTATGGGACTAGCCGGTTACTACCGTAGGTTTGTCGAAGGTTTCTCCATGATAGCACATCCTATCACTTCCTTTCAGCAAAAAGGGAAAGGTTTCACTTGGACCGAGCAGTGTGAGAAGGCCTTTGGGATCCTTAAGGAATGTCTTACCAGTGCTCCCATATTAGCTTTTCCTGATCCGGCAGAAGATTTTGTTGTTTGCACAGATGCATCATTAGAGGGATTGGGAGCTGTGCTTATGCAGGGTGGTACAGCGATTGCTTATGAATTGTGAAAACTTAAAACACATGAGCTAAACTACCCTACTCACGATTTAGAGCTCGTAGCCGTTATTCATGCTCTTGTTCGTTGGAAACATTTTCTCTTAGGTCGACATTTTGAGCTCCATTCGGATCATCATAGCTTACAGTACATTTTTACTCAGCCTAATTTGAACACCCCCCAGTGGCGTTGGATGGAGTTCATATGTGAGTACGACTTTGATGTCCACTACATCAAAGGAAAGGAGAACGTGGTCACCGATGCTTTGAGTCGAAGGTGCCACGAGATCCTAACTCTAACTTTGAAGGTGGATTTGAGAGAGCGTATTCTACAGCATCTGCCTGAGGACAAGTGGTTTCTGGAGGTGCAACAGGAAATCTAGAATCAGAGGGTCCTAAAGGGCAAATTCGTAGGATATTCCCTTGAGTCAAATGGATTGCTTAGACATAGGAAGCGCATCTATGTACCCCGTGTAGGTGATCTACTTACAGTGATACTCTCTGAGGCTCATAGAGCACCCTATGCAGCTCATCCAGGAGTGAAGAAGATGCATGCAGATTTGCGGCAGTTATATCATTGGGTTGGGATGAGATGCGACATTGCAAAGTATGTTGCTTGATGCCTTGAGTGTCAGAGGGTCAAGGCTGAGCATCAGCATCCAGCAGGACTTTTGTACCCTCACGAGATACCTGAGTGGAAATGGGACACCATTTCTATGGACTTTATTATTGGTCTACCTATGTCATCACGACGCCATGATGCCATCATGGTGACAGTTGACAAGTTGACCAAGGTGGCACATTTCTCACCGGTACGCACAACGTACAATGCACCATCGGTGGCAAGAGTGTTTCTAGATCAGATTGTCAGACTGCATGGAGTACCTCACCGCATCATATCTGATAGAGACTCTGTATTCACATCATCATTTTGGAGAGCCTTACATCAGGTGTTGGGCACACAGCTCAACTTCAATTCCGCTTACCATCCTGAGACCGACGGCTAGACAGAAAGAGTTAATCAGGTGTTAGAGGACATGCTTCGTATGTATGTTATGGATCATCAGTCTAGATGGGAGGAGTACATGTATCTAGTTGAGTTTGCCTACAATAATGGGCATCACAACTCATTGGGTATGCCTTCTTACCAGGCTTTATATGGCAGACCTTGCAGGACGCCTTTGAGTTGGGATCGGTTAGAGGACTGAGTTGCCATTGGTCCCGAAATAATTTAGGATATAGAACAACAGGTCACATTGATTAGGCAGAGACTTTAGGAGGCACAAGATAGATAGAAGAGGTATGCTGATGCGAAGAGAACGGATCAAAGCTTTTCAGTAGGTGACAGGGTATTCTTAAGAGTGCGACCGCATAGGAGTCCAATCCGTTACGGAAAAGGCTCTAAGCTCGCACCCCGATTTGTAGGACCTTTTGAGATTTTGGAGAGGATAGGACCTGTAGCCTATCATTTAGCCTTGCCACCTAGCCTGTCACATATCCACGATGTCTTTCATGTTTCAATTCTACGTCGTTATATATCTGACTTATCTCATGTATTGGATTAGAGTGCTCTTCAGGTAGAGGCAGACGGACAGCTGGCTTTGGAGCCCATACGCATATTGGCTCGTCACATGCTGGGCCTTCGAGGTCGAGAGCTGGACCAGGTTAGGGTCCAATGGGATATGTATGATGAGGTCACTGCAACATGGGAAGATGCAACGACGCTAAAGACCCTTTACCCTCACCTCTTTGATGACTTCCCGGAGGAAGTAAAGTCTTAGAGGGGGAGGATGTGACACCTACCTTTTTTCACTTCTGTTCATGAGACTATTTGCAGTACTATTGCTATTACTTTTATGTTGAGGGACTGTTGATCCTGGAATCTTGTTTATTAAACCTAATTAATTTTTAAGAAAACAATTGTGCAATGATAGATAGATGTTTGCTTTTAAGAGAATAATGAGTGGATAATATTAGAAAGGGAACTTTAATGTGATTTCAGTAGGTTTATATGGTAGAATGTTTAGGTATGCATGTATTTAAATTGTTTCGGCTATGATATCTTTATGTGTTATTAACTTTGAGATTGAGTGTGCAAGTATTACTAACGAAACCACAAATACAGGAGATCATTCCACACCCTATGTTGTATCCCTTGTGAAGCCGATCTAGTTCCACGAGGAACTAAGATCAACTCTGTGTTTGATGCGATGCGTAATGTTGTATTGTGTTCTTTTATGAGGTTAAAGGGAATTAGGTCTACCCTTTGATTTACTTGTATTGTGATATGTGTTGTAAGAAATGTTGTTATGAATCTTGTTTAAGTTTATTTCTTTTTAGACCCTCTTCTTGTGTTTTTACTTGACTCTGGGAGTCCTAACTAGGTTAAAATCAACCCTAGGTTATACCCCATAGGTCTAGGGACCCTTTTGACTAGGATAACCTTGGGATGACCTCCATATGGTCACTTTAACTTCACAGTGAAGTTAAGTAACGAATTTGGAAGCATGGGGATAATAGGATGAGTGGAATCCACACTCAGGCCCACTTCCAAGTCATGGAATGACTCCATGATCCCCCAAATAATGGAGTGCTTTGTCTCTTTGTGCCTCTCTTTTGGTGGGAGTTTCCCATAAAAAGGGTGGTGTGTCACCCATTCCCTCTTTAATTCTATTTTATTTAGTTTATTTTACTCCTCCATGTGTTGGAAAAGGACTATAGTGGGAGACCTCATGAGTGGGGTTAATTGTTTTAAGTCCACTAGGGATAGTGGATAAGGAGTGGGGTTAGTTTTTTTCATGCCACTTGGGAATAAGGAAAAAAGGGGGGGAATTAGTTTTAAAAAGGAGAGGAGGGAGAGGGTAAGGGGGTTGGATTATTGTGGAAATAAGGAGAACTAGGAGGAGGAGACTAAGGGTGGAGCTCTTCTTCAACTACATCCATAATAGGGCTTATTAAGGTTAGTGAGCAAGTTTACTCACCCTTGTATTTTCTGTTACTTGTTTGATAAATGTTGTTTTGCAAATGTTGTCTATGTGTTATTTCTGTTATTTTGGGAATTTGATGGGTGTTTGAAAGAGCTTCTTCCACTTGGAAGACAATGCTCATGATGTATGGGGAAGGGAAGGTGTGAACCTCCTCGGGTGCATTCTTGTTCTTGGTATATGGAAGCCTTGAGGGCATGTTTGTGATTTTGAGCAAAATGGATATAAGGCTTGAGAGCCTATTTGTGATATCCCTGGGATTTTGATTATTTGGTTGGCTTGAGGCCATGAGAAAAG